>OU342743.1:360812707-361412707 GCA_910589775.1 Avena eriantha
CAGAGACCACACATGGATCCACCAGTGTCATTGCATGTGTGCTCTTTTCACGATCCACTCATGGATCCACCAGTGTCATTGCATGTGTGTTCTTTTCACTAACAACAACCAGAGTCATTGCATTTGTGTTCTTTTCACATACCACTTATGGATCACTAGTGTCATTTCATGTGTGTTCTTGTCACAACCCACACATGGATCCACCACTGTCATTGCATGTGTGTTCTTTTTAGTAACAACAACTAGAGTCATTTTGCAAGTGTGTTCTTTTCACATACCACCTATGGATCCACCAGTGTCATTGCATGTGTTTTTTTTACAATCCACCCATGGATCCACCAGTTTCATTGCATGTGTGTTCTTTTTAGTAACAATAACCAGAGTCATTTTGCATGTGTGTTCTCTTCACATACCACCTATGGATCCACCAGTGTCATTGCATGTGTGTTCTTTTTAGTAACAACAACCAGAGTTATTGAAATGTGTGTTCTTCTCACATACCACCTATGGATCCACCAGTGTCATTGCATGTGTGTTCATTTCAGAATCCACCTATGGATCCACCAGTGTCATTGCATGTGTGTTCTTTTTAGTAACAACAACCAGAGTCATTTTCCATGTGTGTTCTTCTCACATACCACCTATGGATCCACTAGTGTGATTGCATGTGTGTTCTTTTCAATAACAACAGGCAGAGTCATTGCATGTGTGTTCTTTTCACATACCACATATGGATCCACCTGTGTCAGTGAAATGTGTGTTCTCTACAGAGACCACACATGGATCCACCTGTGACATTTTGCATGTGTGTTCTTCTCACATACCACCAATGGATCCACCAGTGTCATTGCATGTGTGTTCTTTTCACAATCCACCCATGGATGCACCAGAGTAATTGCCTGTGTGTTCTTTTTAGTAACAACAACCAGAGTCATTTTGCATGTGTGTTGTTTTCACATACCACCTATGGATCCACCAGTGTCATTGCATGTGTGTTCTTTTCACTAACAACAACTAGAGTTATTTTGCATGTGTGTTCTTTTCACATACCACATATGGATCCACAAGTGTCATTGAAATGTGTGTTCTCTACAGAGACCACACACGGATCCACTGGTGTCATTGCATGTCTGTTCTTTTCACTAACAACAACCGGAGTCATTGCATGTGTGTTCTCTTCACAATCCACACATGGATCCACCAGTGTCATTGCATGTGTGTTCTTTTTAGTAACAACAACCAGTGTCATTGCATGTGTGTTCTCTTCAGAGACCACACATGGATCCACCAGTGTCATTGCATGTGTGCTGTTTTCACGATCCACCCATGGATCCACCAGTGTCATTGTATGTGTGTTCTTTTTAGTAACAACAACCAGAGTCATCTTGCATGTGTGTTCTTTTCACATACCACCTATGGATCCACCAGTGTCATTGAAATGTGTGCTCTCTTCAGAGACCACACATGGATCCACCAGTGTCATTGCATGTGTGTTCTTTTCAGTAACAAGAACCAGAGTCATTGCATGCCTGTTCTTTTCACATACCACGTATGGATCCACCAGTGTCATTGCATGTGTGTTCTTTTTACTAACAACAACCAGAGTCATTGGATGTCTGTTCTCTTTAGAGACCACACATGGATCCACCAGTGTCATTGAAATGTGTATTATTTTCAACTACCACCGTTTGCCACAAACAATCGGGACGCAGAACTAACCAGCAACCGCTCTGGGCTTCTAGGAGACCCGATCCCTGATTGTTAGGCGTCGTTGGATCGGGGTGCGTGGACGATAGTGATGTCCTTCGCGAGGGCGATCCGCGAGAAGTCTGTTCTGCGAACTGATTGGCTGTGGAAACTACGCTAGGCCTACGTCCTTGCCTTTATCCCCTAACCTCGGGGCCGAAAATGAGATCGTGTTCCTTCATCGCCATGGAGAGGGAGAAGCCCAAACTCAGCTTGCACAAGGCTCAGATGTTCGCCCACTACGACATACTCGTGCCGCTGTTAGCGATGCTTCCGGCCGACTTCGAGTTCAGCTATGCCGGGGTTCCTGTCACGCCGGTCTTGCACGACAATGCGTTGGCGAGGCAGATTGAGGAGCGCCGCCGCTAGCTGTCGGAGCGGAAGAGGGCAATGGCGCGGTAATCGCTTACGAGCGTGTAGTGGCGAAAGATGTTCAAGAAGGAGCGCGCTGCATTGATTGACCCCCCTCGAGACCTTTTCTCTCCCTTTCACAACCTCGTAATCAATGTCAACAACACTACCAGGTGATGTTTTCTCTACCTGAGCTTTGAAACTATACAACATATGAAAACTGTCATTCCACTTGCCTTGAATGAAGGCTAGAGCCATCTCCTTCCCATCAAAGGCTCTGTGATAAGGAATCAGAACATTAAACTTTTTGCTAATCTTTGCTCTGAGTTCAGCTGGTCCAATGTTATGATCCCGCCTCACCCAGTCAAGTACAGTAGCAGCAATCCACTTGGTAGTCGCCGGTCTAATTCTACCACTTAAAGAAGTATTAGGGAAGTTGTATTGTTTCGTGTTTACTTTGATCTGCATTCGATAAGAATCCAAATAATTCAGAGCTAGTTATCAGCAGAATAAATATGAGAAAGACTGAAACTAAATGTAGCTATTGCAACCTGAAATGGGTGTCCACTCCGCATTGGAGATGAAGGTAATCTCCATTTACACACATTACTTTCCCTACAGTGCACCCTAAATCTCTTTTGGTCGCTCTTTTCAATGATAAATTCAAACCCAACTCTGATTGCATAGGTTGCAACTGCATATCTGTAGTCCTCCACATTATCAAAGACAGTCCCCTCATCAATTGTAGGATTGTCCCTGTCAAAGTGTATCACTGGCCTGTCCACGTCTTCGTCGTCGTATCTACATCCCATTTCCACATCTTCACATTCCTCTTCCTCATCAGTCCCATAGTCAGGCTCAAAGTTCGACTAAACCAAATATTCCCTACTCTCCATCCTATCAGGGTTAGCAGCCATGTCCGGATATGCTTTCTCATCATCATCCGCACCGCCACACGTTTCAGTGCCTTCATGCTCGCTTGACAAAGCATCATGCTCAAGGACAAGCTGTACAGACGTCCTGCGGTTACCAACCCATATCCTTGGCATCACCACAGGACTATAAACGCTAATTAGGGAATATGCAGATAAGGAATCACAGTTCTTACCTTTCAATATGGACGCACGGCACCTTCTCTAGGCTCCAAACCTCCAAAGATCTGCACCCCGCTACCTCTCCCCCCGTTTTGTTGTCCTTTGTGCTCTCCAGACTTGAAGGAGATTCCGTGCTCTCCAGCCCTGCAGGACCCATATCCGTGCTCTCAAGCCTCGCAGGATCCATCTCCGAGCCAGATCCGGATCACCAGCGTCGTTGGGCCCCTAACCTAACGGCGGACTCTCGATTTTTGTTTCCAGACGCGCCTGGGCAGTGGGCGGCGGCAAGGAGACATGGAAGGGAGGGGAGGGGAGGGGACGTGAGGGGATGACAGGGAGGGGAGGGCGGGAGGACGACAACCCAAGGGGACAACGAGAGCGGTGCACGACAGAGCGGAGTGGCGGCGGCGGGAGCAGAGGAGAGGAGCGGAGAGGAGCTGGTTGCGACAAAGCATGGAAAATTGCACAATAATGTGTTGGTGGGCGGCACCAGCCCTTGAACCTGGGACACGCGCCATCGTAGGTGGAGGAGGCGGGCCCGCCTGTCAGAAAACATGCCACCTGTCAGCGCACTATGCATGGGGAGCACTTCACGGAATTTTTAGCAGGTCCCACATGTCAGTCTGTTTGATCAAAAATTGCATGTAGTGCATGGCTGGTCCATGCACTAGTTCCAAAAAAATGCCCGCTGATCCAAACTTGAATTGGCAGTTCTGCTTCTTCTCCCCCGTCTCATCGTCTCCTCGGAGTGGCAGTTCCGCTTGGTCTCCCTCGTCTGTTATCCTCTTCTTTTTCTCCTCGTAGTGGTAGTTTTTCTTTCTTCCTCGATCAAAACATTCCTGCACGTAAGCCATGGCCAGTAGCCGGATGAAGAGGAACTGGCCCGATCTCCCGGCCGACCCACTTCGCAAGATCGCGGACTATTTGCTGGAGAAAGAGGAGTACGTCGACACCTATGCTTCTTGTCGGGAAGTCTGCACCGATTGGCGCCGCACTTTAAAGGTGCCCGAATTCCATCTCAACAACTGGATCATGATAGATAACACACTTCCAGACGTTGGCGACTTCACCTTCCTCAACCTCGCCACTGGTCGTTGCTTCAGGACAAATCTAATGGACGTCCATCGCAGGTTCACATTCACATCTGATATTTATTGGTATTTTCCATTGTAAACATCTTAGTGCTAACTGATGCCCTATTCTTCCAAAAGATTCTACTTCGTCGGTGTTTCTCGTGGTGCCATCGTGCTTGCTCAGAGGGTGGAGCCATACCAGATTCGGCTTCTGAAACCAATCACTCATAAGTCCAACATTGAGTTTCAAGCACACATACCATCTAATCTTCTGGAATCTGTCATCGTGACGAAGTCCCCGACGATGGTGTTTGTTTCCACTGATTATCCACATCATATTGCATGGGCCGATGAGAGCACCCCAACGGGGCAAATCAATGGATCATTTGGAGAAGGATTGTATTCGCCACCTCCTGATACGGTTCTGGTCTGCATGACGGCATTCCGAGGGGAAGTATATGCATTACTTGAGAATGGAGACATCTTGTCGACCAACATCCAGTTAGAGCAGCGCGCGAGCACTGTCACGATGGCCAAAATAATTTCGGCCCCAGTCTTTGAACAGTTACGCGGAACCTACAACTTTTACCTTGTGGAGTCAGATGGTGATCTGCTTCTTGTGTTGAACGGGGATTTCCCCAAAGGGCAACTGGTGTTGTACCGGGTGGACACGGAGAACCGCTCTCTCGAAGCCGTCGGCGACATTGGAAGTCATGCCCTCTTCGTTGGTTACAATCGGTCTATCTCCATTCACACTAGGTTACACCCCACAGTCAAACCCGGTTGCATATACTACAGGAATTACATTAGACTGTACGATCATGAGGTTCAAGCCTGGGAAGAGGAACAAACAATTGTAATGTATGGCTTAAGTCTGGAACATAGACCGAGGCCTTACCCTCTATACGAGATACTGGCAGCACACTGCAGACGGAGAGAGTTCTCTGAACATGTGTTGCAGCACGCGGGAGCCGGCGACGACGAAATATATAGGGGAGAATGAATCATATATTCATCCTAGTTTATTTGCTAGCATTTTCAGGTCTATTTTTCGAAGTAGAAATTTGTACTGTATTTATATTATTTCGACGATCAGAATGCGTATTACCTTTCAGACAAAATTGTAATATATTTAAATTTAGTACTTCCAGAATTCAAAGTATTTATTTTTAGTAGCTTCTTTTAGAATTCTCTGTGTTTGACACGGGCATCAGCTCAGCGCCGGAATTCAGGTCCCACATGGAAAATTGCACAATAATGTGTTGGTGGGCGGCACCACCCCTCGAACCTGGGATGCGCGCCGTCGAAGGTGGAGGGGGCGGGCCCGCCAGTCAGAAAACATGCCACGTCGGCATCCCTGTTTCTGATGCCCTTTAAAAAAATAAAGCACGCCACGTCGTTATCCCCTGTTTCTGATGGTGTTGCTACACTCGACGGTACATGGTGGCATATAAATAATATCGTATAAACATAAGGGCACAGTCGTCAACATTTCTAAAATGAAACCCGGTCCCGTCTCCTACCTGTCCTGGTACATTGCCTGATGAGGTGGATAGCCACGACCGATCTTTTTAATACGTTCGCACTCTTATGCTGAGAAGGGAAATAAAGATTGAGTTGTTAATGCAACGAGTGTCGAATTATTACCCTCTAAGGAAATAGGAAATGGTTATTTTCACGCGTGCCCGTAGTCCAAACCTACTGTCAGTCTTTCACTCCCCTTCTCCGACTAACCACATTTCACCTTGCGCAGCTCCTCCGCGCCGCACCAACTAGGGTAACATGGCCCCGCCTAAGCCGCCGCCACCGCCGAAACTGGGGTATTTAGCCCCTCTAAGGCAGGCCATGAAGCTCTACTTCAAGGTCGGTCTCCCATTGCCCGACTGGGCCATCGTCGGCGCCAGATGCGGCAAGCAGGGCCAAGAGAGCGACGTGGAGAAATCGCGCGGCGGCATTACGGCATGCTCTAGGCAATGGGAACAAGGTACGTATCAAATCATTCATGAGCGCATGCCGCCGCCGAGGATACACACCCTCGAACAGGGCAGCGCTAAGGTCTAGGAACTCTCGCGTCCACACTTCGGCGCGGACTACCTTACCTAAGTGGGGTCGGCTAGGATCATGCCGTCTGCGGCAAAGACACTCCATCCTACGCACCGTCGAAGGCCGTACCGTGGCAGCGACCAAGCGTCTACACTCAGCATGCTGGATTGTTCGACAGCCGGAGCCGGCGGCGGGCATCAGCTCAGCCCTGGAATTCAGGTTCGAGTTCAACAGACCTACGATCCCGAGAAGGAGATGTCGAATTTTAGTTTTGAACAAATCGTTGCGGCAAATCTACTATGGCCCCTTCGCGTGATTGATGGCAACTCGGGTACAGCGGTGCGCTCACCCACCAAGTTTGGTACCGCAAACGAACATTCCCGGGAAAGAGTTGGAAATGTTTCTGTTAGAAATCTTCTCCTAGGAACACCTAAAGTGGCCTAGTGGTTTAAAATGGTCAAAATGACCATTTGATTTATTTAATCTTATTTGATTTCTTTCTCCTTGGATTTTGTTTGTAAATGGTCTAGATGATGTGGCATTCACCTTTAAACAAATCCACAACATTTAGAACAATCAAGCATGGCATTTTCAATCAATTCTATACTAATGCAACACACACATGCATTCATGTTCATTTTCTTAATAAATGTTTTTGATAACCCTAAATTGGGTGATTAGGAACTTGATAACCTTGATTAAAGATTTGGGGTGTTATACGTAAGCACTAGTTTGGAGGCCACGCAATCACCGGCTGAAGTGCGGGGTCCCGTGCGGAACGTGACTCCGGTCGAAGCCATGTAGCCCCACGGTGGGCGCCAACTGTTGTTGTATTGGGAACGGCAGTACCTAAAAAGGTTAGATAGAGGTGTGGGGACTAGAAGGGAAGCTCTCAATGGCGTCCCCGAGCGGGATTGGATAGGAGCAAGTGTAGCGAGACACAATAAGTACCCAGGTTCGGAGCCCTCGTGATAAGGTAAAACTCCTACTCCTACCGATCTTACTATGAGTAGTATACGGGCTATAGTCGCTCCTTGATCTGTATCTCCTAGATACCTTCTTAAATGCACTAAGATCAACCCTTGCTACGAGAGCCTTTCCCCTCCTTATATAGGTAGAGGGGCAACAGTTTCACTGGCCAGTCCGGCTGGCGGGCCCCACAGGCGGGTCCCAGCTGGCTGGTCGTCTACAGTATCCGGTACGGTTACATCCCATCGAGGTACATGTGGTAGTGGTTGTCGTGGGTACAATGAACCCCGTGCGAGCCTATCGTCAGCATCTGGCCAATGTGCCCGCGTCACCCAGCAAAGTCTTCGGTATGGCCATGTAGTTACGGGTCTTGTCGTTGTACCAGGGAGTACTGCACACTGTGCCTCACGTCGTTGTGTCCTATTGATTGCGTCCGGCTACGCTGATGTAGCCAGTCTTGAGTCTTGCCGCTCCTCCTGGTTCCGTCTATTGGATGGTAGCCGGTACGAAGTGTCCGGGTCCGGCTACTGGAAGGTAGCCAGACACGAACCGCCTGCCGTAGATCTTGTCTGGTTGGGGTATCCAGGAGTCATCCCCCCGACACCACCATAGCCATATTGCACTAGTTGTAATAGTAGATCTTATCTTTGATTGGCGGCATTGTAATACTATTTGCTATCAATCTCATGATTTCCACTACAATGTTTATGATCTTTGATCTCATCTCTATGTGTGAGTAATTCTCCTTGGGCTAAGGGCTTCGGCCTAGCCATGTAGCTTTTGTGCCTCTTATTTATCATAGATGGGATCATGTATTAGTTTGTATGACATGATGATTATTGTATCCTCTCTTGTCTCAATCTAAGGACTTATCAGGTACCCAAGACCCCTAGCATTGAGGCAGGTATATGGACTATGAGTAATGACTAATCTACAGGTTGGGAACCCCAATGACAGAAGGGTTAGTATGTCTGTATGTGCGGGATTTACTTGGGATTAACGGTGACGTCACTATACATATCATTAGTTCTCTTTCTTCTATGGATGAGACTAGTAGGTTATTGCTATAAGCGGTTGCGGAGGCAATAGCAATTATGGATGCACTTCCCATATATAACTAAGCTTGCTCTAACAATTACATGCATATTTTATTTTTATCTTTTATTCCCGTCAGATGTTTTGCACAGCTATAGGTGAAATCGAATGCCCTAGGCCCTCTCTCTCCATCATCGACAATAACAAAAGACCAAACTCTTAGTCCAGTAAAAACACAAAAGGAATTCTAAAACTCTCGAAGGTCTATTAAGTAACTTCACTATGCTTTCTACTTCTCGAGGATCCGATAAACCTAGGTCTACTAGGGAAAAAGAGCTATACTACATCCGTAATCCGGATCAAAGGTATCACCGGACTAAAACTCGATAGTAGATCTGTGTGTTGGAGCTAGGATATGGGGAGGATTCCAGGCAGCACAAAGCACCAAAAAGGGCATGCAACGACTCGAATTGAGGAGGGAGACTAGGGCTACGGATTTCCGGTCTTGGATTCGAAAATGATGGACTGAGGCAATGCCACGATCGACTGGAGCATGGATGAAAACATAGCGACCTGCGCACTACGGCAGTGACCGCGCATGGTAGGAAGGTCGACGATGACATAGGGTGAGGCATGGCGCAGGACATTTTCAGGTAGTACGGGGCCTCACAAGTGCCTTTCCGATACAATGGGAGGGCTTGGGGGTGATGTGGATCACGAAGGAGGTGGAGGCCTTGGATGCTCATGTGGTTACGGTTCACGGCGGCACTAGTGTCAACTCCGGCGAGCTTAGCGGTGGGGTTCTGTGTACGGGATATAGAAGAGGAATGAGGGGACGTCTGCAATGCTCCTGGTCAGCCTTGGAGTGCAGCAGGACGCCGGTGGGAAGAGGTCAGAAGCTAGGGTTAGGGATAGGCATGGACATGGCCATGACCATTTTGGGGGAAGAAGAAGGGGGAAGGGAAGTAGCGGCGCACCTCCAGATATCGATCTGAAGGTGATAGGAGAGCAGGTTGGTGGTCTGGTTTGCAAAAGATAAGGAGGGGACCTCACATGGGAGATCTCACCTTTTCAAAAAAGTGAGAAGAGAGGCATCGGGTAGGACTAGGTTTTTCTTTCTCTCATCTTATCTTGTTCTTAGCCAAAAGAGGGCAAGGGAGGGACTATGTAGGAGGGGAGGTTTTGTCTGGGCACCTTCTTGAGAATCAATACAAGAGAAAGAGAGACGTGGCCTCATATGGTCCATGCTTTGCATGGCCATGGTGTGTGGTTAACTTGGTTTAGGTATTGATATGATTAGATGATCCACTAGATCATGAGGTGGCGGCCTTCATTAGAGTTAGGATAGGGTGTAGGTTTCTTTTATTTTTATTTGTTTTCATTTGTTTAAACAATGCTATGGAATAAGCTTCCCAAAAAGAACCATGATCAAAAAAATAAAAGAAACAAATAAAGCATAGATGGCTAAGAACATGAGCTATTATAGTGTAGTTCAATTACAGAACTTTCTTGAATTTAAACCAAAACAAGCTCCTCACAAATTCAAAGAAACAAAAAGAAGGAAGAAGTGAAAGATGGCAATCTTGCATGGGCCATGCATGAGGTAATAAATGCCCCTTCTAGTTGTGAAAACAACTATCATACATTATTGTCAATTACTAGACATGCTTCAAATTTGAATTAAGGCCTCACAAAGAATTGTAAGCTTGCTTCTCAACATGTCCTAGATGGTATATAAACATGAATGAAGATACAATGGCCATCTTAGTGTGTTTTTCCCACTATATCAACTTATAGCCAAAGATATATTCATACATGATTATATATTCAAATACAACCCATATGGAAGCTTATGAAGGAATTCTACTCACATAGCACGCAAAGGTGGCCATGTGGCTTCCCATATTGAATATTGTGAAAACAACATATACCATATATGGAAGCATGTATAAATAAGTGGGTCCACCCCAACATATATGAGCTAGATTTAAATACTAAAGAGCAATACCTCGTACATAATTAGGATGGTGGAATTTAGATAGAGCCAAAGAAAGGTGGTGGAGTTTGAGAAGATATGCCCCCAACTCAACTTGGGCATCAAGCAATGTATCAAGAAACAACTACAATTTATCAAGATGCAAATATAATTAATAAGACAAATGCATATGAGAGAGGAACCAAATGAAAAGAGGTTTTATATGATGCTCAACTACAATGTGGCATGGTGACATGACCATGATATAATGCAATGCAATTAATGATATGTAGGAAGTAACATTATATAGAATAAACCAAGTAGCATTACAATTGTTAGACAATTGGGATGCTACAACTCTCTCCCACTAAACAAGAATCTCGCCCTGAGATTCCTAGGAAAAATAAAAACACATAAGGAGAGGTGGGTGTTCGGAACGAAGGTGATCCTCACATTCCCAACTTGATTTAGCAATGGAATGGTGCGACCACTACACCTTGCAGAACTTGATAGACTTGTTGCGAGTCTTCTGTTTTGCTTCTTGAAACAAAGGACTTCAATCATTGAAGGATTTGTCATGAAACAAGGATGGTAGGATGGACATATCTCTCGAGAACACAATAAAGGAATTGAACCACTTGTTGAGAGAATTTTGAAAAGACATTGTATGGAGGAGAAGACACATCATTAGAATTAAAGATCAGAAGCTGCAACTGAAGATGATTCTTTCTTTTGCCAGAAGAAAAGAATGACTTTGGAGAAGTTACCAACCACTATGAAAATATCATTATTTCTTCCCTCATATTAAAGAAATGAAGTTCAAAAAAACAACACCGCCTTTAAACCATAGAGATTCTTGATATGAACATAAAATATTATAATTTAGGACTTCTCAGATTAGATTCTTGTTGCGCCAATAAGAACCAAATGATCACACAATTCAGGTGCGCAGATTGATCTTCAAGAGAAGGAAGTGACGCTAGGTTATGGTGAAATTCTGAGGAAGAAGTTGAGTGCTGAAAACTAGAGTTTATTTTAGCGATGCTTATTGCTTTCAGTAACCATGAGGTTATTGCAATATATTTTTCTATTGATGGCATCCATAATTGGTTTTACCAAGGGAAAAGGATTTGACATAATGAAGTCAAACATATCTTCCATCAATCTTGTTTGATGATGAAGAGCTCCAGTAAAATGAAGAGTGTTAGGGGAAGATGTTGCATTTGTTTCCACCAGATTATTGAAGATTTTGCTCCATCTTGAAATGGACGAGACCACCCACAAGAGATTATTGATTATGTTCCTTGAGAGAACACTCCAGAAAAACAAAGGCGGAAGTAAAAGGCCCAAGAGATGAAGGCCACTTCTAACTTCCGTGGAATGACTGAAATCGCATTAATCCACCAATTCAATGTACAAGAGTGAATGATAAGGGTAGTGGTATGGCTACTCCATCCCACACCCAAAGCATTACTCCGCAGCTAAATAGGAAAATTGTGCAACCCAACTCCCAGAAATTTAGATTGAAGATCTAGACAAACAGAATTTAGGAAGCTTCAGAAGAAAACAAGGATGTGATGCAAACACTTCGTCGGATCCAACTAGATAAAGATGATGTTATTGTGTCAAAAGTTCCCAAACCACCGGAGAAGGTATGGAGGAATACCACTGAAACAAATGATAGATTTTGGATTCAATATACAGACGAGTAGCACCAAAGTCTTGAATAGAGGAATTATTAAAGATCTGGAAAGTCTTCGTGGCATCCGACGGATTGAGGAGAGAAGATACAATGAGATGGTTTAAAATGGTTTCTTGATGAGAAGAAGACCAAAAGAAATTCTCGTCCTTCTTGAAAATATCTGAGAGATTTAGCCATATTGGAGAAAATCTTCAGCAAAGCAGTGGCAAACTACTTGCCAAACAGAGGAAAAAAGCTCCAGAGTTGGTTAAAATTTGATGGAGGATGATAATCAGCCATTTACTTTATGATTCTAGAATTGTAGTGATGTCTTTAGCAGATGGACGTGGCCGATATAGGTGACATCAGGAAGCCATAAATCACACTTTGATGATTATTTGGCCCTTCGGATGAGAAAAGAGATGTTGACTTGTTCATACAATCGATCTGATCACCGGTTGAAAGGATAAAGATATTAGAGATGAAAGTATGAGATTCTCCTATATCAGAAAGAACCTTTGCAGATAAGGCATTCAAAAACATATGAAACGTGACAATCAGATGATAATCCATCATAGTTCCATCAAAATCTTCGGATTGCCAAAGATACTTGGACATGACATAGGTATGATAATGGTACAACTCAAATTCACAAGAGATAACCGTAATCATTTGGAGAATTAGATTGATAGCGTTGAACATATTACACTCATGATAAGTGTCATATAGCTATATCAAGAATCAAAATACAATCAAAAGCATATGATCGACACACGTTATGTATTAGCTCAACAGAATTGAATATGAAGTAAAATCTTCATATTTGTGCGTATGTGACAAAAGAATGAGTTAGCTTGAACAACCAACAAAAGAAGATAGATAACATATCGCACATGACTGAAAAGGAGTATGGAAACACAGAAGTATCAAAGAAACAATTTCCACATTTTTCGGCATTAAAATACCAACTAGATGCACGAAACCACTCAATAGATAGAGATTAGCAACTCCACATTATGTGAAAGCATGCTAAAGAACAAACACCCTTAACAAGATCATGTCGGTTAACAAAGAGTCGGATAGATCACATCGGTTTACAAAAAGCATGTCAGTTTGGATTGTACCAACAGTTGATAACCAAAGGAAGATTGTAAAGCAAAGGTGGATGCAACAACTCGACAAAGGATTAAAACATCCTATGGTACTACAGATACCCCAAACACGTGAATCCTAGTTTGGATTTTTAGAAGAGGATAGAAAAATGTTACACTTCCTTTTAGAATAGGGTGGGTGGGTGGGTAAGAAAAAAATGGAAGTTGTCCTACTCTCATGTTTAGTTTTTCCCTTGTATATAACTACCAAAAATATCCTAGACTGACAACGACCACCTTGGTTGAGACCCTAAAGTGAGGAATGGCTTTGATACCAGATGTAATCCCTGGACCTCATGTTTCTAAATCACAAGCCGATATACCCGAATCTGAGACGCCGTACTACCATGGAGGCTACGAGGCTGCCCACAAGAAGGCTGTGATGGCAGGGCACGGTACATGCCAAGCATCCACCCCAAAATTCATGGTTATAGCTTCGAGTGCAAGAAACGTGACATATTAGCTGCAAGTATAACGTACACAACTGGGTATGTATGCCAACAACATACAAGAGTACATCAGAGCATTTCCATCTAAAAGAAATAGAAATATTGCAATGCCATTATGGCAAGAACCAAATTATATAGATAGTAGTAAAAATATTTTAGGATTGTATTCTCTTACATCACTCAACAAATCATCAAGCGAAAGTAGAAACATAGATTCAAATCCAGATTAAGAGTCAAATCAGCATAAGATGCCACAAAAATAAGCACATTCTCGCCCACAGATCTTAGAGATCGCCATCCCCGAAATCTCTACACAAGAGATTCGTTGCCTACATCATCGGCATCATCGACGTAGTAGCCTCCATATGGATGTACCTGACAACCTAATCAATAATTGGTGTGAGACCCTAGGGGTACTCAACAAGTATTTATGCATCTAAAGGGATTAACCTACGGTGATGTAGTTGATGCGAAAGATAAATAGCTAAACAATTCTATAGAGAGACGCTACAACATCCATCTAACCAGATATAGACAGACACACGTTAATGAGAACCCAACAGTTATATAAGAAACATAAAGTAAATATATCTCATCTTCCTTCTCACTTACCCAATGAGAAGGCACGAGAATACCCATCCGTTGGCAATTTTATTAACCATTCCATGAATGTTGCACTAATTACTAGTCATGTTTAATCAAGTTAAACATGGTACTTTAGTTATATTTATCTATGATCGAGAAACTGTGCTTCAAGTCATCCATAACTGTGGACACGGCTATCAGAAAGTTTTACCCTGTAGGGGTGCACAAATAGCAACACACCTATGATCAACCTTGAGAAAACCCAAATAAAAATCAACGAAGCATCATGACAAAGCATTCACAAGATCCAAAAATGATTTCCAGGGGCCACCCGACTAAGCTACGCACAACAAAGTTGGACGGCTCTGAGATGGGCCCAGGGTTTGTGACGACGGTTCTAAACGACTATGAACAACCTAAAAGTGTGACTGGGATTGTCGATACCACGGAAACGTGGCACGGGGTTCCAAAACAGTACATGTAAACGCTCCATGCGCAATAGTAGAAAATAAAGAAGTAAAGCATTGCATAAGTACATGATAGTAGTAAAGCCCCAAACTAGTTTTTGGCCCCCAGAAATAAGATGTGAATCAAGCTCAGGTGAAGGGGGGTCAATAAAGACTCCCACATGTGGATAGTGCGATAGTCAAGGAACAAGTATCAAGTACTCGGGTCCTACGGGAGACAAGTGAGCGGTTAAAAACCAAATATCAGCTATTATCCACCGGTACCTCTTTCTTTAGTTGTCCATTACTACACAATTCAGTTGTTTAGGTACCTCATTATCCGAAAGACTCGCACAAACCCTACACATGCAATTATACGACTCGCGTGGCTCAAACAAGTCATGTAGTAATGGCTGATAGGATTGAGGACACAAGCTTCGGTGCTGTTTACTATGCAGTACTTGGGATTGCAATTTAATGCGAATCGTGACACAATGCTGCAAGAATAAATATAGAGGCATAGGTGCTATATGTAATGCAAGCATGGAAATTGCTTGCCTGTTAGCTCATGCCAACACCCGGATTTTTAATCCTAGATGCCTGTTATGCCATACATCGCAATCCCAGGATTACCATTTTTGTGAGACATAACAGATTGGATATCATAGTACATCATCCATTACAAACCATATAAGATCTTACACAAAAAAAGGATCTCATGATCCAGTCTTAGTACAATCAAGTAGTGGAATAAATAGCATAGCGGTGGGGTCCATCTTCAGTGTCACAGGCAATGCTGACGATAGGACATGATCCTAGTTGTCGTAGCCATCTTGATGTCCTCCTTCAGGGTAGTCCTCCTCACAGTGTGGCCATAGGAATAGCCTGGGACAAAAGCCATGAGTACTCTTTAAGTACTCGCAAACTACCACTAACAACTAAGATTGTTCTAATAGGAATGCTAAATTCTAAGTCTATTTGTAAAGTTAAGTTTGAAACCTAAGCTGAGTTCAGAAACAAAGAAAGATAAAATAAAGTTTGAAAACACCTAAGTGGGAACTTAGTTGTCATAGTCACAACTTTGTTGTGGTCAAGTCATGTCACAATTCACTTCATAAGTCATTTTGAAAACATCTGACAATGGAACAGTATGGCCACTCCAACTGTCCATAACCGCGGATGCGGCTATTCGAATAGTTTGACACTCTACAGAGGTACTTTCACAACAAAATTCAATACATCTTTCAGGGATAACCCTGAATCGTCATACTTAGTATGCAGATAATCAAACATAACCTTTTCTTTACACACTCTAGTATAAGCACCTCTCCTATGAGTATGGCCTCCCAGCCATGACCATCTGTCATCCTAGGCACTGCATAGGTGGACAACATTGAGAGGTAGCCTCAGCTCAAACCTCTCCCGTGAGGGAACTAATACTATTGCATATAAACTTCCGGCTAAGCCTTACCCAATTCAGGTATTGTGGTTGTACGGTAAAATTGGAATGGTATTGCATCTGAACCCAACCATCAGTTTTTATAAAAGGGCTAAGGCTCATGCCTCAACATTTTCATCATCATCATAAAACATTTGTGTTTCTCAACACATGTCAAAACATCTCAATAGAATGACTCATCATTCCAAGGTTTTCACAAGTCATTTTCACCAAGTATTCCCATCTAAAGTGATCAAGTTTTTGGTTTGGCTCTAAACTACTAAGTTAAGAGTGTTCACTAATGTGGGATGCTAATGTCAATCTCATTCCATAGAATGAAATATAAATCTAACTAGATAGGCCAAGTTTTATACTCTTTATGCTACCTATAAACAAGGTAAAGAACTTTGGTAAAGTAAAGGAAGTAAAGCTTGTAAATAAAACTTGGGGTAGGTAATAGTCAAAAGTATAACCAAAGCATGCCTATTGCCTCTTTCTTAGGTTATCTAGCTTGCACGGTTTAGCTTGCATAGTTAAGGCACTTGCGAGTGTTAGCTTGCCTTGGTTGGTGCAGTGGTTGAAATTCTCTTCCTCCTCCTCTTGGTAGAACTCATCCTCCTCATTGACTTGGTCGGTACTATCATCTATAAATACATACGGAATACACAATCACCAAACAATACTTAACTAGTCTACGTAGCACACTAAGGCCCACATTTGATGATCTAGTATCATCACAAACATCACAAGGTTTCATGAACTAGTTTCATTTATTTTATTTGAGAAAAGTAATTTCTACTCATGAAATTAACTAAGATTTAATATTCTCCAATTAAAATATGGGATCATGTTGACATATGTCATCACCACATATTCTAATACATGGAATGTGATTTAAAGGTTCGATCACATTTTAATAAGTTTAAGTTTAATAATTAATGATTTAAAGTGACTAGAAATGCCTCTATAGCATTATTTTGGTACTAGTACAGAGTCACTACATTCAAACCTTAATATTATTATATATTCAGATAGGTATGGTTAAATGTGATTTTTGGGAGTTGGAATCAATTCAAAAGCTATTATGGTTGATTTTATAAAAATGTTTGAATGTGCAAAACCTTCTGTATTTTTATTTTAGCTAGCAGAGATCTATAACTCTAACTGATTTAAGTCCAACGGGCTTGGATAGATATTTTCATTAGCTTTCCAACAAAATTGGAATCACTCAATTTGGATTTGTAGAACTCGCTGAATTGATTTTTAAACTAAGGAACAAAACTAAGTCTAAGTCTAAAAAGAAAAATCTAGATTTGAATTAACTGGGTCGCGCGGGAACACTAACGGGCCAGCCCAAATTCAATCTGCTGTGCTGAGGACTGCTGATAGGGGGGTCCCGCCGGTCAGTGGCTCATTACACGCGAAGCGATATGGGGCGAGATGGACCGTAGGATTAGAACAAAATCTATGGCTGGGGCTTATCGTCGACGACGGACTCGTCGCCGGCGAGGCTAAACCCTAGCAGATCGGTGGGGGTGTGGTGAGGGCGTACCGGGGCTCAAGCGAGTGCGGCGAGGCGGGCAAACAAACGGGGAGACGACGGCGAGCTCAGGCGAAGTCGCGACAGAGGCTGGGGTGGATGAAATTGATGGCAGCGTCTCCTCCTCTGTTGCGGCTGTCTCCGGCTCAATTCCAGCGACTTGCTGCTCGAGCGGCTCCGACGAGAGGCGGGGAAGGATCAGTGGAGAGAGGGGAGTGTGAGGGTGTGACGAATTCGTGCTGGGGAGGCCTCCTTATATAGGCCCGGTTAGGCGATAGAGAGGCATGGGCGGAGCTCGTTCGTGAGGACAGCATAGGGGGCTATCGGCATGGGCGAGATAGGTGGACGGTGGGTGGTTCCCTGGCGGTCAGCTAGGGCGTAATGGCGGTCCTAGGGGCGGTGGATAGTGGTCGGGAGCGTAGCGCGCTCTGGGAGACAGAGGCGGTGCTCGACGCGGTTCCCGGCGAGTGTGGGTCGAGCGGCGGTTCATGGGCGTGTCTGGCGGGTCGAGGTGGTCAAGGCGGAGCGGCGCGCGCGGTCTGGTGTCGAGGCGCGGCGTGTGGCATGCTAGCGGTGATGGCGCTCTGGCATGCGCTGGTGCGGCACAGAGGCCCAGTGCGGGGCTTGGCCTCGGTGGTCCAGGGGCTATCTCTTGTCGTGGGGTGTACCGTGGACAGTGGTGAGGTGGCGCCTGCCTTCCTAGAGCAGTGGAGAGGGGCTGGTGATCTGCTGCGAGCTGCGCATGGTTGGCCGGCGTTCATGTCCTCGGGACGGCGTGACACTATGGCTTGGGACTAGGGGATGGGTTGGTTTTAGCCTGGTTAGAGCTAGGAGGGACAGAGGGAGTAAATAGGGTTCAATGGGGTGGCAATCCCTTGTAAAAACAGTGAATTGACTAGTGTGTTGGTTCTGTGCCTGCCAGGTGTTCGATCAAATGGCCACAAGAAATCAAGTTTGGAATTTTGAAATAAATTTGGTGGAGTGGTTTCTCACATGCTTAAGCATCTATGGTTGCTTGGATTTGTCAAATGGAATTCATTTGAGAGGTTTTTGAAATAAGGTGATCTATACATATGAACTAGATTCCATTTTCAAGTGTCATTTAAAATTGGAGTTTGAATGTTTTTGGGAGATCAAAAAGTGGGCCTTGGTATCTCTTAACTTGTACTAGCAAGGGGTGCAAAGATCCACATTTGTTTCTGTTGGAAATTGAGTGCTAGGAATACCCAAAGTGGGCTAGGTGATTAAAATGGCAAAAGTGACCATTTCCTTTATTTAATTCTTTTTTTATTTCTTTTTCTTTGCTTTTTGCTTGGGAATGATCTAGATGATGTGCAATTTATCTTAGAATCATTTTACAACCAATAGAACAAACAATCATGTCATTTCAAACAACTCCTATTTAAAAGCAACACTCATATGCATGCTTAATTATTTTAAATGAGAAAAAGTTTTTGTTAACCCTAAATTGGGTAATTTTGATCTTGATCATTTAGATTAAAGTTTTTAGGATGTTACAGCTCAGCAGTCGAATAATTGGGATCCGGGTAGTATTGGGTCTCTTGATAACTCCCTTGCTCGGCATCTATCTAGAATAAGAACCAAATACATAAAGGCCACAATAAATAAAGTGAGCAATCATATGATACATATGCAATAAGCAAAACATGGTATGCCATGATGGAATGATCTACAATTGCATGGTATAACATAGCATTGTATGGGTGAGGTGTAAGAACACTAATAAAGAATTTTAGTTAATTATTTGTCATGTTTTGCTCCCATAAACCTTGCTGCCTATTTAATATTTATATGATGAATGTTTCAATATCATGGAATGCATAGTTGGAAATGGTCATCACGCTGATCGATTTGGACATATTATTTGTCAAATTCGGAATTACAGTTTAAAAGTTACATATTTAATAAGAAAAGGCATAATGATAGCATTTAATAAATTTGAAAATTTTAAATTGCTCAAAATTTATTTTGGAGAGCCTATTCATGATTTGCATTTTTATGATCATAAAACATATATAATATGCAATAATTATATTTATACATTAAAAAGGTAGCATTTA
The DNA here is from genome assembly GCA_910589775.1 of Avena eriantha. Taxonomy (NCBI): domain Eukaryota; kingdom Viridiplantae; phylum Streptophyta; class Magnoliopsida; order Poales; family Poaceae; genus Avena; species Avena eriantha. The sequence continues at coordinate 360,832,365 of OU342743.1, forward strand.
AACATTAAATAATGCATTCATTATTAATAGAAAAATATGTATTATTATTTAGTTTTTGTCAAAATAAATAGAGGGCATTTATCGTTCATATTTTTTTAAAAACAAACATAATTGGATTTTGAATTCTTTCAAAATTCCTTACACATTCCTCTCAACTCTTGGTCAAAGGTTAGGAATAAGTTTGACTAGTTCATCCTTATTTGAATTTGATTTTTTGGACGGCTGAATCTATTCTCACGGATACACGCTCTAGCACAGCAGCTATCAGGTGGGGACAGCTGGCAGCGGAGGGGATCGAACCCATGATCTCTCAGCTAGCAACTTAGTTTGGAATCGTGGCCCAAACCACTGGCTAGTTTGCGGTTGCTGAAAGGATAGGGGGCGCACTTTAGCTAAGGCGACGGCTGCTGCTGTTAGCCTGACGAAACTGCACTTGCCGGACTAAAACTCGACAGCAGATCTACACGACGGACCTAGGTAGGGGAGGATTTTGGGCAGCACAGAGCACCAAAAAGGGCGTGTAGCCACTCGAATTGAAGAGGGAGATCAGGGCTACGCATTTCTTCTCTTGGATTCGAAAACTATGGACTGAGGCAACGCCACGATCGATAGAAACATGGACGAAAACATGGTGACCTATGCACACTACGGTGGTGACTGCGCATGGCGGCGAGGTCGACGGCGACATAGGGAGAGGCATGGCGCGGGATATTGTCAGGTAGTACAGGGGCCTCACTAGCGCCTTGCAGATGCAAGGGGCGGGCTTGTGGGTGACGTGGATCGCTAAGGAGGCGGAGGGCTTGGATGCTCATGTGGTTGCAGTTCACGGTGGCGCTGGCGTCAACTCCAGTGAGCTTAGCGGTGGGGTTCCGTGTATTAGACATTGTAGTGGAAGCAGGGGACGCCTGCACTGCTCCTGGTCGGCCTTGGAATGTAGCAGGACGTCGGTGGGAAGAGGTAAGAAGCTAGGGTTAGGGATAGGCATGGAGATGGCCATGGCCATCTTGGGGGAAGAAGAAGGGAGGAAGGGAAGTAGTTGGGCACCTCCCAGATCTCGATCGGGAGGTGGTAGGAGAGCAGGTTGGTGGTCTGGTCTGCAGAAGATAAGGAGGGGACCTCACATGTGTGATCTCACATTTTCAAAAAGTGAGAAGAGAGGCATCGGGTAGGACTAGGTTTTTCTTTCTCTCATCTTTTCTTGTCCTTAGCCAAAAGAGGGCAAGGGAGGGACCAGGTAGGAGGGGAGGTTTTGGCTGGGCAACTTCTTGAGAAGAAAGACGAGAGAAAGGGAGATGTGGCCTCATATGGTCATGCTTGCCATGGTCATGGTGTGTAGTTAACTTGGTTTAGGTCCAGATATGATTAGAGGATCCACTAGATCATGAGGTGGTGGCCTTCGTTAGAGTTAGGATAGGGTGTAGGTTTCTTTTATTTTATTTGTTTTTATTTGTTTAAACAATGACACTAGTAGAAACACTGCCTTTGGTTCGCAGCAGCCGAGAGCATTAGTCCCGGTTCCACCTCGAACCGGGACCGAGTGACGCACGGGAGCCAGGAGCACTCGTCCCGGCTCCAGACACGGGGCCTTCCGCCCATCTTTAGTCCCGGTTCATATTACGAACCGGGATGAATAGCCCGCCTATAAATGTGCCGCCGCCCCAGGCAGACCTCCCTCTATTTTTCTCTTGGTTAAAGGAGTGAGGTGTGGTGTGCTAGTTTTTTTCCTATGCACATTAGGTGTTCGACGAAATGTCTGAGAGAATGATACGCTTGATTTCACACAAAATAAAAATGATATGAGGTGCCCGAGCCACACTTAAGTAGCTGCCTTCCTCTTTCTTTCCTTCTTGATCGAGGTTAGGAACCTTATCCTTCATCTGTCATTGATATAAAAATGCATGCGCCGACATAAAGTAGTCATCTCACTATTCATGATGTTCTGTAATGATGCAGATGAACCAGCGGGGATGGATGTACGGTGACCGACGTCAATCCGTGTACATTCAAGGCGTGGATAAATTTATCGATATGGCTAAGGCAAACAAAGAGAATGGATTTATGTGTTGTCCATGTGTTCAATGTCGGAACATCAAGGAGTACTCTTCATCGAAAATCATTCGCGGCCACCTGGTTCGGAGAGGTTTAATGCCCAGCTATAATTGATGGACCAGGCATGGAGAAAGAGGGGTTATGATGGAAGTCAATGAAGAAGAGAATGATGACAACTATTGTCATAGTATCCCTGAATACGGTGATACTACAATAGAAGAGAATGAAGAAGAAGGAGGTGAAGAACGGGTATCAGATGAGCTCGTTGATGATCTTGGTCGGGTCATTTCTGATGCAAAGCGAGACTGTGAAACAGAGAAGGATAAGTTGAAGTTGGAGGGCATGTTAGAGGATCACAAAAAATTGTTGTACCCAAATTGCAAAGATGGGAGCACAAAGCTCGGTACCATACTAGACTTGATGAAATGGAAGGCAGAGAATGGTTTATCTGACAAGAGATTTGAGAAGTTACTGAAAATAATGAAGCCGAAGCTTCCAAAGGATAACAAATTGCCCGAGAGTACTTACGAAGCAAAGAAGATTCTCTGCCCTCTAGGATTAGATGTGTAGAAGATAAATGCATGCATAAATGACTACATCCTCTACCGCGGTGAGGAGTACGAGAATTTAGATAAATGTTCGGTATGCACTGTATTGTGGTATAAGATTAGACGAGATGACCCTGGTGATGTTGATGGCGATGACGAGCCCCCCAGGAAGAGGGTTCCTGCTAAGGTTATGCGGTATGCTCCTATAATACCAAGGTTGAAACGTTTGTTTAGAAACAAAGAGCATGCCAGGTTATTGTGATGGCCCAATGAAGACCGTAAGAAAAAAGGGAAGTTGATACACCTCGCTGATGGGTCGCCGTGGAGAAAAATCGAGAGAGAGTTCCTAGACTTTGCAGGTGACACGAAGAACTTATGGTTTGGTCTAAGTATAGATGGCATGAATCCTTTTGGGGAGCAGAGCTGCAGTCACAGTACCTGGCCTGTGACTCTATGTATCTACAACCTTCCTCCTTGGCTGTGCATGAAGCGTAAGTTCATTATGATGCCAGTGCTTATCCAAGGCCCGAAGCAACCCGACAACGACATTGATGTGTACCTAAGGCCATTAGTTGAAGAACTCTTACAGTTGTGGGGAAAACCAGGTGTACATGTATGGGATGAGCACAAACAGGAGCCATTTGACCTAAGAGCGCTGCTTTTCGTAACCATCAATGATTGTCCCACTCTTAGTAACCTTTCTCGACAGACAAACAAGGGATACAAGGCATGCACACACTGTTTAGATGATACAGAAGATACATATTTGCATAAATGTAAGAAGGTTGTGTACCTGGGGAATCGTCGATTTCTTATGATCAATAATCAAGTAAGAAAGAAAGGCAAGCATTTCAAAGGTGAGGCAGATTACCAGAAGAAGCCTGACCTCCCTACTACTGATGATGTATTTGGTATGGTCAAGGACACATAAGTAATCTTTGGAAAGGGTCCTGGCGGTAAACCTGTTCCCAATGATGCCACTACCGAACACGCGCCCATGTGGAAGAAGAAATCTATATTTCGGGAGCTACCCTATTGGAAAGTCCTACGTGTCCGCTCTTCAATCGACGTGATGCACATGACGAAGAATCTTTGCGTGAACCTGCTAGGCTTCCTGGGCGTGTATGGGAAGCAAAAGATACACCAAAAGCACGGGAGGACCAACAATGTATGAAAGACCCATAAAACATGCATCCATAGAACAAGACGGATAAAGGGCCTCGCTCAAGTCCCGCCAGCTATGCTCTCACGAAAGCAGAGAAGGAAATATTTTTTGAAGTCCTTTATAGTATCAAGGTGCCATCTGGATTCTCTTCTAACATAAAGGGGGTAATAAATATGGCAGAGAAAAAATTCCAAAACCTGAAGTCTCATGACTGTCACGTGATTATGACACAGTTGCTTTCGATTGCATTGAGGGGGCTTCTTCCGAAAAATGTTCGAGTACCCATTGTGAAGCTGTGTGCATTCCTCAATGCATATCTCAGAAGGTGATCATTCAAGATATTCTGACAAGTTTATAGAAGGATGTGGTCCAATATCTTGTTAGTTTTGAGTTGGTGTTCCCACCATCCTTCTTCAATATTATGACACATCTCCTGGTTCACCTAGTCGAAGAGATTTCCATTCTCGGTCCTGTATTTCTACACAATATGTTCCCCTTTGAGAGGTTCATGGGAGTGTTAAAGAAATATGTTCATAACCATGCTAGGCTAGAAGGAAGCATCCCCAAGGTCTATGGAACAGAGGAGGTCATTGAGTTCTGTGTTGACTTTATTCCTAACCTTAAGCCGAATGGTGTTCCTGAATCACGGCATGAGGGGAGACTGAGTGGAAAAGGCACGCTGGGAAAGAAAGCAATGGTATGTAGGGATGGACAATCTTTCACTCAAGCACACTACACGGTTCTACAGAATTCCACCTTGGCAGCTCTGTATATCATGGAACACAAGAATATTGTACGCTCCAACAACCCGGGAAGCCGGACTCCTGGATTAGAGATGAACACATGAAGACTTTCGGCAGTTGGTTGCGAACACATCTAATGAATGACACCATTGTTGGAGATCAGCTCTACTTGTTGGCTGGGTCACCATCTCTACTATATTGAATTACCAAGGATACAAGATAAATGGGCATACATTTTACACGATCACCCAAGATAAAAATTGCACCAACTAGAACAGTGGTGTCCGCTTTGAAGCAACCGACGATAATGGCAAAAAGGACACATCCTATGGTTACATAGAGGAGATATGGGAACTTGACTATGGAGTTTCTTTTAAGGTCCCTTTGTTTCGGTGCAAATGGATCAACCTGAATGGAGAAGGGGTAAAGGTAGACCAGTTGTACGGAATGACAGCAGTAGATCTCAACAATCTTGGTTACAGAGACGAACCATTTGTCCTAGCTAATTATGTGGTACAGGTTTTCTATGTGAAGGACATGTCCTCCATACCGAAAAAAGATAAAAAATGAGCAAATGAATACATCACACAATGAGCCAAAGTGTCACATAGTTCTTTCAGGGAAAATAAATATCATGGGAGTCGAGGACAAGACAGACATGTCAGGAGATTATAATAAGTTTGATGAAATTCTGTCCTTCACAGTGAAAACTGACCCAAGCATCTCGTTAAACAAAGAAGATGATCCATGGTTATGACCGAAGTGACCATAAACGGGCATAAGAAATTCAAAAATGGTCCAAACAATGTAAATCTTTCGTGTGGTGTCATATTATATGACATAGTTGCAAAGAAAAATAGGGCGGTTGATGCTCAGATTGATGCTCAGATTGCGGTGCCTACACACTTCCCATAAGGCAAGAAGGCCAGGAAAATAAAATCTCGTAGCTCGAGCCAGCCGGTGGCATCAACTGCGAATCCGATCAGGTTTTAGGACAGGCCACCAAGACCCAAGGGTATTATGTGGAGGATGCATGTGGCGGGTGAGCCCATGCTAACTAAGAAATTTCTCAGGCTCGCCACTTCAGAAATGACGGTGTGCTGACGATAGAGAGACGCCTTCTTGTAGAGAAAGATCCCTCTCACCCGGTATTCGTGGTTAAGGTGCCGCGAGGCTTGGGCTTTGTCGATAATGTCCCCGCGGATCTGTTCTTCCTGCGGTTTGACGACATCTTCAATATGTTCCACCTGTATCCGCTGCACTATACCATGGTACGCCTGTTTTCTCTCAGCCTGGCCATTCAGATCATTAGAGAGAACACCCCGGGCATCGCTATAGTGGACCCCTACTACATGCGTGATGGCTGCTTGGGAAGCACCATTGAACGGTGATTCGTGGCCTCATACCTCCAAGGCATCTTGGTGGCGAACAAGACAAAGGAATACATTCTCGTGCCTTGCTTTCCCGAGTAAATGCATGGACCATATCATCTCACTTTACACATTAGATGTTAGCATCTTATACTGCTAGTTTGGCGCTTTTGGTAGCATTATAAGATTATCCCTCATTTAGATATCAAGATAAAAATGTGTTCTTCCTTAAGTATGCACCGTTCTGTGGATCGTGTTACGAGACATCACGTGATGATCGGGTGTACTCTAATCTATGCTTTCATAGGAACGGGTGTAAGACTGTTTTACACACGCGAATACTAAGGTTCTTACTTGGCGAGTCTAGCATGTACAGACATGGCCTCGGAACACAGACCGAAAGCTTAAGCATGAGTCATATAGTTGATATGATTCCCATATAGATGCTCGCCTTGGAAGCTACATCAACTCACGTGATGATCGGACTTGGTGTAGTGGATTTGATTCATGTAATCAACAAAAAGACACGAGGGATGTCGTTTTTGAGTGGGAGTTCATTAGTAATTTGGATTAGTTGAACTCAATCTATCATAAACTTAGTCTATATAAACTTTACAAATTCTGTTGTAGATGGCACCACCTGCTTTTTAATTTCAATGTGTTCATGGAGAAAGAGAAACTTGCTGCTAATGGTAGCAACTTCACCAACTGGGCTATGAATTTGAGGATTCTCCTCACTGCTTCACAAAAGCAATATGTGCTAGATGCGCCGCTAGGTCCCCTACTAGCTCCTGATGCCCTTGTCGAGGAAAAGAATGTCTATGTGACTCGTCAGGAGGACCACAACATAGTTCATTGCGGCATACTGTATGGGCTAGAGCTAGAACTTCGAAAGCGTTTCGAAAATGGCAATGCCTTTGATACCATGGGAGAATTGAAAATGATTTTCGATACCCATGCTACCGTAGAGAGTTATAATGCTACATAAAAGTTCTTTAGCTGCATGATGGAGGAAAACAGCTCCGTTAGTGAGCACGTACTCAAAATGTCTGGGTACGCCGATAAGCTTGTGTCCTTGGGAATAACGATTCCCATTGACTTAGGCATACATCGTGTTCTCCAATATCTGCCACCTAGCTACAAGAGCTTCGTGATGAACTATAATATGCAGGCCATGAAGAAGTCTCTTCCCGAGCTTCTGTCAATGCTTAAGACTGCAGAAGTGGAGATTAGGAAAGAACATCAAGTGTTGATGATCAATAGGACCATCGGTTTCAAGAAAGACAAGAAAAGCAAGCACAAGGGAAAGAAGGGTGGCAAGTCTGTTGCCATGCCTGAAAGAAACCCCGAGCTGGCCCTAAGTCTGACACTGAGTGCTAGTATTGTAAGGGGACTGGCCATTGGAAGCGCAACTACCCCAGGTATTTGGCGGACAAGAAGTCCGGCAAGGCAAACAAAGGTATATGTGATATACATGTTATTGATGTGTACTTGACTAGTACTCGCAGTAGAACCTGGGTATTTGATACGGGATCGGTTGCTAATATATGTAACTCGGTTCAGGGGCTACGGAACAAACGACAACTAGCAAGGGATGAGGTCAGAATGCGGGTCGGTAATGGATAAAAAGTTGATGTGATCACCGTCCGGACGCTACCTCTCCATTTGCCATTGCGATTAGTTATAAACCTAAATAATTGTTATTTAGTGCCTGCACTGAGCATGAACATTGTATCTGGATCGTGTTTGATGCAAAGTGGTCATTCCTTTAAATCTGAAAACATTGGTTGTTCGATTTATAAGAATGATATCTTTTATGGTCATGCACCTATGTTGAATGGTTTATTTCTGTTGGATCTCGATAGTAATATTACACACATTCATAATGTTAATGCTAAAAAGATTAAACTTGATGATGATATGTCTACATATATGTGGCACTGCCGTCTAGGTCATATTAGCGTTAAACGCATGAACAATCTCCATTCTGATGGACTTTTGGAATCACTTGATTTTGAATCATTTGATACATGTGAGCCATGCCTTATGGGCAAGAAGACTAGAACGCTGTTTTCCGGTTCAATGGAACGGGCGACAGATCTATTGCAATCATACATACTGATGTGTGTGGACCAATGAGTGTGTCGGCGCGAGGTGGATATCGTTATTTTGTTACTTTCACGGATGATTTGAGTAGATATGGGTATATCTATTTGATGAATCACAAGTCTGAAACTTTTGAAAAGTTCAAGGAATTTCAAAATGAAGTGGAAAATCGTCGTAATAGAAAGATCAAATTTCTACGGTCTGACCGTGGAGGAGAGTATCTAAGTTACGAGTTTAGCACACACATGAAAGAGTGTGGAATAGTTTCACAACTCACGCCTGCCGAAACACCACAACGTAATGGCGTGTCATAACGTCGTAATCGTACCTTATTGGATATGGTTCGATCTATGATGTTTCTGACTGACTTGCCACTGTCATTTTGGGGTTATGCACTAGAAACAGCTGCATTCACTTTAAATCGGGCACCATCTAAATCCATTGAAACGACACCGTATGAATTATGGTTTGGAAACAAACCTAAGTTGTCATTTCTTAAAGTTTGGGGATGCGATGTTTATGTGAAGAAAATTCGAGCGGATAAACTCGAACCCAAAGCGGAAAAATGCGTCTTCATAGGATACCCTAATGAAACAATTGGGTATACCTTCTATCACAGATCCGAGGGCAAGGTTTTTGTTGCTAAGAATGGATCCTTTCTTGAGAAGGAGTTTCTCGTGAAAGGTGTGAGTAGTCGGAAGGTAGAACTCGAAGAGGTTATTGAAGCTTCTCTTCATGGAATGGCGAGTGGCGCAGCACCGGAAGTTTTTCGGAGTTGACTTCATCTGATGAAGAGAGAGCTAATGATAATGATCATGAAACTCCGAAAGAGGACACTACCAAACCTCACAGGTCAAGCAGGACACGTGCAGCTCCTGAACTGTACGGCAATCCTGTTGTGAATTTCATGGTTGATGAAATGGATGACCCTGCGATGTATGAAGAAGCGATGATGAGCCCGGATTTGAACAAATGGCTAGAAGCCATGAAATCAGAGATGGAATCCATGTACGAGAACCAAGTTTGGAACTTGGTGGACTTACCTCACGACCGAAAGGCCGTTGAGAATAAATGGATTTTCAAAAGAAAAACTGATGCTGATGGTAATGTTACCATCTATAAGGCTCGACTTGTAGCAAAGGGGTTTCGACAAATTCAAGGAGTTGACTATGATGAGACATTTTCTCCCGTAGCGATGCTTAAGTCGGTCAGGATTATGTTAGCAATTGCTGCATATTTTGATTATGAAATATGGCAGATGGATGTCAAAACTGCGTTCCTCAATGGTAATATTGAAGAAGAGTTGTATATGATACAACCTAAGGGTTTTGTCGATGCTAAGGATGCTAATAAGGTATGCAAACTTCAGCGATCCATCTATGGACTGAAGCAAGCATCCCGGAGTTGGAATCTCCGCTTTGATGAGGTGATCAAAGAGTTCGGATTTGTCCAAACTTATGGAGAGGCTTGTATTTACAAGAAAGTGAGTGGGAGCAATGTGGCATTTCTGATATTATATGTGGATGACATATTATTGATTGGAAATGATATAGATCTTTTAAACAGTGTTAAAATTTATCTAAACAGCAAATTTTTGATGAAAGACCTTGGTGAAGCATCATATATATTAGGCATTAAAATCTATAGAGATAGATCAAGGCGCCTAATTGGAAAATCGCAGAGTACATACCTTGATAAGATATTAAAGAAGTTTAATATGGACGAAAGTAAGAAGGGGTTCTTACCTATGTTGCAAGGCAAGACATTGAGTAAGACTCAAAGTCCGGGTATGGCGGAAGAAAGAGAGATGATGGATAAGATCCCCTATGCCTCGGCCATAGGCTCTATTATGTATGCCATGCTATGTACAAGACCGGATGTGGCACATGCTATTAGTTTGACTAGTAGGTACCAATCTGATCCAGGTTCAGAACACTGGATAGCAGTAAAGAACATCCTCAAGTACTTGAGAAGAACTAAGGATATGTTTCTTATATACGGAGGTGAAGAAGAGCTAGTCGCTAAGTGTTATGTCGATGCTAGCTTTGACACCGATCCAGATGACTCTAAGTCTCAATCCGGATATGTATTTCTCTTGAACGGAGCAGCAGTTAGTTGGAGGAGTTCCAAACAACCTATGGTGGCTGGATCAACGACGGAGGTGGAATATGTTGCTGCTTCAAAAGCGGCGTAGGAGGCGGTTTGGATGAAAGAGTTCATTACGGAACTAGGTGGGGTTCCCAGTGCGTTGGACCCAATGATGATCTATTGTGATAATAATGGACCCATAGCCAACGCAAAGGAACCAAGGTCTCACAAGAATTCCAAGCATATTAAGCGTCGGTTTCACTCCATCCGTGAGCATGTCAAGGATGGAGATATAAAGATTTGTAAAGTACACACGGACCTAAATGTAGCAGATCCGTTGACTAAAGTTCTCCCTAGGGTAAAACATGATCAACACCAGAACTCCATGGGTGTTAGATTTTTCACTATGTGAACTAGATTATTGTCTCCAGTGCAAGTGGGAGACTGAAGGAAATATGCCCTGAGAGGCAATAATAAAGTTGTTATTATATATTCCTTATATATGATAGATGTTTATTTTACATGCTAGAATTGTATTGATCGGAAACATCAATACATGTGTGTTTAATAAACAAAAAGGGTTCCTAGTTATGCCTCTCTTATAGACTAGCTTCTTGACTAACAAGATGATCAAGGTTTCCTGATCATGGACATTGGATGTTGTTAATAACAAGGTCACACCATTGGTGGAATAATGTGATTAACATTCATCCGAAGTATCGCATTACGATCAAGTCATTATGTTTATATTGCTATAACATCATACAAAGTAATATTTATCCTTATACCATGAGATCATGTTAATTGCTAACACCAGAAGAGTATCTTGATAACATCAAACGTCACACCGTAACAGGGTGACTATAAAGATGGGTTCAGTACTACGAAGGTGTTATGTTGAGGCTCATGGATCGAGAGTGGAATTTGTCAATCCAGATGACGGATAGATATACTCTGGGCCCTCTCGGTGATATCACATTAATATAGCTTGCAAGCAAGTGATGTGATCACTAGAATGTTATATCACGGGAACGAGAAAAGTGTGCATGTCGGTAACGAGATCAAACTAGGTATGGAGATACCGATGATCGAATCTCGGACATGTAATATATCGAGAGACAAAGGGATTTAGTTACAAGCGTTAAAGGTTCTCACGATCACAGAAGTCATCGTTGAATGTGTAGGAGTCAGTACGGATCTCCAAGTCCCGCTGCTGATTATGGATCGGAGAAGAGTCTCGATCATGTCTGCATTATTCGCGAACCGTAGGGTGGTACACTTAAGAGTTACCGGACACCATTTTGGAGCACATATGTTTCAGATGAAAGAATTGCAAAGCACAGGAATTGTTTCAATAAAAACCGGAAATTGTTTTGGTGAAATTGCAGAAAGTGGTTCTGCATGTGATATTGAAATATTGCAAGGGGCTATATGTGAATGTTTGTTAATTAAAGTAATTAAAAAAATTCTGAATAAATTTAATAAAAAGAGTTTTATTAAATGAGAGAGCATTAAATTTGGACAAATTTAATGCATTTAAAGTGGAGACTTTAAAAGGGAATGTGAAGAGACATTTTAATGTGGAGGGGTTACCACCACATGAATGGGGGAGGTGAGGGGTCACCGCCCATGCGCCGGCCATGGAGAGAGGGGGCACCCCCCTCCTCCTATAAAAGGCCACCCATTCCCTCCTTCATCCTCACACCTCCTTGTGAAGGATCTCTCTCCTCCTCTAGAATTATTCCCCCATGGTCTCGGATTAGCGAGATACATGTTCCCAGTGGCATTTCGTCTGGAAGGAGTTGCTGCTTCCGTTGGATCGCTGGAGCGAGGAGGTGGAGGTTTTCCGGTGGCTTGAACGTGTGTGCGAGTGCAGATGCGTTGCTGAGTTGCAGCGCTCGGACTTCCTCACGATCTTGAGATCGGCAAGTGTACGACTACATCAACCACGAGTTCCTACTTGTTAACAAAACTTGTTGTCTTCGAGGGTATGTTCTCGTTGGATGTATGTCCACCCGTTGCTTTGTCCCTAGTAGATAGATCTTGGCGTGTAGTTCACAAAGTAGGAAATTTTTTGTTTTCTATGCTGCGGACCCAACAAAGTGTGCACACATCAAGAGATCTTGTCGGACGCGGAGACGAAGGTAGCCGTGTGCGCCCCAGAACACCACTAACATGGCCATACAAACAAGGGTATGTTAATAGCCGGCAACAGCAACACTTGGTACATGAAATAGGACAAGCCAAGCGATTACACAGTATCGCTATAAGCCATGTCCCCAAACTGACGTATCCTCGAACACCTGCCAGACCTACTGCAACCGAAGGAAACGCCTTGGTGGGGAGGACCAGCAGAGGAAAATAGAGACCCGGCGACACTAGCGATGGGCGGCGGCGACCGGCACATCCGGGGAACTCCCACAGCACGCGACGGCGATGAAGGCTGGCGAGGTCGGCGGAGCCGGCGGGGAGCTCCGGATGGTACGAGGAGGCGGCTCCACGCGAGGAGGTGCAGGCGGCGGCGGTTGGCGGTCCCGACGGAGAAGAGCCACGGCGGCCGAGCGCGGCAGGCGAGCAAGAGGGAGAGAGGGGCGGCCCCGGCGGCGGGCCGGCCCGAGGAGTTGCTGGCGGCGGGTCGACGGCGCGGCGCTGGCCTGGGAAGGGGAGGGGCGCCGCGTGGCGGAGCGTGGGAGTTGTTGGCGGCCGAGAGCGGCATGGCGGCGCTCGGGGGTGGGGAGGCGGCCAGAAGGGAGGTGGGCCATGCCCCAGCAGTCGGAGGAGGCGAGGCCCGCTGGTTGCCGGCGGGAGGCGAGGAAGGCGGCGGGGTAGGAGCTCGAGGTCGCTTGCTCCGAGAGAGGAAGGAGGAAGACCGGGAGGACCGTGGGTCGAGAAGGTGGGTGTGTCGAGATGGGGAACAAGGCCGCGTGGGGATCGGGGCAGGTGGGGCTCGGGAGGCATGCGTGTGTGGTGTGCTGTGTGCATGGTCGGTGCACGGGAGGGTGGGCAGGTGGAGGGGAGTGGGGCCAGGAGGGATGAGGTGGCGCACAGGGAGTGGTCGGGGTGAGGTGGAGGGTGGACTTGGGCAGGAACGTGAGCGAGCGGGGAGGGGAGAGAAAAGGTGGCAGGGCAGCGTGCGGTGCAGGAGGTGGGATCAGGGCGCCGCGTCGGGGTGGGGGTACGTGGCGTGCGGCAACTGGGGGGATCGATCGATGGCGCGCGTGTCGGTGTGGGTCTCGGACGTGGTGGAAACAGGGGATGGGGCAGGTGGTGGGATGGCTGGGGCTGGTGCGCGCGCGTGCGTGCATGTGAGGCTGGCAGCGGCGGCTGGTGAGTGTGGAGTTAGGGCAGGGTTGGTTTGGTTGATTAGGGTTAGGATATATGGGGTGGTAGGTGGCCTGCGGCTGGGCCTTGGGCCTAGCCGTTTGGCTGCCTCCCCCAGAAAAATATAAATATGTCTTATTATTTTTATTTAGTTTTTAAATATCTTTTTATAAAATACTTTAGGCAAATAAAAGATCCAGACAGACCGAGGTTTTACATTTGAAGTAGCGAGGGGGTATTTAGAAAACAAATATAGGCTTTGTAAAATAGTTTGGAGGCAAACAGATACTTGATGACATAACGATGCTCGAATGCAAGGTGGCCTGATGACATGAGCATGCGGTCATGACGATGCAATGCACAAAAACACCGTGATTTTCTAGTAGTGGTTTTAGCGGGATGCCACAATTCGACACCACTAACAAGGGATCTCGCCCTCGAGATCCGCCTCATGGTACCAGGAAGAAGGTCGGCGATCTAAATCTTCTCGCTTCGTGTAGATCCTCGCGACACCACTAACAAGTCGTCGTTGTCCATGATGGTCGAGAGAACACTCCAGAAACAAAGGGCGAAGGTAGAGGTATCAACAAATAAAGCCATCTCTAGCTTCCATGGACGTAGTAAAATTGCTGGATCCACCGATTCAATGTACAAGAGTGAATGATAAGAGTAGTCGGATGGTGATCAGTCCATCGCGCACCCTAACCATTACTCTGCACATGAATCGAAGAATTATGCAACCAACTCTGTGATTTAGACTGAAGATCTCGACAATCGAGGTTCGGAACAAAGGAGTGATGCAGGGTCTGCATCGGATCTGGCGTAGATGATGTCGTCGCGTCGGAAAACACCGGAAGGCACAAACAAGGAACAAAGAATGGTACCACAGATAAAGGATCACCCATATAGCATGATGTCCGGAGGTAGAAACACCGTTGCCAAAGGAGGAAGCGAAACCCCTGAAGGTACGACGGAACCCAACCACGAGAGATCCTGGACTAGAAGAAGGTAAGGGAGCAGATTCAAAACACGTAGAGGTAAGAGGAGAACAGCAGAGGGGTAAGGAGTAAAATCAGAGCTAATCAGATCTATCCAACCGATTTTGCAAAATAGTTTTGACACTCTAGATCGTCCGTGTTGGGTCCGCAGCATAGAAAACAAAAAAAATTCTACGGTGTGAACTACACGCCAAGATCTATCTACTAGGTACAAAGCAACGGGTGGACATACATCCAACGAGAACTTACCCTCGAAGACAACGAGTTTTGTTAACGTGTAGGAACTCGTGGTTGATGTAGTCGTACACTTGCCGATCTCAAGATCGTGAGGAAGTTCGAGCAGGTCCGGCTCCAGCACGTCCTTCAGATCCAGCTCCAGCACCACCAAGTCCAGCACCGCAATGCAGTGGTGCATCCGTGATCGCACACACGTCCGGTACCCCGACAACCTCCGTCCCTCGCTCCAGCAAAGTAGCGGAAGCAACAACTCCTTTCCAGATAAAGCCACCGGGAACATGTATCTCGCTAATCCAAGACCATGGGGAATAATACTAGAGGGGGAGAGATATCCTTTACAAGGAGGTGTGTGTGAGAAGTGAGGAGAGGGTGGCCTTTTATAGGAGGGGTGTGCCCCTCCTTCATGGCCGGCGCATGGAGGAGGTGCCTCTTCACCTCCTCCATTCATGTGGTGGTAACCCTCCACATTAAAATGCCTCTTCACATTCCCTTTTAAAGTCTCCACTTTAAATGCGTTAAATTTCTCCAAATTTAATGCTCCCTCATTTAATAAAACTCTTTTATTATTTTTATTCATGATTTTGTTAATTAATTTAATTAACAAACATTCACATAAAACCCCCTGCAACATTTCAATATTACATCCAGAACCAATTTCGGAAATTTCACCCGAAACAGTTTTGGTGTCTATTGAAATAATTCTAGCGCTTTCTTAAATCTTTATCTGAAACATATTTGCTCCAAATGGTGTCGGTATCCCTTAAGTGTGTCACCCTACGGTTTGCGAATAATGCAGACATGATCGAGACTCTTCTCCGATCCATAATCAGCAGCGGGACTTGGAGATCCGTACTGACTCCTACACATTCAACGATGACTTCTGTGATCGTGAGAACCTTTAACGCTTGTAACTAAATCCCTTTGTCTCTCGATATATTACATGTCCGAGATTCGATCATCGGTATCTCCATACCTAGTTTGATCTCGTTACCGACATGCACACTTTTCTCGTTCCCGTGATATAACATTCTAGTGATCACATCACTTGCTTGCAAGCTATATTAATGTGATATCACCGAGAGGGCCCAGAGTATATCTATCCGTCATCTGGATTGACAAATTCCACTCTCGATCCATGAGCCTCAACATAACACCTTCGTAGCACTGAACCCATCTTTATAGTCACCCTGTTACGGTGTGACGTTTGATGTTATCAAGATACTCTTCTGGTGTTAGCAATTAACATGATCTCATGGTCTAAGGATAAAGATTACTTCGTATGATGTTATAGCAATATAAACATAATGACTTTGATCGTAATGCTATACTTCGGATGAATGTTCATCACATCATTCCACCAATGTTGTGACCTCGTTATTAACAACATCTAATGTACATGATCAGGAAACCTTGATCATCTTGTTAATCAATGAGCTAGTATATAAGAGAGGCATAACTAGGAACCCTTTTTGTTTATTAAACAGACATGTATTGACGTTTCCGATCAATACAATTATAGCATGTAAAATAAACATTTATCATAAACATGGAATAAGATAATAACCACTTTATTATTGCCTCTCGGGCATATTCCCTTCAGTCTCCCACTTGCACTAGAGTCAATGATCTAGTTTGAAAACTTTGCATATACGCGATTGCTAGTGGTTAACATAATCTCCAAATCTGACAGTTTCAGGTCCGTGTGTATTTGCATGTCTTTGCGTCTCTACGTATCACTCATTCTCAAATGAGATGGCATTGTATAAATTTGGTCCTTTGGTGAGACATTTTGTTCGTTCCGGTTAAAATATGTTGATATTATTGTCACACAATATATCTTCATAGTATTAGCCCACTTTGAACCACACCTAGTTTGATAACAAACTACTTAACACAAATGCCCTCCTATGATGCTACTATAGCAGTCATATACTTAGCCTTTTTGTTGTAGTATCCGTCACAATGTCTCATCTTTGGAACTCATCCAAATCCATCATGGAACATCCTTTCCATTACATTGTGTCACCCATAGTCTAAATTGAGATAAATTTAATTTGTATCTTGTGACAAAACTAGTATCAATGTAACACTTTACAATGAACTACCTTTAACTATTTGTCACTTATACATTATATATTCTCAGTTCTTCCAAAGCTCATAAGAATATATTTACTATCGTCCAATGATCATCTCATGAATCATTCTGGTATGTGCTCAAAACATTTAGAGCATAGGACATTCTGGATATATACATATCATGGTATAATCGATCAAAATCTTCATGTGATTTTACACTTGAATTTTGATACAATCCTTTCCATGCAGCAAGAACCTTTCTTGTTGTTTCCATATTAAACCCTTTCAATATCTCATATATGTATGTCTGGCACAACCATATTAGCGCCTTAATCTATCCATATAGGTATTGATGCCTAATATTCCGGTTTTTCCCAAGTCTTTCATTGAAATCTTATTTTAATGAAATTCTTAACTTATGTCAATACAAGATACATCATTTCCAATCAACAATATGCCCTCTACATAATGTATTAGAAATATGTCTCAGTGCTCCCACTTAATTTCTTGCAAATGCAAGCATCTTCATCATCTTCAATGAATTTAAACTCTTTTAACAGTTTCATCATGGTGAAGATTCCAACTCCGCTATGCTTACTTCAACTATTGAAGTTTGCATGCCCTTTTAGCACCCTTTGAATTAACAAAACCCTTTGGACCGTGTCACGTACACGTCCTAGGTAACCGTTCTATTAGAAGAACATTGTTTTGTTTATTCAATTACCATATACCAAATTATATGTAGTGGTTGCTACATTAATCCGTCAAGACTAAATATCGCTATGAAAGATCAAATCTTGTCATAGTCAACTCCTTGCACATTATCGTAAACTTCTTTCCTACATGTTGACTATTTCATAGATGTTAAACATCCATGTCTTACTTCTTTATAGATCCAAACACGACCGATAGCCTTCACGCCTTTTCAAAGGGTCTTCCAAGTTCAGAAACTTGATTTCTCGTGTATGGATACTATCACGGATTCTATGACTTCTAGTCATTTTATGGAGTCAGGGCCCATCGTCGCTTCTTTGCATGTAGTTGGTTCATCATTGTCAAAACAATAACGACTTGCTTATCAAATATTACTATTTGATTCTTACCGACCCACACGGTTCTATAGGAACTCTAATCTCCGAGATCACACCTTTTGTAATCGCGAGAGCCATGAGCACTGTGGCCGCCACCGGGACACTTTCTGGTGTTGCGCTACTTAGCACATATAGCTAAGGTTCAACAACCTTATCAAAGTTCTATTGTCCTCCCACTTAACTTTTCACGAAAAATTCCTTCTCAAGAAACTTGACGTTCTAAGTAACAAACTCTTTTGTCCTTGGTGTTATGGAGAAATTCCCAACAAATTCTTTGGGATAACATACAAAGACGTGCTTATCCGACTTTGGTTGTAAACATTTTACTTATGCATAGCATACCAAAATTTAAGAAAAGACAATTCAGGTTTTATCCCAAACCATAATTCATATGGTGTCATTTGAATGGATCACGATGGTGCTCTTTTCAGTATAAAAGCGGTAGTCTCTAAAGCTTCAATCCTTAAAACATAATGGCAGTTTTATAAATGACACCCTTGATCTTACCATGTCAAACATGGTTTGATTTCATCTCTCGAATATGCCATACTCTATGGTTTATCGGGAAATCCAAATTCATGGAACAATTCCTCAAATCTTAGGTGTTTTGCTAAACATGTAACTCAAATATCTTCCTTTATGATCGAATCAAAAACTCTTTATTTTCTTGTTACAATGATTTTTCACTTCATCTTGAAAGTCTTTGAACAACTTTCAAATGTTTCATACTTCTTCCTTATTAAGTAAATATACAGATATATTCACTCAAATTTTCGAAAAAAGCATATGAAGCAAAAAGATCCATCGCATATGGCTACACATAATGGACTATGCACATCAGCATGCACAATTTCCAATAATCTAGTCATCTGTTCCTCTCTGGCCTATGCACGGAGTTTCAATTATCTCGAGGAAAGTCTCACATGCGTCAATTGATCAAAATCAAAGACTCCCAAAATCCATCAACATGGAGTTTCTTCATGTTTTCTTTCCAATATAATTTAAACATCGATGTCACTTCATAAGTGATCTTTCAATCATTTTTCTTGCGACATTTTAGCAATAGTGTTTATGGATGTGATTTCTCCCACTAGACTTGTAAAAGTTCATCCATCCTTTATGGAATACGGTAATTATTTGAACAACCATTGTTCTCGTAATACCGGAACAAAATAAAAATTATTAAAACAAATCTTGAAGGCTAGGTTTGACGACAACGAAAAAGCACAATAACACTTTATTTGTTTTCGATGATCATCATCACTTATTCTCTTGCTAGTTACTTAGGCCGTTGCAGTTCATGAATTGCGTTGTCCTGTATGACACTTCATACCAACCAATTCGGTATCCAATACTGGTATCCAATACCTTGGAACCACATTGTTTAATAAGCAAGGAATACAACCATAACATGTATATCTTCTATATACCCAAGTTAGACATCTCCAACCTTTTATTTTCTGCCAAATATTTTATAGATTCTCTTTCAGGAATTCCTTTTCTTTTAAAAGAATCTATCAACATCAATAGTGGTGTCATCAATATGACACATGTTACAAAGCTTGTATATAGTCAAATACTAATACCTTTGGACTTGCACTTTGAAGTGGATCACCATCATCAAATGTTTGGCATTCTTTCAAAAATCCATTCTTTAGTAATTTATTAGTGTAGTAAACATTTTACTTACCTCTTCTATTCATCCTTATCATGACAACTTTCATGATCAAGCTACTATAGCCTATAAGGAAGAATCGCGAGTATAATATCAGTTCCCAAAACCTTTTTTGTAGATTCGGATGCCTAGCATCTCAAACCTTCACAAATTCTCATACAATATGAGAAAATGTATTCTGCTAAATTATACTCTATCATTATGCAACCAAAAACATTATTTCAGATATCACAATATCTTTCACACATGATGGTTTCTGAAACAATTTTCAGCTCCAATATAATCTTGATATTAAAACAACTTTTGAATATCAATAATCATGGAGGCAAACATGATACTTTAGATACTAACATTGGAATTCTTACTCTTGATTTAATACTACTTATTAAACTTCATGGAGTAAATAGAGTTTGCTGAAAGTTTGCAATAGGACTTATAAACTTTAAATTGACATTCAAAACAATATGGTACCAGTTCATAAAGTAAATATCCAGAATTATATAGTTCTATTATCTCAAATAAAAAACTAAGCATAAGGTAGAAAATGAATGCCAATGACTACAACAAACTATGCAAATTCACTTTGATTTAATTTATGATAAATTTGGTTCGACTAATCCAAATTAGAAATGAACTCCCACTCAAAAACGACATCCCTCGTGTCTTTTTGGTGATTACATGAACCAAATCGACTACACCAAGTCCGATCATCACATGAGTTGATGTAGCTTCAAAGGCGAGCATCTATATGGGCATCATATCAACTATATGACTCATGCTTAACCTTTCGGTCCGTGTTCCGCGGCCATGTCTGTACATGCTAGGCTCGCCAAGTAAGAACCTTAGTACTCGCATGTGTAAATCTGTCTTACACCCGTTTGTATGAAAGCGTAGAGTCGAGTACACCCGATCATCACGTGATGTCTCGAAACACGATCCATAAAACAGTGCATACTTAAGGAAGAACACATTTTTATCTTGATATCTAAATAAGGGATCATCTTACAATGCTACAGAAAGCACCAAACTAGCAGTATAAGATGCTAACATCTAATGTGTAAAGTGAGATGATATGGTCCATGCATTTGATCTCTATCACTTGCATCGTGGTATGATCTCTATCATTGCTTTGTGTGTAAGGCCAAGGTCTATGGAACTTACACATTGAGTGTGTTGTAAGAGTATCTATCATACATCTACTTACAACAATACCATATCAAGAAACTACCCAGCAATGATCTAAACTAGACGCCTCTAATTTATCAATTGCAAGTTTTACGTGGCTTAGGGCTTTCGGAGATAGAACCGTTCTTATCTACGAACATGAACCACAACGAGGATAACCAAGTTCTTAGCAACTCGTTGTAAATCAGATATTGACTATAGTAGGAGAGACAGACACCCGCCAGTCACTTATGCAAAACAAGTTGCATGTCAGTCGTGGAACAGGTCTCATGTACGATGACATGTAAGGTTGGTCCGGGCCACTTCATCCCACTATGCCACCAATATCCAAAATACATAGAAGATGCAATAACATGATCATCATCGCCCACATATAAACATATGTGTACTACCCGTGCAAAGCACCTACGCATCGATCAGGCTCTGATACCAATGTTGGGTCCGCAGCATAGAAAACAAAAAAATTCTACGGTGTGAACTACACACCAAGATCTATCTACTAGGTACAAAGAAACGGGTGGACATACATCCAACGAGAACTTACCCTCGAAGACAACGAGTTTTGTTAACGAGTAGGAACTCGTGGTTGATGTAATCGTACACTTACCGATCTCAAGATCGTGAGGAAGTCCGAGCAGGTCCGGCTCCAGCACGTCCTTCAGATCCAGCTCCAGCACCACCAAGTCCAGCACCACAAAGCAGTGGTGCATCCGTGATCGCACACACGGCCGGTACCCCGACAACCTCCGTCTCTCGCTCCAGCAAAGCAGCGGAAGCATCAACTCCTTTTTAGATAAATCCACCAGGAACAGGTATCTCGCTAATCCGAGACCATGGGGAATAATAATAGAGGGGGAGAGAGATCCTTCACAAGGAGGTGTGTGTGAGAAGTGAGGAGAGGGTGGCCTTTTATAGGAGGAGGGGGGTGCCCCTCCTTCATGGCCGGCGCATGGAGGAGGTGCCTCTTCACCTCTTCCATTAATGTGGTGGTAACCCCTCCACATTAAAATGCCTCTTCACACTCCCTTTTAAAGTCTCCACTTTAAATGCATTAACTTTCTCCAAATTTAATGCTCTCTCATTTAAGAAAAATCTTTTATTATTTTTATTCAGAATTTTGTTAATTACTTTAATTAAAAAACATTCACATAAAACCCCCTGCAACAGTTCAATATTACATGCAGAACCAGTTTCAACAATTTCACCCGAAACAGTTTCGGTGTCTATTGAAATAATTCAAGCGCTTTCTTAAATCTTTATCTGAAACATATTTGCTCCAAATGGTGTCGGTATCCCTTAAGTGTGTCACCCTACGGTTCGCGAATAATGCAGACATGATCGAGACGCCTCTCCGTTCAATAATCAGCAGCGGGACCTGGAGATCCGTACTGACTCCTAAACATTCAACGATGACTTCTGTGATCGTGAAAACCTTTAACGCTTGTAACTAAATCCTTTTGTCTTGCGATATATTACATGTCCGAGATTCGATCATCGGTATCTCCATACCTAGTTTGATCTCGTTACCGACATGCACTCTTTTCTCGTTCCCGTGATACAACATTCTAGTGATCACATCATTTGCTTGCAAGCTATTTCAATGTGATATCACCGAGAGGGCCCAGTGTATATCTATCCGTCATCAGGATTGAAAAATTCCACTCTTGATCCATGAGGCTCAACATAACACCTTCGTAGCACTGAACCCATATTTATAGTCACCCTGTTACAGTGTGACATTTGATGTTATCAAGATACTCTTCCGGTGTTAGCAATTAACATGATCTCATGGTCTAAGGATAAAGATTACTTCGTATGATGTTATAGCAATATAAACATAATGACTTTGATCGTAATGCTATACTTTGGATGAATGTTCATCACATCATTCCACCAATGTTGTGACCTCGTTATTAACAACATCCAATGTCCATGATCAGGAAACCTTGATCATCTTGTTAATCAACGAGCTAGTCTATAAGAGAGGCATAACTAGGAAGCCTTTTTGTTTATTAAACACACATGTATTGACGTTTCCGATCAATACAATTATAGCATGTAAAATAAACATGGAATAAGATAATAACCACTTTATTATTTCCTTCCGGGCATATTCCCTTCAGTCAGTTAGCTAGGTTATCCTACAGGCTGGACCAGTGGGGTGTCGCAACTGCTGAGCTCTGATACCACTCTATAACACCCGCAAATCGGTCCTGTGCAAGTTTTAGCCCTTTCTGCCAAAACCCGCATAGAAACGATTCAAGGACGCCAACCAGGCACTTTCGTGTGGGTGGAAAACAAAGTAATACCATTACACAACAGTCCTCGATGGGACCCACAGAACAGATATATATATACAACAACGACTCAACGAGTCAAGAATACAGATATACAATACAAAGATCCAAATCACCTTGAAAAGGTTACAGCGTCCGAGTACGGACAAGATGCAAATGGGGCTAAGAGCCCTGAAGAATAACCAATGGTGTCCATAACCCTGCCCAGGCCAAGCCGGAAGGGTAACCCTGCTAACGACGTCGAACTTAAACCTGTTAAAACAAAAGGGGTGCCGACAAAGGGCAAAGGAAAAAGAGGAGCGTCAGTACTGAGGCCAGTACACGGCGAGGCTAGAATTTGGCGGTCCTCGCCTACACAGGTATGGTGGACTGAAGCGGCAGCGCAGCAGCGCTAAACAACCTATAGAGACTCTGTATCACTGGTGGCTATTAGAGAGGGATAAGAAAGACCTATTCGGATCCTACCTGATACTAACACCAAACATACCCATCCTGGTATTTCCCCCTCGAGACCAAACGAGGAAGTCGGACCAAGGAACTCACAAATTTGGCAGTTTTACTCATTCCATTATAGTTACAGCATTTACTAGTCAGTTATATAGCATGAGTCATCCTGATAGCATAAGTAGTGGGAAGTTTTAGTTAACATTCCGTTGTAGTTGGAACATTTACTAGTCAGAGGTAATTTTCCTGAGGAATCCCAAAACCCAGCAGTTGTTGGCACTTTTATCACATTCCATTGGAGTTGCAATACTTACTAGGAAGGTATAGTATGGCACAGATCACCACAGATCCACCAGTTGTTGGCATTTTTATTATCCATTCCATTGTAGTGAAGCTGAATTACTAGTCACATATTTAGTCAAATTTATAACACAACTTTAGTTATGCTTGTCTATGATCGAGATACTGTGCTCCAAGTCATCCATAACCACCGACACGGCTTTCAGAAAGATTTACCCTGTAGGGGTGCACAAATAGCAACACACACATGATCAACCTCGGAAAAACAAAATCAAACCCAACGAGGCTTTCACGACAAAGCAATCACATGATTCATAAAATATTTCAGGGGGCCACCCCATTAAGCTACCCACAACGAAGTTGGCCGGCTCCTAGACGGACCCAAGGTTTGTGTGGACGGGTGTGAACGACTAGGAACCCGAAAGTGTGACTGGACTTGTCGATACAGCGAAAACGTGTCACGATCCTAAACAGTACAGGTGGTCCACGCACAATCGTAAATAAAGAAGTAAAGCATGGCATCAGTACGGGATAGTAATAAAGCCCCAAACTAGTTTGTGGCCCCAAGAAAAAGAAATGAATCAAGCTCTGGCCCAGGGGGATCCCATAGGGTCTCCCGGATGTGGATAGTGCGAATAGTCAAGGAACACCTGGCCGGCAGCCTGGCCCCACCCCTAGCCAATCCCCGCCGCCCACCAACCTGTCCATGTTGCTTTGCACCACACGCACACAACCCAGCCCTCGCCGCTGCCGTTGGGCACCGCACACTGACCCACAGCCAGCCCGGTCGCACTCCCCACCCAACCACGCAAGCGTACGTGACGCTGCGGCGTAGCAAGCCACGTCCCGCCCGCTCTCTTACCCGGCCCCACCACGTTTTCCACCCCACGGTCACGAACCCACCCCCGCTCTCCCACCTACCGCGATGCGGGCCCTGTCTCCCTGTTGCCAACCACCCCGAGGTCGTCGCGTTGCTGGTCTGTCCTCGCGAGCTCCATGCTTCCCCATCCCTTCGCGTCGCCATATCTCCTCGGTAGGCCACCGTCGTTGGCTCTTCTCCTGGCCACGGTCCGTCTCCGGCCTCGACGGCACCCCTCCCTCGAGCAGCCCGCCAGCGTGCCGCCGCCTCTGAGCATTGGCGTCATCGCCTCTACGGTCTTCCCTGGCCGCATCTTCGGTTCCAGCTCCGTCGCGGTCCCAAGTGCCTCCCCCACCCTGCTGCCTCGGGATCCTGCGCCGCCGGCTGCCACGGCGTTGCCCGGCCTAGCTGGCCTTGTCCCTCCTCTGTGTCCCTGTCGAGATCGCTCCTGCGGGTCTCGGCCCTCCAAGCAGAAGCTCCGCGTCGTCCCGCGTCCAGCCCACGGCCGCCGAAGTCCCTGCACCCTCCGCCGCCTCTACCCGAGCCCGGCGCCGCCTTCTCTAGCCCAGAGCCGGCCGCCGCTCCGCCCACGGTCCACCTCGGGACCGACCTCGCTAGGATCTTCTGCGACCTCGAGTCCCTCGCCGGCGTCCTTCTCGCTAGCGCTGCCCCGGCTACCGCCCGTCTTCGCCTCGGCCCCAAGCCCGTGTCTTCGGCTCCAATCTCTGATGGCCGGCGCCCCCTCTGCATCTCTGGTCGACGCTAGCCTCCGCGTGCCCGCGCCTAGGTCCTGGTTCAGACGTTTTGGCATGTGTGGCTCCTGTTAGCGGTGGTTCTGCCGGTTGTGTTTGTTGCCCAGCGAGGCCTTCGGAAAACAAGATCGACATGCACTTCATGCATTGCCTAGGTCTATATACGTATATTGTCTAAGACCAAGACCCCTTCGTCGATCCGAAGGCGGAACCTCGAGGGACCATATGACCATAGGAGTCAAGATCTTCTTCATAGCACGCCAAGATCTCTGGCATAGAACAACATGATCGCCTTCCCAGATACCAAGATATCCTCCCCAGAACGTCAAGCTCCCCTTCATGTGCGCCAAGATCACCTTCTTGGTTTCGATAGCCGATACCCTGAAGACCGACGACCTGACCAAGATCCGAAGACTGAACCCTAGCACGCCAAGTTCTTCGACCCCGAGGACCGAGCCATCGGATGTGACAAGACCTCCTTCTCGGAACCACCAAGTACTTCCTCTCGGACGCCAAGGGCCTAACCCGAAGACCGCCAAGATCACCGCCAGATATGCCAAGTTTCTCATCCCGGACACCATGACCGTCTACACGGATTCGAAGACCCCGGTACTCGATCAACTCAAGTTCGCCATAGACGACAAGATCGACCACTTGGCACCCAAGTTCCCTGTCACGACACGACAAGTTCTCCATCTTGTATCTGAACCTCGCTGTCCCCGTCGAACCCTGAGACCCAGACCCACACCCCCGGAACCCAAGGTCTGCCGAACCCAGATGTGTGACCCTAAACCTCTATTTTTATAATATGAGTTATACCTGTCGCATAATTAAATCATCATGTTTGCATACATGTCATCTGGTGGGTTGGGTTAAATAGTCGATTCACCTAAATTAAATATGGAGTCTATATGCGGGATACTTTTGTCTTATTCTGGACTCCATATAATTTTGGTAGCGAACCGATTCCATGCTTTGCCTTGTTAATACAACATTTAAATTGCAGGGTATCTAAATAACTAGAACCTATTAATTGATTGTCGGGACCCCGGTTCCGCTTAATACTGCCTAATTGCATCGCATCTGCATCATATCATAATCATGCCGGATCTTCTGCCGTAGTATTAAATATTGCATCCGCTGTTTCTTCTAGCGTTTGCTTCTTTGCGGATTAGACAGATGAATTGATGCGAGTATCGACAAGTTCTCTGGATATGATCCTTCGGCAGTGTTTTCCAGGCGAGCATCTCCCCCCTTGTACCTATTTTGCATTTATAGTCTTTATTTCCTCCTACTAATCTATTGCTATCCGTTTCGCGATGCTTTAGTTTTCGTACACCAGCTATAACCCGTGCAGCCTCTATATTGCCTTAGACACCTCCTATCACCTGTGTTTGGTAGATAGCATGCCTTGCGAGTCGTAGTTGCTTGCTCAGGTACGATCTTGTGTTGTCGAGTACCACAGTTGTTGGAATGCTGGCAGATGTTTATTGGTCGAGATGATCATGACTTTAAATACAACTATTAAAATTCTAGATATAACTAATGCAGAGGCATCGGTGGGAAATAGATGTTATTTGGTTCTTCCACGCTCACTTGTGTCCCGTAGGACCCCGAGTACTTGATACCTGTTCCTTGACTATTCGCACTATCCACATCCGGGAGACCCTATGGGATCCCCCTGAGCCAGAGCTTGATTCATTTCTATTTCTTGGGGCCACAAAGTAGTTTGGGGCTTTATTACTATTCTATACTTATGGCATGTTTTACTGCTTTATTTAAGATTGTGCGTGGAGCACCTGTATTGTTTAGGATTGCGGAGTGTTTTCGTTGTATCGACAAGCCCAGTCACACTTTCGGGTTCCCAATCGTTTACAGCCATTGGCGCAAACCTTGGGTCCATCTCAGAGCCAGCCAACTTTGTTGCGGGTAGCTTAATGGGGTGGCCCCCTGAAATATTTATGAATCCTGTGATTTCTTTGTCGTGAATGCCTCGTTGGGTTTTGAGTTGGTTTTTCCGAGGTTGATCGAGTGTGTGTTGCTATTTGTGCACCCCTGCAGGGTAAAACTTTCTAAAAGCCATGTCTGCGGTTATGGACGACTTGGAGCACAGTATCTCGATCATAGACAAGCATAACTAAAGTAGTGTTATAAATTTGACTTAATATGTGACTAGTAATCAGATTCACATACAATGGAATGGATATTAAAAATGCCAACAACTGGTGGAGCTGGGGTTCCTTGTGTCTTGTTATATCTGCCTAGTAAGTATTGCAACTCCAATGGAATGTGATAAAAGTGCCAACAAATGCTGGGTTTTGGGATTCCTCAGGACAATTATATCTGACTAGTAAATGTTCCAACTACAACGGAATGGTGATTAAAACTGCCCACTACTTATGCTATCAGGATGACTCATGCTATCTATATCTGATTAGTAATTGCTGCAACTATAACAGAATGAGTAAAATTGCCAATTGTGTGAGTTCCTTGGTCCTACTTCCTCGTTTGGTCTCGAGGGGGAAATACCAGGATGGGTTTGTTTGGTGTTAGTATAAGGTTGGTTCCGAATAGGTCTTTCTTATCCCTCTCTAATAGCCGCCAGTTTTACCAAGTCTCTATAGGTTGTTTAGTGCCGCTGCGCTGCCGCTTCAGTCCACCATACCTATGTAGGCGAGAGCCGCCGAATTCTAGCCTCGTAGTGTACAGGCCTCAGTACTGACGCTCCTCTTTTTCCTTTTCCCTTTGTCAACACCCCTTTTGTTTTAGCAGGTTTGAGATCGATGTCGTTAGCAGGGTTACCATTCCGGCTTGGCCAGGGCAGGGTTATGGATGCCAATGGTTATTCTTCAGGGCTCTTAGCCCCGTTTGCATCTTGTCAGTACTTGGAGGCTGTAGCGATTTCAAGGTGTTTTGGATCTTTGTACTGTATATCGGTATTCTTGACTCATGGAGTCGTGTTGTATATATATATGTGTTGGAGATATGCCCAAGAGGCAATAATAAAAGCGATTATTATTATATCTTTGTGTTTATGATGAATGTTTACATCCCATGCTATAATTGTATTATTAGGAAACACTAATACATGTGTGTTTTGTAAACATATAAGAGTCCCTAGTAAGCCTCTTGTTGAACTAGCTTGTTGATTAATTGATGATCATGGTTTCCTGATCATGGACATTGGATGTGATTAATAACAAGGTTATATCATTAGGAGAATGATGTAATGGAAACACACCCATAGTAAGCGTAGCATAAGATCAAGTCATTAAGTTCGTATTGCTGTAAGCTTTCAAATACATAGTAACCTATTCCTTCGACCATGAGGTTATGTTAATCACCATCACCGGATGGATACTTTGATGACATCAAACCCCGCTTCGTAACTGGGTGGTTATAAAAGTGTCATTGGGTATTCTGAAAGTATGTGTTGATGCGCATGAACCAAGATTGGGATTTGTCCATCCATATGACGGATAGATATGCTCTGGGCCCTCTCGGTGGAATGTCATCTAGTTAGCTTGCAAGCATGTGACTAGGTCACAAGGGATGACATATCACGGAACGAGTAAAGAGTACTTATCAGTAACGAGGTAGAACTAGGTATGGAGATACCGACGATCAAACCTCGGATAAGTATAGTATTGTGAGACAAAGGGAATTAGTTTCATATGTAAGTGGTTCAATCGATCGCGAAGTCATCGTTGAGTATGTGGGAGCCATTATGGATCTCCAGATCCCGCTGATGGTTATTGATAGAAGATATGTCTCTATCATGTCTGCATATTCACGAACCGTAGGGTGACACACTTACGGTTCGAAGTTGTTTTAAGTAGATATGGAATATGCGTTGGAGACCGAATGTTGTTCGGAGTCTCGGATTGGATTCGGGACATCACAAGGAGATCCAGAATGGTCCGAAGAATAAGATTCATATATAGGGGATCATTTTCTAAGTTAGGAAATGTTCCGGAGTGTTTGTATGAGGATTCTAGAAGGTTTCGGAATGTTCCGGAAGGTTCTAGAAGATATCTTGGAGTTTGCTTGAAAATCAAGATAGGGATCAAGGAGTCTTGGTGGGTCAAGATACGGAGTCGTGGGGGAGGAGGACTCCTCCCCCCCACCTCCAATCTGCCGGCCTACAAGGGAGGAGAGTCCTACAAGGACTCCCCCTCCCTAGGCGCCTCCCTTCTTTAAATAGAGGGGCAGGGGCGCCCCCTCCTCCCCTGCTCCCATAACAACCAATCTCTGCCGCCTCTCTCCTCCACCATCTTCTGCACAGGCATAGGCGAAGCCCTGCAGAATTCTCTACTCCACCACCACTACCACGCCGTCGTGCTGCTGGGATTCCGTGGAGAAGATCTACTACCTCCGCTGCTCGCTGGAACGGGGAGAGGAAGGTCTGCTTCGACTCCGCACGTGTGACCGACTGCGGAAGCGCTGCCGAATCGCGGCGCCGGAAGGATCGTCCACTTGACCGACTGCGGAAGCGCTGCTGGAACGCGACACCGGAAGGATCGTCCACACGATCTTGAGATCGGCAAGTGATCGACTACATCAACCACGAGATCCAATCTCGTTAACGCTTTCGGATCTACGAGGGTTAGTTCCTATCTATCTCGTTGCTGATGTCTAATAGATTAGATCTTGGCTTTTATCTAGATTAGATCTAGGTTTTGTTCGTTCTTGCGGTAGAAATTTTTTGTTTTCCATGCTACGAACCCATCAGTGGTATCAGAGCCGTATCTATGCGTAGATCTGTTGCACGGGTAGAACACAATGTTTTTGTGGGCGTTGATGCTTTTGTTGTCGGTGTCTTAGCGTGTACTTTGCATCTTGCGGCATGATGGGATGAAGCGGCTCGGGCTAACATTACATGTCATCGCACATGAGACTTGCTCCACGCTTGACGTGCAACTTGCTTTGCACAAGTGGCTTTGCGGGTGTCTTTCTCTCCCACCATAGTTAAGATTCAATTTACAATGAGCATCTTGACAACACTTGTATCAACGTTGTGGTCCTTGTTCGTAGGTAAGATCGGTCTTATGCGAAAGCCCCAAACCACGTAAAACATGCAAAGAAAATTAGAGGCGTCTAACTTGTTTTTGCAGGGGTTTTGTGATGTGATATGGCCAACATGTGATTGTGATTGTGTTCGATGTATGCAATGATCCTTGTTGTAATATGGCAACCGGCAAGAGCCTAATGGTTGTCTTTAATTCTGTTAAGACCTGCGTGTCTATTCATCTTGTAATAGCTTTATTCCAAGTAGTTGTAATAGTTGCTGGTGATGATGGACAACCATGAAGCGGCGCCACTGACCTTGACGCAATGCTGGTGATGATGGAGATCATGTTCGTGCTTTGGAGATGGAGATCAAAGGCGCAAGAAGAAAAGGCCATATCATATCACACTAATTATGAATTGCCTGTGATGTTAATCCTTTATGCATCTTGTATTGCTTAGATCGCGACGGTGGCATTATAAGATGATCCCTCTCACTAAATATCAAGTAATAAAGTGTTCACCCTTAGTTGGCACCATTGCTAAGACTTGTCGTTTGGAAGCATCTCGTGATGATCGGATGTGATAGATTCTACGTGTGCATACAACGGGAGCAAGCCAGATTTGCACATGCAGAAACTAAGGTTGTCTTGACGAGCCTAGCATGTACAGACATGGTCTCGGAACACGGAATACCGAAAGGTAGAGCATGAGTCATATAATTGATATGATGAACATGAAGATTGTTCGCCTATGAAACTACATCTTCTCTCGTGAAGATCGGACTTGGTGTAGTGGACTTGGTTCGTGTAACCACTAAGACAATGTGAAGGGATGTTGTTTTGAGTGGGAGTTCACCTAGTTAGTTTAATAATTAAATTTGAACTCAATTTGACATAAACTTAGTCTAAACTACTTGCAAATTGTTGTAGATTATGGCGACCCCCTCCATCAATTTCAATGCGTTCCTAGAGAAAGAAAAGCTTAAAAACAATGGAAGCAATTTCACGGACTGGTTCCGTGGACTGAAGATCGTCCTGAGGGCTGGTCAGTTGACCTATGTGCTTGATGCACCGCTAGGTGAACCACCTGCAGATAATGCCACCGATGACGAAAAGAATGTTTTCGCCACTCGGAAGAATCATTACTCCACAGTTCAGTGTGCCATCCTGTACGGTTTAGAAGCGGAGCTCCAATAGCGTTTTGAGCACCACGACCTGTTCGAGATCATTAAGGAGCTCAGGCTAATTTTTGAGACTCGCGCGGCCATGGAGAGCTATGAGGCCTCCGAGAAATTCTTTAACTGTAAGATGGTAGAGGGAAGCTCCGTTAGCGAGCACGTGCTCACCATGTCTGGGTATGCTAAGAAGCTCCAAGAGTTGGGAATATCGATTCCAAATGAATTGGGGATTCACCGTCTCCTTCAATCACTGCCACCAAGTTACAAGAACTTTGTGATGAACTACAACATGCACTGCATGAACAAGACGTTGCCTGAACTGTCGTCCATGCTGAAAACTGCTGAAGTGGAGATCAAGAAGGAGCAACAAGTGTTGATGGTCAATAAGACCACCAATTTCAAGAAACGGGGCAAGGCTAAGAACAAGGGCAACTTCAAGAAGGACGGCAAGAAAGCTGCCGCACCTGCTAAGAAACCCAAGGCTGGTCCTAATCCTGAAACTGAGTGCTTCTACTGCAAGGGTGCTGTCACTGGAAGCGTAACTGCCCCAAGTACCTGACGGACCTGAAGAACGGCAACATCAAGAAGAAAGGTATATTTGATATATGTGTTATAGATGTGTATCTTACTAGTAATCATAGTAGTGCCTGGGTATTTGATACTGGTTCGGTTGCTCATATTTGTAACTCGAAACAGGAGCTGCGGAATAAACGAAGACTAGCAAGAGACGAGGTCACGATGCGTGTTGGAAATGGCTCCAAGGTTGATGTGATCGCCGTCGGCACGCTCCCTCTACATCTACCTTCGGGATTAGTTTTAAATTTAAATAATTGTTATTTGGTGCCTGCGTTAAGCATGAACATTATATCTGGATCCTGTTTATTGCGAGACGGTTATTCTTTTAAGTCCGAGAATAAAGGTTGTTCGATTTATATGAGTAATATCTTTTATGGTAATGCACCGGAGATGAATGGTTTATTCTTACTGAATCTCGATAGTAGTGATACACATGTTCACAACATAGATGCTAAACGAATAAAATTGAATGATAATTTTACATACATGTGGCACTGTCGTCTTGGTCACATTGGAGTGAAGCGTATGAAGAAACTCCATTCAGATGGACTTCTTGAATCACTTGATTTTGAATCACTTGAAAGATGCGAAGCATGTCTAATGGGAAAAATGACTAAGACTCCATTCTCTGGTACAATGGAGCGAGCTACAGACTTATTGGAAATAATACATACCGATGTGTGCGGTCCAATGAGTGTAGCATCGTGTGGTGGATATCGTTATGTTCTCACTTTCACGGATGACTTGAGTAGATATTGGTATGTCTACTTTATGAAACATAAGTCCGAAACTTTCGAGAAGTTTAAGGAATTTCAAAGTGAAGTGGAAAATCATCGTAACAAGAAGATTAAGTTTCTGCGTTCTGATCGCGGAGGTGAATATCTGAGTTATGAGTTTGGCATGCATTGAAGAAATGTGGAATACTTTCACAGTTGACACCGCCGGGAACACCACAGCGTAATGGTGTGTCCGAACATCATAATCGAACTCTCTTAGATATGGTTCGGTCTATGATGTCTCTTACAGATTTACCGTTATCATTTTGGGGTTATGCATTAGAGACAACCGCATTCACTTTAAATAGGACACCATCTAAATCCGTTGAAACGACACCGTACGAATTGTGGTTTGGTAAGAAACCTAAGTTGTCGTTCCTTAAAGTTTGGGGTTGCGAGGCATATGTAAAGAAGTTACAACCTGATAAGCTAGAACCCAAAGCGGAGAAATGCGTCTTCATAGGATACCGTAAAGAAACAATTGGGTATACCTTCTATCATAGATCCGAAGGCAAAGTTTTCGTTGCCAAGAATGGATCCTTTCTTGAGAAGGAGTTTCTCTCGAAGGAGGTGACTGGAAGGAAAGTAGAACTCGATGAGGTTATTGAACCTTCTCTCGGATTTGAGAGTAGCGCAGCACCAGAAGATGTTTTTGTGCCGCCTGCACCAATTGGAGAGGAAGCTAATGATAATGATCATGAAACTTCAAATGAAGTTTCTACTGAACCTCGTAGGTCAACGAGGGTTCGTACCACTCCTGATTGGTATGACTCTGCCTTGAACGTCATGTTAGTGGACAACGCTGATGACCCTGTGACGTATGAAGAAGCTATGGTGAGCCCAGATTCCGACAAATGGCTAGAAGCCATGAAATCCGAAATGGGATCCATGTATGAAAACCAAGTGTGGACTTTGGTGGACTTACCGGATGGCCGTAAGGCTGTCGAGAACAAATGGATTTTCAAGAGAAAAACAGATGCTGATGGTAATGTTACCGTCTATAAAGCTCAACTTGTCGCGAAAGGGTTCCGACAAATTCAAGGAGTTGACTATGATGAGACTTTCTCACCAGTAGCGAAGCTAAAGTCTGTGAGGATTTTGTTAGCAATTGCTGCTTATTTCGATTATGAGATTTGGCAGATGGATGTCAAAACGGTGTTCCTTAATGGTGACATTGAGGAAGAGTTGTATATGGTACAACCCAAGGGTTTTGTCGATCCTAAAGATGCTGACAAGGTATGCAAGCTTCAGTGCTCCATTTATGGACTGAAGCAAGCATCCTGGAGTTGGAATCAACGTTTTGATAAAGTAATCAAAAACTTTGGATTTATACAAACTTATGGAGAAGCTTGTATTTACAAGAAAGTGAGTGGGAGATCTGTAGCATTCCTAGTACTGTATGTAGATGACATATTGTTGATTGGGAATGATATAGAACTCCTTAATAGCATCAAAACCTATTTGAATAATAGTTTTTCAATGAAGGATCTTGGCGAAGCGGCATACATTCTAGGCATCAAGATTTATAGAGATAGATCAAGACGCCTAATAACGCTTTCACAAAGTACATACTTGGACAAAGTTCTAAAGAAGTTTAGAATGGAAGACCGGATATAGCACATGTTGTTAGTTTGACTAGCAGATATCAAAGTGATCCTGGAATGGAGCACTGGACAGCGGTCAAGAATATCCTAAAGTACCTAAATAGGACTAAGGATATGGTTCTTTCTTATGGAGGTGATGAATAGCTTGTTGTAAACGGTTACACCGATGCTAGTTGGAACACCGATCTGGATGACTCAAAGTCACAGTCGGGATACGTATTTATTTTGAATGGTGCTGCAGTGAGCTAGAGGAGTGCGAAGCAAAGCGTTGTGGCGAAATCTTCAACTGAATCGGAATACATAGCTGCTTCGGAGGCTGCACAAGAAGCCGTTTGGATGAAAGAATTCATTACTGAACTCGGCGTGGTTCCCAGTGCGTTGGACCCGATGGCCATCTACTGTGACAACACAGGTCCCATAGCTAATGCGCAGGCGCCAAGGTCACATAGCAAGCTGAAGTACATCAAGCTACATTTCCACGCTATTCGCAAGTATGTCCGAGATGGTGACATAAAGATTTGCAAAGTACACACTGATCTGAATGTGGCGGATCTGTTGACTAAACCTCTCCCTAGGGCAAAGCATGACCAACACCAGAACGCCATGGGTGTTCGGTATATTACCATGTAATCTAGATTATTGACTCTAGTGCAAGTGGGAGAATGTTGGAGATATGCCCAAGAGGCAATAATAAAAGTGATTATTATTATATCTTTGTGTTTATGATGAATGTTTACATCCCATGCTATAATTGTATTATTAGGAAACACTAATACATGTGTGTTTTGTAAACATATAAGAGTCCCTAGTAAGCCTCTTGTTGAACTAGCTTGTTGATTAATTGATGATCATGGTTTCCTGATCATGGACATTGGATGTGATTAATAACAAGGTTATATCATTAGGAGAATGATGTAATGGAAACACACCCATAGTAAGCGTAGCATAAGATCAAGTCATTAAGTTCGTATTGCTGTAAGCTTTCAAATACATAGTAACCTATTCCTTCGACCATGAGGTTATGTTAATCACCATCACCAGATGGATACTTTGATGACATCAAACGCCGCTTCGTAACTGGGTGGTTATAAAAGTGTCATTGGGTATTCTGAAAGTATGTGTTGAAGCGCATGAACCAAGATTGGGATTTGTCCATCCATATGACGGATAGATATGCTCTGGGCCCTCTCGGTGGAATGTCATCTAGTTAGATTGCAAGCATGTGACTAGGTCACAAGGGATGACATATCACGGAACGAGTAAAGAGTACTTATCAGTAACGAGGTAGAACTAGGTATGGAGATACCGACGATCAAACCTCGGATAAGTATAGTATCGCGAGACAAAGGGAATTAGTTTCGTATGTAAGTGGTTCAATTGATCGCGAAGTCATCGTTGAGTATGTGGGAGCCATTATGGATCTCCAGATCCCGCTGATGGTTATTGATAGAAGATATGTCTCTATCATGTCTGCATATTCACGAACCATAGGGTGACACACTTAAGGTTCGAAGTTGTTTTAAGTATATATGGAATATGCATTGGAGACCGAATGTTGTTCGGAGTCTCGGATTGGATTCGGGACATCACGTGGAGATCCGGAATGGTCCGGAGAGTAGGATTCATATATAGGGGATCATTTTCTAAGTTAGGAAATGTTCCGGAGTGTTTGTATGAGGATTCTAGAAGGTTTCGGAATGTTCCGGAAGGTTCTAGAAGATATCTTGGAGTTTGCTTGAAAATCAAGATAGGGATCAAGGAGTCCTGGTGGGTCAAGATACGGAGTCGTGGGGGAGGAGGACTCCTCCCCCCACCTCCAATCCGCCGGCCTACAAGGGAGGGGAGTCCTACAAGGACTCCCCCTCCCTAGACACCTCCCTTCTTTAAATAGAGGGGCAGGGGCGCCCCCTCCTTCCCTGCTCCCATAACACCCAATCTCTGCCGCCTCTCTCCTCCACCATCTTCTGCACAGGCATAGGCGAAGCCCTGCAGAATTCTCTACTCCACCACCACCACCACGCTGTCGTGCTGCTGGGATTCCGTGGAGAAGATCTACTACCTCCGCTGCTCGCTGGAACGGGGAGAGGAAGGTCTGCTTCGACTCCGCACGTGTGACTGACTGCGGAAGCGCTGCCGAATCGCAGCGCCGGAAGGATCGTCCACTTGACTGACTGCGGAAGCACTGCTGGAACGCGACGCCGGAAGGATCGTCCACACGATCTTGAGATCGGAAAGTGATCGACTACATAAACCACGAGATCCAATCTCGTTAACGCTTTCGGATCTACGAGGGTTAGTTCCTATCTATCTCATTGCTCATGTCTAATAGATTAGATCTTGGCTTTTATCTAGATTAGATCTAGGTTTTGTTCGTTCTTGCGGTAGAAAATTTTTGTTTTCCATGCTACGAACCCATCAATATGCTCTATGGGTCCCATCATGGACTGTTGTGTAATGGTATTACTTCGTTTTCCACCCGCACGAAAGTGCCTGGTGTGTGTCCTTGAATCGTTTCTATGCGGGTTTGGCGGAAAAGGGCTAAAACTTGCATAGGGCCGATTCGAGGGTGTTACAGAGGCTCCAAGTCGTCCATAACCGCGGACACGGCTTTCAGATAGTTTTACCCTGCAGGGGTGCACAAATAGCAACACACACTCGATCAACCTCGGAAAAACGAACTCAAAACCCAACGAGGCATTCACGACAAAGCAATCACAGGATTCATAAATATTTCAGGGGGCCACCCCATTAAGCAACACGCAACGAAGTTGGCCAGCTCCGAGACGGACCCAAGGTTTCCCCAGTGGTTGTAAACGACTGGGAACCCGAATGTGTGACTAGGCTTGTCGATACCGCGAAAACACTCCGCAAGCCTAAACAGTATAGGTGCTCCACACACAATCTTAAATAAAGCAGTAAAACATGGCATAAGTACAGGATAGTAATAAATCCCCAAACTACTATGTGGCACCAAGAAATAGAAATGAATCAAGCTCTAGCTCAGGGGGATCCCATAGGGTCTCCCGGATGTGGATAGTGCGAATAGTCAAGGAACAGGTATCAAGTACTCGGGGTCCTACGGGACACAAGTGAGCGTGGAAGAACCAAATAACATCTATTGCCCACTGATGCCTCCGCATTAGTTATATCTAGCATTTTAATAGTTATATTTAAAGTCATGATCATCTCCACCAATAAACATCTGTCAGCATTCCAACAACTGTGGTACTCGACAACACAAGATGGCACTTGAGCAAGCAACTACGACTCACAAGGCCAGCTATCTACCAAACACAGGTGATAGGAGGTGTCCAAGGCAATATAGAGGCTGCACGGGTTATAGCTGGTGTACGAAAACTAAAGCATCGCGACACGGATAGCAATAGATCAACAGGAGGAAATAAAGACTATAAATGCAAAATAGGTAGAAGGGGGGAGATGCTCGCCTGGAAAACACTGCCGAAGGATCATATACGGAGAACTTGTCGATACTCGCATCAATTCATCGGTCTAATCCGCAAAGAAGCAAACACTAGAAGAAACACTGGATGCAATATTTAATACTACGGCAGAAGATCCGGCATGATTATGATATGATGCAGATGCGATGCAATTAGGCAGTATTAAGCGGAACCGGGGTCCCGACAATCAATTAATAGGTTCTAGTTATTTAGATACCCCACAATTTAAATGTTGTATTAACAAGGCAAAGCATGGCATCGGTTCGCTACCAAAATTATATGGAGTCCGGAATAAGACAAAAGTATCTCTCATATAGACTCGATATTTAATTTAGGTGAATCGTCTATTTAACCCAACCCACCAGATGACATGTATGCAAACATGATGATTTAATTATGCGATAGGTATAAGTCATATTATAAAAATAGAGGTTTAGGGTCACACATCTGGGTTCGGCAGACCTTGGGTTCCGGGGGTGCGGGTCTGGGTCTCAGGGTTCGACGAGGACAGCGAGGTTCGGATACAAGATGGAGAACTTGTCGTGTTGTGATGGGGAACTTGGGTGCCAAGCGGTCGATCTTGTCGTCGATGGTGAACTTGAGTTGATCGGGTACCGGGGTCTTCGAATCCGTGTAGACGGTCATGGCGTCCGGGATGAGGAACTTGGCGTATCTGGCGGTGATCTTGGTGGTCTTCGGGTTAGGCCCTTGGCATCCGAGAGGAAGTACTTGGTGGTTCCGAGAAGGAGGTCTTGTCGCATCCGATGGCTCGGTCCTCGGGGTCGAAGAACTTGGCGCGCCAGGGTTCGGTCTTCGGATCTTGGTCGGGTCGTCAGTCTTCGGGGTATCGGCTATCAAATCCGAGAAGGTGATCTTGGCGCACATGAAGGGGAGCTCGACGTTCCGGGGAGGTGATCATGTTGTTCTGTGCCAGAGGTCTTGGCGTGCTATGAAGAATATCTTGACTCCAGCGGTCATCGGGTCCCTCGAGGTTCCGCCCTCGGATCGACGAAGGGGTCTTGGTCTCGGACAAGATGCGGATGTATACCTAGGCAATGCATGAAGTGCGTGTCGATCTTGTTTTTCGAAGGCCTCGCTGGGCAACAAACACAACCGGCAGAACCACCGCTAACTGGAGCCGCACATGCCAAAACGTCTGAACCAGGACCTACGCGCGGGCACGTGGAGGCTACCGTCGACCGGAGATGTAGAGGGGGTGCCGGCCGTTAGAGATTGGAGACGAAGACATCGGCTCGGGGCTGAGGCGAGGACGGGCGGTAGCCAGGGCAGTGCTGGCGAGAAGAACGCCGGCGAGGGACTCGAGGTCGCAGAAGATCCTGGCGAGGTCGGTCCCGAGGTGGACCGCGGGCGGAGCGACGGCCGGCTCCGTGCTGGAGAAGGCGACGCCGGGCTCGGGTAGAGGCGGTGGAGGGTGCAGGGACTCCGGCGGCCGCGGGCTGGAGGCGGGATGACGCGGAGCTTCTGCTTGGAGGGCCAGGACCCGCGGGAGCGATCTCGACAGGGAAACAGAGGGGGGACGGGGCCAGCTAGGCCGGGCGACGCGGTGGCGGCCGGCGGCGCAGGATCTCGAGGCAGCAGGGCGGGGGAGGCACTTAGGACCGCGACGGAGCTGGAACTGAAGATGCGGCCATGGAAGACCGTAGAGGCGACGATGCCAGTGCTCAGAGGCGGCGGCACACTGGCGGGCTTGCGGGCTCGAGGGAAGGGCGCCGTCGAGGGCGGAGACGAACTGTGGCCGGGAGAAGAGCCAGCGGCGGTGGCCTACCGAGGAGATATGGCGACGAGAAGGGATGGGGAAACGTGGAGCTCGCGAGGACAGACGAGCAACGCGACGGCCTCGGGGTGGTTGGCGACAGGGAGACGGGGCCCGCATCGCGGTAGGTGGGAGAGCGGGCATGGGTTCGTGACCGCGGGGTCGAAAACGTGGTGGGGCCGGGTAAGAGAGCGAGCGGGACGAGGCTTGCTGCACCGCAGCGTGACGTATGCGTGCGTGGTCAGGTGGGGAGTGCGACCGGGCAGGCTGTGGGTCGGTGTGCGGTGCCCAATGGCAGAGGCGGGGGCTAGGTTGTGTGCATGTGGTGCAAAGGGACATGGACAGGTTGGTGCGCGGTGGGGATTGGCCAGGGGTGGGGCCAGGCTGCCGGCTAGGTGCGTGTCTACTGCGGCGGCGGGTCTGAAGGCCGGGCGGGAGAGGATCTGGGCGGGCGCACGCGGGTGGATCGAGTGGGGCAGGAGGAGATCAGGTGGGGTTTGGGGATGCGCGCCCAGGTGGCGGCTGAGGGAGGGGGTAGATAGGGTTGGCTTAGGGTTAGGTCTAGGTAGATTTAGATTTAGGGTTTGGAGGTGGCCGGCCGGGCTTTCGGGCCTGGCGGGCTGCCTCCTAAAAACAACTTAAGAATTTTATTTATTTAAAACGCGGCTTTTGTAATCCATTTTTAGACGAAACAAAATATTCCGGACGAGCCCGGTGTTTTTGATTTGAATTAAAGACGGGGAATATTTAAAATCAAAATAGGCTTTTAGAAAATAGTTTTAGACAAACAGATGCATGATCATGATGATGCTCAAATTCAATGTGGCATGATGACAGGAGCATGCGGTCATGATGATGCAATGCACAAAAACACAACGATTTTCTAGTAGTGGTTTTTGCGGGATGACACATAAGTGGCCCAGCCGGCCAGCCACCTACCACCCCAGCAAGAGCCACCCCAAAATCCTAATCTACACCCCATCCATCCCACCCAGCCGCCGCCGCCAGCGCGCATAAACCAGCAGTCGTGCGCCGCACCCACTTTGCGCGCACACGCTGCCTTGACACGGCCACTACAACTCGAGTCCACATCGCGACACCCCCGCGCGCAGTACACCTAGCCCAGACCCACTCCAGCACTGCTTTGCGTGACCGTCACGCTCGCAACCACCCCGCGAGCCCGGCCCCACCACGAACCGCGTCTCCGTCCTCGCCTCACGAGCGACGCGATCCCCACCCCATTCCTGAGTCCCCTGCCTCCTTCGATCCCACCAACCGCCACCGACCTCTCCTCTCCTTTTCGCCTCTCTGCTTCTCGTCTCCCTCTCCGGGCGTCTCCCTCGTTGTCGCCCTCCTCTTCACCGAGGCCGGCCAGCCTCGCTGCCAGCAGCCACCGCTGCCCTCTACGCGTCCGTAGCGCCCCGTCGAGCCCGACCCGAGCGCCGTCGTGATCTGGCCCCTCTCCGCCTAGAGCTCCACCTGGCCTCGCCCCTGCGACCGACGACCTTACTCTTCCCCGCGACCTCTGCAGCGCACCTCCTCCTGCTTCGGTCGCTGTTCGCCGTCGAGCCGCCAAGTGCCTCGCCTCCGGCCTCCGTCTCCTGCAGCCGCTCCCCTAGAGTTTCGGCACCGCTCGCCGTCCCCGACCTGCTCCTCGTGTCGATCCCCGGCGCCTCGGCCCTGGGCTCACCTGCCACCGCTATAGCGGGCTGCTGTAGAGCCACGGGTCTGCCTCTGTTCTGTATGGCGCAGTCAGCCGCCATGGCCATGGCGCCCTTCTGCTCTGCCCGCGGTCGTGTCCTTCTCTACAACCTCCTTGCGACCGTGTCTAGCCACCGATGTCCTTGCAGGTGCCAGATTCTTCCGCATCGCTCGTTTCCACGAGGCCCATCCTCGTGTGTTCCTCCTACAGTGAACGTGAACCCTGGATATGTGTGTGTTTCATATGTTTCCGTTTTCTGTCAGGCATCGCATCGCTGCTGAAAACTCCTGTAGTCAAGTTTGTCTCGCTGCTATGCTTCCATCATCTGCCGTGTACAAGGTTTGTGTCACTCGGTACCTCAGGATCTTCGTACAGGGACGCTCACTGACAAGACCTCCTCGTTGACAAGCGACACGGAATCCAAAGATCCCTGGCACGGAACGACATGATCTTCCTCATCGCCGCTAGACCCGTTCCCGGAGACGAAGCCCGATCCCGGTGTTCTGAAGGCCATGCCAAGACCCGGATCTGAAGACCGCCAAGATCGTCACTAGAACGACAAGCACTTCACCGCGAAACACCGAGGTCACCGACGCAGAATGCCAATTTCTTCATCCCGCACGCTAGGACCGTCTCGATGGCATGGACCCGACAAGATCTTCGCGACGACAAGATCGACACCGACCAGGGTGAATCCGATGCGCCCCCTGACGCCAAACCAAGTCCTTCTTCTCGGAACGCCAAGCTCTCCTTCCATTGTCCGAGAACGATCCCGTCGA
Organism: Avena eriantha; assembly: GCA_910589775.1. Taxonomy (NCBI): domain Eukaryota; kingdom Viridiplantae; phylum Streptophyta; class Magnoliopsida; order Poales; family Poaceae; genus Avena; species Avena eriantha. The sequence continues at coordinate 360,874,528 of OU342743.1, forward strand.
ACCGAACCCCCAGATCCGGACCCTGAGACCCGACCTGAACCCTCGGAGCCCAAGTTCGCCGAACCCTATTTGTGACCCTTTCTGAGCCCCTATTTTTATATATGAAATACAAACTTGTTGCATATTAAATTGTTCATGCTTGCAAACATCTCATCATGTGGGTTTGGGGGCATTATGCCGATTCACCTCATAATTAAATATGGAGCGCATATGCGGGCTATTCCTATCTATTAGCGTCTCCATTTAAAATTTGTGTAGCAAACTGATACCATGTTTCGCCTTGTTAAGACAACATTTAAAATGCGGGGTATCTAAACAACATAAACCATCTAATTAATTGTCGGGACTCTAGTTCCGCTCAATTTTGCATAGTTGGATCACATCTTTGCCATGCCATGCATCATATCATAATCATGCCGGATCTTCTGCCGTGGTATTAAATATTGCATCCGGTGTTTCTTCTAGTGTTTGCTTCTTTGCGGATTAGGCCGATGAGTGGACGCGAGTACCGACAAGTTCTCCGGATGATCTCTGGCAGTGTTTTCCAGGCGAGCATTCTCCCCTTTCTACCTATTTTGCCTTTATAGTCTTTACTTCCTCCTGTTGATCTATTGCTTCCAGTATTGTGATGCTTTAGTTTCTGTGCACCATTTATATTCCTTGCAGCCCCTATATTGCCTTGGACACATCCTATTGCCTATTGTTTGATAAATAGTCGGCCTTGCGAGTCGTAGTTGCTTGCTCAGGTGCTGCTTCGTGCCGTTGTTGTCCCACCGTAATTGGAAGGTTGACACATGCTAAATTGTGGAGATGCTTAATGGTGGAGACGATCATGACTTTAAATACAACTAATAAATTGCTGAGAATAGATATAACTAATGCAAAGGCTTCGGTGGGAAATATATGTTATTTGGTTCTTCCACGCTCACTTGTGTCTCGGAGGACCCCGAGTACTTGATACCTGTTCCTTGACTATCGCACTATCCGCATGTGGGACCATGAATCCCCTTAGCCAGAGCTTGATACATTTCTTATTTCTTGGGGCCACGAACTAGTTTGGGGCTTTATTACTATCCTGTACGTATGCCATGCTTTACTGTTTTATTTACAATTGTGCGTCGAGCAACTGTACTGTTTTGGATCGTGACACGTTTTCGTTGTATCGACAAGCCCATTCACACTTTCGGGTTCCCAGTTGTTTACCGCCGTCCACACAACCCTGGGTCTGGCTTGGAGCCGGCCAAGTTCGTTGCATGTAGCTTAGTGGCGTGGCCCCCGGAAATCTTTTCTGAATCATGTGATTGCTTTGTCGTGAAAGCCTCGTTGGGTTTTGATTTGGTTTTTCTGAGGTTGATCGTGTGTGTGTTGCTATTTGTGCACCCCTGCAGGGTAAATCTTTCTGAAAGCCATGTCCGCGGTTATGGACGACTTGGAGCACAGTATCTCGGTCATAGACAAGCATAACTAAAGTAGTGCTATAAATTTGACTTAATATGTGACTAGTAATCAGCTTCACTACAATGGAATAGATAATAAAAGTGCCAACAACTGGTGGAACTGGGATGTATCATGTCATGTTATACCTGCCTAGTAAGTATCGCAACTCCAATGGAAGGAAATAAAAGTGCCAACAACTGCTGGATTTGGGATGTCACATGCTAATTGTATCTGACTAGTAAGTACTGCAACTACAACTGAATGGTTAACTAAAACAGCCCACTACTTATGCTATCGGGATGACTCGTGCTATCTATATTTGACTAGTAAGTGCTGCAACTATAATGGAATGAATAAAACTGCCAACTGTGTGAGTTCCTCGGTTTGACTTCCTCGTTTGGTATCGAGGGGGAATACCAGGATGGGTATGATTGGTGTTAGTATCAGGTTGGTCCCGAATAGGTCTTCCTTATCCCTCTCTAATAGCCGACAGTGGTTTCAAGTCTCTATAGGCTGTTTAGTGCATGCTTCGCTGCAGCTTCAGTCCACTATACCTATGTAGGCGAGAGCCGCCGAATTCTAGCCTCGCCGTGTACTGGCCTCATTACCGACGCTCCTCTTTTTTCTTTCCCCTTTGTCGGCCCCCCTTTTGTTTTAGCAGGTTTGAGATTGACGTTGTTAGCAGGGTTACCCTTCTGGCTTGGCCGGGGCAGGGTTATGGACGCCATTGGTTATTCTTCAGGGCTCTTCGCCCCATTTGCATCTTGTCCGTACTCGGACGCTGTAGCGATTTCAAGGTGATTTGGATCTTTGTACTATATATCGGTATTCTTGACTCATGGAGTCGTGCTGTATATATTTGTTCTGTGGGTCCCATCGAGGACCGTTGTGTAATGGTATTACTTTGTTTTCCACCGCACGAAAGTGCCTGGTGGGTGTCCTTGAATCTTTTCTATGCGGGTTTGGCGGAAAAGGGCTAAAACTTGCATAGGGCCGATTCGAGGGTGTTACAAAGTGGTATCAGAGCTCAGCTGTTACGATATCCCACTGGTCCAACATGTAGGATAACCTAGCTAACGGTCGATGTAGAGTGTCAAAAACTATTTTGCAAAATCAGTTGGATAGATCTGATTAGGTCTGATTTTACTCCTTACCCCTATGCCATTCTCCTCTTACCTCTACGTGTTTTGAATATGCTCTCTTATCTTTTCTTCAAGTCCAAGAAGTCTCGTGGTTGGGTTTCCGTCGTACCTTCAGGGTTTCGCTTCCTCCTTTTGTAACGGTGCTTCTACATCCGATCTTCATGCTATCTGAGGAATATTTCATCTGTTGGACTTCTCTTTGTTGCTTCTTGTGCCTTCTGGTGTTTTCCAACACGACGACCTCATCTGCATCAGATCCGATGAAGAGCCTGCATCCCGCCTATGTTTCTGAACTTTTCCGGACATTGCTTGTCAAGACCTTTAGTCTGAATTCTGAGAGTTGGTTGCATAAATCTTCTATTCATGTACGGAGTAATGCTTTGGGTGTGCCATGGACTGATCACCATACGACTACTCTTATGATTCGCTCTTGTACATTGAATCGGTGGATCAAGCAACTTTACTACTTCCACAGAAGTTACAGGTGGCCTTTTCTACCTTCGTCTTTGTTTCTCCGGAGTGTTCTCTCGATGAACGGGAACACCGACCTCTTCTTGGTGGTGTCGCCGATTTCAAGATGGAGCAAGAATCTTTGTTAGTGATGTCGCGAGGACCTACACAAAGTAAGAAGCATCCGATCATCAGCCTTCTCCCCCGTACCATGAGGCGGATCTCGAGGGCGAGATCCCTTGTTAGTGGTGTCGAATGGTAGCACCCTGCTAAAACCACTACTAGAAAATCGCTTGATGTTTTTGTTTTGTGCATCATCATGACCACATGCTCATGTCATCATGCCACATTACATTTGAGCATCATCATCATGCATATGTATTCCTAAAACTATTTTGTAAAAGCCTATCCTTGTTTTCTATTTGCCTCCCTCTTTATTTCAAATGTAAAACCCGGTCCTTCCGGATATTTTATTTTGTCTACAAACTATTTACAAGAAACTTTTGTTTTAAATATAAAAATGAAACATTTTTTTTATAAAACTAGGGGAGGCAGCCAACCGAGCAGGCCCAAGTGGCCCAGCCGGCCAGCCACCTACCATCCCAGCGAGAGCCACCCCAAAACCCTAATCTACACCCCATCCATCCCACCCAGCCGCTGCCGCCAGCGCGCATAAACCCGCACTCGTGCACCGCACCCACTCTGCGGGCACACGCTACCTTGACACGGCCACACCAACTCGACTCTGCATCGCGACACCCCCGCGCGTAGTACACCTAGCCCAGACGCACTCCTGCACTGCTTTGCGTGACTGTCATGCTCGCAACCACCCCGCGAGCCTGGCCCCACCACGACCCGCGTCTCCGTCCTCGCCTCGCGAGCAACGCGACCACCCACGCGATCCCCACCCCATCCCCGAGTCCCCTGCCTCCTTTGATCCCACCAACCGCCACCCACCTCTCCTCTCCTCTCCGCCTTGCTGCTTCACGTCTCCCTCTCTGGGCGTCTCCCTCGTCATCGCCCTCCTCTTCACCAAGGGCGGCCAGCCTCGCTGTCAGCAGCCACCGCTGCCCTCTACGCGTCCCCAGTGCCCTGTCGAGCCCGACCCGAGCACTGTCGCGATCTGGCCCCTCTCCACCCAGAGCTCCACCCGGCCTCGCCCTGCGACCGATGACCTTCCTCTTCCCCGCGACCTCTGCAGCGCGCCTCCTCCTGCTTCGGCCGCTATTTGCCGTCGAGCCGCCAAGTGCCTCGCCTTTGGCCTCCGTCTCCCGCAGCCGCTCCCCTGGAGTTCCGGCACCGCTCGCCGTTCCCGACTTGCTCGTCGCGTCGATCCCCGACGCCTCGGCCTTGGGCTCACCTGCCACCGCTACAGCGGGCCGCCGCAGTGCCACGGGTCTGCCTCTATTCTGTATGGCGCCCTCAGCCACCATGGCCCTGGTGTCCTTCTGCTCTTCCCGCGGTCGTGTCCTTCTCTACAACCTCCTTGCGACCATGTCTAGCCACCGATGTCCTTGGAGCTGCCAGATTCCTCCGCATCGCTCGTTTCCACGAGCCCCATCCTCGTGTGTTCCTCCTGCGGTGAACGTGAACCCTGGATATGTGTGTGTTTCTGATGTTTCTGTTTTCTATCAGGCATCACATTGCTGCTGAAAACTCCTGTAGTCAAGTTTGTCTCGCGGCTATGCTTCCATCATCTGCCGTGTACAAGGTTTGTGTCACTCGGTATCTCAGGATCTTCGTATAGGGACGCTCACCGACAAGACCTCCTCGTTGACAAGCGAGACAGAATCCGAAGCTCTCTGGCACGGAACGACATGATTTTCTTCATCGCCGCCAGACCCGTTCCCGGAGACGAAGCCCGATTCCGATGCTCCGAAGGCCACGCTAAGACCCGGATCCGAAGACCGCCAAGGTCGTCACCGGAATTACAAGCACTTCACCACGGAACACCGAGGTCACCGATGCAGAATGCCAAGTTCTTCATCCTGCATGCCAAGACCGACTCGATGGCGCGGACCCGACAAGATCTTCGCGACGTCAAGATCGACACTGACCGGGGCGAATCCAATGCTCCCCCTGATGCCAAACCAAGTCCTTCTTCCCAGAACTCCAAGCTCTCCTTCCTTCATCCGAGAACGATCCCGTCGAACCGAACCCCCAGATCCGGACCCTGAGACCCGACCCAAACCCTCGGAGCCCAAGTTCGCCGAACCGTATGTGTGACCCTTTCTGAGCCCCTATTTTTATAAATGAAATACAAAATTGTTGCATATTAAATTATTCCTGCTTGCAAACATCTCATCATGTGGGGTTTGGGGGCATTATGCCGATTCACCTCATAATTAAATATGGAGCGCATATGTGGGCTATTCCTGTCTATTAGCGGCTCCATTTAAAATTTGTGTAGGAAACTGATACCATGTTTCGCCTTGTTAAGACAACATTTAAAATGCGGGGTATCTAAACAACATAAACCATCTAATTAATTGTCGGGACTCTAGTTCCGCTTAATTTTGCATAGTTGCATCGGATCTTTGCCATGCCATGCATCATCTCATAATCATGCCGGATCTTCTGCCGTGGTATTAAATATTGCATCCGGTGTTTCTTCTAGTGTTTGCTTCTTCGCGGATTAGGCCGATGAGTGGACGCGAGTATCGACAAGTTCTCCGGATGATCTCGGCAGTGTTTTCTAGGCGAGCATTCTCCCCTTTCTACCTATTTTGCATTTATAGTCTTTACTTCCTCATGTTGATCTATTGCTTCCCGTATTGCGATGCTTTAGTTTCTGTGCACCATTTATATTCCTTGCAGCCCCTATATTGCCTTGGTCACATCCTATTGCCTATTGTTTGATAAATAGTCGGCCTTGCGAGTCGTAGTTGCTTGCTCAGGTGCTGCTTCGCGCCGTTGTTGTCCCACCGTAATTGGAAGGTTGACACATGCTAAATTGTGGAGATGCTTAATGGTGGAGACGATCATGACTTTAAATACAACTAATAAATTGCTGAGAATAGATATAACTAATGCAGAGGCATCGGTGGGCAATAGATGTTATTTGGTTCTTCCACGCTCACGTGTGTCCCGTAGGACCCCGAGTACTTGATACATGTTCCTTGACTATCGCACTATCCGCATGTGGGAACATGAATCCCCTTAGCCAGAGCTTGATTCATTTCTTATTTCTTGGAGCCACAAACTAGTTTGGGGCTTTATTACTATCCTTTACCTATTCCATGCTTTAGTGTTTTATTTACGATTGTGTGTGGAGCACCTGTACTATTTTTTATCGTGACACGTTTTCGCTGTATCGACAAGCCCAGTCACACATTCGGATTCCCAGTCATTTACCGCCATCCACAGAAACCCTGGGTCCATCTCGGAGCTGGCCAACTTCGTTGTGGGTAGCTTAGTGGGGTGATCCCCTGAAATCTTTTATGAATCCCGTGATTGCTTTGTTGTGAAAGCCTCGTTGGGTTTTGATTTGGTTTTTCCGAGGTTGATCGTGTGTGTGTTGCTCTTTGTGCACCCCTGTAGGGTAAATCTTTCTTAAAGCCATGTCCACGGTTATGGACGAGTTGGAGCACAGTATCTCGATCATAGACAAGCATAACTAAAGTAGTGCTATAAATTTGACTTAATATGTGATTAGTAATCAGCTTCACTACAATGGAATGGATAATAAAAGTGCCAACAACTGGTGGAACTGGGATGTATCATGTCATGTTATACCTGCCTAGTAAGTATCGCAACTCCAATCGAAGGAAATAAAAGTGCCAACAACTGCTGGATTTGGGATGTCACATGCTAATTGTATCTGACTAGTAAGTGCTGCAACTATAATGGAATGAATAAAACTGCCAACTCTATGAGTTCCTCGGTTTGACTTCCTCGTTTGGTCTCGAGGGGGAATACCAGGATGGGTCTGATTGGTGTTAGTATCTGGTTGGTCCCGAATAGGTCTTCCTTATCCCTCTCTAATAGCCGACAGTGGTTTCAAGTCTCTATAGGTTATTTAGTGCATGCTTCGCTGCCGCTTCAGTCCACCATACCTATGTAGGCGAGAGCCGCCAAATTCTAGCCTCGCCGTATACTGGCCTCAGTACTGATGCTCCTCTTTTTCCTTTCCCCTTTGTCGGCCCCCTTTTGTTTTAGCAGGTTTGAGATCGACGTCGTTAGCAGGGTTACCCTTCCGGCTTGGCCTGGGCAGGGTTATGGGCGCCATTGGTTATTCTTCAGGGCTCTTAGCCCCATTTGCATCTTGTCCGTACTTGGACGATGTAGCGATTTCAAGGTGATTTGGATCTTTGTGTTGTATATCGGTATTCTTGACTCATGGAGTCGTGTTGTATATATATTTGTTCTGTGGGTCCCATCGAGGACTATTGTGTAATGGTATTACTTCGTTTTCCACCCGCACAAAAGTGCCTGGTGGGCGTCCTTGAATCGTTTCTATGCAGGTTTGGCGGAAAAGGGCTAAAACTTGCATAGGGCCGATTCGAGGGTGTTACAATCTGTCTCCGGGTAATCATCATTGGAGTCACGTTGCTACTTGTGATTTTTTGGCCTATCTTTCGACTCGCGAATATTGACTAGGTAATATGAACCATTGAGCAATGCTTTGCTTATGATGAATGGTCCTTCCCAAGGCGGGGATAATTTGCGTGATTTCTTCTGCTTGAGTCTAAGCACCAGATCCCCTTCTTTAAATGAGCGATGCTTTACATGGCGACTATGGTAGCCACATAGCTTCTGCTAGTAGACGACAAATCTATGGCATGCCAGCATGTGCTCTTCTTCAAGTAGGTCCACAGATAGTCGTCTGGATTCTTCAGCGTCATCCTTCTTGTAGGCGGAAACTCTTGGTGCATCGTGGAGGATGTCGGATGGGAGAACAACTTTTTCTCCATAAACCATGAAGAAAGGAGTCAAGCCGGTGGATCTGTTGGGTGTTGTTCTTAAACTCCACAAGACAGATGGTAGTTCCTCCGCCCATGCTCTAGCTGCTCTACGTAGCAGTGCCTCCAAGCATGGCCTGATTCCGTTCAAAATTAGTCCATTGGCCCTTTCAACTTGCCCATTTGACTATGGATGTGGCACATATGCTAGGTCAAGGTGGATGCCTTTCTCATGACAGTACTCCTCAACTTCTCCGAGAGAAAAATTTCTGCCATTGTTGGTGATGATGCTATGTGGGAGACCAAATCTCACCACTAGATCCTGGACAAACTTTAGGGTTATTGCCCCCATCAGCTTTCTAATGGGTTTAGCTTCAATCCATTTTGTGAATTTGTCCACTTCTACTAGAAAGTGTGTTAATCCACAGGGTGCTGTCTGTAAGGTCCCACCATGTCTAGACCCTAGACTTGAAACGGCCAAGTTATTGGTATTGTTCACAATTCTTCAGCTGGAACATTTGGTTGTCTTGCATAAAACTAACACCCAAGGCATGTTTGTACCAACTTGTTACCGTCTGCCTTGGCAGTTATCCAGTAGAATCCTTGTCAGAAGGCCTTGGCCACCAACGATCATGGAGCGGCATGATGCTCGTAATCTCTGAGATGTATTTCTCTAAGGATTTCAATACCTTACTGCTGGGAGATGCACCGTAGGAAAACTCTTGTGGTACTTATTTTGTATAGCTCGTCGTCAATGATGACGTAGCCTTTTGCTCTGTGTACTATTTGCCAGCTTTCAACTTCGTCGGCAGGCGAAGTTCCATCTTGTAGATAATCCATGAACGGCTTCGTCCAAGCCGGAGCGCTCACTGTTACTGCGTTAACAAATGAGTCCACTCTATCCGGGTTGTCGCGGTCCGCTCCTTTCACGGATGGGGTCCGTAAATGCTCCAGGAAAACGCCTAGCGGAATTGGTCGGCGAGCTGATCCAAGCTTTCACAGCAGATCTGCCGCCTCATTATCTTCCCTTTTGACATACTTGACTTCGTAGACGTCGAAGCACTTGGCTATTTCGTCTACTTCTTCTCGATATCCCGCCATCATAGGGTTCCGCGCATTCTAGGTGCCAGCTACTTGCTGGGCAACCAAGTCAGAATCTCCATAGCAAACTATGAGCTTGATGCCAATATCCTTGGCTACGCGAAGTCCGTGAATGAGGGCTCATACTCCACCATGTTATTGGTAGCGTTGAAGTGGATCTGCAGGACGTATTGCAACTTATCTCCTATTGGCGATTGTAATAATATGCCAGCCCCCGAGCCATTGAGCAACTTAGATCCATCAAAGTGCATGACCCAATACTCTAGCTCTGGTACTGGAGTGTCTTTTGGCAGTTCTGTCCAATCCGCAAGGAAATCCGGCAATGCTTGTGATTTGATAGCGTCGCGTCGCTTGTAGGTGATGTCAAAGGTGGCAAGTTCAATGCCCCACTTTTCCACTCTCCCTGTAGCGTCGTTGTTGTTAATGATGTCGCACAGTGGAGCTTTGCTCACTACTTTGATGGGGTGCTCCTGGAAATAATGCCTTAGCTTGCGTGAAGCAAGGAAAATTCCATAAGCTATCTTCTGGTAGTCCGGGTAACACTGCTTGGATTCCGTCAAGACCTTGCTTACATAGTAAATTGGTCGCTGAACTCCGTATTCGTGCGTTGATACCTTGCGCTCCACCACGATGACGATGCTGATTACTCGGTTGGTCGCCGCCATGTAAACTAACATAGGCTCCCTTGGGAACTCCTGAAGTGATATGTCAGCCTCGTCCGTCCATATGAATTTGTCCGCTTTCTTGAGCAACTTGTAGAGCGACATAGCCTTCTCACTAAGTCGGCGGATGAACTGGCTAACTGTTGCAACGTAGCCTGTGAGCCTTTGTATGTCCTTTAGGAATGTCGGGCGTTTTATGTCGAGGATGTCCTTCAGTTTCCCCGGGTTCACCTCGATTCCGCGATGCGAAATGATGAAGCCCAATAGTTTGCCGGATGGTACCTCGAAGACACACTTCTTTGGGTTCAGCATCATGTTGTATTTTCGAAGATTGTCAAAGGTTTCCTGCAAGTTAGCGATAAGATCATTTGATTTCTTTGACATTACCGCGATGTCGTCCACGTAAGCATGTACGTTGCGACCTATTTGGTCGTGCAGGCAACGTTGCATCATCCGCTTGTACGTAGCAGTACGTGCCGTAGGGTGTGGTGAACGAAGTGGCCAACTGGTCCGACTTTCGCATCTGGATCTAGTGGTATCCTGAATAGGCATCGAGAAATCATAGAAGTTCCAAGCCAGCCGTCGAGTCAATGACTTGGTCAATGCGAGGCAAAGAAAACGGATCCTTTGGACACGCTTTCTTCAAGCCGGTGTAATCAACGCACATTCTTAATTCATCGGTTCCCTTTTTGGGGACAAGTACAGGATTTGCCACCCATCGGGCGTGAATGACCTCTCAGATAAAGCCAGTCTTAAGTAACCTAGCTATATCTTTTCATATAGCCCTTCGTCTTTCATCACCAAAGCATCGTAGAGGTTGTTTCACCGGTTTGCCATTAGGATCAATATTCAAGCTGTGCTCGGCAAGTTCCCTAGATACACCTTTCATGTCGGCAGGTTGTCAGGCAAAGATGTCCATATTCTCACAGAGGAACTCGACGAGCGCACTTTCCTATTTGGGATCTAGGTCCATGCCAATGGCGGTGGTCTTGTAGGAATCACCTTTGACAAGCTCCGCCTGCTTGGTCTTGATGGCGACCTTGAAGGATGGTTCAGCTGTAGTAATCTGCTTCTTCGAATCCAGCATCTCTGTGGCATCGACCTGGTTATGGATCTCCTTGAACTCCTCACCATAGAGGACCGCTTCGGTGAATCCGGCTTCACTGAGCTAGCACGCCCGTTCTTTGCTGAAGCTTCCGTAAACGGTGATGACGCCATTTGGTCCGGGAATCTTGAGTTTCTTGTAGACAGAGCATGGCCTTGCGAGGAAAGAGTGGAAGATGTCGCGTCCGAAGATGATGTGGTACACGCTCTTGAAATGCACCACTTCAAAGGTCAAGCATTCTTGGCAGTAACTGTTTACATCGCCAAAATCGACCGGAAGGGTGATGCAGCCCAAGGAATTTGCTCTTCCTTAGATGGGTCTCTGGCAAGTTCATCTTGTGCAGTGTATCCAGGTACATCATGTTGATGCTGCTTCCACTGTCCACGAGGCACTCGGTGAACTCCCTGCCGTCAATCAAAGGATTGATGACCATGGCATAATGGTTCTCTGTTGGGGTGAGTTCTGGATGATCCTTCCTATCCCAAGTAATTCGAACTTCCGACCACCTGACGTACTAGGGAACCGGGAGGGAGGGTAGCCATCAGTATCCTCAGAGTGATTTTTTGGGCCCGGACGGTTGGGGTACCAACGAAGGTGTGGTAACATGGAGCCTTCTTTTCGAAGGGATTTTTCCCTTTATCTGCTCCCTTGTCGAAAGATTTTGGGGCCACGTCCTCGTCCATATCACTTGATTCATTGGGTTCCTCCTCCTTCTTCCCTTTGCCCTTTCCGCGGGGTCTGTTCTTTTGACTTTTCTTGTAGCCGGACTCAGGGTCCTCCTTGAGATCATTGACAAACTTGCACTGGCGATTGGTGTGGGTGGATTTGCCATTGGCATAGAGATGGCCGAAACACGGCATATCGCGGTACTCTTCGTATGTTTGGGGAACACAGGGCGCTGAGGGTGTGGTGTCACTCCTCTGCTGGCCACTGCTAGCCCCCGACCACGTCCACGCTACCCGCCATTGCCTCTGCCAGTGAATGTTGTGGCGACCATGTCGGCTACTTTCTTCTCTTCAGGCGGATTCTTCCGCTTGTTATTGTTGTTCTTCTTGCCCTGGGTAGGAATTGCTATCGCTGGCAACGATCCACGCGTGTTGTCATCAGCAGCGGCGAACTCGCTAGCCATGGCGATCATTGTGTTGAGGTTGAGGTTGAGGTCATTGTTGTCTTGCCTGCGCTTCAACGTATGCTGGAACAAAGTTCCCTTCTCCAGTCCATCAATGAAGGTGGCCATAGCGGTCTGTTCGTGCACCCCTGCACAGGAATTTTTCATATCTAGCCAACGAGAGAGGTAGGCACGGGAGGTTTCATCCTTTTCTTGCACACACCGCTATAGGTCTCCGATAGTGCATGGACGTTTGTACATACCCTCGAAGTTCTTGGTGAATGCTTCGTGCATTTCCAACCAATTGCATATTGATTTCTCTAGTGAGTCGTCGATCCATTGCTGGGTGGTGCCGATCAACATGAGTGTGAGGTACTTGACGACGACATTGGGGTTTCCCCCTGCGATATGGATAGCTTCGCTATAGTCCTAAAACCACGTTGCTGGCCTAGAGGTGTCGTTGTATGGATTGATGGTCTTATCTATCCGGAGGCCCTTGGGGTAGGTTGTGGCCACTACAAGAAATCTGCTCACTAGTGACCTTTTTTTAACGACCACGCATTTTTTGGTCATGGATCTATGACCATTCTGAGCCAATTGGTCGTAAGGCATTTCGAAGGGTCCAAACCTTGAAATATAACGACCAATTTAGTCAAAAAGGTCACAGTTTGCTAACACGAAATGGTCATAAATTAACGGCATGGGTGTAGAGCCTTTTATTTGGCAGACTACGACCAATATAGATGGTCATAACATCTTAACCTGGGTTGAAATAAAATGACTAGGCAACCACCTCAGCATGTGGGTCCCCGAAATTGACACGCAGGGTGGATCTGACAGGTGGGTCCTGCTCTTATACTATTTTTTAGCATATATCAATGGTATATGTCCTATGGGCTAGAGCCAGTGGCCCATATAGGGCGAGCGGTCCTTTAGATAGGCCCAAATCAGTGGGCGGTTAATCAAATTGTCAAAAAAGTGGTGCCCAGGGGGACTCGAACCCACGACCATGCACTGGTATGGTATGCGCCGAACCACTGGGACAAGGAAGTGTTGTTGTCTGTGTATGAGAACTACACTTATATATACATTTTGTTCTTTCCCTAACTTATCAAAGGGCAACTCAAATCTGGGACAGGACTTGGCAAAATTTTCTCCGAGAACGCGCTCGTATTTTATTATAGCATCAATGACTAGTGGGGTCTACCTGTCATTCTGATGTTTAACAAGCCACGACCTCTGCCTCACGCCCAAGGAACAAGACCACTCATGCAACAGTTGGTTTATGTACACAAACAACGCATGATCCTTTTTAATGTGCTGAAATCACTAGAATAATTAAGGAAAAAAAGAACAATGGGGATTGTTTTTAATGTGCTGAACCAACAACCTCTCCCTCAAGCCCAGGGAACTAGACCAACAGACCAACGTGTCGTTCGAGTTAAGTAAACAGGCGAAAGATTTTTGTACATTTCAGAACTATGTTAGGCCTGGGCCTCAAGTGGAAATGGCCTCTTCTCTTTTTTTCTCCTGAATACTTTTCCCTACCGGCTGGGCCAACAGCCCAATAGACATTAGCAAGTCAATTTAACTAAAAACTATGGGCTCTTGTGAAGTTTTAGCCCACACGAGTGGAGGGATTTTAAATTTTTTCAGAAAATCTAAAAACTTAATTTCCCTATAATCTTTTCATATGACTTCGGATTGAAATAATATAAAAATCAATTTGGTTCATCTTACAAGGTGCATAACTTTCTTGTCATATAAAATTATACAATGTAAAGGATTTACCTCGTTTGGACCATTTTTTAATTTATTATGCCCATTTCAAACTATGGTAAAAATGGAGGACATGAAGGTTCCTAGCTAGGGGACGAGGCTCGCTAAACTTTCATTAGATCTCTCATAGAACATTATATTGTGAACCGAAAAATGATTTTTGCAAAAAATCATGAGGGCTAAACATGTACATGTAGTTCAAATCGGACCCGCTTCCTACCGATTCAGTAGACATTTGTACTTTTCACGAGGGGTGGACCGAAAGGTTTGAGATACTCCGGTTCGAACATTGTCCATGTAACATGGTCTAATATTTTTGAAAAATGTGGTGGTGGCATCTTGAAACGCTCATTTGGTGGTTGCTTTACAAAACGCCCCGTTTTTCGGCATTCAAAAAATAGAAAATGCATTTTGTGTGCGACGAAGAGGAAAACTTTCTCTTGCAACATTGTCCGCCATCCCAATATGCACATGCGTGCACAATATGGGCACATTATCACAAACTATGCCACGATTTTAGCCATAACATTGGTCGTTTGGTCCGAAAGCATGAAACCTCGAACATGATAGGTCATTTCTGAGTAGGTTTTTCGAGACACTTGCAATATACCAAGTTTGCTATTTTTCCTTGCAAATATGTCACATAACAAGACACAACGCAAAGGATTTACCTTGTTTCGACAGTTTTTGAATTTATTATGCCTGTTTCAAACTATGGTCAAAACGGAGGGCATGAAGGTTCCTAGCTAGGGGACGAGCCTCGCTAAACTTTCATTAGATCTATGATAAAACATCATATTGTGAACCTAAAAATGATTTTTGCAAAAAATAATGAGCATTAAATCATGTACATGTAGTTCAAATCGGACCCGCTTCCTACCGATTCGGCAGACATTTATCTTTTTCACGAGGGGTGGACCAAAAGGTTTGAGATGCCCCGGTTCGGAAATTGTCCATGTAACATGGTCTAATATTTTTGAAAAATGTGGTAGAACCATTTTGAAACTCTCATTTGGTGGTTGCTTTACAAAATGCCCCGTTTTTTGGCATTCAAAAAATATAAAATGCATTTTCTGTGCGACAAAAAGGAAGACTTCCTCCTGCAATATTGTTCGCCATACCAAGATGCACATACATGATCAATAGGGGCACATTCTCACAAATTATGCCACGATTCTGGCCATAACATTAGTCGTTTGGCACGAAAGCCATGAAACCTCGAACATGATAGGTCATTTCTGAGAAGGTTTTTTTGAGACACTTGCAATATACCAAGTTTGCTATTTTTCCTTGCCACTATGTCAAATAATACGATACCACGCGGAGGATTAACCTTGTTTGGACCATTTTTGATTTTTTTATGCCCGTTTCAAACTATGGTCAAAACAGCGGGCATGAAGGTTCTTTGATAGGGGATGACCCTCGCTGAACTTGCATTGGATCTCTAATAAAACAGTATATTGTGAACCTAGAAATGATTTTTTTCAAAAAATCATGAGCCTTAGATCATGTACACATAGTTCAAACTGAACCCACTTCCTCCTGATTCGGCAGAAACTTGTCTTTTTCGCGAGGGGTGCACGGAAAAGTTTTAGATACCCCCGTTGGGACATTCTCAATGAAACATGGTCTTGTATTTATGAAAAATAGGGTTGTAGTATTTTGAAGCTTTCATTTGGTGGTTGTTTCACAAAATACCCCTTTTTTGACACTCGAAAAATGTGACGAAAAGGAAAACTTCGTCCTTCAACATTGTTAGCCATCCCAATATGCACATGCATGCACAATATGGGCAGAATATCACAAACTATGCCGCGATTCTGGCCATAACATTGGTCGTTTGACCTGAAAGCCATGAAACCTCGAACATGATAGGTCATTTCTGTGAAGGTTTTTTCGAGATATTTGCAATATACCAATTTTGGTATTTTTCTTTGCCACTATGTCACATAATACGATACCACGCAGAGGATTAACCTTGTTTGGACCGTTTTTGAATTTTTTATGCCCGTTTCAAACTATGGTCGAAACGGCGGGCATGAAGGTTCTTAGCTAGGGGATGACCCTCGCTGAACTTGCATTGGATCTCTAATAAAATAGTATATTGTGAACCTAGAAATGATTTTTTCAAAAAATCATGAGCCTTAGATCATGTACCCGTAGTTCAAACTGGACCCACTTCCTGCTGATTCGGCAGAAAATTGTCTTTTTCGCGAGGGGTGCATGGAAAAGTTTTAGATACCCTAGTTGGGACATTGTCAATGCAATATGGTCTTGTATTTATGAAAAATAGGTTTGTAGTATTTTGAAGCTTTCATTTGGTGGTTGTTTCACAAAATACCCCTTTTTGACACTCGAAAAATGGAAAATGCATTTTTCAAGTGACGAAAAGGAAAACTTCCTTCTTCAACATTGTTAGACATCCCAATATGCACATGAATGCACAATATGGACACATTATCACAAACTATGCCGCGATTCTGGTCATAACATTGGTCATTTGGCCCGAAAACCATGAAACCTCGAACATGATAGGTCATTTCTGTGAAGGTTTTTTCGATACACTTGCAATATACCAATTTTGATATTTTTCTTACAAATATGTCACACAACAAGACACGACGCGAAGGATTTACCTCGTTTGGACCATTTTTGAATTTATTATGCCCGTTTCAAACTATGGTCAAAACGGAGGGCATGAAGGTTCCTAGCTAGGGGACGAGCCTCACTAAACTTTCATTAGATCTCTGATAAAAACATCATATTGTGAAGCTAAAAATTATTTTTTGCAAAAAATCATGAGCGTTAAATCATGTACATGTAGTTCAAATCGGACCCACTTCCTACCGATTCGGCACACATTTGTCTTTTTCACGAGGGGTGGACCGAAAGGTTTGAGATGCCCCGGTTCGGACATTGTCCATGTAACATGGTATAATATTTTTGAAAAATGTGGTGGAACCATTTTGAAACTCTCATTTGGTGGTTGCTTTACAAAACGGCCCGTTTTTCGGCATTCAAAAAATAGAAAATGCATTTTCTGTGCGACGAAAAGGAAAACTTCCTCCTGCAACATTCTTCATGTAAGGTGGATCTAGTAATTTTGAAAAATGGGGTGGTACCGTTTTGTATTCACCGTTTGATTATTCTTCACAAAATGCCTCGATTTTGGCACTAGCAAAATAGAAAATGGCTTTTCCGTGCAACCAAAAGGAAAACTTCCTCCTGCAACATTGTTTGCCATCCCATGATACACATGGGTACACAATAGATTAGTACCATTTTGCAACATATTCTTGATAGATTCTTCAAACAAGCCCCTTTTGATATTTACAATAGTGCCAGCCAATCAGAAAAGAGAATTAGAGTACCCACGGATCATCTCATGAAGAAAATCTCAGCCGTCCATCTAGCCTCATCCAACAACCGAAATTTCATACCAGTTTCTCCCGCCTCCCCATCCTCCCACCCAATTTATACCCGAAATGACTAAAATGCACTGTGATTTCCATAGTCAAGTACCCCAAGTGTGCAGGGGTAATTTCATCAAAGCACACCACCCATCCAGATCGCGGTTGAGACGGACACCGAACCCTAATCCCCTCAGGCCTATGGCTCAGACCTGCCGCCACCTCCCTTGATCGACAGCACCACCTCCCTTCCCTCTCCCTCATGCCGGCTCCGTCCATCCTCCCCTTCCTCCCCTCCTCCACTGTTGACCCCACGCGCCGCCACTTGTGGTAACCCCTGGATTGTGTCATTCCCTGAGCTCTGTGCCTCCCGAGCCGCTAGTCCCCGATCTCCTGTCGTGCTGCACATGACTACGATCTCCCGTCGTGCTTCACTATTGTGGCAGCCGCGGTGGAGGAGAAGGCGTCGCCGGCCAAGAAGAAGAAGCTGAGGGTGGTGCCGTCCTCGACACGCTCCCCGTCAAGTGCCTCTTCGAGATCCTGCTGCCACTTCTTCCTTTCTCTTTCTCGCTCGATAGTCGTTCTCCCTCTGTCCCTTGTCCTAGTCCTGACGCCGGCTCACCCCGCCCCATCTCCGACCATGACGGGGTCGCCAGATCTGGCCACTAGATCGCCGGGCCATCGAAGACTCCTCTCTCGCTCGGACTACCGCCCCCTCTCGGCTCCCTCTGTAGTCTCCCCGACCTCCCCCTCCCCTCCCCTGCCATCTCCCCCTTTTGTTATCCAACTAACACAAAATACATGCTCAATTGATACCTGCAGGAGTGGTGGAGGGCCGCAGGTTCTACTGCGGCAGGTGGTCGTGCGAGTCGGATCTCTCAGGGCATGAGGTGGGCAGGACGGCCAATAAGGTGATCTTCCAGAGCCAGCGCTACGGCCTTCTGTGTGCCACAGCCGAAGGTGTGGCGTGATGCAGGGAGTGCAGCCAGGAGAGCTCGCCATCGTCTCCAAGGAGGTCATATGCTCCCTCCCCGAGAAGGCCATCACCGGATCTGCTCCTTCCTGACAAGGCCATAACCGGATCCGCTCCTCCCCGACAACGCACGCTGTCACCAGCGAGCACCGAAAGCTTCGCATCAGGTAACCCCCCATTCTCTCGGTTTTGATCTGCCTTGTTTCAAAGCAGATGAATATCATGTGGAAGTTGGCTTGTACGTATTGGAAGGAATGCTCATCCTTGGGCTAGTATATGTCAGTGCCATGTAGTAGATGGGAATGCTCAAGCTTTAACCCTACTTGTGATCTACTACTTGGGAATAGCAGGCCTTCAAGCACTTGATTATACTGCTGAACACTAGCTGTATTTATATGTCGATTTGTAGGAACGCGTGTGAAATGCTAATGTCTATACCTTCGAACTGCAGTATGTATTTTTACTGTCTCATTTTCTAGGCAGTGTCTTGCATTGTTGAGGGAAAACCATGTCTTCTCGAGCTCACTATATACTTGTAATATTTTTTAGGTTGTCAAATATCTCGAGTATTCTTGAGGCATTTTGCTAGTGATGCTACCTTTTGCTGATTGAGATAAGTTAACTGATGTTGGTTGTTAGAGAACCTGCTTTTGGTACTGATTTGGAGCTGTCTTGACGCTGATTTGAGGTTGTCTTGAATATATTAGGACACTTTTTGATTTGTTGACCTGTTTGTTTTTGTGCATGTATGAGAGACTACTGCTGATCTGTTCGAAGGTTGCTTGGAGCTGGGCTAGTAGAGGTCAAGATCATGCATCTTAGTTGAGCTTGTACTCCAGGTTTATATGGCCTCGGGCTTGTGGGTATTTAGAATACTCACTTCTACTACTATTAGTAATACTGCCCTTTGTTATTAGTATTTGTCTGATTGAGGGTATGTAGTGTGCTTCTAGTAATAGGGGATCAGATTCAGCTATGTACTTCATTCCTCTCTTGCATGCAACACTTCATTCCTTTTTATCGTGTGCTTCCAGTAATGCATGCAACACTTCATTCCTGTCATTAAGAATGTATTATTTTTTTGTGCAGAGACATGAAAACATAATGAATAGATTTTTGGTATGTATAGGGTTGCTACTCTTATAATTGTTTAAATTTTAACTTTTCTTTTTGAATGTAAACTTGGCACTACTACTACGAAAAGGCTTATATTTTCTTTGCATCCTAGATTGGCTAATGTATTGCAACATGTCGAGGAAGGCACCGGAGCCAGTGGCGGAATGCGTGTCGAGGAAGAGAAGCCCGAAGCTCGATGACCGACGGCGCCGAGATAGTTAGCAGTGGCGGCTGTACTGAAGGAAGTACATTTATGTTTATGTTGTTTCAAGTCCATTTGTTGAGCCATGATAATATTGTATTAATGAAGTAAAGTCAGTCCCTGTAGGCAGTAAGATGAAAATATGTTCGCCTTAGGATGTTCTTACGATGATCTGACTGTTGTAATGTTTTGTAAATTGTATTATTGGAAATCGTTATGCTTTGTGAATTATATTAATGAAAATATGCCTGAGCTATTTGGCTGTTCTTTTGTTAGTTAGGCCTCTATTGGATCTAAAAGAGGCCACAGGCCCAACAATTTTGTACCAGAATAGTGCGTGAAATGGGCTATAAACTAGAAAATGAAACAAAAACAAATTGCCTTGGCCCTTAAGCTAAACGGACCCTGCAAATGGCACAGACCATAAAACAAACCAGCCTTGAAAAGGATACGACCCAAAATGAAATATTGTGTAGAAGGGCAAGGCCTAGAAAACAAAAGGTTGAAATTATTGGGCTTGGCCCATATAAAACATCTAACTGGACTGGGCTAAATCTGATTGACGACCTTTCCAATTGGTCACTAATTTGCCACGTAGGATCAGCCACATAGGATCTGACGTGGACAGGGCAGACAGTCTGTGACCAATATAGTTGGTCATAGAATCTATGACCAACTATATTAGTCATAGACGTCTATGACTAATTCAGAAAAAAGGTCATGGTGTTTAACTAGTGACGCTCAGCTTTTGACCATCTGTATTTGGTCACAAAAAGGTCATAAATTAAAAATTATGACCTTTCAGTGACCAATATGGAGGGTCATGTATCACCAGATTTCTTGTAGTGGGCCCTTATGACTTGTCCAAAACAACACGGCTCAAGGTATGGCATCTCCCGAGCTTCTTGGATCTTGTCCAGCCGCAATCGTGCGTCATATGGCTCTGGCTGCTTCCCTTCTCCGTCATGGGGATGGGAGTTGTGGCGCGATTTATGAGATCCGCCATGCCCTCCGCCATGATGGCTGCTAGGTGGCGATGGCGGCAGTGGAGGCAGTGGGTTAGCTCTCTTGCTGTGCCCCTCCTGCGACTCCTCACACCTGTCGCGGTTGCTTGCTAGACGTGGCGATTCCTTGTGGGACCTGCTCCTGTGTCCGTCATGGCCGCTGTGCTTGCCGGCATGCCAAGGCTATTCGCCCTGATCGCGTATAACGATACCAGGCTGGGACCGCCTTGGAGGTGGCATGCTCATGCAGTGGCACGGCGCTGGTGCCTCGTGACATCGAGATGATGGTGGAGGTGGCAGGCGGTGGGGACGAGCCTTTTCTCCATGGTCGGAGGATATGGGGATGGCGTCAGTCCTGTTGCGTGCCTCCCTCCGTCTTTGCTTTGTAGAGCCTGTGCGCGATCCTTTGTCATGGGGAGATTTTGGCCTTCTGCGGCTGTTAAGGGTTGACTGGCATAGCTCCGGGTTGGACTCGAGCTTCTGCGAGGCGGCCTTTTCCTATTGCTTGCATGCCTTAGCGACGAGGTCGTACACCTGAGCAACAGCTTCTGGCGACATGTCCTGTTCTAGGAGGGTCTTCGGAACGGCGATGTTGAGAGCAGGAGTTGGCATGACCTGCCTCACCTCTGAATCTATGTAAGGGGTGGCTTTTGTCGGTTTAGACCCATCAAATCCCAAGCCTCACCAAACACCGGGATCTTGGACAACGTGAGCTGGTACCTTCTTTGCCTTATGCTTTAACAACAATTGCTTATATTCGGCCTCCATAGCTCGTGCCACCTTGATGGATTTCTACGCCATAGGCATGTCTTCGTCCAACTTAACGCCTTGCTCCGTGATGCACTTGGCCTCCGCCAAGATTTCCGCACACTTCTCATCAAGCTCCGTAACGCTTCAAATATGGGCGACGGTGGTTGTCTTGACGAGAAGTGCGCCGTAGATTGCTTTGTCGGTGGGAATAGCTAGTGGGTTGCCAGCTGCAGATCTTGACGGTGGCACTGGTGGCTGATTCGATTATCGGGCCATATTGGGGGCAGTGGTATGTTCCTACGCTGGTGGCTGGCGGTTAACCGGAGGAGGCGGAGCCTTGGTTGGAGCCGGAGGCTTGGCGCATTTTTTAGTTGCTGCTGCTCTAGTGACCGTTGGCGTGGACAGAGCTCTCTCACGTTCCCGTTCATGTCCGTCTTCTTCCATCACGCTCCCAATGGCGACTAGCACCTGGTGGGAAGTGTTGGTCTTCTCGGCGGGATCCTCCTTCTCGATATCCTGCTCGATCTCCCTCATAACAGAATCGCATTCCTCCGAGTTAATGTCCGAGCCACCGGCATCCATATTGATGTCGGTGTAGAGCGCATCAAGGACGGAGTCGGAGTTGGCTTCGGTGTTGGTGATGGCGGATGTGGAGGGTGATGGAGGCGGACCGTTGTTGTAGTTACCTCCTACGGCTTCGATGGTGATCACCGCCTTGGCCTCTTCATTGGCATCTCTGTATTCATTGATGATGGCAACCATCTCATCAAGGGTGAGAGGTCCTGCGGCCTGCCACCTTCGGAGGGTAAGCCAGAGGAGTGTTCCAAGCGTGAGCCCTTCCACGAAGTGGTATACGAGCTCATCGGCACGGTCGCCCTCTAGGGTTTCCCTCACCCGCATCCATCTAGCAAGGTATTCGCGGGAGGTTCCCCATCCCTTTGAACGCATCTGGCCAGATCAAAGATGGTGATGACGCCGAAAAAGTGTGACATGTTCATCTCTAACACTCGAGAAGCCAAGCTGATTTGCAGGGTCCTTCCACCTTTATATCCTACACAGGGGAGGTTTGGGTAAGCCTTGAAATTTTCTGATCTGAGCCACCATACACCAGAGAGAGGTATATCCTAGATCCTTCCGCGAACGTGTCCTGCTCATTGGCGGTCCGTGCGGGGCTTGACTAGTTTCCGACTTCCTGGGAGCTAGGACCCGAGTCGGTTTCGCCGATGAAGATGTGGATGTCTCCGAAGGGGATGATGGAGCAGCGCGTGGGGTTCGTCTTTGTCGGCACCCAAAATTCATCTGGAGGGACGATCGAGATGTTTCCCGTAAAGATATTGGACCTCGCCCGGTGTAGAGCTCGAAGCGCCTCTTTCCCCACGGTGGGCGCTAACTGTCGTGGTATTACCGACGAGTACGCCATGGAGGGGTCCTCATAGTGTGTGTTTCGAGACATGGGGTAAGGCGGAGAGTTGGCGGGTACGATGTAACATAGCTTACCCAGGTTCAAGTCCCACAACGGTGGCGGAACTCTATTCCCGCTATAAATCACTATAATGGCAATACGCTGAGTTACAGAGATAGGTTCACTGTGTGAGGTGTTGCATGTTCTACACTGCAATTAGATAAGTTGTGCCCTAAAGGCTCCTACAGGCTGGCTTATAAAGGTGCCAGGACCTAGGGTTTACAGGGAAAGGTCCTTGCCGGATAAGGTAAAGAGTCCTACATCTACATGAACTAGTCTTCCGTGTCTTATACTCCAAGGCTACGAGTATGTCGGTGACTCCTCGTAGCCTTCCTTTATTCGGCATAGGCCTCCCTTCAGGATCCGTCTAACTGGGCCGCCCAGCAGGCCATAGGCCTTGCTACTAACTATGGGCCACCTGGGTTAGGCGGATTGGTGACATGCTATGAGGATACCCCTATAGCATATCCCCAACAACTAGTGTGGCAGATGTTGGGTCACAGAATCCAGTAGAGTGTGTGTGGTCATGTGGATCAAACTGGTTTTGGAAAAGAACACATGCAATAACTCTAGGGATTCCATGTGTCAATCCATGGTCACATAGACCAAAAACAAATAGGAAAGGAGCTTCCACATCGCATGTTGCACCTGTCTAACAGAAGTTGCATCATAGAATCCACCGGAGTGTGTCTTGTCATGTGGATCCATGTGGTTTTCAAAAATAATAGATGCAATGACACTAGGGGATCAATGTGGTTTAGGAACAGAAAACATGCAATGACTCTAGGGACTCCATGTGTCAAACCATAGTTAGAGAGAGCAAAAACACATAGGAAACCAGCTTGCACATTGCATGTTGATCCTGTCGGATAGAAGTTGCATTAGAGAATTCACTGGAGTGTGTGTTGTTATGTGCATCAATGTGGTTTTTGAAAATAATATAAATGACACTAAGGGATCAGTGTGGTTTAGTAAAAGAACACATGCAATAACTCTAGGGACTCCATGTCTCAAACCATGGTCATAGAGACCAAAAACACATAGGAAAGAACCTTCCACATTGCATGTTGCACCAGTGTGACATAAGTTGCATCACAGAATCCACTAGAGTGTGTGTGGTCATGTGGATCAATGTTGTTTTGGAAAATAACACATGCAATGACACTAGGGGGTCAATGTTATTTAGGAAAAGAACACATGCAATGACTCTAGGGACTCCATGTGTCAAACCACGGTCACAGAGACCAAAAACACATAGGAAAGCGGCTTCCACATTGCATGTTACACCAATGTGGTAGAAGTTTCATCATAGAATCCACTAGTGTGTGTGTGGTCATGTGGACCGATGTTGTTTTGGAAAAGAACACATGCAATGACACTAGGGGATCAATGTGGTTTAGGAAAAGAACACATGCAATGACTCTAGGGACTCCATGTGTCAAACCATGGTCATAGAGAACAAAAACACATAGCAAGGAAGGTTCCATATTGTATGTTGTACCAGTGTGACTGAAGTTGCATCACAGAATCCACTTGAGTGTGTGTGGTCATGTGGATCGATGTGGTTTTGCAAAACAACACATGCAATGACACTAGGGGATCAATGTGGTTTAGGAAAAGAACACATGAAATGACCCTAGTGTATCAATGTGGTTTAGGAAAAGAACACATGTAATGACTCTAGGGACTACATGTGTCAAACCATGGTCACACAGACCAAGAACACATAGGAACGCAGCTTCCACATTGCATGATGCACCAGTGTGGCAGAAGTTGCACCATAGAATCCACTAGAGTGTGTGTGGTCATGTGGATCATTATGGTTTCGTAAAGAACACATGCAATGACTCTAGGTTCCCCATGTGTCAAACCATGGTCACAGAGACAAAAACACATTGGAAAGCAGCTTCCACATTGCATGTTGCACCAGTGTAACAGAAGTTGCATCACAAAATCCACTAGAGTGTGTGTGGTCATGTGGATGAATGTGGTTTAGGAAAAAACACATGCAGTGACTCTAGGGACTCCATGTGTCAAACCATGGTCACAGAGACCAGAAACACATAGGAATGCAACCTCCATATTGCATGTTGCACCAATGTAACATAAGTTGCATCATAGAATCCACTAGAGTGGATATGATCATGTGGATCAATGTAGTTTTGGAAAGGAACACATGCAATGACACTAGGGGATCAATGTATCAAACCATGGTGACAAAGACCAAAAGCACAAAGGAAAGTAGCTTCCACATTGCATATTGTACTACTGTGACAGAAGTTGCATCACAGAATCCACTGGATTGTGTGTGGTCATGTGGATCAATGTGATTTTCGAAAAGAACACATGTAGTGACACTAGAGGATCATTGTGGTTTAGGAAAATAACACATGCAATAATCTAGGGAATCCATGTGTCAAACCATGTTCACAGAGACCAAAAACACATAGGAAAGCAGCTTCCACATTGCATGTTGCACGAGTGTGGCAGAAGTTGCATCACAAAATCCACTAGAGTGTGTGTGGTCATGTGAATCAATCTGGTTATGGAAAAGAACACATGCAATGACACTAGGGGATCAATGTGGTTTAGGAAAAGAACACTTTCAATAACTCTAGCTATTTCATTTGTCAAACCATGGTCACAGAGACCAAAGAAAAATAGGAAAGCAGCTTACATATTGCATATTGCACTAGTCTGACAGAAGTTGCATCATAGAACCCACTAGAGTGTGTGTTGTCATGTGGATCAATATGGTTTTTTAAAATAATAGATTCAATGACATTAGGGGATCAATGTGGTTTAGGAAAAGAACACATGCAATGAATCTAGGGACTCCAGGTGTCAAACCATGGTCAAAGAGACCAAAAACACATAGGTAACCAGCTTCCACATTGCATGTTACACCAGTCTGACACAAGTTGCATCACAGAATCCACTCGAGCGTGTGTTGTTATGTGGATCCATGTGGTTTATGAAAAGAATGTACGAAATGACACTAGGGGATCAGCGTGGTTTAGGAAAAGAACACATGCAATGACTCTAGGGACTCCATGTGTAAAACTATGGTAACACAGACCAAAAACACATAGGAAAGCAGCTTCCACATTGCATGTTGCACCAGTGTGACAGAAGTTGCATCACAGAATCCACTAGAGTATGTGTGGTCATGTGAATCAATGTATTTTTGGAAAGAACAGATGCAATAACACTAGGGGATCAATGTGGTTTTGGAAAAGAACATGTGCGATGACTCCAGGGACTCCATGTGTCAATCCATGGTCACATAGACCAAAAACACATAGGAAAGCGGCTTCCACGTTGCATGTTGCACCATTATGGCAGAAGTTTCATCACAGAATCTACTATAGTGTGTGTGGTTATGCGGATCAGTGTGGGTTTGGAAAAGAACACATGCAATGACACTAGGGGATCAATGTGGTTTAGGAAAAGAACACATGGAATGACTCTAGGGACTCCATGTGTCAAACGAAGTCACAAAGACCAAAAAACAGCAAAGCAGGTTCCATATTGCATGTTGCACTAGTGTGAGAGAAGTTTCATCACAGAATCCACTTGAGTGTGTGTGGTCATGTGGTTTTGGAAAAGAACACATGCAATGACACTAGGGGATCAATGTGGTTTAGGAAAAGAACATATGCAATGACCCCAGGGGATCAATGTGGTTTAGGAAAAGAACACATGCAATGACTCTAGGGACTCCATGTGTCAAACCATGGTCATAGAGACCAAAAACACATAGGACACCAGCTTCCACATTGCATGATGCACTAGTGTGGCAGAAGTTCCATCATAGAATGCACTAGAGTGTGTGTGATCATGTGGATCAATATGGTTTTGGAAAATAACACATGGAATGACTCTAGGGACCCCATGTGTCAAAACATGGTCACAAAGACCAAAAACACATTGGAAAGCAGCTTCCACATCGCATGTTGCACTAGTGTAACAGAAGTTGCATCACGAAATCCACTAGAGTGTGTGTGGTCATGTGGATCAATGTGGTTTAGTAAAAGAACACATGCAATGACTCTAGGGAGTCCATGTGTCAAACCATGGTCACAGAGACCAAAAACACATAGGAATCACTAAAAGAAATGTTGGCTTTTACAACGGACGATTTTTGTGATTGAAGGCCCATTTTTCGTGGAAAAAGAGTCTTCCACGACGGATGACCTTCGTGGTAAAAGCCCCGTCACAAATGAATTAACCATGATTTTTTTTCGACCATGGCAGATCGCACCCTTCAGCCATGAAAACTTGTTCCGTCGTAGATCTGTTTGCCAGCCGTGCTGACTGCTGATGTCATGCAAATTGCCACGTGGCAGCCCCTGTTAACGGCCGGTTACCGCTGCCACCATTTTTCGTGCTGACTGCTGACATCACGCAAACTGCCACGTGGCAAAATTTCAGGCCCGATTCTGTTTCGGCCTACAAAAGGCCGATGTTGGTCCAACACTGTGCGACCCATTAGCAGCCTACGCATGCGGTCAGCCCATCACTACAAACATAAGGCATGCGGTTAGCCCATCACTACTATCACAACCCATCGTCAACTGCCTACTAACGGCCCTTCTATGAGATGGTATGTTACTATTCTGGCATGTTACTGTTTTGGCCTTTACCACAAAGGGCCATTTACTGTCCTAGCCTCGTAAATTTGTCAGCCTGTTACTACCTTCATTTGGAAAGTTCTTGGCCCGTACTGTTCAGGCTCGTCACTGTTCTGGCCTTTTACTGTTGCGGTCCTTTACTGTTGAGGCCCACTACTGTTTTGGCCTATTACTATTCTGTGACTTTTGCAGCTTCTTGCTTGTTACATTAATGGGCTGTTTCTATTCTGGCCTGCTACCTTTGTGACATGTTACTATCACGGCATGTTACTGCTACGACCTGTTACTATTACGGCCTGTTAGGCCTGTTATTGTTATGGTCTATTACTATTACGGCCTATTACCACATGCGGGTCGGCCTGCCCATGCCAATATCATAAAACGTGTATAATAATCCACCATTTTTTACTGTTCATCGTTGGTCGAATACACGACGGGCGAATAACAAAGCACTGTATTGTTCCCTAATCGACCAGGGCATAGTTACCTTAGCGACTACTGCAATGTGTGGACAACATCAATTAAATGCCTACATGACCTACGCGAGTTATCTAGATATTACATCAGCTGCAAACTTCTTGAAATTATTACATATTATCAACTGAAGGGAATGAAAAATCGACATTTCAGTTGATAGTCTAGTTGATAGAAGAGTCCTCAGTTTGCTTTCGCAATCGATCACCTGCATCTTCCATTGAGTCTGACAGCTACATTGGAGGAGACATGATCTTGCAGACCCCTCTTTGGTGGGGCTAGCAATAATTACAGTCTGAAACTAAGTAATAACAAGTTAATACATCAAACAAGACAAACTACTCATTTGACTGATATGACAGGAGCTATGAACTAGAGTTTACAACTGGTTAATGGTTCAATTATTGACCAGCACGTCAAACAAACATGACAACCAAGCACGCATTAAACAAGTGTGACTATCGTGAAACAAGCAATCAAAAAATGTGTGTGTGTGTCTTAGAATTTCAGTAGATATAAACTAGCCAGGTCATTTTGAACAAATATATATGGAAGCAGTTCTATACCCTAAAATGCAAAAGACGTTGGGTGAAACGGAATTTGCGCTGAGTCACAAAATGGCATGCCGTTACTGTCATAGCAAAGAATGAACCAGATATAAATTATAACCGCATCATACGAGAACCTATAGAGTAGTAATGCAAACCACGAATGAACTATATATTGTAGAGGATAGTTATGTCGTGACTTAGGACGAACCAGACCCAGAACCAGATGCGGGATATAATGGCGTTGCCCGTGAACCTGTATAACATGACAAACAAGCATTAGACAAGTTTGCCAAGAATGAAATGAGCAATCAAACAAAGTGTTTCTTAGAATTTTAGAAAATATATATGGAAGTAGTGGCGTCTCTTGGAATGCATAGAGTCGTTGGGTGACTCAGAATTTGCCGTGAGCTACACAATGCCATGTAGTTACTATCATAGGCTGTTCAAACCAACATGTTCATTGTCCATTTTGAGCTCTATGCAAGAAAAAGAAAATAGTTAGTGATGCAACTTTTGAAGAACTAGATGGAATTATGGCAACAACAAAATTATAATCGAATTAGAATGAAGATTTTAAACGGCTACTACAGGATAGTAGAACGATGCCAAGGAGGAAATAATAGCAGGAACTGATCTCAAGACAAAAAAGATAGATTCAGCAACTATAGAGCAGGGAATCCACACTAATATTTTCCACTGACTACAGATTTTGCAAGAATTACACGGTAGAAGGCAATTACTGTTGTATGGAGTAGCTAAGAATATGTGCATGACAAAATAATAAATATAAGCGAATGCAAACCAACATGTCTAATGACCTTGCATGTACTAGCACGAAGAACAGGCATGCCTAGTGACTTGTATGTACTAGCACGATTACAAAAATGCAGTTCACTACGATAGGCTTGAACCTGCTATATCACTGACAAAACAAAAATGGGTTGGAGATTTGGTTAACCTTGGTCGGAGATGCATCTAAGCATCATCGGTATCGTGCGAGTGACGTCCAGGTCACCGTGGGTGCTGTGGTTGCGGTGGCTGTTGGCGTCGGGGAAGCAGATCTTGGGCGGTCAATGCCTGCTTGAATGCGGTGGACGAGAGCGTCGCTGAGGCAGATCTGGTGCAGTGAAGGGTGATGGCCATGCAGTTGGTCTAGAGCATTGGACATGGAACTCTTTGAGCTAGATCATGCCCGGTGGACATGGTGAAGTGGATCCGGTATGGTTGGGTAGCTTTTGATGGCGAGGAAGTAGAGCTTGGGCGGTCGATGATGCCATCAGCATGGTGAATGACACCGCAACTCCTAGATCTGGTGGGTGAGTGTCGGTGAAGCAGCTGCGCGGCGGTGCATGAGACCGCAACTCAATCTGGTGCGGGCGGTGGTAGTGGAGGGGACAAAGGAGCTTGGGATTTTTGGGAGGGCTGGCGGGAAAAACTAGGGGAATCGGGATCAAGACTGGAAAATCTAAACATTGCTAACCGTTGGATCTTCTTTTCCATTCTTAGCATCTACAAAGATTCTACTAATAGTATTTAGCATGATGAACGCTAGTATGCACAAACTTCAAAACACAGTACTTCATTGCTCAGTTTAGGGTCCTTGTGCTAAATGCATGGACTTGGACGCAATTTTCATTCTTTATAAATGCTATGCTATGCACAAACCTCAGAACACACGTCTCGATCATACTAGAATCTTCTCTCTTGTTTCTCTATACCATGTTATCAAAAAATTATGTGTTAGGTAGCTAATAATCTTTGACTTCTACGTGATGATATAAAGTATCAGGACCAAATATACACCCATACTTTATAGACAATGTTTATAAAATTTATAATTTTTTGTGCTTTCCCAATTATAATTTTATATAGTGATGATATGTCATACGTCTACTATTTGAGTCTCACGTCCAAGGCACGTGCAACTTACTATTTTACACAATGCGGGAGTAGTATATTTATTTGCGTAGACATATGGTCACCTATGTCCATGGGCTGTACATGCTGAGAGAATAAAACGTTGCCAGGGAAAGAGGGGAGCAACAAAGAGAAGTTGAAGGCGGTTCCATGTCAGAGCAAAGTTATAATGGGTTTCTAACATGACGTACTCCTGCAGCCTTAGAGTGTACACTCTACTAGTAGTAAATTTTAGGACCTATGCACGCAAAAGAAATCGTGTGTTTTCTTTCTCCTTCCCTAAGATCCATCTCTCCTCCCTTTTCCCCTCGCGCACCGGTCCGGCTGATCTCTCTCCCCTCGTCCACAGCATGGCGCTACGCACATGTGCCTTGGTATGGTGGCTCTGTCTCTCTGGCGTGGCAGCCGCGCGTTGGTGTGGAGTAGGGACGATGAGTACATAGGAAGGAAACCACTTTGGTCCTTGGCAGCACAAAAATTCAAACTTTTTTGGTTTTCAAAATTTTCACTTGCTTCTCAAACATCAAGAGGGAAGGTTATTCAAAACATCGGCCAACATCGGGAGGGAAGGCAATTTTGAACCCATTTTGAACATTGATCATTGGATCAAGATAGAAAATCCAAACTTTGAACATTTACCGTTCGATCAAGACTGGCAAATCCAAACTTTGCTAACCGTTGGATCTTCTTTTCCATTCTTAGCATCTAGAAATATTCTACCGATAGTCTTTAGCACAATGCATGCTAGTATGTGCAAACCTCAAAACACACACTTCATTGCTCAGTTTCAGGGTCCTTGTGCTAAATGCATGCGTGGACTTGGATGCAATTTTCATTTTTATGAGGTTCTTGATGTAACTGGTACTTCCACCGACCGTCTTAACTCTCAAGAACCTCGCTCATACGAGACCAACCATTAGATCGGCCATTCGCGGTACTTCTTATCTTATCTTTATCTTGTCTTACCTCTTACAATATCATACCAGCATTGTATAGTGTACGAATTAACTTCAAACATTGACCACTGGATCAAGACTAGCAAATCCAAACATTGTTAACCGTTATATCTTCTATTTTCCCTTAGCATCAAGAAAGATTATATTGATAATCCTTAGCACGATGAACGCTAGTATGCACAAACCTCAAAACACACACACACTTCATTATTCAATTTTAGGGTCATTGTGTTAAATGGATGGACTTGGATGCAATTTAATTTTTTTATGAGGTCCTTGATGTAAGTTGTACTTTCATCAATCATGTTAACTCTCAACCACCTCTCTCCTACGATACCTCGCATTGTTAAAATAAAACGCAACCACCCCAATTATCACAAAAACTGGACCATTAGTTTCTTATACGTAATGCCCAAGTTTTTAGTACTAGGATTTTTCATGCTTCCTATCAAACTTTGCACACTTTAGTGACTTCTTGCCACTTTAATGAAATTAGGTCAAACTTGAGCTTCAAGTAAGCACGATAGATTGCTATTGAATTAAATGTACTTTTGTAGGTAGATCGGTGCATCTTCTTCTAGTAAACAATGTCATCGGTGTGAGTTTCTAACTATGAGGAAAGAAATTCCTTAGTTTTCCAAGTGATGACGAGATGGTTCTTTTCTGTAAAGAAAGTCTGAAGAATATGGATCTGAATGCCATAAGCCAAGCTTTTAGACATATTAAGTGTACTAACGTGTTTTACTTACGATTCCCATGTTTTATGTGTTTTCAAACTCCCTATATAGCTAATTAACTATTCCCCACTTGAATGACTTCATGCCTATATTTTTCGAAATTTGGTCAAACATGAACTACAACATCTAAATTGTAGATTGCTTCTAAAGAATTATAAAAAACTTTTGGAGGTGTACCCATTGGGGGATCAGTTAATATATTAGAAACCAACCGAGAGTTTTTACAATAGGTTTTTAACTCTTTCTAATTAAGATTTTGCATCTTGACAATTTAACGAAAATCAGCTCAAACTTGAGCTACAAGTAAGAGCGATAGATTTTTCTTTAATTAAACGTATCTTTGGAGGTAGATGGATGCATCTTCTTGTAGTAATCAGTACCGTCGGTGTGAGTTTCCAACTATCAGGATAGAACATTCTCAATTTTCCGAGTGATGATGAGATTATTGTTCATTTTCTTAAACAAAGTCTGAAGGATATGGATCTGAATGCCACAAGCCAAGCTATTATACATATATAATGGACCGTCATGTTGTACTTATGATTCCCATGTTTTATGAGTTTTCAAACTTATTCCTATAGCTAACTTTGCCCACTTGAATGTGATTTTATGTCGATTTATTGAAATTAGGTCAATTTTGAACTAAAAGTAAATTGTAGGTTGCATTGAAAGTTTTACGTTTTTTGGAGGTAACCATTGGGGGCTGATTTAATATATCACAAACCACCACCGATAGTTTTTACAACAAGTTCAAATTCTTGCTAATATTTTGCATCTTGACAATTTAGTGAAATTAGATCAAACTTGAGCTACAAGTAAATGCAATAGATTGATCTTGAATTAATTGTCTTTTCGGAGGTAGACGGATTCATCTTCTTGCAGTAAACAATGTCATCGATGTGTGTTTCCAAATATCAGGAAATATCATTCTTAATTTTCCGAGTGATTACAAGATTGTTCCTTTATGTAAAGATAGTCTGGAGAGTATGGATCTGAAAGGCACAAGCCATGTTTTTAGACATCTTATCTTACCACTATATAATGTACCAGTAACTTTGAATATTGAGCGTTGGATCGAGACTCGCGAATCTGAATATTTCTAGCCATTGGATCTTCTTTTCCATTCTAGCATCTAGAAGATTCTACTGATAGTCTTGAACACAATGAATGCACTTCTCCATCATACTAGAATCTTCTCCCTTGTTTTCTAGACCATGTTACCAAAAATTTCAAGTGTTAGGTAGCTAATAATCTTTGACTTCTACACATGATGATACAAACTAGAAGAACATAATATACACCCATACTATAGAGATGTTGATCAATTTTTTTTCAGTTTACCTATTATAATTTTATATAGTAATGGTATGTCAGACGTCTATTATCTTAGCCTCACGTGTAGGACACGTGCAACTTACTAGTATCTTATCTTACCACTATATAGTGTACGAATAACTTTGAATGCTAACCGTTGGATCAAGACTCGTGAATCCCAGCATTTCTAGCCATTGGATCTTCTTTTCCATTATAGCATCTAGAAGATTCTATTGATAGTCTTCGGCATAATGAATGCTATGCACAAACCTCAAAACACACTTCTAGATCATAGTATAATCTTCTCCCTTGTTTCTCTAGACCATGTTATCGGAAATTTCATGTGTTACGTAGCTAAGAATCTTTGACTTCTACATGATGATACAAAGTACAAGGACCAAATATACACGCATACTTTAAAGACGATGTTGATCAAATTTATAATTTTTTGTGCTTTACCAATTATAATTGTATATAGTGATGATATGTCATATGTCTACTATCTGAGTCTCACGTGCAACTTACTAGTAGCTAATAATCATTGACTTCTACATGATCTTACCACTATATAGTGTACAAACAACTTTGAATTTTGACCGTTGGATCAAGGCTCGTGAATCCCAACATTTCCAGTCGTTGCATCTTCTTTTCCGTTCTAGCATCTTGAACATTATATTGATAGTCTTCATTACAAACCACTATATAGTGTACGGATAACTTGAATGTTGACCGTTGGATCAAGATTCGCAAATCCCAGCATTTCTAGCCGTTGGATCTTCTTTTCTGTTCTAACATCTAGAATATTCTATTGATAGTCTTCGGCACAATGAATGCTATGCACAAACCTCAAAACACACTTCTCGATCATACTAGAATCTTCTACCTTGTTTCTCTAGACCATGTTATCAGAAATTGCATGTGTTAGGTAGCTAATAATCTTTGACTTCTACATGATGATACAAAGTACAACGACCAAATATACACCCATACTTTATAGACGATGTTGATCAAATTTATATTTTTTTGTTCATTACCAATTATAATTGTATATAGTGATGATATTTCATACGTCTACTATCGGAGTCTCACATGCAACTTACTAGTAGCTAATAATCGTTGACTTCTACATGATCTTACCACTATATAGTGTACAAACAACTTTGAATATTGACCGTTGGATCAAGACTCGTGAATGCCAACATTTCCAGTCGTTGGATATTCTTTTCCATTCTAGCATCTTGAAGATTCTATTGATAGTCTTCAGCATAATGAATACTATGCACAAACCTTAAAACACACTTCTCGATCATACTAGAATCTTCTCCCTTGTTTCTCTAGACCATGTTATCGAAAATTTCATGTGTTAGGTAGCTAAGGATCTTTGACTTCCACATGATGATACAAAGTACAAGGACCAAATATAAACCCATACTCTATAGACGATGTTGATAAAATTTATATTTTTTTTGCTTTACCAATTATAATTGTATATAGTGATAATATGTCATACGTCTACTATCTTAGTCTCACGTAAACTTACTAGTAGCTAATAATCATTGACTTCTACATGATCTTACCACTATATAGTGTACAAACAACTTTGAATATTGACCGTTGGATCAAGACTCGTGAATCCCAACATTTTCAATCGTTGGATCTTCTTTTCCATTCTAGCATCTTGAACATTATATTGATAGTCTTCATTACAAACCACTATATAGTGTACGGATAACTTGAATGTTGACCGTTGGATCAAGATTCGAAAATCCTAGCATTTCTAGCCGTTGGATCTTCTTTTCTGTTCCAACATCTAGAATATTCTACTGATAGTCTTCGACGCAATGAATGCTATGCACAAACCTCAAAACACACGTCTCGATCATACTATAATCTTCTACCTTGTTTCTCTAGACCATATTATCAGAAATTGCATGTGTTAGGTAGCTAATAATCTTTGACTTCTACATGATGATACAAAGTAAAAGGACCAAATATACATCCATACTTTATAGATGATGTTGATCAAATTTATAATTTTTGTTCATTACCAATTATAATTATATATAGTGATGATATGTCATATGTCTACTATCTGAGTCTCACATGCAACTTACTAGTAGCTAATAATCGTTTACTTCTACACTATATAGTGTACAAACAACTTTGAATATTGACCGTTGGATCAAGACTCGTGAATGCCAACATTTCCATTCGTTGGATCTTCTTTTCCATTCTAGCATCTTAAAGATTCTATTGATAGTCTTCAGCATAATGAATGCTATGCACAAACCTCAAAACACACTTCTCGATCATACTAGAATCTTCTCCCTTGTTTCTCTAGACCATGTTATCGAAAATTTCATGTGTTAGGTAGCTAAGGATCTTTGACTTCTGCATGATGATACAAAGTACAAGGACCAAATATACACCCATACTTTATAGACGATGTTGATCAAATTTATAATTTTTTGTTCATTACCAATTATAATTGTATATAGTGATGATATGTCATACGTCTACTATCTTAGTCTCACATGCAACTTACTAGTAGCTAATAATCGATGACTTCTACATGATCTTACCACTATATAGTGTACAAACAACTTTGAATATTGACCGTTGGATCAAGACTCGTGAGTCTCAAAATTTCCAGTCGTTGGATCTTCTTTTCCATTCAAGCATCTTGAAGATTCTATTGATAGTATTCATTACAAACCACTATATATTGTACGGATAACTTTGAATGTTGACCGTTGGATCAAGATTCGCGAATCCGAGCATTTCTAGCCATTGGATCTTCTTTTCCGTTCTAGCATCTAGAAGATTTTATTGATAGTGTTCGACATAATGAATGCTATGGACAAACCTCAAAACACACTTCTCGATCATACTAGAATCTTCTACCTTGTTTCTCTAGACCATGTTATCAAAAATTTCATATTGAAGGTAGCTAATAATCTTTGACTTCTACATTATGATACAAAGTACAAGGACCAAATATACACCCATACTTTATAGACGATGTTGATCAAATTTATAATTTTTGTGCTGTACCAATTATAATTGTATATAGTGATGATATGTCATACGTCTACTATCTTAGTCTCACATGCAACTTACTAGTAGCTAATAATCGATGACTTCTACATGATCTTACCACTATATAGTGTACAAACAACTTTGAATATTGACCGTTGGATCAAGACTCGTGAGTCTCAAAATTTCCAGTCGTTGGATCTTCTTTTCCATTCAAGCATCTTGAAGATTCTATTGATAGTATTCATTACAAACCACTATATATTGTACGGATAACTTTGAATGTTGACCGTTGGATCAAGATTCGCAAATCCGAGCATTTCTAGCCATTGGATCTTCTTTTCCGTTCTAGCATCTAGAAGATTTTATTGATAGTGTTCGACATAATGAATGCTATGGACAAACCTCAAAACACACTTCTCGATCATACTAGAATCTTCTACCTTGTTTCTCTAGACCATGTTATCAAAAATTTCATATTGAAGGTAGCTAATAATCTTTGACTTCTACATTATGATACAAAGTACAAGGACCAAATATACACCCATACTTTATAGACGATGTTGATCAAATTTATAATTTTTGTGCTGTACCAATTATAATTGTATATAGTGATGATATTTCATACGTCTACTATCCGAGTCTCACGTGCAACTTACTAGTAGCTAATAATCATTGACTTCTACATGATCATACCACTATATAGTGTACAAACAACTTTGAATATTGACCGTTGGATCAAGACTCGTGAATCCCAACAGTTCTAGTCGTTGGATCTTCTTTTCCATTCTAGCATCTTGAAGATTCTATTGATAGTCTTCATTAGAAACCACTATATAGTGCACGGATAACTTGAATGTTGACTGTTGGATCAAGGTTCATGAATCCCACCATTTCTAGCCGTTGGATCTTCTTTTCCATTCTAGCATCTATAATATTCTATTGATAGTCTTCGGCATAATGAATGCTATGGAAAAACCTCAAAACACACTTCTTGATCATACTAGAATCTTCTACCTTGTTTCTCTAGACCATGTTATCAAAAATTTCATGTGTTAGGTAGCTAAGAATCTTTGACTTCTACATGATGATACAAAGTACAAGGACCAAATATACACCCATACTTTATAGACGATGTTGATCAAATTTATAATTTTTGTGCTGTACCAATTATAATTGTATATAGTGATGATATTTCATACGTCTACTATCCGAGTCTCACGTGGAACTTACTAGTAGCTAATAATCGTTGACTTCTACATGATCATACCACTATATAGTGTACAAACAACTTTGAATATTGACCGTTGGATCAAGACTCGTGAATCCCAACAGTTCTAGTCGTTGGATCTTCTTTTCCATTCTAGCATCTTGAAGATTCTATTGATAGTATTCATTACAAACCACTATATAGTGCACGGATAACTTGAATGTTGACTGTTGGATCAAGGTTCATGAATCCCACCATTTCTAGCCGTTGGATCTTCTTTTCCATTCTAGCATCTATAATATTCTATTGATAGTCTTCGGCATAATGAATGCTATGGAAAAACCTCAAAACACACTTCTTGATCATACTAGAATCTTCTACCTTGTTTCTCTAGACCATGTTATCAAAAATTTCATGTGTTAGGTAGCTAAGAATCTTTGACTTCTACATGATGATACAAAGTACAAGGACCAAATATACACCCATACTTTATAGACGATGTTGATCAAATTTATAAGTTTTTGTGCTTTACCAATAATAATTGTATATAGTGATGATATGTCATACGTCTACTATCTGAGTCTCACGTGCTACTTACTAGTAGCTAATAATCGTTGACTTCTACATGATCATACCACTATATAGTGTACAAACAACTTTGAATATTGACCGTTGGATCAAGACTCGTGAATCCCAACAGTTCTAGTCGTTGGATCTTCTTTTCCATTCTAGCATCTTGAAGATTCTATTGATAGTCTTCATTAGAAACCACTATATAGTGCACGGATAACTTGAATGTTGACTGTTGGATCAAGGTTCATGAATCCCACCATTTCTAGCCGTTGGATCTTCTTTTCCATTCTAGCATCTATAATATTCTATTGATAGTCTTCGGCATAATGAATGCTATGGAAAAACCTCAAAACACACTTCTTGATCATACTAGAATCTTCTACCTTGTTTCTCTAGACCATGTTATCAAAAATTTCATGTGTTAGGTAGCTAAGAATCTTTGACTTCTACATGATGATACAAAGTACAAGGACCAAATATACACCCATACTTTATAGACGATGTTGATCAAATTTATAATTTTTGTGCTGTACCAATTATAATTGTATATAGTGATGATATTTCATACGTCTACTATCCGAGTCTCACGTGGAACTTACTAGTAGCTAATAATCGTTGACTTCTACATGATCATACCACTATATAGTGTACAAACAACTTTGAATATTGACCGTTGGATCAAGACTCGTGAATCCCAACAGTTCTAGTCGTTGGATCTTCTTTTCCATTCTAGCATCTTGAAGATTCTATTGATAGTATTCATTACAAACCACTATATAGTGCACGGATAACTTGAATGTTGACTGTTGGATCAAGGTTCATGAATCCCACCATTTCTAGCCGTTGGATCTTCTTTTCCATTCTAGCATCTATAATATTCTATTGATAGTCTTCGGCATAATGAATGCTATGGAAAAACCTCAAAACACACTTCTTGATCATACTAGAATCTTCTACCTTGTTTCTCTAGACCATGTTATCAAAAATTTCATGTGTTAGGTAGCTAAGAATCTTTGACTTCTACATGATGATACAAAGTACAAGGACCAAATATACACCCATACTTTATAGACGATGTTGATCAAATTTATAAGTTTTTGTGCTTTACCAATAATAATTGTATATAGTGATGATATGTCATACGTCTACTATCTGAGTCTCACGTGCTACTTACTAGTAGCTAATAATCGTTGACTTCTACATGATCTTACAACTATATAGTGTACAAACAACTTGGAATATTGACCGTTGGATCAAGACTCGTGAATGCCCACATTTCCAATCGTTGGATCTTCTTTTCCATTCTAGCATCTTGAAGATTCTATTGATAATCTTCATTACAAACCACTATATAGTGTACGGATAACTTGAATGTTGTCCGTTGGATCAAGATTCGCAAATCCTAACATTTCTAGTCGTTGGATCTTCTTTTCCGTTCTAGCATCTAGAATATTCTATTGATAGTCTTCGGCATAATGAATGCTATGCACAAACCTCAAAACACACTTCTCGATCATACTAGAATCTTCTACCTTGTTTCTCTAGACCATGTTATCAAAAATTGCATGTGTTAGGTAGCTAATAATCTTTGACTTCTACATGATGATACAAAGTACAAGGACCAAATATACACCCATACTTTATAGACGATGTTGATCAAATTTATAATTTTAGTTCATTACCAATTATAATTGTATATAGTGATGATATGTCATACGTCTACTATCTGAGTCTCACATGCAACTCACTAGTAGCTAATAATCGTTGACTTCTACATGATCTGACCACTATATAGTGTATAAACAACTTTGAATTTTGACTGTTGGATCAAGACTCGTCAATCCCAACATTTCCAGTTGTTGGATCTTCTTTTCCATTCTAGCATCTTGAAGATTCTATTGATAGTCTTCAGTACAAACCACTATATAGTGTATGGATAACTTTGAATATTGACCGTTGGATCAAGATTCCCGAATCCTAGCATTTCTAGGCGTTGGATCTTCTTTTCCATTCTAGCATCTATAAGATTCTATTGATAGTCTTCGGCATAATGAATGGTATGCACAAACCTCAAAACACACTTCTCGATCATACTAGAATCTTCTACCTTGTTTCCCTAGACCATGTCATCAAAAATTTCATGTGTTAGGTAGCTAATAATCTTTGACTTCTACATGATGATACAAAGTACAAGGACCAAATATACACCCAAACTTTATAGACGATTTTGATAAAATTTATAATTTTTTGTGCTTTACAAATTATAATTGTATTTAGTGGTGATATGTCACGCGTCTACTATTTGAGTCTCATGTGCAACATACTAGGAGCTAATAATCATTGACTTCTACATGATCTTACCACTACATAGTGTACAAACAACTTTGAATATTTAATATTGTATCAAGACTCGTGAATCCCAACATTTCCAGTCGTTGGATCTTCTTTTCCACTGTAGCATCTTGAAGATTCTATTGATAGTCTTCATTACAAACCACTATATAGTGTACGGGTAACTTTGGATGTTGACCATTGGATCAAGACTCGCGAATCCTAGCATTTCTAGCTGTTGGATCTTCTTTTCCATTCTAGCATCTAGAAGATTCTATTGATAGTCTTTGGCATAATGAATGGTATGCACAAATCTCAAAACACACTTCTTCATCATACTAGAATCTTCTCCCTTGTTTCTCTAGACCATATTATCAAAAATTCCAATAATCTTTGACTTCTACATGATGATACAAAGAACGAGGACCAAATATACACCCATACTTTATAGATGTTGATCAAATTTATAATACTTTGTGCTTTCCCAATTATAATTTTATATAGTGATGATATGTCATAGGTCTACTATCTGAGTCTCACATGCAAGGAATGTGCAGCTTACTAGTTTACACAATGCGGGATTAGTATATTTCTTTGCTTGGACATATGGTCACCTCTGTCCACGCGTTGTACATGCTGAGAGAATAAAATGTATGTAGGGGAAGAGGGCAGCAGCGAAGAGAAGTTGAAGGCGGTTCCATGTCAGGGCAAAGATAGGATGAGTTTCTGACACGAGGTACTCCTACGGCCTTACAATGTACACTCTACTAGTAGTAAATTTGAGGACCTATGCATGCAAAAAAAATCGTGTGTTTTCTCTCTCCTTTCCTATGATCCATCGCTCCTCCCCTTTCCCCTCGTGCACCGGTCTAGCTGATCTCTCTCCCCTCATCCAAAGCGTGGCGTTGCGCACGTGTGCCTTGGTATGGCAGCTCTGTGTCTCTAGCGTGTTCGGCAGCTGCGCATTGGTGTGTAGTAGGGACGAGGAGTACATAGGAAGGAAACCACTTTGGTCCTTGGCAGCACAAAAATTCAAACTTTTCTGGTTTTCAAAATTTCACTTGCTTCCCAAACATCGGGAGGGAAGGTTATTCAAAAGATCAGCCAAACATCAGGAGGGAAGGAAAATTTGAACCCCTTTTGAACATTCACCACATTGAATAAATGGAAAACAAAGTTTTACTCATGATGTCCTATCATGTCTTGTGCACCACGTGTCATGAAAACTGTAATCATGGGATTAGATAAGTTTTGGAAAAATAGCTTCACGATGTGTATGGACATTATCGGGTTTATTTCAACCTGAACGATCAAGGTCATCAAGGCCATATTGACATCATAGTTTACAATTTGATAGAGAGTTCCCACGATAGTTTGGTAGATGGGTACATCTTGGCATAGTAAGAATTATTGCATGTGGGAGTTTCCAACAATTAGGAAAAAAGAAAATCAATTTTCTCAGTGAGGACGGTGATGTTTTTTGTGAAGGAAGTCAAAATAATATGGTTCAGAATGCCACAAGCCAATGGTTTCACACATACTGTAGTTGAACATGGTTCCTATCTAACATTGGCATAAAAGTTAGTACATAGTATACATACTACTAGTAGTTACGATGGGTCGTGACACGCCGTACTAGTACACATACTACTAGTAGATTTTCTCTCTCCTTCGCCCCCTCTCACCATCCATCCACTATCCTCTCCATTTCTCCTTCCTCCCGTGTAAGCTTACACGAAAATGATTATACTTCTAGTCTGAGATGCAGCGGTGCAGAAAAAGATGAGGCCCACACCATATCACCATCATTCAAGTTCGGTGACGCAACTTAGTGAAGAGTATACGTATACTAGTAGTATTGTAGCTGGATAAGCATGTACTACTATAGACACTTAATTTTTAACAGAGGAAGTAAGAGACAGCGAGTAATTCAGCAGGATCTGCATGATTCTCTTCATTTTTGGATAAAGTGGGGAGCTTCCTGAATTCTGTGGGCCGAGAAAAATCAAGAACCGACAAGTCTGGTATAATCCTTTTTTTGTTGATGGGACGAGTCTGTTACAATCTATTTATGATATTTTGGGATAGTTTTAGGGTATTAACACAAGCACGACTATAAATAGACATTATAAATTGCAATACTATGCACCCCTACTTTCATCCAAAACACCCAACCTACTATGGCTTAGAACTCGATCTCTCTCTATTTCCTTCCAAAATGTCGTATGATAGCTCTCTCTTCAGAATATGTCGATTGACCTGACAAATGGGAAAGGCCTCGAAACTCTGCCTGGAGGCCCAGACTGAGTCGATGGGCCATGGCTGTCACCACTGTCTGACTCCTCTGATGATGAAGATAGACACTGGCAATGCTTTTTTGAAGGGATGCCACCACCAACGACGAGTGACTCCGATAAGACGAAATATGAGGCCAAGGAAGAGGAGGAGTCTAAGGTCGACCTTGAGGGGGAGG
Organism: Avena eriantha; assembly: GCA_910589775.1. NCBI lineage: Eukaryota > Viridiplantae > Streptophyta > Magnoliopsida > Poales > Poaceae > Avena > Avena eriantha. The sequence continues at coordinate 360,917,336 of OU342743.1, forward strand.
CCGAAGATGACGACAGGAAGGAGGCCGAGGACAATGACAGGGAGGAGGCCAAGGACGACGACGAGGAGGTCTCTTCCCGCCCCCTCCCCTCCCGAAGAAGCATGCTCGGCTGCAAAATTAAATGGCGTCTAGAGAAGAGGCGGGTTGTGTACTATATCTCGTTCTAGTAAGCATATTGGCATCAGTAAATAATGTTATTAATGAGAGTTCCGAACATTTAGGAAAATGCTTTTCATTTTCCAAGTGATAGGATTTGTTTTTTAGTAATTAAGTACGTCCGGATAATTTTGCTTAGAGTGCACTAACTTTATTTAGCAAAATATAAATAATTTCGACCACATGTTAGTACTATATGAAAATGCTTATTTCAATGTGTGCAATGATACATAATTTTTTTGGGGGAGGGGGTTTAATGATACATAGTTGAAACTTAAATGGTGTCCTCTTATATTTGTTCTTGTTTGGACGAAAACTACAAACATGGATTTGGACAACTTTTGAAAAACTTGCTACACAATATGGTCATAACCATTTAAGAACATTGTTCACATTTTAAGCCAAGTTACCAATGTCAAGGTCATATATACATCACTCGTCCCGTTTATTGGGATAAATTAAAAAAAATAAAGAAAACAATAAGAAAGTTAAGCACTTATGTATAGTGTCCTCTTCCGTAAATGATAAACATGAAATTTTACAAGGTTTAAAAAGACTTCTTCACAATATGACCAGCGATGTGTTAACATACTTGGGTTTCAAGTTAAATAATGACAAAGGTCGTGTCCATTTCTGGTATATGGGGTGCATCTTGGCATGGCATACTAATGTTGTTAATTGGACTTTTCAACTTTTATGTATAGAATTTTGTTAAATTATTTTAGAAGTGCCACATATAATTTTTTTAAAGAAATGGCAAGTAGTATGGCTCCGAATGCCACAACACACTAAATTTCACACAAAATAGAGTATGTTTCATGGTTGACAAGTTTCATGAATTTTGAAGACTTCTAGCTAATTTCGCATAATTGAATGATATTTTGTCAATAAAACCAAAGTAGGTAAATTTTGAACTACAAGTGCGTGATAGATTGTTTGTAAATTTGCCAGAAATTCATATAGTACTAATTATTGTACCCACGCAGTCATACTGAAAATCGACTATTGTTTTGAAAGATACAACTTCTTTGTATGAATTTTCATGCTGACACATCTGACCATGTTTCAAAAAAGTGAAAGAAAATAAGGAAACATGCACATAGCCTTTTAGTAGTATTAAAAATTCATACTTGTAAAATAGTAAAGTTTCAATACAAGGGACCTAGGCACCTTTACCGGCCATCCAAAATTAACCTTTCTTCCTCTTCTTCCCCTTTCTCCTTTAAGACTTTGCATCTATGGCTCCAAAGACCGGAGCTCCCTGTGGGAAGAAGAAGAAGACCCAGGTGGCGGCGATAAAGGCCATGGAGAAAAAGAAGACATGTCACCTACTTCCGAATCCTGCTCCAAGTCGCTATCTCGCACCAGGCAGCCGTAGGAAGAAGCAGGTGTCGAGGTCCGTCAAGGCCGGGCTGCATTTCCCCGTCGGCCGGATCGGGCGCTACCTCAAGGAGGGTCGGTACTCCTAACGCATAGGCTTCAGGGATCTCGTCTACCTCACGGCCTATCAACACCTAGATTTTTAATCCCAGATGCCCGTTATGCCATACCTCGCAATCCCAGGATTACCATTTTTGCCAGACATAACGGATTGGATATCAGAATACATCATCCATTACAGACCATACATAAGGTCTTACACAAATAAGGATCTCATGATCCAGTCTTAATACAACTAGCAGCGGAATAAAAGATAAGCGTAGAGGTGGGGTCCATCTTCAGGGGCACATGCAATGCTGATGAAGGCAGATAGTCCTAGTTATCATAGTCGTCCTACTAGCCATCATCTTGATAGTCTCCTTCATAGTCTGGCCATGATAATAGCCAGGGACAAAAGCCATGAGTACTCTTTAAGTAGTCACAAACTACCACTAAAAAGTACTATAATTCTAAGTTAAAGTGCTAAATCTAAGTTTAACTATACAGTTAAGTTTGAAACCTAAGCTGAGTTCTAAAGCAAAGAAAGATAAAGTAAAATTCTAGAATCACTTAAGTTGGGAAGCTATTGTCATAAACACAACCCTTTTGTGGTCAAGTCAAGATTCATCATTCATTTCAGGTTATTTGGAAAACATCTGACAATGAAACTGTATGGCCATTCCAACTGTCCATAACCACGGACGCGGCTATTCGAATAGTTTGACACTCTGTAGAGGTGGTACACTTTCACCACAAGATTCGATACATTTGTCAGGGATAGCCCCGAATCATCATACTTAGTATGCAGATAATCAAACATAACCTTCCCTTTACACACCCTAGTATAAGCACCTCTCCTATGAGCATGGCCTCCCAACCATGACCATCTGTCATCTTGGGCACTGCATAGGTGGACATCATGAGAGGTAGGCTCAGCTCAAACCTCTCCCGTGAGGGAACTAATACTAATGCATATAAATTTCCAGCTAAGCCTTACCCTATTCAGGTAGTGTGGTTGTACGGTAAATTTGGAATGGTATCGCATACGAATCCAACCATCAATTTTATAAAAGGGTTAAGGTTCATGCCTCAACATTTTCATCATCAACCATTTGTGTTTCTCAACACATGTCAAAACATCTCAATAGAATGACTCATCATTCGAAGGTTTTCATAATTCATTTTCACCAAGTGTTCCCATCTAAAGTGACTCATGTTTTTGATCTACTCTAAACTACCAAGTTAATAGTGTTCACTAAGATGGAAAAGATGGGTTCAATCTCATGCCATAGAATGACATCTAAAGGTTTCTAAATAGGTCAAGTTTTATACTTTTTATGCTACCTTCAAAACAAGTAAAGAACTTTGTGTAAACTAAGGGAGGTAAAACCTATAAATAAGACTTGGGGTACTAATAGTCAAAGGGGTGTGATCAAAGCATGCCTAAGGCATCTTGGCTAAACCATCTAGTTTGATCCTAGCTTGCTAACCATTAAACTTGCAAGTGTTAGCTTGCATTTTTAATGGTGGCTTGCAAGTATAACTTTCAAGGGTTAACTTGGATAATGCTATCTTGCTAATAGTAGCTTGCCTTGGGTAGTGCGGTTGTTGAAGTTTTCTTCTTCTTCTTAGTAGAACTCCTCCTCCTCGAAAGCTTGGTCGGTACTATCGTCTATAAATACATACGGAGTACACAATCACCAAAAAATACTTAACTAGTCAAAATAGCATTCTAAGACACACATTTGATGATCTATAATCATCACAAGTTTAAATCACTAGTTTCATCTTTTTAATTTAGAAAAGTAATTTCTACTCATTGAAAAATTAACTAAGATTTAATATTCACCACTTAAAATACGGGATCATGTTGACACATGTCATCACCATGTATTCTAACATGTGGGAATGAGATTTAAATGTTGGATCAATATTACTTTGGTTTAAGTTTATTATTTAATAATTTAAAGTGACTAGAAATGCCTATATAGTATTATTTTGGTACTAGTCCAAAGTCACTGCATGTAAACCTTGATATTATTAAATATTTATATAGGTATGGTGAAATGTGATTTTTGGGAGTTGGAATCAACTCCAAACCTATCTTAGTTGATTTTATAAAAATGTTGCAAGTTGCAAATACTTCTTTTTTTTTTTTTACTAGGAGATATCTATAACTCTAATTGAATTAAATCCAACAGGCTTGGATAGATCATTTCAATACCTTTGAGGCAAAATTGGTTTCATGCTATTTGGATTTGTAAAACTCCCAGAATTGAATTTTAAACTAGTGGACAGAAACTAGATTCAATTTAAGAAGAAAAATCCAATTTTGAATGGCAGGGCTAGCGCGGGAACGAACATGCGCCGGCCCAGTGGTGCTCCGCAACGCGGGGCTCAGCTGACAGGGGGGTCCCGCTAGTCAGGGGCACTTAACACACGATACGGTACGCGCGCTGTGGGCCGTAGGATTAGAAGGGGGATCTACGGCTGAGGTGCGTCGTCGACGACGAATAGGTCGCCGGCGAGAGTTTTCCCTAGCGGGTCGGTGGGTGTCTACTGGAGACGTACCAGGGCTCCAGGAAGGACGGCGAGGCGGGCAAACGAACTGGAAGACGACGGCGAGGCGAGGCGCGGTTCCGGCGGAGCTTGGGGTGCCCTAAATCGCAGGCGCCCTTCTCCTCTTGCTGCAGCGGCTCCGGCTCCAATTCCGGCGAGCTGCTGCTCCCCTTGCTCCAGCTAAAGGTGTGGGACGGTCAGAGAGAGGTGGGGAGTGCGTTGGTGTGGAGAAATGGTGGTGGGGAGGCCGGCTTATATAGGCCCGAAGGTGAGACCGAACGGTGTGGACAGGCGACTCTGGAGAGGGCGGCACAGGGGTTAGCGGCGTGGCTCGAGGTAGGAGACGGTGGCCAGTCTCCTGGCGGTGTGTGGAGGCTTAAGTGCGCGGCAAGGCAAGCTCTGTGCTGGTCGGGAGCGTCAAGCGCTCTGGGCGACAGAGGCGGCGGGTTCGACGGCGAGCTGTGGCTGGGTTGCATTGGGCGGCCAGCGGGGGTGTCTAGGGTGTTCCCTAGGTCATGGCGGAATAGTAGGCGCGGGTTGCGGCCGAGGGGCAGTCTGTGCACGCGGGAACAGAGCGTGTTCTGCGGGCGGCGTCGGCACGGTCGACCAGCTCGGGGCGCGGCGGTTCCTGGCTGCTCTGCTCTCTGTCTCTAGGATGGTGCTGGTTGGACGATGACGGTGGACCACTGGCTAGCTTGTAGACATGGCGAGGGAGGGGAAGCGGTCTGCTGCTGCGAGTGCATGGTTGGCTAGCAAGGAGTGGCTCGGCATGGCAATGTAGTGCATCTAGGAGGTAGGGGATGTGCTGGTGTTGGTCTGGTTAGTCTTGAGGGAGATAAGAGTGATCAAAGCACTCCAATTTGCTAGACAAGATCAAGCCCAAAACAGTGATAGTTAGGCCACTTTGATCTTGCCCACAAAGTGTTTGATGAAATGGCCGAAAGAGAAAAACTTTTGAATTGTGAGTTCAAAATTTTTGGGTGATCTATACTAGTGCTAGGAAATGACCATAATTTTTTGGGTGATCTCAAAGTAGTGTAGTGGATTAAAATGGCCAAAATGACCATTCCTCCATTTTAATTCTTTTTTATTTGATTTTCTTTGGAAAAAGTTTGGGAAAGCTGTAGATGATGTTTAAATCACTGAAGAATCATTTTACAACCAAAGAATCACAGAACCATGGCAATTCAAATCAATTCCTATTTTAAATGCACATACATAGGAATGCGTTCATTTTTAATTTGGAAAAGTTTTTGTTAACCCTATTTTTGATGATTTAGATCTTGATAAGCTTGGATTGTAGTTTTGGGATGTTACAAACCTTCCCCCCTTAAACAAAATCTCGTCCCGAGATTTACAAAGAAAACTAGGAACTAAAGAGATCTGGGAACTCTGTCCTGATGTAATCTTCTCGCTCCCAAGTGGCTTCCTCCTCGGTATGGTTGCTCCACTGAATCTTGAGAAACTTGATACTCCTGGTCCTGGTGGTTATGTAGGCTTCTTCTAAGATACGGATGGGTACTTCTCTATAGGTCAAGTCATTGTTGATTTCCACAGCTCTGTGATCGATGTTCTTGAAAACTTAGGTCTTCTCGGGCACTTCCAAACATTTGCGAAGTAATGAGATATGGAACATATTGTGGATGGCTAACATCTCTTCAGGCAGTTCCAGTTGAAATGATACCTCTCCTCGACGGTTCAGAATCCTAAAGGGCCCGATATATCTGGGGGATAACTTTCCTTTTAGACTAAAGCGTTGTGTTCCTTTCAATGGCGAAACTTTGAGATACACAAAATCTCCTACATAGAAAGTCAGGTCTCTCCTTCTTTTGTCAGCATAACTCTTCTGTCTGGATTGGGCGGTCTTGAGGTGCTCATGGACTTTGTAAACCTTCTCTTTAGCTTCTCGGAGAATGTCGGGTCCAAAGATCTGACTCTGTCCTACTTGCGACCAATTCAAAGGGGTATGACACTTTCTCCCGTATAGGAATTCAAATGGTGCCATCTGCAAACTAGCTTGATTACTGTTGTTATATGAGAATTCTGCGAAAGGCAGGCAGTCTTCCCATTTTGATATGTATTCCAACACACGAGCTCTAAGCATATCCTCTAGGATCTGGTTGACTCTCTCAGTCTATCCATCAGTTTGCGGGTGATAAGCGGTACTGAAGTTCAACTTGGTTCCTAATCCTTCTTGGACTTTCTGCCAAATTCTTGAGGTAAACTGAGTTCCTCGATCAATGTAGAGCTCTGCTAACTTTGCACTCTGGTAAGTTGTCTTGACCGGTATAAAGTGGGCTACCTTGGACAGTCTATCAACTATGACCCAAATTGAGTCATTTCCCCTACTAGAAGTAGGCAAATCGGTGATAAAGTCCATTCCGACAGAATCCCATTTCCATTCCGGAATCTGCAATGGTTGCAACAGTCCTGTAGGTCTCTGATGCTCTGCCTTGACTTTTTGACATATGTCACATTTGGCGATGTAGCTTCCGATTGCTCTCTTCATCTTGTGCCACCAAAATTCCTCTTTTAAATCCTGATACATCTTTGTTCCTCCGGGGTGGATAGAATAAAGAGTATCATGAGCTTCCTTCATGATAACTTCCTTCAGCTCCGAATCTGCTGAGACACAGATACGTCCTTTGTACCATAGTACACCTTCTTTGTCTTCGGTGAATCCAGGTACCTTTCCTGTACCAATACGATGTTTGATTCCATCGATACTTTCATTCCCCTTATGGGCTTCCTTGATTTGGCTAATCAAAGTGGGTTGAAGTTCAATGCTAGCTAAGAATCCTTTGCTAACTAATTCAGTCCTGAACTGCTCCAACTCTTCATACAAACTTGGTTGCTTCTCCTTGATCATGGTATTTAGCCTACACATAATCTGCTAAGAGCATCCGCTACCACATTGGCTTTGCCGGGGTGATAGTGAATGTCAAGGTCATAGTCCTTGATTAACTCTATCCATCTCCTTTGTCTCATATTCAGTTCCTTCTGAGTGAAGATATATTTTAAGCTCTTGTGATCTAAGTAAATCTCACAGCGATTTCCCATCAGATAATGACGCCATGTCTTCAATGCTAGAACCACGGCTGCTAGCTCAAGATCATGGGTCGGATAGTTCTGCTCATGCTGCTTCAGTTGTCGAGACAGATACGTGATAACTTTGCCTTCTTGCATCAACACACATCCGAGACCAATCTTGGATGCATCACAGTACACATCAAATGGCTTCTTGATGTCTGGCATGATCAATATTAGGGCTGATATCAATCTCTTCTTCAGCTCCTGAAAACTGGCTTCACATTTGTCTGTCCATTCAAACTTCTTGTCCTTCTTGAACAATTGGGTCATTGGTCGGGCTATGCTCGAGAATCCTTCTACGAACTTGTGGTAGTATTCCGCTAATCCGAGAAATGCACGGACTTGGGTTTGAGTGGTTGGGGCTTCCCATTCTTCGACATCTTTGATCTTGGCGGGATCAACAGAGACTCCTACGGCAGACACAATATGTCCTAGGAATCCTACTTCTTTCAGCCAGAACTCAGACTTCCTGAACTTGGCATATAACTGATGCTCTCTCGGGGTTTCTAAGATAACTCTCAGATGTTGCTCATGCTCTTCTTCTGACTTGGAGTAGATAAGAATGTCGTCGATAAACACAACTACAAACTTATCTAGGAAATTCATAAAGATCTCATTCATGAGATTCATGAAATAAGCAGGGCCATTGGTTAATCCAAAACACATAACCGTATACTCGTATAAACCATAGCGAGTAGTAAAGGCAGTCTTTGGAATATCTGTTGCACGAATCTTAAGTTGGTGATAACCATTCCTAAGATCAATCTTTGAGAATACCTGAGCTCCGGTCAACTCATCAAATAGATCCTCTATCTTTGGCAAGGGGTACTTGTTCTTGATAGTGACATCATTCAACTTTCTGTAATCTGTGCACAAACGATTTCCTCCATCTTTCTTGTCGACGAATAACACTGGTGATCTCCATGGCAATGCGCTTGGTTGAATCAAGCCTTTCTCTAACATGGCATCCAACTGCTTCTTCAGTTCCACCAACTCGGAGGGGTTCATGCTATAGGGTCTCTGGGCTATGGGTCCAGTTCCAGGGATTAGTTCGATAATGAACTCAATATACCTATCCGGGGGCATACTTGGCAATTCATCTGGGAATACGTCGGGGTATTCACAGACTACTCTGATTTGGTCAATGGTGGGCAAGACTACACTCTTGTTTCACTTGAATTGACGGGGTAAGGTTTCAGATATTTGCTCTATTGTTACTCCAGAACTACTAGTCATGGTGATGGCTGTCTTAGCACAGTCTATCAGTCCTTTATGCCTTGACATCCAGTCCATACCTAGTACTACTTCCAATTCCTTGGTTCCAAGTACAATTAGGTTGGCATAAAAATCTATCCCATGTATTCTGATAGGTACAGCTTTGCAAATTTTTCTAGCTTTGGTTGTTGAACCGGGGATTTGAACTATCATGACATGCTTCAGGTTGGTTGGGTGAATCTTACTATGCATGCAAATTCTTCGGTGACAAATGAATGCGATGCTCCCGAATCAAACAATACTCTTGCTAAAACTGAGTTGACATAAAACATACCCAGCACTACATCTGGCGCTTCCTGAGCTTCTTCTACTTTCATGTGGAAGAGACGGCCATTGCGGTTGTGCAGGTTCCCTGGGGAAAATATCCTTCCTGGTTGAACACGACGTTGCTGCTAAGCTGGGGCATTCACATTGGCATTGGCTGCAGTCTTCTTGGGACACTCATTAGAGTAGTGACCCTTCACTCCACACTCGAAACAAGTGATCTGGGACTTGTCCTTGACTGCGACAGGCACAACATTGCTGCCAGTTCTGGGTGTAGTGTTGTTGTTGTTGTTCTTGGAGGTGCACGGTTGAAATAGTTGGCATTACCAGAGTTGTGGTTGTTTCCTCCGGACTTCACATTGCCTCCGCTACGGTTGGGGTAGCTTGGGCGAGACATTGGGGGTCGGTTGTTCCTTGGTGCATATCCTGGTGAAGGGTTGGGACGGTACTTCTGGTGAGTACTGGATCCAGACTGTTGCATCATACTACGCTTGCGGTTGTCGTTTGCTTGGTTAATATTCCCTTCCATCTGAATGGCAGAGTCGACTAGCTCTTCGAGATCCTGAAAATGGATATTGACGAGGACTTTTTGCATTTCATCATGCAGTCCGTTCAGGAATCTCTCCTTCTTCTTGGCCTCCGTGTTGATCTCATCAGTTGCATATCTGGCAAGTGACAGGAATCTGTCACGATACTCCACCACAGTCATTCTTCCTTGCTTCAATTCGCGAAACTCATCTCTCATTCTGTTGACTAGACCTTGCGGCACGTCGGTGCGGCTGAACTTGACTTTGAATCCTTCCCAGGTCATCATTTGACCATGGTTCATATTGTGGATGCTATTCCACCAAGCTCTGGCATCTCCTGCCAGATAGTGGATGGCAAAGAGAACTTTCTCATTTTCATCAACTCCTGCAACTTCGAGGTTGTTTTCCATGGTTTGTAACCAGTCATCAACATCTAATGGGTTTTTAGAAGTGCTAAAGATTGGGGGATTGGTATTCTGAAAGTTCTTCAGCTTAGATCCTTGATGATCCTGATTTCCATGTCCTTGGTTGTTGAGAGCCATCTGGGCGATCTGCTGCAATGTTGCTAAGTTGTCTTGGCGCTCTGCCATGCTTGCTTCACGGTCTGCGATGAGATTCTGCAACATATGCAGCATTGGGTCTTGCGACGAGCTGCTCTGTCCTTGGTTTCCATGAGTCATCTGAAGATTGAGATGGATATAGGGGTAAGAGGGAAATTCTAATGTTCATGGTTTTGGGTTTTCAAAGCTGAAACTTTAAGTTAGACTCAGGTTTTTCAAATAACTTCATTTTCATTCATGCAAGCAAGCACACGATACAACACACACCTCAACAATCAAAGGGAAAACAGATGGTTTGAAGAACCATTCTGCAAGCTACGATACAATGACACCGATACGTCTCAAGCTACAACAGTGCTCTAGTGCATCTACTCATCGTCGATGAAGTCGGAGTCATCATCGTCAGTGTAGAAGTCCACGGCATCCTCCACCAGAAAGTCATCATCATTGCTGAGGTAAGAATCCATGTCTCCCTGGATGTCTTCACCCTCATCTTCTTCTTCTTTTGCTGCAAGCTGGGCTGCCTGCTCCTTGACTGTCTTCTCGAGGTCGGCCACCTTCTTGCGAAGACGGGCGATGGTGCGATCCTTCTTTGCACGCTGGCGGCAAAGAGACTAGCGGTCTTGGACAAGCAGTGCGAAAGTCTGGGCCTTCTGGTCGGCAATGGCACGGTTCTGGTTGGCTAACTCTTTGGCATTATCCAGCTCCTTCTGACGGTCATACAACAGGAAGTCAAGGTTCTCCACTTGGTGCTTCAGTTCTGGATGACTTGGCATCTCCATCGGCATTCCCATGAAGTCAAGTCTTGCATAGTGAGAAAAACGGGATCCTTGGATCTGGTTGACGCTGAGGGCACAGAGACGTACGGGAGCTTCATGCATTGCCCTGGCTAATCCATCTAGCCAGTTGTTCTCTCTCATAGAGAACTGAATTCTTCCAGAAGTTGGTGCTTCAATGATTCCTCTAAGGTCCGTGGTGAATAGCCACTGTAGGTCTCCTCCCGGGGGTCCTGGAAGTTGAGCTCCAAGAAATTCCGGATGTGGGCGTCCTAGTAACTCTGACAGTGAGTCTAGATCCCTTTCGAAGATCAGCTGACCGCCGTTTCCCAACTAGTAAAACTTGCTGAACTGAGTCTCCATCTACAAGAATTAAGGATGAGGAAGTTAGTGAAGTGATCAAGTGTGTCAAATTTTAAGTAGTAGTGTAAGAGAACATGAATTTTTGAGCAAGAAAGAATTCCCAATGGTAAGAGAGGAGATAGTTTTTCATAAATACTCACTTTGGTTTTGAAAGTAAGTTTTTTTTTGAACGTCGATTCTAACTAGGGTCTCCTATGGCCAGGATGGCTCTGATACCAACTTGTCAACACCCGGATTTTTAATCCCAGATGCCCGTTATGCCATACCTCGCAATCCCAGGATTGCCATTTTTGCGAGACATAATGGATTGGATATCACAGTACATCATTCATTACAAACCATACATAAGGTCTGACACAAATAAGGATCTCATGATCCAGTCTTAATACAACCAGCAGCGGAAATAAAAGATAAGCGTAGCGGTGGGGTCCATCTTCAGGGGCACAGGCAATGCTAACGAAGGCAGATAGTCCTAGTTATCATAGCCGTCCTGCTGGCCATCATCTTGGTAGTCTCCTTCATAGTCTAGCCATGATAATAGCCGGGGACAAAAGCCATGAGTACTCTTTAAGTACTCGCAAACTACCACTAACAAATACTATAGTTCTAAGTTAAAGTGCTAAATCTAAGTTTAACTATACAGTTAAGATTGAAACCTAAGCTGAGTTCTGAAGCAAAGAAAGATAAAGTAAAATTCTAGAATCACGTAAGTTGGAAAGCTATTGTCATAAACACAACCATATTTTGGTCAAGTCAAGATTCATCATTCATTTCAAGTTATTTGGAAAACATCTGACAACGAAACAGTATGGCCATTCCAACTGTCCATAACCGCGGACGCGGCTATTCGAATAGTTTGACACTCTGAAGAGGTGGTACACTTTCACCACATGATTCGATACATCTGTCAGGGATAGCCCTGAATCATCATACTTAGTATGCAGATAATCAAACATAACCTTCCCTTTACACACCCTAGTATAAGCACCTCTCCTATGAGCATGGCCTCCCAACCATGATCATCTGTCATCTTGGGAACTGCATAGGTGGACATTATGAGAGGTAGCCTTAGCTCAAACCTCTCCCGCGAGGGAACTAATACTAATGCATATAAATTTCCAGCTAAGCCTTACCCAATTCAGGTAGTGTGGTTGTACGGTAAATTTGGAATGGTATCGCATCCGAATCCAACCATTAGTTTTATAAAAGGGTCAAGGTTCATGCCTCAACATTTTCATCATCATCAACCATTTGTGTTTCTCAATAGAATGACTCATCATTCCAAGGTTTTCATAATTCATTTTCACCAAGTGTTCTCATCTAAAGTGACTCAAGTTTTTTATCTACTCTAAACTACTAAGTTAAGAGTGTTCACTAAGATGGAAAAGATGGGTTCAATCTCATGCCATAGAATGACATCTAAAGGTTTCTAAATATGTCTAGTTTTATACTTTTTATGCTACCTTGAAAAGAAGTAAAGAACTTTGTGTAAACTAAGGGAGGTAAAACCTGTAAATAAGACTTGGGGTACTAATAGTCAAAGGGGTGTGATCAAAGCATGCCTAAGGCATCTTGGCTAAACCATCTAGTTTGATCCTAGCTTGCTAAGCATTAAACTTGCAAGTGTTAGCTTGCATTGTTAATGGTGGCTTGCAAGTATAACTTGCAAGGGTTAACTTGGATAGTGCTAGCTTGCTAATAGTAGCTTGCCTTGGGTAGTGTAGTGGTTGAAGTTTTTTTCTTCTTCTTCTTCTTGGTAGAACTCCTCCTCCTCGAAAGCTTGGTCGGTACTATCCTCTATAAATACATACGGAGTACACAATCACCAAACAATACTTAACTAGTCTAAATAGCATTCTAAGACACACATTTTATGATCTATTATCATCACAAGCATCACAAGTTGAAATCACTAGTTTCATCTTTTTAATTTAGAAAAGTAATTTCTACTCATTGAAAAAATAACTAAGATTTAATATTCACCACTTAAAATATGGGATCATGTTGACACATGTCATCATCGCATATTCTAACATGTGGGAATGAGATTTAAAGGTTGGATCAATATTACTTTGGTTTAAGTTTATTATTTAATGATTTAAAGTGACTAGAAATGCCTATATAGCATTATTTTGGTACTAGTCCAAAGTCACTGCATGTAAACCTTGATATTATTACATATTTAGATAGCTATGGTGTAATGTGATTTTTGGTAATTGGAATCAACTCCAAACCTATCTTAGTTGATTTTATAAAAATGTTGCAAGTTGTAAATACTTCTGTTTTGTTATTTTTACTAGGAGAGATCTATAATTCTAAATGAATTAAATCCAACGCGCTTGGATAGATCATTTCAATACCTTTCAGGAAAAATTGGTTTCATTCTATTTGGATTTGTAAAACTCCCAGAATTGAATTTTAAACTAGTGGACATAAACTAGATTCAATTTAAAAAGAAAAATCTAATTTTGAATGGCTGGGTTAGCGCGGGAACGAACATGGGCCGGCCCAGTGGCACTCTGCGGCGCGGGGGTCAGCTGACAGGGGGGTCCACTGGTCAGCGGCACTTAACACGCGAAACGGTACGCGCGCTGTGGGCCGTAGGATTAGAAGGGGGATCTACGACTGAGGTGCGTCGTCGACGACGAACAGGTCGCCGGCGAGAGTTTGCCCTAGCGGCTCGGTGGTGGTCTACTGGAGACGTACCAGGGCTCCAGCAACGACGGTGAGGAGGGCAAACGAACTGGAAGACGACGGCGAGGCGAGGCGCGGTTGCGGCGGAGCTTGGGGTGCCCTAAATCGCAGGCGCCCTTCTCCTCCTGCTGCGGCGGCTCCGGCTCCAATTCCGGCGAGCTGGTGCTCCCCTTGGTCCGGCTAAAGGTGTGGGATGGTCAGAGAGAGGTGGGGAGTGAGTGGGTGTGGATAAATCGTGCTGGGGAGGCCGGCTTATATAGGCCGGATGGTGAGACCGAACGGTGTGGGCAGGCGACTCCAGCGAGGGCGACACAGGGGGCTAGCGGCGTGGCTCGAGGTAGGGGATGATGGCCTGTCTCCTGGTGGTGTGCGGAGGCTTAAATGCGCGGCAAGGCGACCTCTGTGCTAGTCGGGAGCATCAAGCGCTCTCACGGCAGAGGCAGCGGGTTCAAAGGCGAGCGGTGGCTGGGGTGCATTGGGCGGCCAGCGGGGGTGTCTGGGGTGTCCCCTAGTTCATGGCGGAGCGGTAGGCGCGGGTTGCAGCCGAGGGGCGGTCTGTGCACGTGGGGACAGAGTGTGCTGTGCGGGCGGCGTCGGCATGGTCGACCAGCTCCGGGAGCGGCGGTTCCTGGCCGCTCTGCTCTCTGTCTCTGGGCTGGGGCTGGTTGGATGGTGGCGGTGGACCACTGGCTAGCTTGTATACATGGCGAGGGAGGGGGAAGCGGTCTGCTGCTGCGAGTGCATGGTTGGCCGGCGAGGAGTGGCTCGGCATGGCATTAAAGTGCAGCTAGGAGGTAGGGGATGTGCGGGTGTTGGTCTGGTTAGGCTTGAGCTAGACAAGAGTGATCAAAGCACTCCAATTTGCTAGACAAGATCAAGCCCAAAACAGTGATAGTTAGGCCACTTTGATCTTGCCCACAAATGTTTGATGAAATGGCCGAAAGAGAAAAACTTTTGAATTTTAAGTTCAAAATTTTTGGGTGATCTACACTAGTGCTAGGTAGTCTCTGGTTGCAAGGGTTTTGAAAGTGGAGCTCAAATAGATGGTTTTTGAAATAGGGGTGATCTATGCATTTGCATTGGATTCAATTTTCAAATGCCATTTAAAATAAGTAAAAGAATGTTTTTAGCAGATCAAAAGGTGGGCCTTGGTACCTCATTATGTGTACTAACAAGGGGTGCAAAGATCAAGAATTGTTTCTGTTAAGAAATGAGTGCTAGGGACACTCAAAGTAGTGTAGTGGATTAAAATGGCCAATATGACCATTCCTCCTTTTAAATTCTTTTTGATTTGATTTTCTTTGGAAAATGTTTGGGAAAGATGTAGATGATGTTTAAATCGCTGAAGAATCATTTTAACCAAAGAATCACAGAACCATGGCAATTCAAATCAATTCCTATTTAAAATGCACATACACAGGAATGCTTTCATTTTTAATTAAGAAAAGTTTTTGTTAACCCTATTTTTGATGATTTAGATCTTGATAAGCTCGGATTGAAGTTTTGGGATGTTACACGTCCATTCTCGAGTACCTCACCACCAAGGTGCTATAGCTCGATGGGCAAGCCGTGAAGGATAGTAAGAAGATCCACATCATCCCGAGGCACGTGATGCTCAGCGTCATGTGCAACGAGGAGATCAGCAAGCTGCTGGCCGGTGTTACTATCGCGCATAGCGGCGTGCTTCCCAACATCCATGAGTCCCTTCTTGGTGATGGTATCGTGGAGGACACAGCCAAGTTGCCCGTGGAGGATGCTGCCAAGTCGCTAGAGAAGACCATAGAGTCCCCCTAGAAGTCGTTAAGTTGTACTACTAATACTCCGTATATGTTTAGGTTTGCTCTGTTTGCAGTTTGGTTAATCATCAGTGTCAATGTAATATTTAGATCTGTGATGCTAAGAAAAATCTTGTGAGGGTTCTAAAAAATGTTGATTTCCTAATCTTATCCTATACTCCATTGATTTAATATTACTCAACATATTAGGTTTAGTCAAAGTCAAACATTACAAAGTTTGACCAACTATATACAATATTAAATAGTATAATCATTGAAAAATCAATATACAGTAAACAATGTCGTTGGTGTGAGTTTCAAACTATGAGGAAAGAACATTCAATTCTCAATTTTCCGAGAGATGATAAGTGAGGTTGTTCTTTTTCGTAAAGAATGTCCGAAGAATATGGATCTGAATGCCACAATCCAGGTTTTCAGACATATATAGTGGACTGACATGTTGTACTGATGATACCCATGTTTTATGTGCTTTCAAACTTCCTATCTAACTCTGTCAACTTGAATGACCTTATCTCGATTTATCGAAATTATATTAGGTCGAATTTAAACTACAAGTAAATTGTAGGTTGCATTGAAAGTTTCATGAAAAAGCTTTTGGAGGTACCCTTCGGG
Organism: Avena eriantha; assembly: GCA_910589775.1. Classification (NCBI taxonomy): domain Eukaryota; kingdom Viridiplantae; phylum Streptophyta; class Magnoliopsida; order Poales; family Poaceae; genus Avena; species Avena eriantha. The sequence continues at coordinate 360,933,427 of OU342743.1, forward strand.
GGAGGGTTGAATTAATATATCAAAAACCACTATGAGCTTTGATGATAGGTTTAACTTCATTCTATGATTTTTCATCTTGACAATTTATCAAAATTAAGTCAGAATTGAGCTACATGTAAGCGCGATAGATAACTCTTGAATTAAATGTCTTTTCGGAGGTAGATGGGTGCATCTTCTTGTAGTAAACAATGGCATTGCTGTTAGTTTCCAACTATTAGGAAAGACCATTCTCAATTTTCTGAGTGATGTCAAGATTATTCTCTCTCATAAAGGAAGTTCGAAGAATATCGATCTAAATGTCAAAAGCCAAGTTTTCACACATACATATATATAGTGGACCTTATTTCCTGTGTTTTATGAATTCTCAAACTCGAACCTAACTTCGCGCACTTGAATGACCTTATTTCGGTTTTTCAAAATTAAGTCAAATTTGCACTACTACAAGTAAATTGTAGGTTATTGTGAAAGTTTTACGAAAAAGCTTTTGAAGGTACCCATCGGGGGGTCACAATTAATGTATGAGAAACCATCCAACGAGATTTTTAAGACAAATTCAACTTCTTGCTAAGATTTTGCATCTCGCCAGCTTAACAAAATTAGGCCAAACTTTGGCTACAAGTAAGCACAATAGATTCCTCTTAATTAAAAAGCCTTTTCGGAGGTAGATATAGGTGCATCTTCTTGTAGTAAACAATGCCGCCATTGTGAGTTTCCAACTATCTTAGGAAAGAACATTCTTAATTTTTCGAGTGATGACTAGATTGTTCTTTCCCCTAAAGAAAGTCCAAGTACTATTGATCTGGATACCACAAGCCACGTTTTCACACATATATAGTGGACCAACATGATGCACTTACGATTTCCCATGTTTTGTCAGTTCTCAAATTTGCAAGCTAACTTCACCCACTTGAATGATTTTATGTCGATTTATCGAAATTAGGTAAAATTTGGACTAGTAAAGGTAAATCGTAGGTTGCTTTGAAAGTTTTACGAAAAAGCTCTTGGAGGTACCCATCGAGGGGAGGGTCAATTAATATATATCAGAAACCACCGAGATTTTGGACGACGGGTTCATCTTCTTGCTAAGATTTTCCATCCTAACTATTTAATGAAATTAGGTCAAACTTTGCTCATTGTTTCATGAAATTAGGTCAAACTTTGGTAACCGATTAACTTTGAACATTGGCCGTTGGATCAAGACTGGCAAATGCAAACATTGCTAACTGTTGGATATTCTTTTCCATTCTTAGCATCTAGAAAGATTCTAATGATAGTCTTTAGCACAATGAACACTGGTATGAGCAAACCTCAAAACACACAATACTTCATTATTACTCGGTTTCAGGGTCCTTGTACCAAATGCACGGACTTGGATGGAATTTTCATTCTTTATAAGGTCCTTGATGTAACTTGTACTTCCACCGACCGCTCGCGCACCTCACTCTTAAGAGACCTACCACTAGATCGTCCATTCACAATACTTCTTATCTTGTCTTTATCTTGTCTCTTATCTCTTATAATATCATATGTACCACAACTACATAGTGTAGGGATTAACTTATTTTGAACATTGACCGTTGGATCTCAAGACTGGCAAATCCAAACATTGCTAACCATTGGATCTTCTTTTACATTCTTAGCATCTATAAAGATTCTATTGATAGTCTTTAGCATGATGAAGACTAGTATGTGAAAACCTCAAAACACACAATACTTCATTACTCAGTTTCAGGGTCTTGTGATAAATGCATGGACTTGGATGCAATTTTAATTTTTTATGAGGTCCTTGATGTAAATTGCAATTCTACCCACTGTGTTAACTCTCAAGCACCTCGCTCTTACGAGACCTACCATTAGATCATCCATTCGTAGTACTTCTTATCTTATCTTTTATCTTGTCTCTTATCTCTTACAATACCATACCACTACATAGTGGAGGGATTAACTTTGAACATATTAACCGTTGGATCAAGACTGGAAAATCCAAACATTGCTAACCTTTGGATCTTTTTCCATTCTTAGCATCTAGAAAGATTCTATTAATAGTCTTTAGCACGATGAACGCTAGTAGGTCATATGTCCACTATCTGAGTCTCACGTGCACCTTACTAGTAGCTAATAAACATTGACTTCTAGATGATTTTACCACTATATAGTGTACAAACAACTTTGAATATTGACCATTGGATCAAGGCTCGTGAATCCCAACATTTCCAGTCGTTGGATCTTCTTTTCCATTCTAGCACCTTGAAGATTTTATTGATAGTCTTCTTTACAAACCACTATATAGTGTACGGATAACTTTTAATGTTAACTATTGGATCAAGATTTGCAAAACCTAGCATTTCTAGCTGTTGGATCTTCTTTTCCATTCTAGCATCTAGAATATTATATTGATAGTCTTCGGCATAATGAATGCTATGCACAAACCTCAGAACACACTTCTCCATCATACTAGAATCCTCTCCCTTGTTTCTCTAGACCATGTTATCAAAAGTTTCATGTGTTAGCTAATAATCTTTGACTTCTACATGATGATACAAAGTACAAGGACCAAATATACACCCATACTTTACAGATGTTGATCAAATTTATAATTTTTTGTTCTTTACCAATTATAATTGTATATTTGGCACACGCCAATGCCGCCATGCCGTTTTCGGAACATCTTCGTATCCCAGTTTGATAGGCACAGTAGATTTAGCAGAGAGAAAGAATGCACACTTGGTTTTATTTCATTCTGTATTTCTTTTTACCGTGATCTCCATCCTCACTTCACCTCCAGTGTCCTGGCGATACCATTACCACTCGCACACCAATATAGGCACGCGCCAACGCCGCCATGCCGCATTAGGATCAGCTCCGGCGCATAGTTTGATAGATTGTTTTTCGTCTCGCCCTGCCATCTGCCGCTCGCTCTCTCCTCCAAAACCCCTAATCAAAACCAAACGCCATCGCCCCCACCTGCTTGAGCTCTTCCTCGCGATGGCCCAATTGATCTATGACAGTGACACTTCTAGGGTGTTTTCCGATGCCCCTTTGAAGAAATCTCAGCCAGATGCGACATCATCACAGCCACGAGCCTCGTCGCCTGTTGCAAATGTTATCTTTACTCAGCAACACATAGTGCATCCTTGTCAAAATCTCATCCGTTTGGTGTAACATCCCAAAAATATTAATCAAGCTTATCAAGATCTAATCACCCATATTTACGGTTAACAAAACCTTTTACTATTAAAATCTATATGACTGCATGTGTGATTTGCATTAGTCTATGAATGCTTGGAATTGCCATGATTTATTGTTACTAATGTTAAGGATTAGTTTAAAGATGAATACTACATCATCTAGATCACTTCCAAGCAAAATCAGATAAAATAAAAATCAAATATAAGACATATGAACATATGGTCATTTTGGCCAAACTTATTCACTAGCCCACTTTGGGCATCTATAGTAAAAGAATTCTAACAGAAACAATTATAGTTATTTTCACCCCTTGCTAGACCAAGTAAAAGTGAACCCAAGCAAACCTTACAAAGTCACAGAACCTATTTTCAAATATATTTAAGAGGCAATTCAAAATTGAATCAAGTTCATATGCCCAAATCATCAATTTTCAAAAACCATTCAAACAACTTCCACTTGACAAATCCCAGCAACCATAGACTACTAAGCAAGTACTCAGATCAGTCACCAAAAATCTTTCAAAAAATCAAAAGATGAATTCATGCGGCCATTTGGTTGAGCACCTGGCAGACATAGTACAAACTCAACCACTATACACTGTTTTGATCTATCAATTGCTCAGCTTTTGTACTGCAATCAACACTTTCAATTGTCCATAATCATCCTTGGTACTTGGCCATGCAGTGGAGAGCCTCATCTCCACTGTTGCACCAGTGGCACACCCGTACCGAGCGGGCCATACCTGTCGAGCACGAACCAGCCATTAAACGCCGCGCTTCCCTCGCCCATGATGTCCAGCGAGTAGCCATGACGTCACCGCCACCCCCTGTCCACCCCTTGATCAACGGCGAGGCGAGAAGGAGCTAGACCAGCCACGCCCATTTAAGCCTCTACCATGCTGAGCGCACGACAAAGCGCCGTAGCTGCCTCACAGGAAGACGCCACGCCTCGCTCTCTCCGCTTGTACCCGCAGTCGCCGTGGCAGCAATGACCTCCCAGACATGATCGTTCACCGTCGCGCGCCCCGTGACCACCGTACCAAGTGACAAACACCCGCGTACCCGAACAGAGCGTTGTCGTCGCCCGACCGACCGAGACCGCCCCTTGTCGTGCCGTCACTCGTGTGACGATCGCCGTAGTACCCCGCATTGACCCGCGCCCTCCCCCATGCTGAACGCGACCTGTAGCAACGTCGCCGGAGGAGCCTAACCATGCCGCCCTGCCGCCGACGAGGGGGTATAAATAGAGGCCACCCAGACCTCATTCTCCATACCATTCCACTCCCCACTCACCCAGGAACCTCACCGACCCTTCCCCGGAGCAAGGCGAGCGCCACATCGCCGGAATTTGGCTGGAGTCCGCTACTGCAGTCGAGGAAGGAAGTCGTTGATTGGAGCCACCCTAGGAGCCACCATGACCACCGTTCGAACCGCCGTCGTCTCCAACACCATTCTCCCCCATCACCGACCCTGGTGAGTCCCCAGCGACCCCCACCGCCGCGTTAGGGTTAGAATCTCGCCGGAGCTATTTGTCATAGACGATGAACCTCAGCTGTAGGATCCTGTTCTAATCGTAGGGCTAGGATTGCTAGATACCATTTCGGTTAGAATTAGTCGCTGACGCGTGGAACTGTCGTATCAGCAGCCCGCTGCGCTAGTGCTGTGCAGTTGGGCCGACCCAATTAGTTTCCCACGAAGAGCCCATTGATTCAAATAGAATTTTGCGAATTTAGTTAAAACCATATTCTGTCAGTAGATTCAAAATTCAATTCAAATAGATATACTAATCCAAATTGCATGACTCAAATTTTGCTAGAAAGGTATTGAAAATATCTATCCACTCCCGTTGGATTCATATCAATTCAAACTATAGATCACCTATACTAAAAATAACAAGACAAAGGCTTTGGCCACTTCCAACATTTTTATAAAATCAACCATAAATGCTTTTGAGTTGATTCCAACTCTCAAAAATCACATTTGCCATGCTCTACTTGAATATGTAAAATTATTTGGTTTCACGGATATTAAACATGGACCATGATTAAAAGAATGCTATATAGGCTTTTCTAGTTATTTTAATATTATTAAATAGTAATATTTAATCTTGTAATGCATGACCCTCATGTTAAATCACATTCCCAAGTATTGAAGTAGGTGGTGATGACATCTATCAATATGATCCCCATTTTTTACATTGGAGAATATTAAATCTTAAAGATATTAAATGAGTAGAAATTACTTTTCTAAAACAAGAAGAATAAGAAAATGTTAGTATTCCATATGATGATTGAGACGATGCTAGATCATCTAGTGTGAGCCCTTGTGTGCTAAATAGAAGTAGTTAAGTGTTGTTTGGTGATTGAGTACATTGAATGTATTTATAGACGCTAGTACGGACCCGGGCTACATCGAGGAGGAGTAATACGAGAAGGAGGAGGGAAACTTCAACAACTACAACAACTGCATTTCTCAAGGCAAGCCCACTATGCAAGCTACCATGAAAGTTTATCTATGCAAGATAACTTGTACAGATACCATATACACACCTTTGAGATGCAACCTTGCCATTCCTAGTTTTACTCCAATCTTTGCTTTGCCCTTTATTATAGTTTCTTACTTAGTTAATGAACTGTGACTAGTGGAAAATAGGATGGATATCATCAAAACCATAGAATTAGCCATGGATACTCTTACTTGGTTAGCACCCCGCAGCAGTGCTACCCTCAAACATTAGTGGCTAGTGCTAAGTTAAAACTTGATTACTTTAGATGGGAATACTTGGTAAAAATGATTATGAAAACCTTGGAATGATACTTCATTCTATTGAAATGTTTTGACATGTGTTATGAAACACAATGGTTTGATGATAAAACTCTTGCGGCATGAGCCTTGACTTGAATAAAACTGATGGTTTTGTTCGGAGGCGATACCATTCCAATTTTATCGTACAACCACATTACCTGAGTTGGGTAGGACTTGACTAGAAGTTTATATCTCTTAGTATGGGTTCCCTTCCAGAAGAGGTTGAGCTGAGGCTACCTCGTGATGAATGTCCACCTATGGAGTGCCTAGGATGATAGATGGTCATGGCTAGGAGGCCAAGCTCAAAGGGGAGGTACCTATACTAGGTGTGTAATTGAAAGATTAGGATTGATTATCCACATACTAAGTATGATGATTCAGGGTTACCCCTGACGGATGTATAGAATTTTGTGGTGAAAGTGTACAATCTCTGTAGAGTGTCAAACTATTAGAATAGCCTCGTCCACGGTTATGGACAGTTGGAGTGACCATACTATTCCGTTGTCAGATGTTTTCAAAATGAATTGTGAGTTGAAGGATGACCTTGACTTGACCACAACAGAGTTGTGGACATGAAATATGAGTTCCCACTTAAGTAATGTAGAGAACTAAACTTAGGTCTTTACCCTTAAGTCCTATGAAATAAACCTGGCTTTTTGCAAACAAAATTAGAGCTTAAGGTTCCGTCCACACTTTACCTTGTCCTTGCTAGTGTTAGTTTGCGAGTACTTAAAGAGTACTCATGGCTTTGTCCCTAGCTATTCCATATGAGGAGGATTACCTGGAAGATGCACAGCAGGAGGTCTGACAACTAGGATCATCTCCCATCATTAGCATTGCCTGTGATCATAAAGATGAAGCCCTACTATGTTTACTTTCCGCTGCTTTGATTGTATTAAGACTAGATCATGAGATCCTTTATTTGAAAGACATTTAATTTGTTTTGTAATGGATGATGTACTGTGGTACCACGTCTATTATGTCTCGCAGAAATGGTAATCCTGGGATTGCGATGTACGGCATAAAAGGCATCTGGACATAAAAATCTGGGTGTTGACAAGTTGGTATCAGAGCCATCCTGACCATAGGAGACCCTAGTTAGAATGGACACCTGAAAAACCTAGTTTCAAAACAAAGAAAGCAAGGACAGCTGATCACTTCACTAACTTACTCATCTTAATTGTTTATAGATGGAGGTCAAATACACCAAGTTTTACCAGTTGGGAAACAGAGGACAACTTATCTTTGACAGGGATCTGGAACAGCTTTCGGAGTATCTGGGACGCCCGCACCCGGAGTTGTTCGGACCATAGCTCAACGATCAATCTGGAGGGGAGCTACAATGGCTGATTGTTTCCGACCTGAGAGGCAAGATGGAGCCACCTCTTTCTGAAAAGATTCAGTTTAGCGTTCAGGAGAACAACTGGCTAGACAGATTAGCCAGGGCTATGCAAGAAGCTCTTGCTCGCTTGTGTGCTCAGAACATCAACCAGATCATCGGCACCCGTTGTGCTCAGAACATCAACCAGATCATCTACGGGATAGCCTTTGGCAATGCTAGCACATCTAGAGTTGAAGCATCATGTGGACCACATGGCCTTCATGCTCCATGAGACGCAGAATGAGTTACAAAATGGCTGAGTTTATGCCAACCAGAACCATGCCGAAGCTGTTGAAACCAAGCAAACCATCGCCATTCTCGCCAAGGAGCACAAGTAACTTCGTAGCCAGCGAGACAAAAAGGATCGCACCATCGCTTGTCTTCGTCAGAAGATAGCCACCCTGGAGGAGACCATCCGCGACTATGAGATCCAGCAGGAGGAACAACAAGAGGAGGAGGGTGAAGACATCCGTGGGGATATTCACTCTTAGCTCAGTGATGACAATGACTACCCGGGGGACGTTGCCATGGAGGACAACACTGATGAGGATGATGCTGACTTCATTGATGACGATGAGCGCGACGCCTCCGATGATGAGTAGTCGCACCTGAGCACTATCGTAGGTGTGAGTTGTACCTGGTCCCACTCTATCGTAGCTTCACAGAATGGTTCTTAAAACCATCTGTTTTCTAGTTGTGGTGTGTGTCTGTATTGTGTGCTTGGAATGAATGAATGAATGAGAAAGAAGTTGTTAGTTTCAAAACTAAGTTATACTCAAATTTAACGCTTTTTGAAACAAACCCATGAACCATAGAAATTTCCCTCTTGTCTCACTATTTATCTCAATCTTCAAATGACTCGCAGAACCCAATGCCCGAAGGAAGCAACATAGAATCCCCGAAGGAAGCAGTTCATCTCAGGACCCAATGCTGTAGATTCTACAAAAATAGTTTCCGACCATGAAGCTAGTAGAGCTGAACATCAAGCCAACCTGGCCACTCTTCAACAGATAGCCCAAATGGCCCACAATAATCAAGGCCATGGAAACAAGATCACCATGGATCTAAACTCAAGAACTTCCTAAATACTAACCCACCCATGTTTAGCAAGTCTGAGGAGCCCTTAAATGCGGATGATTGGCTGCAAACCATGGAAAACAATATAGAAGTTGCAGGAGTTGATGCTAATGAGAAGGTGTTGTTTGCCACCCACTATCTGGCTGGCTATGCAAGATCTTGGTGGAATAGTACCCGTACCATGAATGGAGGTCAGATGATGACTTGGGATGAATTCAAACTCAAGTTCAGCAGGACCCATGTGCCCCTGGGTCTGATCAAGAGGATGAGGGATGAATTTAGATACTTGAAGCAAGGAAGGATGACTGTGGTTGAGTACCGTGACAAATTCATGTCGCTAGCTAGGTATGCACCTGATGAGATTGAAAATGAAGCAAAGAAGAAGGAGAGATTCCTGAATGGTCTGCATGATGAGATGCAGATAGTGCTGGTAAACATTCCATTTGATGACCTCGAAGCCTTAGTGGATTCTGCAATCCAGATGGAAGGCAAGATCAACCAGGCCACTGAGAACCGCAACCGCAGGATGATGCACCAACCAGGACCCCACCATACCCCGAAGTATCGCCCCAACCCATCTACAGGATATGCACCCAGAAACAACAGACCCCCAATGAACCGTCCAAGCTACCCTAACCGTGGCGGAGGAAACTCAAGGCCCAGAGGAAACGACAACAACCCTGACAACTCCAATAACTTCAACCGTGCACCGCCAAAGTCCAACAACAACAATACTGCACCATGGACTGAAAGCAATGTTGTGCCTGTCGCAGGAAAAGACAAGTGAATGATCACTTGCTTTGAATGCGGAGTCACAGGTCACTACCCCAACGAGTGCCCTAAGAAGCTTTCCTTAGCAACCAATGTGACTGCACCTGCCCAACAGCAATGTCGTGTCCATCCTAGAAAGAGATTCGCCCCAGGAAACCCGCACAACCGTAATGGCCGTCTATTCCACATGAATGCTGAAGAAGCCCAAGAAGCGCCAGATGTCGTGTTGGGTATATTTTTTGTTAACTAAGTTCTAGCAAGAGTGTTTTTTGATTCTAGAGCATCGCACTCGTTTGTTACAGAAGAATTTGCATGCACTAGTAAGATTCAACCAACAAATCTAAAGCACGTTATGATAGTTCAAATACCTGGTTTAACTACCAAATAGTACTAGGAACCAAATGTTTGGAAGTAGTTATAGGGATGGATTGGATGTTGAAACATCAAGGATTAATCGACTATTCCATGAAAGCGATACCCATGACCAGAAGCACTGGAGTATCAGTAGAACATGTATCTGAGACATTGCCCTGTCAATTCAAGTGCAACAAGAGTCTAGCCAAGACCACCATTGACCAAGTCAGAGTAGTCTGTGAATACCCCGATGTGTTCCTAGATGAATTGCCCGGTATGCCCCCATATCGGGATATCGAGTTTATCATTGAACTAATTCCTGGAACTGGACCCATAGCTTAGAGACCCTATAGTATGAACCCATCTGAATTAGTGGAGCTGAAGAAGCAACTTGATGATATGCTGGGAAAAGGATTGATACAACCAAGTGCATCACCATGCAGATCCCCTGTTTTGTTTGTTGATAAGAAGGATGGTTCCAACCGTTTGTGTACGGATTATCGGAAACTGAATGACGTCACCATCAAGAACAAGTACCCACTGCCAAAGATAGAAGATTTGTTTGATCAACTTACTGGTGCCAGAGTGTTTTCTAAGTTTGATCTTAGAACTAGTTATCATCAATTGAAAATCCGTGCAACGGATATCCCAAAGACTACCTTCACCACCAGATATGGATTGTATGAGTACAATGTCATGTATTTTGGATTAACCAATGCCCTCGCTTATTTCATGAATCTCATGAATAAGATTTTTATGAAATTTTTGGATAAGTGTGTCATTGTGTTCATCGATGACATTCTGATCTACTCCAAATCGGAAGAGGACCATGAGCAACATCTGAGAACCATCCTCGAAACCCTTAGAGAGCATCGGTTGTATACCAAGTTCAGCAAGTGTGAATTCTGGTTAAAGGAAGTAGGATTCCTAGGCCAAATCCTATCGACAGGAGCAGTTGCTGTCGACCCTGCCAGGATTAAAGATGTCGAAGAATGGAAAGCCCCAACCACCCAAACAGATGTCCGTGCATTTCTTGGATTAGCCGGATATTACCGCAAGTTCATTGAAGGATTTTCAAGCATCGCAAGTCCGATGACCCAGTTGTTGAAGAAAGAAAAGAAGTTTGAATGTACTGACAAATGTGAAGCAAGTTTTCACGATCTCAAGAAGAGATTGATTTCATCCCCAATTTTGATCATGCCCGATATCAAGAAGCCTTTCGATATGTATTGTGACGCATCCAAGATTGGTCTCCGATGTGTGTTGATGCAAGAAGGCAGAGTTATATCTTATCTGCCCAGAAAACTAAAGTAGCATGAGCAAAACTACCGTGCCCATGACCTAGAACTGGCAGCCGTAGTGTTAGCTCTGAAGACATGGCATGATTACCTGATGGGTAATCGCTGTGAGATATATTCGGATCACAAGAGTCTGAAGTATATTTTCACCCAGAAGGAGCTGAATATGAGGCAAAGGATATGGATAGAGTTAATCAAGGATTATGACCTTGACATTCACTATCACCCTGGCAAAGCCAATGTGGTAGCGGATGCTCTTAGCAGATTGCCGTGTAGATTAAACACCATGATTAAGGAAGCCTAGCCAAGTCTACATGAGGAGATGGAGAATTTCAGAATGGAGCTAGTTAGCGAAGGATTTCTAGCTAGCATAGATCTTGAACCCACTTTGATTAGTCAGATAAAGGAAGCCCAGAAAGGAAATGCTAGTATTGATGGAATCAAGCGTTGTATCGGAACAGGGAAGGTACCTGGATTCACCGAAGATGAAGAAGGAGTTTTCTGGTACAAGGGACGTATCTGTGTTCCAGCAGATTCAGATTTGAAACAAGTCATTATGAAGGAAGCCCATGATAATCTTTATTCTATCCACCAGGTGGAACCAAGATGTATCAAGATCTAAAGGAGCAATTTTGGTGGCACAAAATGAAGAGAGAAGTCGGAAGCTACATACACTACTGGAAAACAACATGTTCGTGGCGCACTATTTTTCGTCATCCATGGCGCACATGGAGTGCGCCAATAAACCCACGTCACGGCTAAAAGTTAGTTGTGGCGCACTACCAAGTGCGCCACGCCTATATCGATAGATCTCTGGCGCACTGGGTTGTGCGCCACTGTTCTTAGAGCCAATGCACCACGGCTAAGATTTTTGTGGTGCACTAGCTGGTGCGCCACACGGACCAGACCAAGTGCGCCATGGTTACTATGCGTCACAAACACTAGCCATGTGCGCCATGGCTATATTTGCTGTCATTATTTTAATTGCTAGTCCATACATACATGAGTATATATTCACAGTTTGCAAAATAGTACAAATACATGCATATACAGTTTAGAAAACAATACAAATATACATTGTACATTACAAGTGCAATCATTACACAAGTTATCACCGGTGTCATGACTGGCAAGGGAGCTAAGTTCACAATCGCTCTAAGTAGTCACCTAAAGTACTGTCAAATACAATAGAACCACAAACACGGTGAGCAAGATAGAGATTACTATGATGAAGGTTCCTCTCTCTAAGATTCCCCTCTCTCTCGTCTTCACGGTCTTGCAGATCGGGTGCCCCTCCTCCATCTCTTCCTCACGGAGGTGGTCCATCCACATAGCATCCGCCACCTCCTTACTCTTGTAGCCTTTGTAGCTATTACCCGGTTCACTTGTTTGTGACAGTGTTTCCACTCTTCACAAATGCCTAGAATATGGTCTCTGTATACCACATACCACATCTTCACCATCTCTATAGACAAGACAAATAATATTAGACACCGGAAAGTTAGAGTTCAAATATATGACAAGGTAAAGAACTGAAATGTAAGCAAAAGAACTAAGCATTGATTCATAACCATAATAAGTAGCATCGACCACAATTATTAAGTTCAACACATCCATAGAAACTATATAGAGCTATACACAATTTTACAACTACAACTATTGAGGCAAACATCAAGACTCCTAACTCGGCTTAGGGAACGGGAGGACGCCTTCTTTCGTCATCAACGGCCTGAGGTCACCCTGGATCTGTAGGCGATGTTCTATGTCATGGTTAGGCGGTGTATAGCCTCCGTTGTGGAAGACCCCCCCCCCCCCCCCCCCCCCCCCGATGTCATGACATCATGATAGATGATTATGGCAAACTGCTACTAGATGCGATAAAACTCTTGTCTAACATCTGAATCTTGGATCTTTGCCTTGGCTTGGGCCCACTGTCGGAGATGAGATGGTAGCGTGGAGTGTTGTTGGTCCTGTAGGAAAGCCTGCATGTGATGGAGCGCGTAGTAGGCTTCCTTCCAATTGTCATCACTCTGCTTCACGCAAGGGAAGTTCGTTGCGTGGTTGAACATGTGCTTGCCGAACTTGACCTTTTTGGTCAAGAATGTGGTGCCTTCCACCACAACATAGCTAGTCAGAGCATGATCTAGAACATCCTTGATTTTGTCATAGTTTTTCTTCTTGCTCGCTCTCCCCGAGTAGAAATATGTGGCTTGCGAATATTTCGGAGAAAGGACGATGGGTGTGCAGTCTTCGTCTCTGTGCAAAACAATTCAAACAGACCGTTATGTTGGAAAAGGAATGATGGAAATCTAAAAAATCATGTTCTGGCAGCGAGGCTTTGACTTACTCAGGGAAGTAAGGCATGCGAATGTATTCCTTTGTCTTGTTCGCCACCATGATGTCTCAGAGGTAATTCGCCATGAATATCCGTCCAACGAAGCTTCCCAAGCAGCCATCACACATGTAGAAGGGGTCCACTACCATGATGATTGGTGTATTCTCTCTAATGATTTGCATCGCCATACTGAGCGAAAATAAACGGACCATGGTATAGTGTAGAGGGTGCATGTGCAACATACTGAAGATGTCGGAAAACCTCACGAAGAACATATCCCCATGGTTATTATTAGTGAAGCCAAAACCATGTGGCACCTTAGCCACGAAAACCGGGTAAGACAGATCTTTATCTCGAAAAATAAAAATAAAACGAAGACGCTCCAAGAACAACACAATTATGCATAAAACAATAAAAATGAAGTCTTTGGAAGAAACCTGAGATTTTTATTGATGAAGAATGGGATGCCTTAGGAAACCCCAAGCTTTGACGCTTGTACTTCTTGGATATTTCTTGGGGTGACATGGGTGGCATCCCCTAGCTTGAGATTTTGTCCATACTTCATCTTATCACATTACTCTTCCCTACACTTAAAATTTTCCTTCATACAAAACTTTACACAATCTTCATTAGCAACATTAGTGCACTCAACATAATAAGTCTTTTGATTCAGTTTCAACACAAGTAAAACTTCCATTACAACACAAGCTACTGTAGCACTTCCCTTAAAAAGTTCAATTCCCCAAAAAGAACCAAAAAAGGAATCAACAAGAAGCAATGCAAATAATGGTAGAAATCTGACAAAACACACCAGCAGGTAAACACCAAGTTTTTCGAACACCTTCTGTTGATTAAATCGAAAAGTGTTGAACTAACGGAAGTTGGATAACAACTTGGGGCAAAAGCACAAAAAATCATAGCTCAAACTGACATATAGAGATTTTACACGAATTTTTACAGCGAAGCACAAAAATCTGTTTCGGGACAACAACTTTCCCAAGCATTATTTCTCTCTCATTAGAGGTTACTCTTGGCACAAAAAGCAAATAAAAAAGATAGGGAGAGGTTATTACTGAAGAAATAACTTCCAAGATTCAACTAAAACTTTTGGGTTATCTCCCAATAAGTACTTTTCTTTAACGCCTTTAAGTTAGGCATGATAGTTTGAGAAGATGCTCGCATAAGAAATATGAATTGAAGTAAAAGAGAGCATCAAGAAAAGCAAATTCAAAGCACATTCAAGCATAACCCACTTCCTATGAAAAATAATCTTGTAAATAAATAAGTCATGAAAGCACAAAGCAACAAGCATAGGAAAGCAAAACAAGTGCAACTTCAAAAATTTAAACATAAAGAGGGGAAACTTAATATTGTTGAGATACATAAAACCATGTTTCCCTCTCTCATAATAACTTTCAGTAGCATCATGAATAAAATTAACAATATAACTATCACATAAAACATTCTTATCATGAGCCACTTGCATAAAAGAATTAATACTCTCTACATAAACATAGTCATTCTTATTAATTGTAGTGGGAGTAAATTCAACAAATAGCTATGATTATTATTCTCATCACCATAATCATAAAATATAGGAGGCATATTGCAATCATAATTAATTTTCTCCTCAATAATAGGTGGACTGAAAATATCATACTAATCATTGTAATCATCATATATTGGAGGTTTGGTATCATCATAAGCAATAGAATAGCTATCCTCCAAAGCTGGGGAACTAAAAAGATCATTTTCATAAAAACTAGATTACCCAAGCTTAGACTTTTCCATAGCATTAGAAATAATGGTGTTCAAAGAATTCATACTAATAACATTGCTATTAGCACGCAAATAAAGTTCCATAGGTTTTTTAATTTTGTCTTCAAACAATTCATTTCCTAACTCAAGATAAATACTATAAAGCTCTCTAATTTTGTTGTTGTTTTCCATTAAGCCTAACTAGTGAAAACAAGAAACAAAAAGACAAAATTGCATAATCTAAGGGAAATAACTTCAAGCACTCACACTGGAGGATGTGAGTACCTTTTACCTTACCTCCCCGGCAACGGTGCTAGAAAATAGCTTGATGTCTACGCACTTCTATTCTTTTAGACAGTTGTTGGGCCTCCAAGTGCAGAGGTTTGTAGAACAGCAGTAAGTTTTACCTTAAGTGGATCACCCAAGGTTTATCGAACTCAGGGAGGAAGCAGTCAAACGTATCCCCTCTCAAGCAACCCTACAGTCAAGATACAAGAAGTCTCTTGTGTCCCCAACACACCCAATAGACTTTCCAGGTGTATAGGTGCACTAGTTTGGCGAAGAGATAGTGAAATACAAGTGGTATGGATAATTATAAGTGGTAACGGTGCCAGAAAATATCTTGATGGCATGGAAGAGACTAAAGGCAAACTGAAATAAAGATGGAAGCAAGCAAACATGTAACAGATCTAGTTGCAAATGAAGTTTCAATGCTTAGAAACAAGACGTAGGGATCATACTTTCACTAGTGAACACTCTCATATAAATATCTTCTCTTCATGATACTACTCTGAACTACTCTTCGGTTGGACACTCTAATCCATGGTAGGGCTATAACAACACTCCTCAAAGTTCGCTTTCCCCATCTAGATAACCCCACACTGTCACCTTGAGCTCTAGATGGTTCCAACAAACACCACAATTTCATATAAACATCCAACTCCAAATATAACTCATAACAAGTATTTGTAATCTCTAGCCTAAGTGCCACCATGGTGTGCACGCTATCACTTTCACACACATGGGGAGAGCAGAGAACTATTAAAGCACTTGAGAAGCAAGGTAGATCTACTTGATTACAAAGCTCATGATCACAATATGATCATGCATAGAGAGAGAGATGAACACATAGCTACCTGTAGAACCCTTAGCCTCGAAGAAGAACTACTCCCTCCTCATCATGGGAATCAGCAACGGCAATGGAGATGGTCTGGGGGCACCTACCCGTCCCGGTAGGGTGCCGGAACAGAGACTTTCTATCCCCCGAATCTCCCCTTCGGTGGCGGCGGCGCTGCGGAACTTTTCGTGTCTGGAGGCTATCCGATTTAGGGTTTTCGTCCCACGGGCTTCTTATAGGCGAAGGGGCGAGGTCGGTGGCCGGCCAGGGGGCCCACACCATGCCCTGATGCAGCCTAGGGCTGCCCGCGCAAAGGTGGGTGTGGCCGCCCTGTGGCCCCCCTTCGTCTCTCCTTCGGACTCCATGTGTCTCCCGGTAAAATATTGACTTTGGCTTTTGTCCTGTCCAATTCCGAGAATATTCATTTTCTGACTTTTCTGGAACCAGAACAGCAGAAAACAGGCAACTGGCACTATGGCATCTTGTTAATAGGTTAGTTCCAGAAAATGTGTAAAAGTACTCCAAAGTGTGGACAAAACATAAGAAAGTAGATATAAAATAAGCATGGAACATCAAAAATTATAGATACGTTTGCAACGTATCAGTGGTCATGTGGATCAATGTGATTTTGGAAAAGAACACATGCAATGAAACTAGTGGATTAATGTGGTTTAGGAAAAGAACACATGCAATGACTCTAGGGACTCCATCTACCAAATCATGGTCACAAAGACCAAAAACACATAGGAAAGCAGCTTCCACATTGCATGTTGCACCTATGTGGTAGAAGTTCCATCATAGAATCAACTAAAGTGCGTGAGGTCATGTGGATCAATCTGGGTTTTGAAAAGAACACATGCAATGACACTAGGGGATCAATGTGGTTTAGGAAAAGAACACATTCAATAACTCTAGCGATTCCATGTGTCAAACCATGGTCACAAAGACCAAAAACACATAGGAAAGCAGCGTCCATAATGTGTGTTGTCATGTGGATCAATGTGGTTTTTTAAAATAATAGATGCAATGACACTAGGGGATCAATGTGGTTTAGGAAAAGAACACATGCAATGATTCTAGGGATTTCATTTGTTAAACCATGGGTAGAGAAACCAAAACACATAGTAAACCAGCTTCCACATTGCATTTTCTACCAGTATGACAGAAGTTGCATCACAGAATCCGCTGGAGTGTGACTTGTTATGTGGATCAATGTGGTTTTGCAAAAGAACACATGCAATTACACTAGGGGATCAATGTGGTTTAGGAAAATAACACATGCAATGACTCTAGGGACTCCATGTGTCAGACCATGGTCATAGAGACCAAAAAAACATAGGAAAGCGGCTTCCACATTGCATGTTGCACTAGGCTGACAGAAGTTGCATCACAGAATCCACTAGATTGTGTGTTGTTATGTGCATCAATGTGGTTTCGGAAAAGAATATACGAAATGACACTAGGGGATCAGCGTGGTTTAGGAAAAGAAAACATGCAATGAATCTAGGGACTCCATGTGTCAAACTATGGTAATAGAGACCAAAAACACATAGTAAAGTAGCTTCCACATTGCATGTTGCACCAGTGTGACAGAACTTACATCACATAATCCACTAGAGTATGTGTGGTCATGTGAATCAATGTGGTTTTGGAAAACAACACATGCAATGACACTAGGGGATCAACGTCGTTTAGGAAAAGAACACATGCAATGACTCTAGGGATCCATGTGTCAAACCATGGTCACAAAGACCAAAAACATAGCGAAGCAGGTTCGATATTGCATGTTGAACCAGTGTGACAGAAGTTGCATCACAGAATCCACTGGAGTGTGTGTGGTCATGTGGATCAATGTGGTTTGGCAAAAGAACACACGTAATGACACTAGGGGATCAATGTGGTTTTAGAGAAAGAACATAGTCAGTGACTCTAGGGACTCCATGTGTCAAACCATGGTCATGGAGACCAAAAACACATAGGAAAGCGGATTTCCACATTGCATGTTGCACTAGTGTGGCATAACTTTCATCACAGAATCCACTAGAGTGTCTGTGGTCATGTGGATCAATGTGGTTTTGCAAACTAACACATGCAATGACACTAGTTGATCAATGTGGTTTAGGAAAAGAACACAAGCAATGAATCTAGGGACTCCATGTGTTAAGCCATGGTCACAAAGACCACAAACACATACGAAAGCAGCTTCCACATTGCATGATGCACCAGTGTGGCAGAAGTTGCAACATAGAATCCACTAGAATTGGTGTGGTCATGTGGATCATTATGGTTTCGTAAAAGAACACATGCAATGACTCTAGGGACCCTGTGTCAAACCATGGTCACAGAGACGAAAAACACATTGGAAAGCAGCTTCCACATTGCATGTTGCACCAGTGTAACAGAAGTTGCATCACAGAATCCACTAGAGTATGTGTGGTCATGTGGATCAGTGTGGTTAGGAAAAGAACAAATGCAATGACTCTAGGGACTCCAGGTGTCAAACCATGGTCATAGAGACCAAAAACATATAAAAATGCAGCTTCCTGATTGCATGTTGCACCAGTGTGACAGAAGTTGCATCACATAATCCACTAGAGTGTATGTGGTCATGTGGATCAATGCGGTTTTGGAAAAAAACACATGCAATGACACTAGGGGATCAATGTGTCAAACCATGGTCACAGATACCAAAAGCACATGGGAAAGCAGCTTTCAGATTGCATGTTGTACCAGTGTGATAAAAGTTGCATCACAGAATCGACTGCATTGTGTGTGGATGTGGATCAATGTGATTTTGGAAAAGAACACATGCATTGACACTAGGGGATCAATGTGGTTTAGGAAAAGAACACATGAAATGACTCTAGGGACTCCATGTGTCAAACCATGGTCATAGAGACCAAAAACACATAGGAAAGAAGCTTCCGCATTGCATGTTGCACCAGTGTGGCAAAAGTTGCATCATAGAATCCACTAGAGTGCGTGTGGTCATGTGGATCAATCTGGTTTTGGGAAAGAACACATGTATGACACTAGGGATCAATGTGGATTAGGAAAATAACACATTCAATAACTCTAGCGATTCCATGTGTTAAACCATGGTCATAGAGACCAAAAACACATAGGAAAGCAGCTTCCATTTTGCATGTTGCACTAGTCTGAAAGAACACAGGCAATGAATCTAGGGACTCCATGTGTCATACCATGGTCAGAGAGACCAAAAACGCATAGGAAACTAGCTTCCACATTGCATGTTGCACCAGTCTGGCTGAAGTTGCATCACAGAATCCACTGGATTGTGTGTTGTTATGTGGATCAATGTGGTTTCTGAAAAGAATATACGAAATGACACTAGGGGATCAGCGTGGTTTAGGAAAAGAACACAGGCAATGAATCTAGGGACTACATGTGTGAAACTATGGTAACAGAGACCAAAAACACATAGGAAAGCAGCTTCCACATTGCATGTTGCACCAGTGTGACAGAAGTTACATCACATAATCCACTAGAGTGTGTGTGGTCATGTGTATCAATGTGGTTTTGGAAAATAACACACGTAATGACACTAGGGGATCAATGTGATTTAGAGAAAGAACATAGTCAATGACTCTAGGGACTCCATATGTCAAACCATGGTCATGGAGACCAAAAACACATAGGAAATCGGATTTCCACATTGCATGTTGCACTAGTGTGGCAGAACTTTCATCACATAATCCACTAGAGTGTTTGTGGTCATGTGGATCAATGTGGTTTTGCAAACTAACACATGCAATGACACTAGTTGATCAATGTGGTTTAGGAAAAGAACACAAGCAATGAATCTAGGGACTCCATGTGTTAAGCCATGGTCACAAAGACCAAAAACACATACGAAAGCAGCTTCCACATTGCATGATGCACCAGTGTGGCAGAAGTTGCAACATAGAATCCACTAGAATTGGTGTGGTCATGTGGATCATTATGGTTTCGTAAAAGAACACATGCAATGACTCTAGGGACCCTGTGTCAAACCATGGTCACAGAGACGAAAAACACATTGGAAAGCAGCTTCCACATTGCATGTTGCACAAGTGTAACAGAAGTTGCATCACAGAATCCACTAGAGTATGTGTGGTCATGTGGATCAGTGTGGTTAGGAAAAGAACAAATGCAATGACTCTAGGGACTCCATGTGTCAAACCATGGTCATAGAGACCAAAAACACATAAGAATGCAGCTTCCAGATTGCATGTTGCACCAGTGTGATAGAAGTTGCATCACATAATCCACTAGAGTGTATGTGGTCATGTGGATCAATGCGGTTTTGGAAAATAACACATGCAATGACACTAGGGGATCAATGTGTCAAACCATCGTCACAGATACCAAAAGCACATGGGAAAGCAGCTTTCACATTGCATGTTGTACCAGTGTGATAAAAGTTGCATCACAGAATCCACTGGATTGTGTGTGGATGTGGATCAATGTGATTTTGGAAAAGAACACATGCATTGACACTAGGGGATCAATGTGGTTTAGGAAAAGAACACATGAAATGACTCGAGGGACTCCATGTGTCAAACCATGGTCATAGAGACCAAAAACACATAGGAAAGAAGCTTCCGCATTGCATGTTGCACCAGTGTGGTAACAGTTGCATCATAGAATCCACTAGAGTGCGTGTGGTCATGTGGATCAATCTGGTTTTGGGAAAGAACACATGTATGACACTAGGGATCAATGTGGATTAGGAAAATAACACATTCAATAACTCTAGCGATTCCATGTGTTAAACCATGGTCACAGAGACCAAAAACACATAGGAAAGCAGCTTCCATTTTGCATGTTGCACTAGTCTGATAGAAGTTGCATCTTAGAAACAACTAGAGTGTGTGTTGTCATGTGGATCAATGTGGTTTTTCAAAATAATAGATGCAATGACACTAGGGGATCAATGTGCTTCAGGAATAGAACACATGCAATTACTCTAGGGACTCCATGTGTCATACCATGGTCAGAGAGACCAAAAACACATAGGAAACTAGCTTCCACATTGCATGTTGCACCAGTCTGGCTGAAGTTGCATCACAGAATCCACTGGATTGTGTGTTGTTATGTGGATCAATGTGGTTTCTGAAAAGAATATACGAAATGACACTAGGGGATCAGCGTGGTTTAGGAAAAGAACACATGCAATGAATCTAGGGACTCCATGTGCGAAACTATGGTAACAGAGACCAAAAACACATAGGAAAGCAGCTTCCACATTGCATGTTGCACCAGTGTGACAGAAGTTACATCACATAATCCACTAGAGTGTGTGTGGTCATGTGGATCAATGTGGTTTTGGAAAATAACACACGTAATGACACTAGGGGATCAATGTGATTTAGAGAAAGAACATAGGCAATGACTCTAGGGACTCCATGTGTCAAACCATGGTCACGGAGACCAAAAACACATAGGAAAGCGGATTTCCACATTGCATGTTGCACTAGTGTGCAAGAACTTTCATCACAGAATCCACTAGAGTGTGTGTGGTCATGTGGATCAATGTGGTAATCGAAAATAACACATGCAATGACACTAGTGGATCAATGTGGTTTAGGAAAAGAACACAGGCAATGAATCTAGGGACTCGATGTGTTAAGCCACGGTCACAAAGACCAAAAACACATAGGAAAGCAGCTTCCACATTGCATGATGCACCAGTGTGGCAGAAGTGGCACCATAGAATCCACTAGAATTGGTGTGGTCATGTGGATCATTATGGTTTCGTAAAAGAACACATGCAATGACTCTAGGGACCCTGTGTCAAACCATGGTCACAGAGACGAAAAACACATTGGAAAGCAGCTTCCACATTGCATGTTGCACCAGTGTAACAGAAGTTGCATCACAGAATCCACTAGAGTATGTGTGGTCATGTGGATTAGTGTGGTTAGGAAAAGAACAAATGCAATGACTCTAGGGACTCCACGTGTCAAACCATGGTCATAGAGACCAAAAACACATAAGAATGCAGCTTCCAGATTGCATGTTGCACCAGGGTGACAGAAGTTGCATCACATAATCCACTAGAGTGTATGTGGTCATGTGGATCAATGCGGTTTTGGAAAACAACACATGCAATGACACTAGGGGATCAATGTGTCAAACCATGGTCACAGAGACCAAAAGCACATTGGAAAGCAGCTTTCACATTGCATGTTGTACCAGTGTGATAAAAGTTGCATCACAGAATCCACTGGATTGTGTGTGGATGTGGATCAATGTGATTTTGGAAAAGAACACATGCATTGACACTAGGGGATCAATGTGGTTTAGGAAAAGAACACATGAAATGACTCTAGGGACTCCATGTGTCAAACCATGGTCATAGAGACCAAAAACACATAGGAAAGAAGCTTCCGCATTGCATGTTGCACTAGTGTGGCAAAAGTTGCATCATAGAATTCACTAGAGTGCGCGTGGTCATGTGGATCAATCTGGTTTTGGGAAAGAACACATGTATGACACTAGGGATCAATGTGGATTAGGAAAATAACAAATTCAATAACTCTAGCGATTCCATGTGTTAAACCATGGTCACAGAGACCAAAAACACATAGGAAAGCAGCTTCCATTTTGCATGTTGCACTAGTCTGACAGAAGTTGCATCTTAGAAACAACTAGAGTGTGTGTTGTCTTGTGGATCAATATGGTTTTTCAAAATAATAGATGCAATGACACTAGGGGATCAATGTGCTTCAGGAATAGAACACATGCAATTACTCTAGGGACTCCATGTGTCATACCATGGTCAGAGAGACCAAAAACGCATAGGAAACCAGCTTCCACATTGCATGTTGCACCAGTCTGGCTGAAGTTGCATCACAGAATCCACTGGATTGTGTGTTGTTATGTGGATCAATGTGGTTTCTGAAAAGAATATACGAAATGACACTAGGGGATCAGCGTGGTTTAGGAAAAGAACACATGCAATGAATCAAGGGACTACATGTGTGAAACTATGGTAACAGAGACCAAAAACCCATAGGAAAGCAGCTTCCGCATTGCATGTTGCACCAGTGTGACAGAAGTTACATCACATAATCCACTAGAGTGTGTGTGGTCATGTGGATCAATGTGGTTTTGGAAAATAACACACGTAATGACACTAGGGGATCAATGTGATTTAGAGAAAGAACATAGTCAATGACTCTAGGGACTCCATGTGTCAAACCATGGTCACGGAGACCAAAAACACATAGGAAAGCGGATTTCCACATTGCATGTTGCACTAGTGTGGCAGAACTTTCATCACTGAATCCACTAGAGTGTGTGTGGTCATGTGGATCAATGTGGTTTTGCAAACAAACACATGCAATGACACTAGTTGATCAATGTGGTTTAGGAAAAGAACACAAGCAATGAATCTAGGGACTCCATGTGTTAAGCCATGGTCACAAAGACCAAAAACACATACGAAAGCAGCTTCCACATTGCATGATGCACCAGTGTGACAGAAGTTGCAACATAGAATCCACTAGAATTGGTGTGGTCATGTGGCTCATTATGGTTTCGTAAAAGAACACATGCAATGACTCTAGGGACCCTGTGTCAAACCATGGTCACAGAGACGAAAAACACATTGGAAAGCAGCTTCGACATTGCATGTTGCACAAGTGTAACAGAAGTTGCATCACAGAATCCACTAGAGTATGTGTGGTCATGTGGATCAGTGTGGTTAGGAAAAGAACAAATGCAATGACTCTAGGGACTCCATGTGTCAAACCATGGTCATAGAGACCAAAAACACATAAGAATGCAGCTTCCAGATTGCATGTTGCACCAGTGTGACAGAAGTTGCATCACATAATCCACTAGAGTGTATGTGGTCATGTGAATCAATGCGGTTTTGGAAAACAACACATGCAATGACACTAGGGGATCAATGTGTCAAACCATGGTCACAGATATCAAAAGCACATGGGAAAGCAGCTTTCACATTGCATGTTGTACCAGTGTGATAAAAGTTGCATCACAGAATCCACTGGATTGTGTGTGGATGTGGATCAATGTGATTTTGGAAAAGAACACATGCATTGACACTAGGGGATAAATGTGGTTTAGGAAAAGAACACATGCAATGACTCTAGGGACTCCATGTGTCAAACCATGGTCATAGAGACCAAAAACACATAGGAAAGAAGCTTCCGCATTGCATGTTGCACCAGTGTGGCAAAAGTTGCATCATAGAATCCACTAGAGTGCGTGTGGTCATGTGGATCAATCTGGTTTTGGGAAAGAACACATGTATGACACTAGGGATCAATGTGGATTAGGAAAATAACAGATTCAATAACTCTAGCGATTCCATGTGTTAAACCATGGTCACAGAGACCAAAAACACATAGGAAAGCAGCTTCCATTTTGCATGTTGCACTAGTCTGACAGAAGTTGCATCTTAGAAACAACTAGAGTGTGTGTTTTCATGTGGATCAATGTGGTTTTTAAAAATAATAGATGCAATGACACTAGGGGATCAATGTACTTCAGGAATAGAACACATGCAATTACTCTAAGGACTCCATGTGTCATACCATGGTCAGAGAGACCAAAAACGCATAGGAAACCAGCTTCCACATTGCATGTTGCACCAGTCTGGCTGAAGTTGCATCACAGAATCCACTGGATTGTGTGTTCTTATGTGGATCAATGTGGTTTCTGAAAAGAATATACAAAATGACACTAGGGGATCAGCGTGGTTTAGGAAAAGAACACATGCAATGAATCTAGGGACTGCATGTCTGAAACTATGGTAACAGAGACCAAAAACACATAGGAAAGCAGCTTCCACATTGCATATTGCACCAGTGTGACAGAAGTTACATCACATAATCCACTAGAGTGTGTGTGGTCATGTGGATCAATGTGGTTTTGGAAAATAACACACGTAATGACACTAGGGGATCAATGTGATTTAGAGAAAGAACATAGTCAATGACTCTAGGGACTCCATGTGTCAAACCATGGTCACGGAGACCAAAAACACATAGGAAAGCGGATTTCCACATTGCATGTTGCACTAGTGTGGAAGAACTTTCATCACAGAATCCACTAGAGTGTGTGTGGTCATGTGGATCAATGTGGTTTTGCAAACTAACACATGCAATGACACTAGTTGATCAATGTGGTTTAGGAAAAGAACACAAGCAATGAATCTAGGGACTCCATGTGTTAAGCCATGGTCACAAAGACCAAAAACACATACGAAAGCAGCTTCCACATTGCATGATGCACTAGTGTGGCAGAAGTTGCAACATAGAATCCACTAGAATTGGTGTGGTCATGTGGATCATTATGGTTTCGTAAAAGAACACATGCAATGACTCTAGGGACCCCGTGTCAAACCATGGTCACAGAGACGAAAAACACATTGGAAAGCAGCTTCCACATTGCATGTTCCACCAGTGTAACAGAAGTTGCATCACAGAATCCACTAGAGTATGTGTGGTCATGTGGATCAGTGTGGTTAGGAAAAGAACAAATGCAATGACTCTAGGGACTCCATGTGTCAAACCATGGTCATAGAGACCAAAAACACATAAGAATGCAGCTTCCAGATTGCATGTTGCACCAGTGTGACAGAAGTTGCATCACATAATCCACTAGAGTGTATGTGGTCATGTGGATCAATGCGGTTTTGGAAAACAACACATGCAATGACACTAGGGGATCAATGTGTCAAACCATGGTCACAGAGACCAAAAGCACATGGGAAAGCAGCTTTCACATTGCATGTTGTACCAGTGTGATAAAAGTTGCATCACAGAATCCACTAGATTGTGTGTGGATGTGGATCAATGTGATTTTGGAAAAGAACACATGCATTGACACTAGGGGATCAATGTGGTTTAGAAAAAGAACACATGAAATGACTCTACGGACTCCATGTGTCAAACCATGGTCATACAGACCAAAAACACATAGGAAAGAAGCTTCCGCATTGCATGTTGCACCAGTGTGGCAAAAGTTGCATCATAGAATCCACTAGAGTGCGTGTGGTCATGTGGATCAATCTGGTTTTGGGAAAGAACACATGTATGACACTAGGGATCAATGTGGATTAGGAAAATAACAGATTCAATAACTCTAGCGATTCCATGTGTTAAACCATGGTCACAGAGACCAAAAACACATAGGAAAGCAGCTTCCATTTTGCATGTTGCACTAGTCTGACAGAAGTTGCATCTTAGAAACAACTAGAGTGTGTGTTGTCATGTGAATCAATGTGGTTTTTCAAAATAATAGATGCAATGATGCTAGGGGATCAATGTGCTTCAGGAATAGAACACATGCAATTACTCTACGGACTCCATGTGTCATACCATGGTCAGAGAGACCAAAAACGCATAGGAAACCAGCTTCCACATTGCATGTTGCACCAGTCTGGCTGAAGTTGCATCACAGAATCCACTGGATTGTCTGTTGTTATGTGGATCAATGTGGTTTCTGAAAAGAATATACGAAATGACACTAGGGGATCAACGTGGTTTAGGAAAAGAACACATGCAATGAATCTAGGGACTGCATGTGTGAAACTATGGTAAAAGAGAGAAAAAACACATAGGAAAGCAGCTTCCACATTGCATGTTGCACCAGTGTGACAGAAGTTACATCACATAATCCACTAGAGTGTGTGTGGTCATGTGGATCAATGTGGTTTTGGAAAATAACACACGTAATGACACTAGGGGATCAATGTGATTTAGAGAAAGAACATAGTCAATGACTCTAGGGACTCCATGTGTCAAACCATGGTCACGGAGACCAAAAACACATATGAAAGCGGATTTCCACATTGCATGCTGCACTAGTGTGGCAGTACTTTCATCACAGAATCCACTAGAGTGTTTGTGGTCATGTGGATCAATGTGGTAATCGAAAATAACACATGCAATGACACTAGTGGATCAATGTGGTTTAGGAAAAGAACACAGGCAATGAATCTAGGGACTCGATGTGTTAAGCCACGGTCACAAAGACCAAAAACACATAGGAAAGCAGCTTCCACATTGCATGATGCACTAGTGTGGCAGAAGTGGCACCATAGAATCCACTAGAATTGGTGTGGTCATGTGGATCATTATGGTTTCGTAAAAGAACACATGCAATGACTCTAGGGACCCTGTGTCAAACCATGGTCACAGAGACCAAAAACACATTGGAAAGCAGCTTCCACATTGCATGTTGCACCAGTGTAACAGAAGTTGCATCACAGAATCCACTAGAGTATGTGTGGTCATGTGGATCAGTGTGGTTAGGAAAAGAACAAATGCAATGACTCTAGGGACTCCAGGTGTCAAACCATGGTCATAGAGACCAAAAACATATAAAAATGCAGCTTCCTGATTGCATGTTGCACTAGTGTGACAGAAGTTGCATCACATAATCCACTAGAGTGTATGTGGTCATGTGGATCAATGCGGTTTTGGAAAACAACACATGCAATGACACTAGGGGATCAATGTGTCAAACCATGGTCACAGATACCAAAAGCACATGGGAAAGCAACTTTAACATTGCATGTTGTACCAGTGTGATAAAAGTTGCATCACAGAATCCACTGGATTGTGTGTGGATGTGGATCAATGTGATTTTGGAAAAGAACACATGCATTGACACTAGGGGATCAATGTGGTTTAGGAAAAGAACACATGAAATGACTCTAGGGACTCCATGTGTCAAACCATGGTCATAGAGACCAAAAACACATAGGAAAGAAGCTTCCGCATTGCATGTTGCACCAGTGTGGCAAAAGTTGCATCATAGAATCCACTAGAGTGCGTGTGGTCATGTGGATCAATCTGGTTTTGGGAAAGAACACATGTATGAAACTAGGGATCAATGTGGATTAGGAAAATAACACATTCAATAACTCTAGCGATTCCATGTGTTAAACCATGGTCACAGAGACCAAAAACACATAGGAAAGCAGCTTCCATTTTGCATGTTGCACTAGTCTGACAGAAGTTGCATCTTAGAAACAACTAGAGTGTGTGTTGTCATGTGGATCAATGTGGTTTTTCAAAATAATAGATGCAATGACACTAGGGGATCAATGTGCTTCAGGAATAGAACACATGCAATTACTCTAGGGACTCCATGTGTCATACCATGGTCAGAGAGACCAAAAACGCATAGGAAACCAGCTTCCACATTGCATGTTGCACTAGTCTGGCTGAAGTTGCATCACAGAATCCACTGGATTGTGTGTTGTTATGTGGATCAATGTGGCTTCTGAAAAGAATATACGAAATGACACTAGGGGATCAGGGTGGTTTAGGAAAAGAACACATGCAATGAATCTAGGGACTGCATGTGTGAAACTATGGTAACAGAGACCAAAAACACATAGGAAAGCAGCTTCCACATTGCATGTTGCACCAGTGTGACAGAAGTTGCACCATAGAATCCACTAGAGTGTGTGTGGTCATGTGGATCATTATGGTTTCGTAAAAGAACACATGCAATGACTCTAGGGACCCTGTGTCAAACCATGGTCACAGAGACCAAAAACGCATTGGAAAGCAGCTTCCACATTGCATGTTGCACCAGTGTAACAGAAGTTGCATCACAGAATCCACTAGAGTATGTGTGGTCATGTGGATCAGTGTGGTTAGGAAAAGAACAAATGCAATGACTCTAGGGACTCCAGGTGTCAAACCATGGTCATAGAGACCAAAAACACATAAGAATGCAGCTTCCAGATTGCATGTTGCACCAGTGTGACAGAAGTTGCATCACATAATCCACTATAGTGTATGTGGTCATGTGGATCAATGCGGTTTTGGAAAACAACACATGCAATGACACTAGGGGATCAATGTGTCAAACCATGGTCACAGAGACCAAAAGCACATGGGAAAGCAGCTTTCACATTGCATGTTGTACCAGTGTGATAAAACTTGCATCAAAGAATCCACTGGATTGTGTGTGGATGTGGATCAATGTGATTTTGGAAAAGAACACATGCATTGACACTAGGGGATCAATGTGGTTTAGGAAAAGAACACATGAAATGACTCTAGGGACTCCATGTGTCAAACCATGGTCATAGAGACCAAAAACACATAGGAAAGAAGCTTCCGCATTGCATGTTGCACCAGTGTGGCAAAAGTTGCATCATAGAATCCACTAGAGTGCGCGTGGTCATGTGGATCAATCTGGTTTTGGGAAAGAACACATGTATGACACTAGGGATCAATGTGGATTAGGAAAATAACACATTCAATAACTCTAGCGATTCCATGTGTTAAACCATGGTCACAGAGACCAAAAACACATAGGAAAGCAGCTTCCATTTTGCATGTTGCACTAGTCTGACAGAAGTTGCATCTTAGAAACAACTAGAGTGTGTGTTGTCATGTGGATCAATGTGGTTTTTCAAAATAATAGATGCAATGACACTAGGGGATCAATGTGCTTCAGGAATAGAACACATGCAATTACTCTAGGGACTCCATGTGTCATACCATGGTCAGAGAGACCAAAAACGCATAGGAAACAAGCTTCCACATTGCATGTTGCACCAGTCTGGTTGAAGTTGCATCACAGAATCCACTGGATTGTGTGTTGTTATGTGGATCAATGTGGTTTCTGAAAAGAATATACGAAATGACACTAGGGGATCAGCGTGGTTTAGGAAAAGAACACATGCAATGAATCTAGGGACTGCATGTGTGAAACTATGGTAACAGAGACCAAAAACACATAGGAAAGCAGCTTCCACATTGCATGTTGCACCAGTGTGACAGAAGTTACATCACATAATCCACTAGAGTGTGTGTGGTCATGTGGATCCATGTGGTTTTGGAAAATAACACACGTAATGACACTAGGGGATCAATGTGATTTAGAGAAAGAACATAGTCAATGACTCTAGGGACTCCATGTGTCAAACCATGGTCACGGAGACCAAAAACACATAGGAGAGCGGATTTCCACATTGCATGTTGCACTAGTGTGGCAGAACTTTCATCACAGAATCCACTAGAGTGTTTGTGGTCATGTGGATCAATGTGGTAATCGAAAATAACACATGCAATGACACTAGTGGATCAATGTGGTTTAGGAAAAGAACACAGGCAATGAATCTAGGGACTCCATGTGTTAAGCCACGGTCACAAAGACCAAAAACACATAGGAAAGTAGCTTCCACATTGCATGATGCACCAGTGTGGCAGAAGTTTCACCATAGAATCCACTAGAATTGGTGTGGTCATGTGGATCATTATGGTTTCGTAAAAGAACACATGCAATGACTCTAGGGACCCTGTGTCAAACCATGGTCACAGAGACGAAAAACACATTGGAAAGCAGCTTCCACATTGCAGGTTGCACCAGTGTAACAGAAGTTGCATCACAGAATCCACTAGAGTATGTGTGGTCATGTGGATCAGTGTGGTTAGGAAAAGAACAAATGCAATGACTCTAGGGCCTCCAGGTGTCAAACCATGGTCATAGAGACCAAAAACACATAAGAATACAGCTTCCAGATTGCATGTTGCACCAGTGTGACAGAAGTTGCATCACATAATCCACTAGAGTGTATGTGGTCATGTGGATCAATGCGGTTTTGGAAAACAACACATGCTATGACACTAGGGGATCAATGTGTCAAACCATGGTCACAGATACCAAAAGCACATGGGAAAGCAGCTTTCACATTGCATGTTGTACCAGTGTGATAAAAGTTGCATCACAGAATCCACTGGATTGTGTGTGGATGTGGATCAATGTGATTTTGGAAAAGAACACATGCATTGACACTAGGGGATCAATGTGGTTTAGGAAAAGAACACATGAAATGACTCTAGGGACTCCATGTGTCAAACCATGGTCATAGAGACCAAAAACACATAGGAAAGAAGCTTCCGCATTGCATGTTGCACCAGTGTGGCAAAAGTTGCATCATAGAATCCACTAGAGTGCGCGTGGTCATGTGGATCAATCTGGTTTTGGGAAAGAACACATGTATGACACTAGGGATCAATGTGGATTAGGAAAATAACACATTCAATAACTCTAGCGATTCCATGTGTTAAACCATGGTCACAGAGACCAAAAACACATAGGAAAGCAGCTTCCATTTTGCATGTTGCACTAGTCTGACAGAAGTTGCATCTTAGAAACAACTAGAGTGTGTGTTGTCATGTGGATCAATGTGGTTTTTCAAAATAATAGATGCAATGACACTAGGGGATCAATGTGCTTCAGGTATAGAACACATGCAATTACTCTAGGGACTCCATGTGTCATACCATGGTCAGAGAGACCAAAAACGCATAGGAAACCAGTTTCCTCATTGCATGTTGCACCAGTCTGGCTGAAGTTGCATCACAGAATCCACTGGATTGTGTGTTGTTATGTGGATCAATGTGGTTTCTGAAAAGAATATACGAAATGACACTAGGGGATCAGCGTGGTTTAGGAAAAGTACACATGCAATGAATCTAGGGACTCCATGTGCGAAACTATGGTAACAGAGACCAAAAACACATAGGAAAGCAGCTTCCACATTGCATGTTGCACCAGTGTGACAGAAGTTACATCACATAATCCACTACAGTGTGTGTGGTCATGTGGATCAATGTGGTTTTGGAAAATAACACACGTAATGACACTAGGGGATCAATGTGATTTAGAGAAAGAACATAGGCAATGACTCTAGGGACTCCATGTGTCAAACCATGGTCACGGAGACCAAAAACACATAGGAAAGCGGATTTCCACATTGCATGCTGCACTAGTGTGGCAGTACTTTCATCACAGAATCCACTAGAGTGTGTGTGGTCATGTGGATCAATGTGGTAATCGAAAATAACACATGCAATGACACTAGTGGATCAATGTGGTTTAGGAAAAGAACACAGGCAATGAATCTAGGGACTCCATATGTTAAGCCACGGTCACAAAGACCAAAAACACATAGGAAAGCAGCTTCCACATTGCATGATGCACCAGTGTGGCAGAAGTGGCACCATAGAATCCACTAGAATTGGTGTGGTCATGTGGATCATTATGGTTTCGTAAAAGAACACATGCAATGACTCTAGGGACCCTGTGTCAAACCATGGTCACAGAGACGAAAAACACATTGGAAAGCAGCTTCCACATTGCATGTTGCACCAGTGTAACAGAAGTTGCATCACAGAATCCACTAGAGTATGTGTGGTCATGTGGATCAGTGTGGTTAGGAAAAGAACAAATGCAATGACTCTAGGGACTCCAGGTGTCAAACCATGGTCATAGAGACCAAAAACACATAAGAATGCAGCTTCCAGATTGCATGTTGCACCAGTGTGACAGAAGTTGCATCACATAATCCACTATAGTGTATGTGGTCATGTGGATCAATGCGGTTTTGGAAAACAACACATGCAATGACACTAGGGGATCAATGTGTCAAACCATGGTCACAGAGACCAAAAGCACATGGGAAAGCAGCTTTCACATTGCATGTTGTACCAGTGTGATAAAACTTGCATCAAAGAATCCACTGGATTGTGTGTGGATGTGGATCAATGTGATTTTGGAAAAGAACACATGCATTGACACTAGGGGATCAATGTGGTTTAGGAAAAGAACACATGAAATGACTCTAGGGACTCCATGTGTCAAACCATGGTCATAGAGACCAAAAACACATAGGAAAGAAGCTTCCGCATTGCATGTTGCACCAGTGTGGCAAAAGTTGCATCATAGAATCCACTAGAGTGCGCGTGGTCATGTGGATCAATCTGGTTTTGGGAAAGAACACATGTATGACACTAGGGATCAATGTGGATTAGGAAAATAACACATTCAATAACTCTAGCGATTCCATGTGTTAAACCATGGTCACAGAGACCAAAAACACATAGGAAAGCAGCTTCCATTTTGCATGTTGCACTAGTCTGACAGAAGTTGCATCTTAGAAACAACTAGAGTGTGTGTTGTCATGTGGATCAATGTGGTTTTTCAAAATAATAGATGCAATGACACTAGGGGATCAATGTGCTTCAGGAATAGAACACATGCAATTACTCTAGGGACTCCATGTGTCATACCATGGTCAGAGAGACCAAAAACGCATAGGAAACCAGCTTCCACATTGCATGTTGCACCAGTCTGGTTGAAGTTGCATCACAGAATCCACTGGATTGTGTGTTGTTATGTGGATCAATGTGGTTTCTGAAAAGAATATACGAAATGACACTAGGGGATCAGCGTGGTTTAGGAAAAGAACACATGCAATGAATCTAGGGACTGCATGTGTGAAACTATGGTAACAGAGACCAAAAACACATAGGAAAGCAGCTTCCACATTGCATGTTGCACCAGTGTGACAGAAGTTACATCACATAATCCACTAGAGTGTGTGTGGTCATGTGGATCCATGTGGTTTTGGAAAATAACACACGTAATGACACTAGGGGATCAATGTGATTTAGAGAAAGAACATAGTCAATGACTCTAGGGACTCCATGTGTCAAACCATGGTCACGGAGACCAAAAACACATAGGAGAGCGGATTTCCACATTGCATGTTGCACTAGTGTGGCAGAACTTTCATCACAGAATCCACTAGAGTGTTTGTGGTCATGTGGATCAATGTGGTAATCGAAAATAACACATGCAATGACACTAGTGGATCAATGTGGTTTAGGAAAAGAACACAGGCAATGAATCTAGGGACTCCATGTGTTAAGCCACGGTCACAAAGACCAAAAACACATAGGAAAGTAGCTTCCACATTGCATGATGCACCAGTGTGGCAGAAGTTTCACCATAGAATCCACTAGAATTGGTGTGGTCATGTGGATCATTATGGTTTCGTAAAAGAACACATGCAATGACTCTAGGGACCCTGTGTCAAACCATGGTCACAGAGACGAAAAACACATTGGAAAGCAGCTTCCACATTGCAGGTTGCACCAGTGTAACAGAAGTTGCATCACAGAATCCACTAGAGTATGTGTGGTCATGTGGATCAGTGTGGTTAGGAAAAGAACAAATGCAATGACTCTAGGGCCTCCAGGTGTCAAACCATGGTCATAGAGACCAAAAACACATAAGAATACAGCTTCCAGATTGCATGTTGCACCAGTGTGACAGAAGTTGCATCACATAATCCACTAGAGTGTATGTGGTCATGTGGATCAATGCGGTTTTGGAAAACAACACATGCTATGACACTAGGGGATCAATGTGTCAAACCATGGTCACAGATACCAAAAGCACATGGGAAAGCAGCTTTCACATTGCATGTTGTACCAGTGTGATAAAAGTTGCATCACAGAATCCACTGGATTGTGTGTGGATGTGGATCAATGTGATTTTGGAAAAGAACACATGCATTGACACTAGGGGATCAATGTGGTTTAGGAAAAGAACACATGAAATGACTCTAGGGACTCCATGTGTCAAACCATGGTCATAGAGACCAAAAACACATAGGAAAGAAGCTTCCGCATTGCATGTTGCACCAGTGTGGCAAAAGTTGCATCATAGAATCCACTAGAGTGCGCGTGGTCATGTGGATCAATCTGGTTTTGGGAAAGAACACATGTATGACACTAGGGATCAATGTGGATTAGGAAAATAACACATTCAATAACTCTAGCGATTCCATGTGTTAAACCATGGTCACAGAGACCAAAAACACATAGGAAAGCAGCTTCCATTTTGCATGTTGCACTAGTCTGACAGAAGTTGCATCTTAGAAACAACTAGAGTGTGTGTTGTCATGTGGATCAATGTGGTTTTTCAAAATAATAGATGCAATGACACTAGGGGATCAATGTGCTTCAGGTATAGAACACATGCAATTACTCTAGGGACTCCATGTGTCATACCATGGTCAGAGAGACCAAAAACGCATAGGAAACCAGTTTCCTCATTGCATGTTGCACCAGTCTGGCTGAAGTTGCATCACAGAATCCACTGGATTGTGTGTTGTTATGTGGATCAATGTGGTTTCTGAAAAGAATATACGAAATGACACTAGGGGATCAGCGTGGTTTAGGAAAAGAACACATGCAATGAATCTAGGGACTCCATGTGCGAAACTATGGTAACAGAGACCAAAAACACATAGGAAAGCAGCTTCCACATTGCATGTTGCACCAGTGTGACAGAAGTTACATCACATAATCCACTAGAGTGTGTGTGGCCATGTGGATCAATGTGGTTTTGGAAAATAACACACGTAATGACACTAGGGGATCAATGTGATTTAGAGAAAGAACATAGGCAATGACTCTAGGGACTCCATGTGTCAAACCATGGTCACGGAGACCAAAAACACATAGGAAAGCGGATTTCCACATTGCATGTTGCACTAGTGTGGCAGAACTTTCATCACAGAATCCACTAGAGTGTTTGTGGTCATGTGGATCAATGTGGTAATCGAAAATAACACATGCAATGACACTAGTGGATCAATGTGGTTTAGGAAAAGAACACAGGCAATGAATCTAGGGACTCCATGTGTTAAGCCACGGTCACAAAGACCAAAAACACATAGGAAAGCAGCTTCCACATTGCATGATGCACCAGTGTGGCAGAAGTTGCACCATAGAATCCACTAGAATTTGTGTGGTCATGTGGATCATTATGGTTTCGTAAAAGAACACATGCAATGACTCTAGGGACCCTGTGTCAAACCATGGTCATAGAGACCAAAAACACATTGGAAAGTAGCTTCCACATTGCATGTTGCACCAGTGTAACAGAAGTTGCATCACAGAATCCACTAGAGTATGTGTGGTCATGTGGATCAGTGTGATTTCTGTCACTTCCCCAGATTACCAGAGGCATGAACCCACTATCGAGCATAAATACTAACTCTTGGAGTTGCTAGCATCTACTTGGCCAAGATAGCTACTCACAACGGAAAGCATGCAAGATCACAAATAACAAAGACATGATAGAATCCATAATCAATCTGAAATAGCATCTCAATATCCATCGGATCCCCGCAAACACAACATCCAGAATTACAAATAGATGATCTTGATCATGAACGGAGCTCACAAGATCTAGACATGAAAGCACAAAGGAGGAGAACCAGCCATCTAGCTACTACATGGATCCGTAGTCCAAATATGAACTACTCATGCATCACACCGGAGGCTTGCATGGTGATGAAGAAGGCCTCCAGGGTGAATTCCCCTCACTAGCAGGGTGCTGGGAAGAGCTTCAGATCCCTCTCGATCTAGGGATGGAGATGACGGCGGCTACAGACTCTTTCGTGGATTTTTGATCGGGTACTTAGGGTTTTCGTCCCAAGGGCATCTTATAGGCGGAAGGAGAGGACGAGGGGGTGTTGGGGTCAGCCAGACCACCCCCTGGCGTGGGCCAGGCCTGGCCGCGCGGCCAGCTGGTGTGGCCGGCCCCCAGCCCTTCTCCCTCTCATATTCTGGCATCTGATGACTTCCGGAAAAATAGGCACTTTGGATTTTGTCCTGTCCAATTCCGAGAATATTCATTTTTTGACTTTCCTAGAACCAAAAACAGCAGAAAACAGGCAGCTGGCACTATGGCTCTTGTTAATAGGTTAGTCCAAGAAATCATATGAAAATTACTCCAAAGTGTGGGCAAAACACAAGAAAGTGGATAAAACCAAGCATGGAACATCAAAAATTATAGATACATTTGCAATGTATCAACATCCCCAAGCTTAACTCCTACTCGTCCTCGAGTAGGTAAGTGATAAAAAGAAAGAATAATTTTTGAGGTGACATGCACCATCAAACACTTGATCAAAGTATTAGTAAAACATTCAAAGCTGGGATCATAGTACTTCAATCATAACATGAAAGACAAGGTTCTAGCAATAAGAAAAAGAAACTATGATGCAACATGAGAAGGCACAAACAAAAGATTCATGAATAACAATGCTTTGCAAGACTTTTGTTTGTATCACATAAAGAAAACATAGCATAATAGTATTCAGCTTGTCCCTCATAGAGTAGCAAATATAAATGCATAGGACACCTTCAAAGTTCATAAGAGTGACTAGATACAAATAATTTAAAACAAGCAATATCAAGTTATGCATCAATCAACTAGTCTTGGGACAATGCACATAGAACTAAGAATGGCCACCAAGCTCTCAAAGTAGGTGCATAAAGGTACAAGGTGGAGACTCAATATAATGGTGGAAGAAAGGCCTTTATAAAAGGAAGTAGGGATTCAAGTCTCATAAAGAGCTTCCAAAAATTATGGTACTTATAGCTTTCAGCTCTCATTGCCCCTATGATAAGCATCTTGAAGTGATTAAGGTTAAAGTGAACAAACTATGGTGTATATGCTTGACGAAGTATAAGTTAGAAATCTCAAGTCCCTTGTATACGAGGGCCGCTCCTCATGCTACTCAAGTTTAGTCACCGGTAAGTTCTTGTCATCGTAAGTACATGTGTATCATAGAGAACCGCCAACGGGGTACCCTTGCCCGATGATACGGAAGAATCCCCATATCAAAATGACAAGGCAAGCAGACAACGAGCATCTCAGTAATCTTCTTATTTGCCATGGGAATATGGTGCTTTTTTATCTCCTTCCTCTTTTCATAATCTCTTTTTTTTCTTTCTCTTTTCTCTTTTTTCTCAATATAGGACTCTTTTTTATAAGAAGAATGCTTCATAGACAGCTCATTATGGTTACGCTGCAGGCTTCCACCATGTCAGCATGGATTAGACTAGCGGCCCAGGCATTTCTCTAACACATATACGTAACTCCATGGACTTACAAGCTCCCCTTTCATTTCACACCGAGGACATCATATACAAATGAGCATGATATCAACTAGGTACAAAAGTGTTCCCCATGACAGCATGGTTCTGCTAATTCCCAACAAATAAGTGCAAGCATATACAACATAGACGACACAATGATTCAAGTTTATTAAGGGCAAGAAAAGTAAAGTGTGCCATCAAGTTCGTGAGAGCTTTAATCACTAGTTTTCTCATAACAAGTTTAATCGGAAGGTAAACAAAAGCATGAATATACTTGGAATACCATAAGCTAGTAGGTAGGTATGGTGGACTCTTTGGAATAACTTGGTTTAAGGAATTGGATGCATGAGTGGAACTCATACTTGCTTGTGGAGGCTAGCAAAAGACTAGGAGCGACAAACTAAGAGAGCAATAATGGACATAATCATGCAGAGCGAAAAAACATCATTGATCAAAGCATAAAGTGATTCTACAAGTTGAAAACTAAAGGATCATCAAGGCTATGGTGACTTGAGATAGTCATAACATGGTGTGAGCATGCGCCAAGTCAACCCAAATAAAGCATCAACGGAGAATATCACTATACTATGCTTTAATATGCTAAAACAACGCATGATTCATCCAAGGCACATTAAGCAATCTCAATTGTTTATAACAAGTCATGCTACAGAAAAGAATACTAAGCATAAAGCCAAAACAACATCAAGCATGGCATGACAGAGCATAGGCCACAGTCAAAAACGAGCTCTTTTTGCCACATAAGCATGAACTTTCCTACTATTTTCCAATCCAAACCAAACTATTTGAAAACCAATGTATAAAAGAGGGGGTCCAACCAATTTATTTAGAAAACTAAGAAAACAAAGCAAACGAAAAACCAAAACAAAAATGAAAAAGAAGACGCTCCAAGAACAACACAACTGTGCATGAAACAATAAAAATGAAGCGTTTGGAAGAAACCTAGGAGTTTTATTGATGAAGAAGGGGATGCCTTGGAAATCCCCAAGCTTTGACACTTGTACTTCTTGGATATTTCTTGGGGTGACACGCGTGGCATCCCCAAGCTTGAGCTTTAGTCCATCCTTCATCTCATTACTCATTCCTTCCATACACCTGAAATTTTTCCTTCATACAAAACTTCACACAATCTTTATTAGCAACATTAGTGCACTCAAGATAAATAAGTCTTAAGATTCAGTTGTAATAACAAATAAACTTCCATTAGAACACTAGCTACTGTAGCACTTCCCTCAAAAAGCTAAATTCCCCAAAAGAACTCAAAAAGAAACCAACAAGAAGCAAATGCAAAAAATGGCAGAAATCTGTCAAAACAGACCAGCAGGTAAAAACGAATTTTTGCGAAGCCATTCTGTTGCTCAAATCAAAAAGTGTTGAACTAACGAAAGTTAGAAAACAACCTGAGTCAGAAGCACAAAATTTTACGCCTCAAAAAGATGTTCAGAGATTTTACACGAATTTTTACGGTGAAGCACAGAAATCTGTTTCGGGACAGCAACTTTCCCAATCATTACTTCTCTCTCATTAGAGGTTACTCTTGGCACAAAAAGCAAATAAAAAGGATAAGGAGCGGTTATTACTGAAGTAATAACTTCCAAGACTCATCTAAAACTTTTGGGTTATCTCCCAATAAGTACTTTTCTTTAACGCCTTTAAGTTAGGCATAAGAAGCAAGAAAAAGAATCAAGTATTCTCAAATGAAGAAGCATTAAGACCAAATTTTGTTTTCATAGGAGAAGAAAAATAAATCTTCTCTCTCTTCTTAGCGAAGTGTTCTATACCTTTCTTGAGTGGGAGTTGATATTTAATGGTGCCTTCTTTCATATCAATAATGGCACCAACAGTTCTAAGAAAACGTCTTCCCAAAGTAATAGGACAAGAAGCATTACATTCAACATCCAAAACATAGAAATCAATGAGGACATAAGCATTGTTAACCATAATAAGGACATCATTAAAACTCCCCATGAGTTTATTTTTAGCATTATCATCACGTAGGATATTCAAATAGCAATCTTCAAGTGGAGGCAAATCAAGCATATCATAAATCCTTCTAGGCATAATAGAAACACTATTATCAAGATCACATAAAGCTTTGAACTCAAAGTCATTCACTTTCATGTTAATGATGAGTTCCCAACCATCTTCTTGTTTTATAGTAATAGAAGCTTTATGTTTCAACTTTTCTTCTTTTATCTTTATGAGAGCATCAGTAATGTGTTTTGTAAAGGCCATGTTCATAGCAATAGCATTAGGACTTTTAGCAAGCTTTTGTAGGAACTTAATAACTTCAGAGATATTGCAACCATCAAGATCAAAATCAAATTTATCATCTAAAGTAGTAGAACTATTACTAGCCTCAACACTAGTGGTGGTAATAGTAGAAACACTAATGTTTCTAGTAATTTCATCTTCTCTTTCCCACTTAGCATGTAATTCAGCTAATAGTCTAACATTTTCATCAATTCTTACTTCTATAGCATTAGTAGCTGCAAAGGGATTCTCATTAGTTTCAAGTTTAGCAGCCATTTTATTGATCAAAGAGGATTGAGCTTCAGACAAAGATGATATGTTTCTTTCCGCATTAGAGAGTTTCAATTGTAAACTAGGAATTTCCCTATTTAGACTTTGAAGTTGATGGCTAATGTTCTTCAATATGGTAGATTGTTCCTCCATAGTTTTAGTAAATAGTTTATTTTGCTCATATTGCATTTTCATGAAGTTTTTAGTGGCTCTTTCAACTTCTAAAATTCTCTCTTCACTAGGTAAACCAGGTTTACCATTATAGCCATAAGTATTATTAGGAGGGTAGGGCCTATAATTGTTATTACCATAAGCATTGTTGCCAAAATTGTTATTTCTTATGAAGTTCACATGAACTTGCTCTTCTTGAGCAACAAAAGAAGCTAAAGGAACATTATTTGGATCAATATGGGCTTTCTCATTAACAAGCATAGACATAATGATATCAATTTTATCACTCAAGGAGGAAGTTTCCTCAATAGAATTTACCTTCCTACCTTGTGGAGCTCTCTCAGTATGCCATTCAGAATAATTAACCATCATATTGTCCAGAAGTTTTGTTGCAGCACCCAAAGTAATGGTCATAAAGGTACCTCCAGCAGCAGAATCCAATAGGTTCCTTGAAGAGTAGTTCAATCCTGCATAAAAAGTTTTGATGATCATCCAAGTAGTCAGTCCATGAGTGGGACAATTCTTTACCAAAGATTTCATTCTTTCCCAAGCTTGAGCAACATGTTCATTATCAGATTGTTTAAACTTCATTATTTCACTTCTCATAGATATAATCTTAGCAGGAGGATAGTATTTTCCAATGAAAGCATCTTTGCACTTAGTCCAAGAATCAATACTATTCCTAGTTAAGGAATTCAACCATTCTTTAGCTTTTCCTCTCAAAGAGAAAGGAAACAATTTAAGCTTAATAATATTACCATCTATATCCCTATGCTTTTGCATCTCACAAAGTTCAACAAAGTTATTTAGATGGGCAGCAGCATCTTCATTACTAACACCAGAAAATTG
Source organism: Avena eriantha (assembly GCA_910589775.1). NCBI lineage: Eukaryota > Viridiplantae > Streptophyta > Magnoliopsida > Poales > Poaceae > Avena > Avena eriantha. The sequence continues at coordinate 360,974,821 of OU342743.1, forward strand.
TTCTCTCATAACAAGATTGAGTTAAGCAGGTTTTATCTCAAAGAAAGTATCTCCAGGCATAGGTGGAGAAATAGGTGTGCTCATAAAATCATTGCTGTTGGTGCTAGTGAAGTCACACAACTTAGTTTTTTCAAGAGTAGTCATTTTTTGTGTTTTTGATAAAGAAAGCAAACTAGTAAAACTATTTTTTTGTGTTTTTGATAACAAAACAAGCAAACAAAACAAAAAGGAACTAAGCAAAACAAAAATAACAAAGTAAAGATATTGGTTATGTGGGACTCCCCTTGTGAAGATGTCCTTGACTCCCCGGTAAAGGCGCCAGAAAAGTGCTTGATGGCTCAGTATTGATGTAGAGCTCGTTGGGGGAACCCCAAGAGGAAGGTATGATGAGCACAGCAGCAAGTTTCCCTCAGTTATGAAACCAAGGTTTAATCGAACTAGTAGGAGCAAGGAAACACCTCAAAGGTGTTGCTAGCTGAGCCTTGGCAGGGCGCACTACCAGTGCTAGTAGCAACGTGGATACCTGCACAACACAACCACAGAACTTTGTCCCCAGCTTGCGATGAGGTTGTCAATCTCACCATGTTTTGCTGAAAACAAAGGATTAAACGTATCGAATGGAAGGAAGTAATAGTTTGCAGAAAGTAAACACAAAGCAGTAAACAGTTTATAGATTGTATGTAAAGAAAAGGACTAGGATCCATAGTTCACTAGAGGTGGCTCTCCTTAAGATAGATAACATGTTGGGTGAACAAATTATAGCGGGGCAATTGACAAACATCGAGAAAGCATACAAGCATATACTAATCATCTTGACTCCTTTGAGATTCGATTGGGCATTACAACATTATACATAGACCGCCATCCAACTGCATCTATGACTAATAATCCACCTTCAGGTTATCATCCGAACCCCCTCCAGTATTAAGTTGCAAGCAACAGATTATTGCTTTACGAATTGTGTGTAATGTAAACAATACGATTGTTCTATGAACAAAGGATTGTTGTTTTCTCCCTAGTAGCAACATCACATCTAGTACCTTAGAGATTTCTATCACTTCCCCAGATTACGAGAGGCATGAACCCACTATCGAGCATAAATACTAACTCTTGGAGTTGCTAGCATCTACTTGGCCAAGATAGCTACTAACAACGGAAAGCATGCAAGATCACAAATAACAAACACATGATAGAATCAATAATCAATCTGAAATAGCATTTCAATATCCATTGGATCCCCACAAACACAACATGCATAATTACAAATAGATGATCTTGATCATGAACGGAGCTCACAAGATCTAGACATGAAAGCACAAAGGAGGAGAACCAGTCATCTAGCTACTACATGGATCCGTAGTCCAAAGATGAACTACTCACGCATCACACCGGAGGCTTGCATGGTGATGAAGAAGGCCTCCAAGGTGAATTCCCCTCTCTGGCAGGGTGCCAGGAAGAGCTTCAGATGCCTCCTGATCTAGGGATGGACATAACGGCGGCTACAAACTCTTTCGTGGATTTTTGATTGGGTACTTAGGGTTTTCGTCCCGAGGGCATCTTATAGGCGGAACTTGGCACTTTGGCTTTTGTCCCGTCCAATTCCGAGAATATTCATTTTCTGACTTTCCTAGAACCAAAAATAGCAGAAAACAGGCAGCTGGCACTTTGGCTCTTGTTAATATGTTAGTCCAAGAAATCATATGAAAATTACTCCAAAGTGTGGGAAAAACACAAGAAAGTGGATAAAACCAAGCATGGAACATCAAAAATTATAGATACATTTGCAATGTATCATCCATCTAGCCAGTTGTTCTCTCTCATGGAGAACTGAATCATCTCAGACATTGGTGCCTCTATCTTGCCTCGAAGATCAGCAGTTACTAGCCATTGTAATTCTCCTCCTGGTGGACCCGGGAGTTGAGCTCCAAGAAATTCCGGATGAGGACGCTCCAAGTACTTAGACAGTGAATCAAGATCCCTCTCGAAGATCAGTTGGCCTATGTTGCCCAACTGGTAGAACTTGATGTATTGAGCTTCCATCTATAAGAATTTAGGATGAGAAAGTTAGTGAAGTGATCAAGTGTGTCAAAGTTTTATATAGTAATGTAAGAATTTGGAGGAACATGAATTTTTTTGAGAGAAAGAATTACCAAGGATAAGAGAGGAAATAGTTTTCATAAATACTCACTTTGGTTTTGAAACTAAGTTTTTGTTTGAATGCCCATTCTAACTAGGGTCTCCTAAGGTTAGGATGGCTCTGATACCAACTTGTCAGCACCCAGATTTTTAATCCCAAATGCCTGTTATGACATACCTCACAATCCCAGTATTACCATGTTTGCGAGACATAACAGATTGGATATCACAGTACATCATCCATTACAAACCATAATAAGGTATTACACAAATAAGGATCTCATGATCCAGTCTTAATACAATCAAGTAGCATAATAAATAGCGTAGCGGTGGGCTCCATCTTCAGTGTCACAGGCAATGCTGACGATGGGAGATGATCCTAGTTGTCATAGCCGTCCTGCTGTCCTCGTTCAGGGTAGTCCTCCTTATAGTCTGGCCATAGGAATTGCCAGGGACAAAAGCCATGAGTACTCTTCAAGTACTCGCAAACTATCAATAACAAGTAGGGTAGTTCTAGTAGGAATGCTAAATTCTAAGTTTATTTGTAAAGTTAAGTTTGAAACCTAAGCTGAGTTTAGAAAGAAAGATAAATAAAGTTTGAAAACACCTAAGTGCGAACTTAGTTGTCATAGTCACAACACTGTTGTGGTCAAGTCATGTCACAATTCATTTCATAAGTCATTTTGAAAACATCTGACAACGGAACAGTATGGCCACTCCAACTGTCCATAACCGCGGACACGGCTAGTCGAATAGTTTGACACTCTGCAGAGGTCGTACACTTTCACCACAAGATTCGATACATATGTTAGGGAACACCTTGAATCATCATACTTAGTATGCAGATAATCAAACATAACCTTTCCTTTATACACTCTAGTATAAGCACCTCTCCTATGAGTATGGCCTCCTAGCCATGACCATCTGTCATCCTAGGCACTTCATAGGTGGACAACATTGAGAGGTAGCCTCAGCTCAAACCTCTACCACGAAGGAACTAATAGTAATGCATATAAACTTCCGTCTAAGCCTTACCCAATTCAGGTATTGTGGTTGTACTGTAAAATTGGAATGGTATCGCATCCGAACCCAACCATCAGTTTTTGTAAAAGGGCTAAGGCTCATGCCTCAACAATTTCATCATCATCATAAACCATTTGTGTTTCTCAAAACATGTCAAAACTCATCATTCTAAGGTTTTCACAAGTAATTTTCACCAAGTATTCCCATCTAAAGTGATCAAGTTTTGGTTTAGCTCTAAACTACTAAGTTAAGAGTGTTCACTAATGTGGGATGCTAAGATCAATCTCATGCCATAGAATGACATCTAAGTCTAACTAGATAGGTCAAGTTTTATACTCTTTATGCTACCTATAAATAAGGTAAAGGACTTTGGTAAAGTAAAAGAAAATAAAGCTTGTAAATAAAACTTGGGGTAGGTATAAGTCAAAGGGTATAACCAAAGCATGCCTAATGCATTTGCTTAGATTATCTAGCTTGTAAGGGTTATCTTGCCAATCATAGCTTGCTAGGTATAATACTTGCAAGTGTTAGACTGCCTTGTGTAGTGCAGTGGTTGAAATTCTCTTATTCCTCCTCTTGGTAGAACTCCTCCTCCTCGTAGACTTGGTCGGTACTATCGTCTATAAATACATACAGAATACACAATCACCAAACAATACTTAACTAGTCTACTTAGCACACAAAGGCACAAATTTGATGATCTAGTATCATCACAAACATCACAAGGTTTAAGGAACTAGTTTCATTTATTTTATTTGAGAAAAGTAATTTCTACTCATTGAAATTAACTAAGATTTAATATTCTCCAATTAAAATATGGTATCATGTGGACACATGTCATCACCACATATTCTAACATATGGGAATGTGATTTAAGGGTTGGATTACATTTTAATAAGTTTAAGTTCAATAATTAATGATTTAAAGTGACTAGAAATGCCTATATAGCATTATTTTGGTACTAGTCCAAAGTGACTGCATGTAAACCTTAATATTATTACATATTCAGATAGGTATGGTTAAATGTGGTTTTTGAGAGTTGGAATCAACTCAAAAGTTATTATGGTTGATTTTAGAAAAATGTTTGAATGTGACAAAGCTTTTGCCTTGTTATTTTTACTAGGAGAGATCTCTAGCTCTAAATGATTTAAATCCAACGGGCTTGGATAGAGCTTTTAATTATCTTTCCAAAAAAATTGGAATCACTCAATTTGGATTTGTATAACTCTCTGAATTGATTTTCAAACTAAGGGACAGATCTAAGTCTAAGTATAAAAAGAAAATCCTAATTTGAATTACAGGGCCAGCGGGGGAACTTAATTGGGCCGGCCCATGTACACTCCGCGGCACAGAGGACAGCTGACAGGAGGGGTCCACATGTCAGCGGTACATCTCACGCGAAGCGGTACGGGGTGATATGGACCGCACGATTAGAACTAGATCAACGGCTCACGGTCGTTGTCGACGACAAACATGTTGCCGGCGAGACGGAAACCTAGCTACGTGGCGGGGGTGCAGTGGGGGTGTACCAGGGCTCCAGCGAGTGCGGCAAGGCGGGCAAACGAACGAGGAGTCGAATGCTGGCTCAGGCGAAGTCGTGGCAGAGGCTAGGGTGGACGAAATCAATGGCAGCGTCTCCTCCTCTATTGCGGCTGTCTCCGGCTCAATTCCGGCGATTGGCTGCTCGAGCTGCTCTGGCGAGAGGTGGGGAAGGACTGGTGGTGAGAGGAGAGTTGAATGGTGTGGTGATTGAGGCTGGGAAGGCCTCCCTATATAGGCTCGAGGAGGGGACCGAGGGGGCGACGGCGAGCTCGTCGGTCACGATGATACATGGTGCTATCAGCATGGTCGGCGTAGGCAGACGGTGGCTTTCCTCCTGGTGGTCCTTTACGGCTTTATGGTGATGCTACGGGCGGTGGCTAATGATCAGGAGTGTCGCGCGCTCTGGGAGACAGGGGCGGTGCTCGACGCGGTTCCCGGCGAGTATGGGTCACGCGGCGGGGTACGGTCGTGTCTGGCAGGGTGAGGTGGTCAAGGCGTGTGGCATGCTGGCGGTGATGACGCTCTGGCGTGCTCTGGCGCGGCGCATAGATGATAGTGCGGGGCTTGTCCTCAGTGGTCCAGGGCGTGGTAGTGGTCGTGGGGTGGACCGTGGACGGCGGTGAGGTCACGCCTTGCTTCCTAGAGTGGCGGAGAGAGGCTGGCGGTCTGCTGTGGCTTGGGCACGATCGGCCGACGTTCATGTCCTCGGGGCGGCGTGGCACTATGGCTAGGGACTAGGGGATGGGTTGGTTTTTGCCTGGTTGGGTTTGGGGGTGACAAAGAGGGTTAATGTGGCTCAAATGGCTCGACAATTTTTCATCAACAACAGTAATAGTTAGGCCAGTTTGATTCTGCCCACCAAGTGTTCGATCAAATGGCTGAAAGAAGAAAACTTTTGAATTTTGAAATGAGATTTGGTGGAGTGGTTTGTCACATGCTTAAGCCTCTGTGGTTGCTAGGATTTGTCAAATGGAATCCATTTGGATGGTTTTTGAAATAGGGTGATCTAGACATATGAACTAGATTCCATTTTCAAATGTCATTTAAAATTAGAGTTTGAATGTTTCTGGGAGATCACAAAGTGGGCCTTGGTACATCACTACTTGTACTAGCAAGGGGTGCAAAGATCCACAATTGTCTCTATTGGAAATTGAGTGCTAGGAACACCCAAAGTGGGCTAGTTGATTAAAATGGCAAAAGTGACCATTTCCTTTATTTAATTCTTTTTGATTTCTTTTTCTTTGGTTTTTGCTTGGGAATGATCTAGATGATGTGACATTCATCATAGAACCATTTTACAACCATTAACACAAACAATCATGGCATTTCAAACAACTCATATCTTAAATGCACAGACATATGAATGCTTAAAGATTTTAAATGAGCAAAAGTTTTTGTTAACCCTAAATTGGGTAGATTTGATCTTGATTAACCTTGAATTAAAGTTTTGGGATGTTACAATGTTTACTTTGATACTTGTCGGTTATGTGCCACGACTAACTGATCATGGGATCGTGGTGTATGCATAACAGGTATTCTCGGAGGATTAATCCGGGGGCCCCACATCCAAAGCCCTTGCTTTTCCAAAATCCTTTTTGAAAACAAAACCAGCACTGCTCTACAACAGCCTTTCCAACCGTCCATGACCCCGGACATAGCTATTCGAATAGATTTGCACTCTATAGAGGTTATACACTTTACTCACACCATCCGGGTACCCTCTCCTGATCTACACGGATCGTGGGTCGAGTAACCGGTCAAGACCTTCGGAATGCCCACTCTAGTATAAGCGCCTACCCTATGAGTCGTTCCCCTCAACACTGGGACGTCGGGTACTGTGGACCAACTGGAGCGCCTTTTTCACTACATAAAGTGTGCACTTTCAATGAGAGGCTCATAGTAACGTCTGGCGGCCTCCAGCCATTCATTTCTTCACCTGGTCGACGCTTCGTGGACCATTACAGGAGAAGACCCAGCCTCCAGGGATCGCCCATGTAGTAGTTGTGAGACAACTCATACCAGAGTAAACAAACTTCGAGTCTAGCCCCTTCCCATATAGGAGTAACGTGGTTACACGGGTTAATTGTTCTAGCAAACTGCAAAGACCCGGGTATGTTTTCTTAAACATATTTTCCTTTTGGGTGTAACCATTTTTAAATCTCAAAACATTTTCCTTTTTCAAGACTCTCTTGGCAAGTCCCACTTACGAAGGTTTTAACATAAAGCATTTTTGTAAACTTTTCCTAGGGTCTTCACATCCCATAGTTTTTGCTTCGGCTAAGCAGTGTCTCCAAAGGGGTATGGTGTTACACACTAACTACCATACTAGGGACAAATAGGTGTCATCAAGGGGGTTGTACTTAGTAGTACAAAAGTGTAAAGAGATTGGAGGAGCCAAGCCACTACCAGTTATACATCATCATATAATAAAACTTTGTAGTTTTCATAAAGAGTATATAAAACATGCATAAGTAAAACAGTAGGACAAGCCTTATGAGCAAGAAGGTGGCTTGCCTGAGGATCAGCAATATGGCAATATGTCCTTGGACTTCTTATGATAATACCATAATAATCCAATAATAACCACTTCTTCTGGTCTTCGATATAATCGCATCTATCGTTGATATGGATCACATGCAAACAAACAATGGACACAATCAACACAAGGCATACAATCACCAATCCAGAACAGCAAACAAACATTCATCAAGTTATTCATTTCGGTAGGTTTTGATAGGTTGAGTTGGTTACAACTGGAATTAATGGAAGGGTATTGGTGGAACTTCTATTGTGTTTTAATTGTCAAATACCACCTAATAAGGGGGTTTTGAACTAGGGCTTGGGTCTGTATGATATCATTGTACACAAATAATGTCATCAGATAGGTATTGACAAAATGAACCAACAAAAGTGGTTTCACTATTTTATCAAATTCCCTTGATTTACTATGAATTTTCTAGTGATAAAAGTTCTAGTTTAAGGAAATCATTCACATGGAAGGATCTGTAGCTCCAAAAATTATTTCCTCTTAGGGTTAGGTAGGGTTTGATCTACTGGGTCAAGGGGAGGTGGAATCACGTCAAAATATTTAACAGCTTGCCCTCAGGAAATTCCCAAATTCAGTTCTATAGTTGTTTTGTTGTTTTCACCAAATTACAATTACAGAAGCTTTTGGTGTTATTCCAAGGATACATGCTAGATATTCTGATTAACATTCTATAGAAATTGGAATCACTATTTTTGGATATACAGAACTACTCGAGTGATTTATTTAGTGAAAGAACCATACACATAATAGTTTTGCTCACTAAAAATCAACCAGGGATTAATAATTATTGGGCTGCAAGGGTCTGTTAGGTATGGTAATGTAACTGTACTGGGACTTGGAATTAGGTCGAAACCAACTTTGGTTTGACCTGTAGAATTTCCTAAAGGCTGAAATAGTTTGTTTTTGTTATTTTTTCTAGGGGCAATATATGAAGCAAAAAAAGATGTGGCCAGGGTGACATGCATGGTATATGAGATACCCTTCAGTACCCAAGATTTCATCCTAAATGGAGTTATAAAACTCGCAGAAGGATTTTATTAGATAAAAGGGTACATTTAAGTAGGTATTCTATTATGATTAAACTAGACAAACACTTGGTGAAATATTGTACTGCATGTTGAATAAAACATCTAGAAACCCTAAGAATTTTAGATCTGGTCAATTTGGGTTGGTTTCTATTTTTAAATGGATTTAAACCAAACAGTCTATTTACAGGTTTGTAGAAAAAGGTTTTAAAAAGAAAAGGAAAACGATGATATTGGGCCAGCATCAACCAGCCCGGGCAGCAAAGTCACAGGTCGGCCCATTAAGCGCCACGCCACGGGTGGGAGATGAGTTCAAACTCCCCGAGGTGGAGCCCACTGGTCAGTGGCCTGAGGAGTCCAAACCGATATCTCGCGATGATAGCCGTTCGATCCAGGTGGGATCAGCGGTCGTTGCTCATCGTCCTCCCCTTGACGGCAATTCAGAGGAACCCTAACTAGCGGAGGTAGGGGATGCGGGGAGGCTCACTTAGGAACTAGGAGGCGGAGGCGAGTTGACGGGACAATGCGGAGCTTGCCGGCAACCTCGACGACGGGCGGCAGCATCCATTTTGGTTCAGATCCGAGGTCACGCGCTTCCGCAACGCAGCCAACTTTGGGAGCTTGCTAGGAAGGCTCGTGGGTGTGTGCATGTCCACGGATAGGAGAAAGAGAGGACCGGGAGGTGTCCTGAACCCACGAGGGATCCCTTGGTGGTATGGAGAGGACTCGGAGAGGGCGGACTCGGGAGTGGAGGTCCGCTCGGGAATGTCATCGGTGCCGGTGTTCTGGGGTTCCTGTAGTGAAAGGGGAAGAACCGAGAGGTAGTTCAGGTCCAGGGAAGCGAGACAAAGAGTAGATATAGAACTGGGAGAAGCTGAGGCGGAGCACATGCGCTACCTCACGAAGGCGGCCAAGAGGAAAGTCTCTCCTTCTCCAGGGCGAGAGAGGGCAGAGGGACGAGGCCTGGATCTTGAGTAAGGGTGGGTGGAGGGGAGGGAGGTGATATGAGGGTGATAGAGGCCTTGGGGTGGTCTCTAGTTGTTTTAACCCGAGTTATGAGGGTGTATCATGGACATAGTCCATGTGAGAGCTTGTGGGGAGGAGGTGGTCGATGGTTGGCTATGAGGGCTGGTGGAGAGGTTGTGGGTGGTGGTAGGAGGTAGCCAAATGCATTGGTTGCAGATAAAGGTGCTGCAAAGGAGGGATGTGCTAGGATATGCAATAAATGGCTTTCCCTCTCTCCTTAGTCTCTCATTCCATAAGGTAAAGGACACAAGGCCTAGGGTGTTGCAGTTGCGCACGACCAGAATGAAGTTGGGGTGCTGTGATGAATCATTAGACAAGTTTGGGGAGGCTTTGATTTGGTCTTGGTCCTAGTTTTGAAAAAATTCAACTTCTAGCCAAAGGGAATATCATGATGGATTTCTTGATGTTTAATCTTGGCTAGATGGTTCTAGTGTACTGGTAGATAGATATGGTTAGTATACACTTCCAAGAATTATGGGGGATTTATTGGAGGATTTTTTATCACAAGAATATCATTTATTCAAAAACTTCTGAATCTATTTTATTGATTTATTTTGGAATTTTTGAATTGGGAAAAGTGATTTTTTGGTTTGAGATGGTCCCAATTATGAAACCACACTTTGAGGAATTTTCCCATGATTTATTGAGGAATAAAAGTATTTAAAATAATTATTATTTCATTTCTTCCATTTAAGAAAATGGGCAAAAATAAATAATAAAGCTCTTCAAAAATATTTTTTGAAGTTGGAATATAGGGTATGATAATTAGACTTCAAATGAGCTTAAATATTGGGATGTATTTTGGATAAAGTCAAACTTTCTTTTATAGATTAGGTTTTGGAGTTTTTTTCAATTTAAGAGATTAAATAGGTTTTGGTCCATAATAATTATGGATAACGCTTGATAAATATTTATAATCAAGGTAGATGATGTACACAAGGTGGCATAATCAACCTTGGGTGTTGATAATCCAACTTGATTTTGGTAGAAAACAAGGTATAAAGGATCTAGGATGATGTTACTTTCATATACCTTGTTGGATCTTGGAGCTCAGAGCTCCCCTTGGGGCATGGGCTAGATGGATGGTTATACCAAGTTGAGTAGATCCCCATGGTACAATAAGTTGAGCTTGATCATGCTTGAGGGTTCCAATAATTGATTTCAAACTTTGAATAAAATAAGGGTGCCAAAGCAGATTATCAACTAGCCTTCAAAACCTTGTGGGTTTTGGAAGCACAAGGATCCAATTGAAACAAGTGAAGTAAGGATTTATAGACCTATATGAGTCGAAAAAATCATCCAAAGAGTTGGTCCAAAGAAGGTGGGATGAAGGTGTGATCTTCTAACCAAGTAGGCTAGTTGATAAGATTTGCAGAAAAAGTTATTTTCTTGCCTGCAAAACCATCAAGAACAAGGGGGTAAAAAGGTGATATATCCAAGGGAAAGAGTGGTCCTTGGTATTCCTTAGGATGGTTTACAAGATGGTTCAAGTGGCTTACCAACAATGCAGAAGGATTGGAAATGAGGGAGACTCAAAGATGGCCTCTTGATAACATTTCTAGACTTTGTCATATTTTGGCAGATTTAGGGTTATTGACTAGAATATAGGAGGGGGTGTTTTTTATGGGTTGCAAGGTACCAAAGCATCATCAAGTGTATGATATTGAAGTGTAGATTGAGTAGACTAGATCCATGCTTGATATTGTTCTTCTTTGACTTGGAAGCTTCTAGAATAGATCACTTCAGAATTGATCTAGTTAAGGGTTTTAGATGATCACCTAGTGGCTAGAGATCAGATCCAGCTTTAACTTGCTTAGGGTGGATATGATAGGATTATTTGTATGCTAGGGTATGAGCCCCTTGAGTATCTCATTTAGTTCCTAATCAAACAAATCAAACAACAAATCAAGGTAATTCATCTTCCAAGCAAATCAATCTACTTCTATGGATACCATTAAGCCTAGCTTGAGGTAGAGATGCGTATGTTGAAAGATTGGAGTCTGAATAAGGTGAGAGTCGTTGGTATCTCTACCAAGAGTAGAATTCAAAAGCTTTATGAAAAGGTTTTGGGAAACCTAGAGATAAGAGTAGTCAAAATTTCTGTCTTGGAAACATAAGGAGTTTATATTATGTAGCTCTCCATAGTTTGGTAAATAGAAGCTACTAAAATAGATAGGGTTGCAAAAGAATCTTGGCTCGAGTTCTGAAATGCCGGAACATTTGAGAATATGTAAAGTGAGCCAGGATAGTTTTGTTAAATAGCTTTTGTCAACTGATGTTGAGGTAAGGAGTATATCATATGTTATACATTCATATGCATAAGCAAATACAAACAACAAGCAAGCACTGCATCATTAAATAAGAAAAGTTTTTGTTCCCCCTGATTTTTGCATTCTGGACCACTAATCAGGGTTTCTGAAATTGGGATGTTACAGACCTTTCCCCCTTAAAAGAATCTCATCCCGAGATTCGGGAGAGTAGGGTTAGGGGATTCGGAATCGGATTAGTGCTAAGTGTCTCAAGTGTACTATCTTACAGATGCCTTCTTTGAAAGTGGTTACTACATCAGTGAAGTTTGGGCTTCGGTCTTCTTGGATGCACTGAGAGTTGAGCATATTTAGCCTGATTGCGAGGGATGATCTTTTGTTCCTTCCGGACTCGATATCTCAAGGGCTTAGGCTGGGCGGACTACCTCAATCTGAACTTCACGGAGTACCGTTCGGAGGATAGAATCTATGGCTTGATGTACCTCTATCTAAGGATCCATGGCTCTTCCTTAGGGGCGTAGTGTATCCTATTTAACGACTTTAGGGTAGAAACTCCAAACTTTTCTTTTTGCGAAGGGTTACTCTATTTTTGTGGGAAAGACGCAGTCTTTCCCCCTTAGGGTTAAGCTAGTGTATCTCGTGGATAACGTAGTCCTTCCTTTTGGGAGTAGTCGGATGTTGCTTGAAGACTATCGCTAATCTTATTCTCGAGTTGGATTCTTCCAAGGGTGTTTGTCAGCTGGTCCTACGAGGCTCAAATCCTAATTTTATTCGTACTTAGCCTATGGGAGTAGTGGAATTAGCGGATTGTCCAAACTGATTAGACTAATGGGCATTAGCAAATCAACGGTCCTTTAGGTAGGTCTTTAGCTGAAGTAGCAGAGGGACTTAGAAGAATCTTCAGTTAATTTCTCCTCTGATGACTCATGAGTTGTTGTTTGGCAAGAAGATGTCGGATCTGGAGATCTTTTTGGAAGTATCATCTAGTAGACAGTCTTTTGGAGATTGAGTGGAAAGACGTAGTCTTTCCACCTTAGAGATTTACTAGGGTTCTTTGAGAAGGGTGTGGATCTTTCATCTGGGAGTGTTGGCGTGATGCTAGAGGAAGGTGATATCTTCCCTGGGTCTTGAGTTGAGGTCTTCGAGTGATGCCCTATTTCGCAAACCTTGGCTAGGGTGGTTTCCTAAAGAAGCCTTAAGGATTTAGCTCAAGGCAAGTTAGCGGTTTGTGACTCATCTTGATAGTCTTCAGTCGAGGTAGGGAGCCTAACTTCAGAAAAAAAATCTTCACTTGAGTTCATTGCATTGCTTTTACTCGATGGCGGAGTGGACTCGTTGTATTCACTCTTCTTTATCATCTGGATTCAGAGGAATTTCTAACCTTCTAGGGAGGAACTTCCCATTGGTTTCGGTAGGGTAGAATAGAACAGCTAGTCTCCGGAGGTGGTCGAAAGCTCTAATATACCAAAGGTTAGTGTAGTTAGGTCTTCACTTCTTGTCTTGGGAGGTAAGTCTTGTGGTTTCTTGCAGATAGTGAGGATCCTTCGGTGATCGACTTCCGGCTTCAACGGGATTCTTGCTATAGTAGACCTATGAATAATGGAGTGTTGCGCTATCAACGAGTCTTGGGGGTGAATTTGATGAGGCATGCCACCCTACTGAGGAGAAGTCTTCATCTTGTCCTAACATGGCGATGTCGAACTCTTAGTTCTTGCGATGCTTTTCCTCTCATCACTCCCGAGGTTAGTAGGGTTCTCGTTACCGACAACAAACATGGGTGCCAGAGGTACTAGGTGGGATATCGATCCTTGAGTTACATTTGACTAAGGTCAAAACAAGCCACAACACACACAAGGTGAACAGAGCGACGGTTTCGCCTTCTTCTCCACAACATCACACATCAAGCAACACATTATGCACTTAGGTGTAACACCCTCGAATCGGCCCTATGCAGATTTTAGCGCTTCCCGCCAAACCCGCATAGAAACGATTCAAGGACGCCCACCAGGCACTTTCATGCGGGTGTAAAACGAAGTAATATCATTACACAATAGTCCACGATGGAACCCACAGAACAGATATATACAACAACTCCATGAGTCAAGAATACAAATATACAATACAAAGATCCAAATCACCTTAAAAACGATACAACATCCGAGTACAGATAAGATGCAAATGGGGGGCTAAGAGCCCTGAAGAATAACCAATGGCGTCCATAACCCTGCCCAGGCCAAGCCAGAATGGTAACCCTTCTAATGACGTCGAACTTATACCTGTTAAACAAAAAGGGGTGACAACAATGGGCAAAGGAAAAAGGGAGCGGTCAGTACTGAGGCCAGTACACGGCGAGGCTAGAATTCAGCGGCTCTCGCCTACATAGGTATGGTGTACTGAAGCGGCAGCGCAGCAGCACTAAACAACCTATAGAGACTCAGTAAAACTGGCGACTACTAGAGAGGGATAAGAAAGACCTATTCGGATCCAACCTGATACTAACACCAAACGTACCCATCCGGGCATTTCCCCCTCGATACCAAACTAGGAAGTCAAACCGAGGAACTCACATAGTTGGTAGTTTTATTCATTCCATTATAGTCGAAACACTTACTAGTCAGATATAGATAGAGTTGCGATACTTACTAGGCAGGTATAACATGACACGATACACCCCAGTTCCACCAGTTGTTGGCACTTTTATTATCCATTCCATTGTAGTGAAGCTGATTACTAGTCTCATATTAAGTCAAATTTATAGCACTACTTTAGTTATGCTTGTCTATGATCGAGATATTGTGCTCCAAGTCGTCCATAACCGCGGACACGGCTTTCTGAAAGATTTACCCTACAGGGGTGCACAAATAGCAACACACGCATGATCAACCTCGGAAAAACCAAATAAAAACCCAACGAGGCTTTCACGACAAAGCAATCACAGGATTCATAAAATATTTCAGGGGGGCACCCCCAATAAGCAACCCGTTACGAAGTCGGCCGGCTCCGCGACGGACCCAAGGTGTGTGGCGACGGCTGTAAACGACTGGGAACCCAAAAGTGTGACTGGACTTGTTGATACAGCGGAAACGTGGCACAGGGTTCCTAAACAGTACAGGTGCTCCATGCACAATCTTAAATAAAGCAGTAAATCATGGCATACATACATGATAGTAATAAATCCCCAAACTAGTTTGTGGCCCCAAGAAATAAGAAATGAATCAAGCTCTGGCTAAGGGGATTCATGGTCCCACATGCGGATAGCGATAGTCAAGGAACATGTATCAAGTACTCGGGGTCCTACGGGACACAAGTGAGCATGGAAAAACCAAATAACATGTATTTCCCACTGATGCCTCTACATTAGTTATATCTATTCCTAGAATTTTAATTGACAAGTTTTAATTAAAGCCATTACCCTCTCCACTAGTAAGCATCTCCATCATTAAGCATGTGCCAACCTTTTATCAATGGTGGAATGACAACGATGCAAAGCAGCACCTGAGAAAGCAACTACGACTCGCAAGGCCGACTGTCTATCAATCAATAGGCAATAGGATGTGTGCAAGGCAATATAGGGGCTGCAAGGAATATAAATGGTGCACGGAAACTAAAGCATCGTAACACGGATAGCAATAGAGCAACGGGAGGAAGTAAAGACTATAAACGCAAAATAGGTAGAAAGGGGGAGATTGCTCGCCTAAGAAACACTGCCGAAGGTTCATATCCGAAGAACTTGTCGATACTCGCATCCACTCAATGGCCTAATCCGTGAAGAACAGGACACTAAAAGAAACACCGGATCCACTATTTAATACTACGGCAGAAGAATCGGCATGTTTATGATATGATGCATGACATGGCACAGATGCAATGCGACTAGGCAATATTAAGCGGAACTAGGGTCCCGACATTTAATTAGAACGTTCAAGTTATTTAGGTACCTGCAATTTAAATGTTGTATTAACAAGGTAAAACATGGCATCGGTTCGCTACACAAATTTAAATGGAGTCTAGAATAAGACAAAGTTATCCCACATAAACACTCCATATTTAATTATATAAGGTGAATCGGCATAATGCCCCCAAACCACACAATATTTATGCGACATGAACAATTTAATATGCAACAAGTAGATGTCACACATTGGTGTTTGGCGATCTTGGTTCGATGTGGTTCGGGTTCGGTCTTGCCGGGATCGGTCTTCAGGATCTTCAGGGTCTTCTCGGCCATCGGGTCCGAGTAGAAGATCTTGGTGTTTTACTATTTACACGCGAGGACGGAGATCTTTGTTTTGGACGTCGAGGTCTTCACGGTCCGGGTAGTAGATCTTGCATATCTTCTCAAAACCCCTTGGGTACAGGTGGTCTTGGGGAACACCGTGTGCGGCCTGGTTTTCTCCTTGGTCAGGAGAAGATCTTAGCGAAGGCACGCTCGTATTTTGGGAACCACACGGAGATCTTGACGGATACGGAGCCATCCTAAGACAGAGAGGATCTAGTGGGCATAGACAAGACCCACATGGCACCAAACAAAACTTACAGCACTGCACTTGTGCGCAACAAGAGCATCAGGAACTCGTCGGTACCAAGCGTGCACACACAGAGCATAGGCGGTCAGAGCTATCAGGGACCACGGTGGCAGCGATGATGGGCGGCAAGAGGTTGGCAGAAGGGCACCCATGGCGACGTCTGCAGAAGCGAAGCGAGGCGACGGTGGCAGATGTAGGACCTCGCGCGTGGAAGGACGCTCGCCGGCGATGGAGAGAGGGCAAGCGGTGGCAGCCCAAGCTTGGGTTCCCGCGCATGGTGGCGGCATGAGGACGGGGTGGAGGCAGAGCGGCCTCGAGGCAGAGGACGCGGGCGGAGCCGCACGACATGGGAGTGAGCGAGGAAGCGGGAAGGCGTCGGTGCAGAGGAACTCCGGGGAGACGGGGTCCAGGCGAGGGCGGACGGAGAGGCCACAGGGCACGTCCGCGCACACTGCAGAGGGAGAGGCAATGGGGAGACGGCCCCACGAGCGAGGAAGGCGGGAAGCACGGACGGAGGTCGGAGGCGCTGCTCGGCATGAGGAAGGAGATCCACGGCGGCCAGAGACGAGGCACAGGGGTGGCGTCAAGGAGGCGCGCATCCGTGGGGCGGTGGCTTGACGCGGTACAGGAACCGCACGGGTCGTCGGGAAAGGCCCCTGCAGGCGGCGACGGAGACGATCTGCAAGGAGAGAAGCGAGGCGAGGGTGAGGGGATTGGGGATCGCGAGAGAGGCGTGCTGGAAGGGGTGGTGTCGGTGGGGTGGGTGTTGGGGATATACTTTCCAGGTATCCTCACAGATCCTCACTGACCAGGGTGGCCCACTTCAGGTTAGAGCTTTGCTTCACGGGAGGCCCAGTTAGGGAGAAAAGACGGAGGCCAATCCGACTACGGGAAGGCCCGGAAGACTTACCGACTTAGGCCTATAATGTTACTCGTAGTTCAAGATGTACTCTGTAACCAACTCTTAGTCGTAGCCGGATTGATCTCTCCTGTAAACCCTAGGCCGGATATCTATATAAGCCGTCCTAGGGAGAGCCTTTAGGGCACCAGATAACACCCAATACTTTAGACCCTCAACTCGCACAGGCGATACCATTGTAACCCATATTCTGGTTTTGCCGTATTACTGGATTGATAGCAGGAGTAAGGTCCGTCCAAAGCCGGCGAATTCGAACCTGGGTAAACTTGTGTGCTCACCGTCCCGGAACACCGTACGTCTCACACCCCTCTCTTCCGCACGCCTCGAGGACCCCCTCATGGCATACTTGTCCTCAATCCGACGACAGTTGGCGCCCAGCGTGGGGCAAGTGAGCTTCAGATCTATGTTCCGAGCGGAATCTGCAAGAATCAGAATCGGCGAGACCATCGCCGTTAGTCGCATCCTCTACACCAGCGACGTCCCTCTCATCGTTCTCGACGAGACTTGGATTCCGGCTAAGGAGGCCGTGACTGCCTATACAATCATGTCTTTTGGCGAGATTGATGTTTACATCGATTTCGCTGAACCCGCCCAACCCACCCCAGCGGTGATGATAGAGGCAGAAGAAACTTCTGGGTCCCCTTTGTCCGTGGAGGTGGCAGAGTTCCGGATCTCAGAAAACCCTAATCCCACCCAGCCCGCACCAGCTGCGGAGATAGTGGAGAATTCTGAGCCTAAAGAAGACCTCACGGTCCAAGTCGAATCTGGAGTGGATCTCCCTGGAGAAGCCAGATCCCAGATCGACCCACCCGTGGAAGTCGAAAACCAGGAGGAGCACATCAGCGACACTGATTCCGACTCTGGCGATGTCGGGACAGACAGGTCGTTCCTCAGGTACACACTAAGATGTATGATACTGCAAGGTGCTAGCGCAGAAGCAATCCTCGAAACCATTAAAAGTTTCGATATGTCCGATCGCGAAAGCCGCAGGTACCTCAGGAGGCACGCATCGCACTTCGTCGGATATGTTGGATCCAGATCCGGCTCTGCCGATGCTGGAGAAAACTCCGACTCGGTGCTGGAGGCAATTGGAACAAACGCCGACGTTCCCGCATCCTCCGATGAGTCAATGACATCGGCAGATTTCCAAAAGTTCTCCGCGGAACATGACGAGGAGTACAATTCCAAAGCTACAGAAGATGGAGAAGCCATGGACGAAGGATCCGGGGAACACTCTCCCAAAGCGCAGGATGATATGGAGGTCGGAGACAATCCCGAACTCCAGATGTCCGAAAGTACCGCTCAGAGCTTGACTCCAGGAAACGGACCCAAAGCCGTCTTTGCTACCGGCGATGCCAAGAAGGTAAAGAAGAACAAGAAGAACAAGACCCCGACAAAAGACCCTCTGACAAAGGAGGTGATTGCCGAGGAATATGAGGAAGACTCGGATGGAGCACTTATCCCAGACGAGCTGAAAAAAGAAGCATCGGTGGATGGACACGTGATCACTGAAGGTGCGCGTAAACTCATCAATGCCGCATTAACCACACCTATCCCTACAGCTGCAGAACTCACCGCAGATGAGCTGGACGTAAGGGCCCAAGCCCTAGAAGCGCGTCGTCAACAACTCCTTGATGAAGCCAAAAACATCGAGGTGGAGAAGAAGCGCATGTCAAACAAGGAGTACATGTCCCGTCTGCATCAGAAGACACGGAAGCGTCACATAAATGACAACCAATTCCCACGTGTCCATGCCGTCCTTTTTGGAGATAAGATGGGAAAGCCACGGAAGGACAGCAATGGAGATTGGGTTTACCCAACACCAGTGCAAAATACTGTGGCAGCTCGCGAAATTCTATCAGCTAATCCAGGACCAGAAGAGATACGTTTGGGTATCAAGCTACTCAATAAGGGACTGGAGCAGCAAAAGGTCGCCCTGTGTGGAATCCAAAAGCTGGTCTCAGATTCCGACCAATGTCGCACAGATCCGGCATGGGCTGGCGTAAGATCCCATTACGTTCGGGCGCAGTATCATAACCCCGAACGCAGGGAAGACAATTATTCAAGAACCGGATCAACGAGGCAGCACCGTAGAGCTACACATAACGGGAGCAACGTCGCTCTAGTAGCCGAGAAAGACGCAATCGCTGCACTCAATCCGAGGAATCCTCCCCGAAAGGGAGAAGATAAAGAAAAACGTCGGGAGGAGGATCGTCAGAAAATGCCACCTCCTAGACATGAAAACCGTCTGGCTGAGCCTTACCATGGTGGGAACGACGGACGAAGGAACGATGGAAACCACGCTGGTACAAGCCGGCAGGGGGCTTGTCATAGTCAAGAACCTCCCTGGAACTGGAATAATGACGCTCGGGACGGAGGCCGGCGATCAGCCGGAAACAACCCAGCTGCACCACCCTCTCCACAGCACAGTTATCACAACGGCCCCTAAGGAGGTCAAGGAGGACGACATGGCGAAGGAGGTGGTGGCAGAAGCCAAAGTCCGGCTCCAAGGCACCGCAGCCATAGCCGATATTCGGGACGATCCCTATCCCCGAATGACGCAAGGCACAGGATGAACTCCAACATAGAGGCTCGGCACTACGAAAACGATGACGTGTACGTGGGCCCAAAGTGCTTCGGACCACGCATCAGAGCTACAAAATTCCCAGAAGGATTTGCTATCTCAAGACATATTAAAGCCTACGACGGCATTGCTCGGCCTGACACCTGGTTACAGGACTTCTTCCAAGCTTGCTGCATCGCCAAACGCGGAAACAGCCTGGTCGCAACCCGATATCTCCCACTTATGTTGCGGAAGACGGCACGATCATGGCTCAATGAACTTCCGGCGAACACCATCCACAACTGGTATGATTTACAAAGTGCGTTCTTTCGGAATTTCGAAGGCACATATCGGAGGCCCTGTACGGTTGGAGACCTACAGCGTTGCACCCAGAAAGCCGGAGAAACTTGCCGAGATTATCTCGGACAATGGATTGACACCAAGAACTCCTGCGAGGGAGTAAATGATCAAACTGCGATTGAAGCTTTTATTTCAGGTCTCCCAATTGGTTTACTGCGCCATCGCTTGAAGTGTGACAAGGTTACTGATCTGGGAGAGATGATAGAAACAGCGAGCAAGTATGCAGATGCTGACAACAACGCAGAGGGATTACTCAACGTCCTGGCCGTGCCTCGGTCAGCAAAGACAAAGCAACAGGCTCAGAAACGCAAAAACACCTCGGAAGAAAACCCAACACGGAGACAGCAGTAGTCACTACTGTTTCCGGGTCTGGAGGGCGAGGAGGACGTGGCGGAGGCCGTGGGCATGGCCGTGGGACATCAAGGGTCCAAGGTAGAGGAGAGCAACAACCAGGCAAAACCTACACTTGGGCCGACATCGCCAACAACCCATGTGTGCATCACCTGGATGCCAATGGGGGCTCGTCCCACACCAACGTTGAATGTCGTTTTCACGACGACATCAAGAGAGATGATACCGCGGGCTACAAAGCTAAGTGGAAGAAGGGAAAGAAAAATCCCGAAAAATAAAATGAGACCAAGGAAGATTCCGACATGGAGGAAGCCGACACTTCAAATCCCAAGTTGGAAGGGAAGAAAACTTTTCCTACCAAGAAGGACACTTACATCACCTTCCTCGGATCTCAACCAGCAAAGGTCAAGAAAGCAGTTCTCCACGAGCTTAACGCAACAGTTCCGGCTGTCCCTCAGTATCTGGACTGGTCGGAAGTGGCAATCACATTTGACCACGCTGATCATCCGCCTAAGTTACACAGGCGAGGAAAATACGCCTTAATCGTCAATCCACTTATTAACGGTTATGGTTTCTCCAAGACCCTCACGGACGGTGGTAGTAGCATCAATATTCTCTATGTAGAAACGCTACGCCGGATGAAGATCTCGTAAACACAGCTTAACCATAGCTCTGTGATTTTTCACGGGGTTGTCCCAGGAAGACAAGCTAATTCCCTGGGAGAGATCACTTTGGATGTTACTTTTGGAACACCAAAAAATTATCAAACGGAGGCACTTTCCTTCGAAGTGGTCCCGTTCAAGAGCGCATACCACGCTATATTCGGACATCCGACTTACTAGGCTTTTATGGCTCGTCCGTGTTACATTTACAATATGATGAAAATTCCAGGTCCCAACGGCGTGATCACCATCAGGGGAGACCCGAAGAAAGCGCGAGAGTGCGAGGATGGAAATGCTGCCTTTGCCGAAGCCGTGTTGCACGCCCAAGAGTACCAGGAGATCAAGAAGAGCATAGATCCGTCCGAGATACCCGCGACGAAGAAGGAGGTGACAAAACCAAATCCGGAGTTCAAGGCATCAGAAGAGACGAAGACGACGCCATTGAAGGATGATGACCCCTCCAAGGTGACCCAGATAGGCGCAGGCCTAAGTAGCGCATAGGAAGGCGCGCTCGTCAAGTTTCTCCGAGCAAATCAAGATATCTTCGCATGGCAGCCATCTGACATGACCGGAGTACCTAGGGAACTTGCCGAGCACTCTCTAAATGTAAACCCGAACGCTAAACCCGTCAAACAGTCCTTACGACGGTTTGGTGACGAAAAGCGTAAGGCAATAGCTAAGGAACTAGCGCGGCTCGAGTTAGCCGGATTCATAGAAGAGGTCATCCATACTGAATGGTCGGCCAACCCTATAATGGTCCCTAAAAACGACACTACTGATTTAAGGATGTGTGTTGATTATACTGCCTTGAACAAGGCTTGTCCAAAAGATCCGTTCGCTCTGCCTAGAATTGATCAAGTTATCGATTCTACGGCAGGCTCGGAACTCCTCTGTTTTCTCGGCGCATATTACGGTTATCACCAAATCTGGATGAAGGAATCTGATAAAATCAAGACTTCATTCATAACCCCTTTCGGAACCTTCTGTTATGTTACGATGCCCTTTGGGCTGAAGAACGCAAGAGCTACGTATCAGCGCACGATGTAGTGTTGCCTCCATGATCAACTTGGACGCAATGTGCATGCATACGTGGATGATATCGCGGTCATGTCCAAAAAGAAGGAAACATTAATTTCCGACTTAGAGGAGACGTTCGCTAATTTACGAAAATACAACATCATGCTTAACCCGAAGAAATGCTTCTTTGGAATACCAGCCGTAAAATTGTTAGGTTTCATTGTGTCTCAACGAGGCATAGAGGTGAACCACGACAAGATCAAGGCCATTCTCAATATTTCCAGGCCAACTCGCCTGAAGGACGTACAAAGATTAATTGGTTGCATTGCTGTGGTCAGTCGATTCGTAAGCCAGCTTGGTGAAAGAGCCACACCATTATACAAACTCCTGAAGAAAACCAAGGATTTTGTCTGGACTGACGAAGCCGAAGCTACACTACAAGACCTGAAGGAAGTGCTCTCATCCGCTCCTATCCTAGCAGCGCCGGAACCTCAGGAACCGATGTTGCTTTACATTGCTGCGACAAATAGGGTTGTCAGTATAGTTATGGTGGTGGAAAGACAAGAAGAAAATCAGGAGCACCTGGTGCAGCGTCCGACGTACTTTGTCAGCGAGGTCCTGACAGAATCAAAACAGCGATATCCGCACTATCAAAAGTTGGGTTACGGTGTTTTTCTAGCATCTCGTAAGTTACGACACTATTTTCAGGAGCATCCAATTACCATGGTGAGCAAAGCTCCCATGAGAGATATAATCAACAATAGCGATGCCACAGGACGCGTCGCCAAATGGGGTATAGAGCTTGCAGCTTTCGATATTGAGTACAAACCCCGAACAGCAATCAAATCCCAGATCCTTGCCGACTTTGTCGCTGATTGGATAGATACCAAGGAGAACATGGTCCTCCCTGAGTCGGAGTATTAGACCCTCTTCTTCGATGGATCCAAGGCTAGGGGGGCTCGGGGGCTGGCGTGGTGCTCAAATCACCCCAAGGAGATAAACTTTTATATGTGTTGCAGATCCACTTCACAGTGACAAACAACATTGCCGAGTATGAAGCACTGCTGCATGGAATCCAGATTGCTAAGGATATTGGCATCCGACGTTTGATGTGTTACGGAGATTCGGATCTTGTTGCTCAGCAAGTCTCGGATATTTGTAATGTAAATAAGCACATGGCAGCATATAAGGCTATCGTGGATGATCTATCTAAATCGTTCGAAGGGTTTGAAGTTCAACACATCCCTCGAGCAGAAAATGAGGAAGCAGATGCACTATCTCGAATAGGCTCTGCGCGGAAAGAGGTTCCGGATGGCGCATTTTTAGAGCACCTCAAAGTTCCCTCGATAAAGGGAGTAGATGAGGAATATCCAACCAAATCCGATTCACCTTTAATAGCAGTTCTGGCTGTATTTCCCAGCTGAACTCAACCCTACCTTGATTACTTGGTAGATGGCAAATTACCCAAAGACGAGGTGTTGAGCCGGCAGATTATCCGACGAGCAAAAGCCTATACTATTGTTAAAGGTGAGCTCCATAAACGGATTGTTTCTGGGGGTTTTGAGCGCTGTGTATCTCCGGAAGAAGGAGTGGAAATCTTAAGAGAAATCCACGAAGGCGAGTGTGGTCATCACGCTGCGGCCAAATCTTTAGTGGCAAAAGCTTTTCGACATGGTTTTTTCTGGCTTACAGCTCAGGTAGATGCCGAACGATTAGTCAAGACATGCAAAGGCTGCCAAAAGTACGCCAAGCAAGCTCATGTTCCGGCTGATCAGCTGCGAACAATACCGATAACATGGCCTTTTGCGGTCTGGGGGCGTGATATGGTAGGACCTTTTAAACGAGCTCCAAGTGGATTTACTCACCTCTTAGTGATGGTGGATAAATTCACGAAATGGATCGAGGCTAAACCTGTCACTAGTTGTGATGGAGCAACAGCCAAAAGGTTTGTCAAGAATGTTATAATCTGGTATGGTTATCCGCATAGCATTATCACGGACAACGGGAGTAATTTTTCCATGGGAGAGTTGGCTGAATTCTACGACGAGCAAAATATCCGGCTTGACATTGCGTCAGTCGCACATCCATAGGCTAACGAACAAGTCGAAAGAGCAAATGGTTTAATTCTACAAGACTTGAAACCAAGACTCGAAGCACCACTGAAACTTGTTGCGGGGGCTTGGGCAGAGGAACTACCCTCTGTAATTTGGAGTTTGCGAACAACTCCGAACAGGTCAATAGGATATACACCTTTCTTCTTGGTCTATGGCACAGAAGCAGTTCTTCCTAGTGATTTGATTCATACTTCTCCTAGAGTGGCCGCGTATATTGAAGAGGATGCCGAGATTTCTCGACAAAATGATCTCGACTTAGTCGAAGAAGTTTGCGTCGTTGCTGAAATGAGATCTACAGCCTATCAGCAGAAGTTACGTTTGTATCATAGCCAGAGAGTCCGAACTAGATCTTTCAATAAATGTGATTTGGTTCTCCGTCTTGTGCAACAAAGAAAGCACAAACTTTCCCCAATATGGGAAGGGCCCTTTTTAGTTAGTCGAGTATTGCACAATGGGTCATACTACTTAACTGACATGAGGCCAGTCAAAAAAAGACCTGCTACTAAGAAGAGAAAGAGAGCTGGAGGCAGTACAAATCCGGATGAATTAGACAGACCATGGAATATTTCTCAGCTACGTCTCTTTTATTCTTAGTTTTATCTTTCTTTGTAATTATACATATGTACATGCTCTGTGAGAAATAAAAGTTTTGGTTACCTCAAAGTTTTCCTGAGAAGTTTTTACCATCTTATTTCCTAATGATCATGTCATAGTAGAAAATCCCAGAATGCTTGAAAGTACTTTATGCTCATGTTCGTTCTGGTCTAGATTTCCGATTCTAAAATTGCTACCTTCGGGTATAACTCTAAAGATTCTAGTCTTTACTTTGGTTATTTGTCTGATTGCTGGATGCGGGTATTTTCCGAGTAGTGAATTGTTGGTACTGGAAGCCGGCTTTTTTTCGAGTTTAAACTGGTTTAGCAAGTGAGCTCTGTTGCTCGGCAAAGTTTCCGGCTAAAGGTTTAGCCGGCTCACGAAGGGAAGAGGCGGAAAGCCAGATAAACTATAAGTAGAGACGAAAAAATTCAAGTGCTTATGAAAAATATTTCAGGCACAAAAAAAACAAAGCCAAAAGTGCTAAATAGATCACAAGCTTAGCACTAGCAAAATCAATAGTACTTAATATTTACAAACTCATCATGTTCTTTCCAGAATAATACATAAGTTTTCTGGTCTATGATGCAGGAGGAGATGAAGGATCTGCCTGCTCGCTGGCTACTCCGCCTTGATATCTTGCCGAGATGTCCGGTTCCGAGATGGTCCGTTCATCGTCGGAAACTTCTTCGACATCTTCTGGAGGAGGTGGCGGAGTATCCACGCGGGTGAAGAAGGGCGTCTCGTAGCTGGTCAGATCAGCTACGTGGCACCCATATCCGGCGCAGGAGTGCATGATGGCTTGAAGGTCTTGCTCCTGGTCGTCTTCGTCTACTTTGCAGTACCCTCTGGTCACTTGCCATATTTCCATGTTTCCATGGTGGCTCATGACCATGGTGAGAGCGTTCTGCGCAGCGGTCCGCGCGTAGGACATGTTCCAGTCCCGAACAAGCTACGGCATCTCCCTGGCTTTCTCCCGCACCTGGAAGTCCGACATGCTTGGCATGTCCGGAATCCTAAGTGATTCGCCAATGTCCTCAAGGGACTGGGGGTAGTCATGAATAAGATCACCGACTTGGGTAAACCGGTGAGTGCGGGGTTCGGACGAGGAGGAGTCCGTCAAGTTCAGAGGACCTATACACTAAACAAGTCAATGAAAATCCGACATTGATGAAAGTCGAAGAAAGAATAAATCAGATAGATGGAACATACCAAGAATGACGTCGTCAATCTTGGCTTTCTCCTCCCGGAGACTCTGGAGTTCAGCCCGGAGCGCCTGAGAGATATCCTTCTCTCTGCCAGCCTCATTCTTGAGGTCCGAGATAACCTTATCTTGAGCGGCAATCTTGAGATCGTGCTCTACAGTGGCCATGGAGGAGGACTCGAGGACTTGAGCTATGTTCCTTTCATGATCAGCCTTGAGCTTATCCAGCTCTTGGCGAAGTCCCTTGTTCTCCACCACTAAGGTTTTGAGGTTCTCGGCCTCTTCAATCATAGCGATGGATTGTTTCACCAACGTTGTAAGTCAAAAAGAACAACAGTTCAGAAAAATTCGACATTGAAAAAAGTAAAAGACAAGGTTTGAATCTCGAAATGTTACCTTCGGCTTCATCCTTGGCTAGCTTGAACTCAGCATTTTTAAGCCGGAGAGCTTTGATTTCTCTCCGCTTATCACAGACATTTTTTAACAATTCCTGGTTATAGGAACATACTTTCTGTAAGTCAGAATACCCAAAGTCAGAAAGCTACTTAAGACTCGGGCTAATATTTTTTGCTAAATATCAGCACGAGCCTTGGGGGCTACACTAGTTTGTTCTTTGGCATCCTAATGAAAGCATAAACCCGATTTCTATATCCTACTTCATGCTTGGGGGCTAGAGGATATGATATAACATAAGGTAAAAAAATAAGAGTTGGAATTCCGACTTACATATTGCTCGCGGGTGAGTTTGTCTAAACCCGCTTTCACCTCAACTGCCACCTTCTCGGCGAGAGTAAGAGGAATTACTGGGGCTGTTGGAAGCTCTCCAGTCCTGATCCTCTCGTCGCGAAGGCGGACTTGGGCGAGAAGATCGGAGAACTTGACGTCCTCTGCTTCTTTTGCTTCCTCTTGGAGGGATAGATGGCTTTTGTCCAAGACTTGTCTGGCCAGCCGCTGGATCTCCTCTGTAGATTTCCGGGATAAGCCAAATTTGGCAAGTCCGGGGTTGCTGAGGAGGTTGTCGGCGAAGACTTCAGCCGAGGGATCATTACCCGAAGAGGGTTCACCCTTATCTTGAGCTAACGCACCCACGGTGACATCAGTGTGCAATCCAAGGATCACAGGCGCCGTTGGAGGAGCCGGATCTTCTGCAACAACCAGAGAAGGAGTAATCGCCGGTGTTGCAGAAGGTTGAGGGGCAGGAGTCGAAGGAGCCGTGGGAGGGGAAGCTGTGGTAAGCTTCATCTGTCGCAGGGGCTTTGCAGGAATCCCTTTCCCCTTACCCTTGATGAGAGGCTTTGCTCTAAGAATGGAGTAAAGTCGAAAAAATTACATCTCGGAAAGAAATTCGAGAAAACTACAAAGGCGGAAGTTGTGAATGAAAGTTACCTCTTCACAACGGGCACTTCCTTTGTGCCAACAGCCACTGTCGGGGCTTTGCGCTTCTTGAGCGCAAGGTCCAACATGGGACCACTTCAGTCTCCTGAGAAAACTCAGGAGGATATCCTTCGAGTGGAGCAAGCTCCGACTCGGGGAGATCAGCAAGCTGAAAACAAGAAAACATATCAGCATTGCAATGTATGACTTAAAAGATTGAAACACGTAAAAGGTGTACTGATGGAAGCTTACCGCTACCACGGGGTTTTCCGCCGTGTGCATGTCTAGAGAAATCTCCAGAATTTTCCTCTCGATCTGCTCCTTAATCAGCCATTTGATCTGGCTTATATAACCTTGGCTGGTACAGGCTTTAGGGCTGATGCGGAGAGAATCTTTTTTGGAAGACGTGATGGAGTGCATCAGTCTATCCCCGTGGTACTGAAGTGGCTGGATCCGACGTGCAACCCAACACTGGACTAAGTCGGATCCCCTCAGACCCTTGTGCTTGATAAGATATTCGATCCGCCTCTTAGCGAGGATCAGATCGTCAGTGAGAGCCGGAGCAGCCTCGTCCCAGGAAGGCTGGTCCGCGGTGGCTCCGTCGACAAAAGCCGGCAAAGCAGTAGCTTTGCCGGGAGCCGGAATATCCCTATGATAGAAAAAAGTGGTTGGCCATTGTTTGACCAAGTCACTGGCAGAAATTTTGGAATATGCCCGGTCTCGTCTAACAGAAAAACTAATAGTACCGGTAATATAAGGAACATCGGCAGTAATGGAATTTCTCCGGACATGAAAGTAATACTGGAAAAGAAGCAAACTCGGCCTAATACCGAGAAAGCCCTCGCAAAGCGCGGCATATGCGCTCATCTCTAGAATGGAGTTGGGAGGAAGATTATGGAGTTGAACTCCATAGTGGTCAATCACCTCGGAGAAGAACTCCGAGGGAGGAAAGGACAAACCTCGGTCCAGATGGGTGCCGAAGTGGACGTGCTCGCCCTCGCGTGGATTGGGGACGGTTTCGCCGAAACCGCTCCGCCAGTCACCGGCGGCGAGAAGCCCCTCCTTCTCCACGCTTTTGAGGCTGTCGTCATCGAGGGCGCAGGGGATCCAGATCCCCCGGAAGCTCTCTTTCTCCGTAGCCGCTTCCGCCGAAGCCGCCGCCACCGCCGCCAGAGAGGAAGAAGAAGAAGCCATTTTTCTCTCCGGTGGGAAAGGGTGACCTTAAAGTGGCGGCGCTAGGAGCTCTGTGGGAGGAGGGCGAAAAGGCTCTGACGCGCTGGAGGATTGGGAAGAAAGAACGGCAAAGGACTGGTGGAGAGGAGAAGAAGAAATCTAAACCCCTTATATCCACCTACCAGCGCCAAGATTCGTGCAAACGCTACGGTGTAACTGCCACGCGTCGTGGAAAGAACTGGGAAGGGCCCGCACGATGATTGTGTCGCCTCGATCTCCACGCACGCATTGAAACGGCGCCTCGGTTCCGCGAACCGCGGACCCACCAACGGTCGTGCTGACAGAACGTCTATCAGATGACGTGACTGGACCATGCTTGTGTCAGGTGGCTTTAGAGACCAAGTTCCGGCTTAGGTTAAAAGCGAGCTGGAAAATCCGAGTAACTAATTGAAAGGTCCAACTTACTTTTAAGACCCGGATCGTATTTTTTGTTATAAAGTTTCAGCAACCCTTCAAGATTCTGCAAGCCGAAGATCAAGCTAGACGATGATAAAATCCGACTTTGGATCTTGGAGGCCTCCAGGGGCTACTGTTGGGGATATACTTTCTGGGTATCCTCACAGATCCTCACTGACCAGGGTGGCCCACTTCGGGTTAGAGCTTTGCTTCACGGGTGGCCCAGTTAGGGAGAACAGACGGAGGCCAATCCGACTACGGGAAGGCCCGGAAGACTTACCGACTTAGGCCTATAATGTGACTTGTAGTTCAAGATGTACTCTGTAACCAACTCTTAGTCGTAGCCGGATTGATCTCTCCTGTAAACCCTAGGCCGGATATCTATATAAGCCGTCCTAGGGAGAGCCTTTAGGGCACCAGATAACACCCAATACTTTAGACCCTCAACTCGCACAGGCGATACCATTGTAACCCATATTCCGGCTTTGCCATATTACTGGATTGATAGCAGGATAAGGTCCGTCCAAAGCCGGCGGATTCGAACCTGGGTAAACTTGTGTGCTCACCGTCCCAGAACACTGTACGTCTCACACCCCTCTCTTCCGCACGCCTCGAGGACCCCCTCATGGCGTACTTGTCCTCAATCCGACGACAGTGGGGCCAGGGTGAGGGCGGCGGAGAGATCAAGCGGGGGGGTCAGCTCACGCGTCGACCGCGTGCGGGATAGGGCGGTTCTGTACGTGGGGTGGATCGTGTCGATGGTGGCAAGTTGGGTGTGGTCAGGTACGTGGGGATTCGGGTTGCGGAAGCGGGTTGTGGGTCGCGCGTGCATTGCGGCGCTGCTGCGCGCGCTGTGTGGTGTGTGTTGTAGGCGGCAGGGATAGTGGGGAGAGAGGGTTGGGGCTGGATTAGATGGGGTTGGCTAGGGTTTCATATATGGGGTAGTAGGCTAGTTGGCTGGGCCTTCAGGCCTGGCTGGCTGCCTCCCCCTAAAAATATTTTTTAATATTTATTTGTTTTATTTTTAAAGACGCTTTTATAAATAGTTTTTAGACAAATAAAAGACTCGGAAAATACCAGAGTTTTGATTTGAAATTGAGACGGGGATATTTAGAAAACAAAACTAAGCTTTTAGAAAATAGTTTTAGGCAAACCATGCATTATGACATGACGATACTCAAATGCAATGTGGCATGATGATATGAGCATGTTGTCATGGTGATGCGCAAAACAAAAACACAGCGATTTTCTAGTAGTGGTTTTAGCGGGGTGCTACATTAGGCAAGCAAATCATGTTATGCAGGTGTAGGTCACTATCCTGCAGATGAAGCTTTCGTTGAATCTTGGACGCTTCTTGATAGTGTGACACTTGATTTCTTCTGATTATGAGGATTCTCCTGGTAGGGAGATCTTGTAGTCTCCTTTTGTTTGCTGATAGTTGCTTGTCTTCATCTTTTTATCATTGTCTTCTTCTAGTTCTAGGTCGTATTCTTTTGAAATCCATAGGTTTGAAATTTGGACGAGAGTTAGAGGAAACCATTTTCTAAATTGTTTGACTTAGGGTAAGAGAAGAAGTAGAACTTTTCAAAGATCATTGATAAACTAGTTTTTGGAAGGCCGGTGTTTTCAAAATAGTGTTCCTGTCTAACCACCATGCTAACTAAGGTTCTCCTACAGTCATGATGGCTCTGATACAAAGTCTATGGGGCCCCCGTATTAATCCTCTGAGAATACATGTTATGCATACACCACAATCCCATGATCAGTTTGTCATGGCACATAACCGACAAGTATCAAAGTAAACATCCCTTAATTACACGGGTACAACTCATACCTTATTTTCCATTATGGATACATCGAACATCATCAGCGGAATATTATCCTGCGTAGTGCCCAAGTCGTGCCTTAACCTACACGCAGCTGACTGGGAGAACGTCCTAGCTCGCATATTCGTCGGCATCACCTTCTTCTTCAAATCTGACCAAGTTAATAGCCAGGGACAATACCAGTGAGTACTTTGAATGTACTTGCAAACCACCAAAAGATAAAGACAATAAGAGGATATGCAATATAGCTATGGTGGTAGGAGAGTTCCATGAGAGGTTCTTTTCAAAAATAGCTTCTCTTGTAGATATAGCATCGTAACACCCTAGTTTTAGCTAATCCTCAATTTAGGGTTGTTTGTGAATTCAGGAGCATCATCTCTTAAAAATGCAAGAAAAAGGAACAAAGTAAAACCCTAAAGCCCTACTTTCCTTCTTCCTCTCAAACACATTCAAAATGGGTTTGAATATTTTGAAAAACACCAAAATAGTGGAGCCCAAATTGATTAAAGGGCCCCTGCAATATTTTTATAGTTTACAAATGTTCTGGTATTTTTGAAATGATTCAAAATATAAAAAGGATTTGGAAATACAAACTCAAAAGAGTAAACAGAAATGGAAAAGGAGTTTTCAGTAATAAAATAGAGCCAGCATCCTGATACATTGCAAATGTATCTATAATTTTTGATGTTCCATGCTTGGTTTTATCTACTTTCTTCTGTTTTGTCCACACTTTGGAGTACTTTTCATATGATTTCTTGGACTAACCTATTAACAAGAGCCATAGTGCCAGCTGCCTGTTTTCTGCTGTTTTTCGTTCCAGGAAGTTAGAAAATGAATATTCTCGGAATTTGATGGGACAAAAGCCAAAGTTATTATTTTACCGGGGGACACTTGGAGCCAGAATACGAGATGGAGAGGGGCTGGGGCCTGGCCACACCACCTAGCCGCGCGGCCAGGCCTGTCCCACGCCAGGGGATGGTCCGGCTGCCCCAAGCACCCCCTCGGCCTCTCCTTCCGCCTATATATAGCCTCTAATGAGGAAACCCTAAGTACCCGATCAAAAACCCAGGAAAGAGTCTATAGCCGCTGTCATCTCCATCCCTAGATCGGGAGGGATCTGAACCTCTTCCCGACACCCTGCCGGAGAGGAGAATTCACCCTGGAGGCCTTCTTCATCATCATGCAAGCCTCCGGTGTGATGCATGAGTAGTTCATCTCTAGACTACAGGTCTATGTAGTAGCTAGATGGCTGGTTCTCCTCCTTTGTGCTATCATGTTTAGATCTTGTGAGCTCCGTTCATGATCAATATCATCTATTTGTAATTCTGCATGTTGTGTTTGCGGGGATCCGATGGATATTGAGATGCTATTTCAGATTGATTATTGATTCTATCATGTCTTTGTTATTTGTGAACTTGCATGCTTTCCGTTGTTAGTAGCTATCTTGGCGAAGTATATGCTAGCAACTCCAAGAGTTAGTATTTATGCTCGATAGTGGGTGCATGCCTCAGGTAATCTGGGGAAGTGACAGAAATCTCTAAGGTACTAGATGTGTTGTTGCTACTAGGGAGAAAACAACAATCCTTTCTTCATAGAACAATCGTATTGTTTACTTTACACGCAATTCGTAATGCAATAATCTGTTGCTTGCAAATTAATACTAGAGGGGGTTCGGATGATAACCTGAAGGTGGATTATTAGTCATAGATGCAGTTGGATGGCGGTCTATGTATAATGTTGTAATGCCCAATCGAATCTCAAAGGAGTCAAGATGAGTAGTATATGCTTGTATGCTTTCTCAATGTTTGTCAATTGCCCCACTGTAATTTGTTCACCCAGCATGTTATTTATCTTAAGGAGAGCCACCTCTAGTGAACTATGGACCCCGGTCCTTTCTTTTACATACAATCTACAAACTGTTTACTGCTTTGTGTTTACTTTCTGCAAACTATTACTTCCTTCCATTCGATACGTTTAATCCTTTGTTTTCAGCAAAACCGATGAGATTGACAACCTCATCGCAAGTTGGGGGCAAAGTTCTGTGGTTGTGTTGTGCAGGTATCCACGTTGTTACTAGCACCGGTAATGCGCCCTGCCAAGGCTCAGCTAGCAACACCTTTGGGGTGTTTCCTTGCTCCAACTAGATTGATAACCTTGGTTTCATACTGAGGGAAAACTTGTTGTTGTGCTCATCATACCTTCCTCTTGGGGTTCCCCAATGAGCACGATATATTTTGGGCCATCAAGCTCTTTTTCTGGCGCCGTTGCCGCGGAGTCAAGGACATCTTCACAAGAGGAGTCCCTCATAATCAATCTCTTTACTTTGTTATTTTTGTTCTGCTTAGTTTACTTTTGTTTTGTTTGCTTGTTTCTTTATTAAAAACACACAAAAATGACTACTCTTGAAAACACTAAGTTGTGTGACTTCACTAGCACCAACAACAATGATTATATGAGCACACATATTGCTCCACCTGTGCCTGAAGCTACTTTCTTTGAAATAAAACCAGCCTTACTCAATCTTGTTATGAGAGAACAATTTTCTGGTATTGGTAATGAAGATGATGCTACCCATCTAAATAACTTTGTTGAACTTTGTGAGATGCAAAAGCATAGGCATATAGATGGAGATATTATTAAGCTTAAATTGTTTCCTTTCTCTTTGAGAGGAAAAGCTAAAGAATGGTTGAATTCCTTAAAAAGGAATAGTATTGATTCTTGGACTCAATGCAAAGATGCTTTCATTGGAAAATACTATCCTCCTGCTAAAATTATATCTATGAGAGGTGAAATAATGAAGTTTAAACAATCCGATAAGGAACATGTTGCTCAAGCTTGGGAAAGAATGAAATCTTTGGTAAGGAATTATCCCACTCATGGACTGACTGCTTGGATGATCATCCAAACCTTTTACGCCGGATTGAACTATTCTTCAAGAAACCTATTGGATTCTACTGCTGGAGGTACCTTTATGACCATCACTTTGGGTGCTGCAACAAAGCTTCTTGATAATATGATGGTTAACTACTCTGAATGGCATACTGAGAGAGCTCCACAAGGTAAGAAGGTAAATTATGTTGAGGAAACCTCCTCCTTGAGTGATAAGATTGATGTTATTATGTCTATGCTTGTTAATGGGAAAGCCCATATTGATACAAATAATGTTCCCTTAGCCTCTTCGGTTCCTCAAGAAGAGCAAGTTTATGTGAACTTTATAAGAAATAACAATTTTAGCAATAATGCCTATAGGAATAATTTTGGTAACAACAATTATAAGACATATCCTCCCAACAATGGTAATGCTTATGGAAATTCCTACAACAACAATAGGAGTGCTCCCTCTGAACTTGAAGTTATGCTCAAAGACTTTATTAGTAAACAAACTTCTTTCAATAAAACTATTGAGGAAAAACTCTCTAATGCTGAAAGAAATATAGCATCATTGGCTGAAGCTCACTCTTCTTTGAATAAAATGGCTGCTAAACCTGAAACTATTGATAATCCCTTTGTAGCTACTAATGCCATACAAGTAAGAATTGATGAAAATGTTAGACTATTAGCTGAATTGCATGCTAAGTGGGAAAGAGAAGATGAAATTGCTAGAAATATTAGTGTTTCTAATATCACTACCACTAGTGTTGAGGCTAGTAATAGCTCTACTACCTTAGATGATAATTATGATTTTGATCTTGATGGTTGCAATATCTCTGAAGTTATTAAGTTCCTATAAAAACTTGCTAAAAGTCCTAATGCTAGTGCTATGAATATGGCCTTTAAAAAACACATTACTGATGCTCTCATAAAAATTAAAGAAGAAAAGATGAAACATAAAGCTTCTATTCCTATAAAACAAGAAGATGGTTAGGAACCCATCATTAATATGAAGGTGAATGATTTTGATTTCAAAGATTTATGTGATCTTGATAGTAGTGTTTCTATTATGCCTAGAAGGATTTATGATATGCTTGATTTGCCACCACTTGAAGATTGTTATTTGAATGTTCCACTTGATGATAATGCTAAAAAGAAACTCATGGGGAGTATTAATGATGTTCTTATTATGGTTAACAATGCCTATGTCCTCGTTGATTTCTATGTTTTGGATGTTGAATGCGATGCTTCTTGTCCTATTACTTTGGGAAGACCTTTTCTTAAAATTGTTGGTGCCATTATTGATATGAAGAAAGGCACCATTAAATATCAACTCCCACTCAAGAAAGGTATAGAACACTTCCCTAATAAGAGAGAGAAGACTTCTTTTGCCTCTCCTATGAAAGCAAAATTTGCTCTTAATGCTTCTTCATTTGAGAAAACTTGATTCTTTTTCTTGCTTCTTATGCCTAACTTAAAGGCGTAAAAGAAAAGTACTTATTGGGAGATAACCCAAAAGTTTTAGATGAGTCTTGGAAATATTACTTTAGTAATAACCGCTCCTTATCCTTTTTATTTGCTTTTTGTGCCAAGAGTAACCTCTAATGAGAGAGAAGTAATGATTGGGAAAGTTGTTGTCCCGAAACAGATTTATGTGCTTCACCGTAAAAATTCGTGTAAAATCTCTATACTTCCTTTTGAGGCGTGAAGTTTTGTGCTTCTACCCCAGGTTGTTATCTAACTTTCGTTAGTTCAACACTTTTTGATTTGAGCAATAGAAGGTTTTCGAAAAAAATCGTATTTACCTGCTGGTCTATTTTGACAGATTTCTGTCATTTTCTACATTTGCTTCTTGTTGGTTCCTTTTTGAGTTATTTTGGGGAATTGAGCTTTTGAGGGAAGTGCTACAGTAGCTTGTGTTTTAAAGGAAGTTTTATTGGTGTTAGAACTGAACCTAAAGACTTATTATCTTGAGTGCACTAATGTTGCTAATAAAGATTGTGTGAAGTTTTGTATGAAGGAAAAAAATTCAGGTGTATGGAAGGAATGAGTAATGAGATGAAGGACGGACTAAAGCTCAAGCTTGGGGATGCCACGCATGTCACCCCAAGAAATATCCAAGAAGTACAAGCGTCAAAGCTTGGGGATTCCCAAGCCATCCCCTTCTTCATCAATAAAAATCCCAGGTTTCTTCCAAACGCTTAATTTTTATTGTTTCAGGCACAGTTGTGTTGTTCTTGGAGCGTCTTCTTTTTCGCTTTCGTTTTGGTTTTTAGTTTGCTTGGTTTGCTTAGTTTGCTGAATAAATTGGTTGGACCCCCTCTTTCATACATTGGTTTTCAAATAGTTTGGTTTGGTTTGGAAAAGAGTAGGAAAGTTAATGCTTAAGTGGTAAAGAGAGCTTGTTTTTGACTGTGGCCTATGCTTTGTCATGCCATGCTTGATATTGTTTTGGCTCTATGCTTAGTATTCTTTGTTGTAGCATTACTTGTTATAAACAATTGAGATTGCTTAATGTGCCTTGGACGAATCATGCATTGTTTTAGCATATTAAAGCATAGTATAGTGGTATTCTCCTTTGATGCTTTATTTGGGTTGACTTGGCGCATGCTCACACAATGTTATGACTATCTCAAGTCACCATTAGCCTTTATGATCCTTTAGTTTTCAACTTGTAGTATCACTTTATGCTTTGATCAATGATGTTTTGTTGCTGTGCATGATTATGGCCATTATTGCTCTCTTAGTTTGTCGCTCCCAATCTTTTGCTAGCCTCCACAACCAAGTATGAGTTCCACTCATGCATCCAACTCCTTAAACCAAGTTATTCCAAATAGTCCAGCATACCTACCTATTAGCATATGCTATTCCAAGTATATTCATGTTTTTGTTTACCTTCCAAATTAAACTTGTTATGAGAAAACTAGTGATTGAAGCTCTCATAAAATTGATGGCACACTTTACTTTTCTTGCCCTTAATAAACTTGAACCATTGTGTCATCTATGTTGTATATGTTTGCACTTATTTGTTGGGCATTAGCAGAACCATGATGTCATGGGGAACGCTTTCAACATTGCACTTGGTACTTTGTACCTAGTTGATATCATGCTCTTTTGTCTATGGATGTCGTCGATGTGAAATGAAAGGGGAGCTTGTAAGTCCATGGACTTATGTATATGTGTTAGAAAAACGCCTGGGCCGCTGGTCTAATCCATGCTGACATGGTGGAAACCTACAGCGTAACCATAATGAGATGTCTATGAAGCATTCTTCTTATAAAAAAGAGTCCTATATTGAGAAAAAAAAGAGAAAAAGAGAAAAAAAAAGGAGATTATGAAAAGAGGAAAGAGAGAAAAAAGCACCATATTCCCATGGTAAATAAGAAGATTGCTGAGATGCTCGTTGTCTGCTTGCCTTGTCATTTTGATATGGGGATTCTTCCGTATCATCGGGCAAGGGGTACCCCGTTGGCGGTTCTCTATGATACACATGTACTTACGATGACAAGAACTTACCGTTGACTAAACTTGAGTAGCGTGAGGAGCAGCCCTCGTATTCAAGGGACATGAGATTTCTAACTTATACTTCGTCAAGCATGTACAGCATGGTTTGTTCACTTTAACCTTAATCACTTCAAGATGCTTATGATAGGGGCAATGAGAGCTGAAAGCTATTAAGTGCCATAATTTTTGGAAGCTCTTTAGGAGACTTGAATCCCTACTTCCTTCTATGAACCTTCTATCTTTATGCACCTACTTTGAGAGCATAGTGGCCATTCTTAGTTCTATGTGCATTGTCCAAAGACTAGTTGATTGATGCATAACTTAATATCGTTGTTTTTAAACTATTTGTATCTAGTCACTCTTATGAACTTTGAAGGTGTCCTATGCATTTATATTTGCTACTCTATGAGGAACAAGCTGAATGCCACTATGCTATGTTTTCTTTATGTGAAACAAACAAACATCTTGCAAAGAATTGTTATTCATGAATCTTTTGTTTGTGCCTTTTCATGTTGCAACATAGTTTCTCTGTATTATTGCTAGAACTTTGTCTTTCATGTTATGATTAAAGTACTATGATTCCAGCTTTGAATGTTTTACAAATAATTTGATCAAGTTTATTATGGTGCATGTCACTTCAAAAATTATTCTTTCTTTTTATCACTTACCTACTCGAGGACGAGCAAGAGTTAAGCTTGGGGATGTTGATACATTGCAAATGTATCTATAATTTTTGATGTTCCATGCTTGGTTATATCTACTTTCTTGTGTTTTTTCCACACTTTGGAGTACTTTTCATATGATTTCTTGGACTAACCTATTAACAAGAGCCATAATGCCAGTTGTCTGTTTTCTGCTATTTTGGGTTCCAGGAAGTCAGAAAATGAATATTTTCGGAATTAGACGGGGCAACAGCTAAAGTTATTATTTTACCGGGGGACACTTGGAGCCAGAATACGAGATAGAGAGGGGATGGGGCCTGGCCACACCACCTGGCCACGCGGCCAGGCCTGGCCCGCGCTAGGGGTGGTCTGGTCACCCCAGGAACCCTCTCGGCCTCTCCTTCCGCCTATATATTGCCTCTGATATGGAAACCCTAAGTACCCGATCAAAAATCCACGAAAGAGTCTGTAGCCGCCATCATCTCCATCCCTAGATCGGGAGGGGTCTAAAGCTCTTCCCGGCACCCTGCCGGAGAGGGGAATTCAGCCTGGAGGCCTTCTTCATCATCATGCAAGCCTCCGGTGTGATGCGTGAGTAGTTCATCTCTGGACTATGATACGTCCAAAACGTATCTGCTTTCCCGAACACTTCTGCTATTGTTTCTCATCTATACTTGTGTGATTTGGATGCAACTAATGCGAACTGACCTTGTTTTCAGCAGAATTGCCTTGGTGTCTACTTTTTGTAGAGAAGACCAACTATCAGGAAAAATCCCGGAAAATATGCCAAAATCCTATTTCACTCGAAGACTCCAGGAGCCAGAATACGAGACGGAGAAGAGCCCTGGGGTGGCCACCCCACCTGGTGGCGCGGGTCAGGCCAGGCCGCGCCAGGGGGTGCTGTGGGCGGAGGCACCCCCTCGGCCTCTCTCTTTGCCTATAAGGAGCCTTATGACCTAAAAACTTCGGGGGGTTCGACGTTTTTCCAGAAGGAGTTCCGCTCCGCCGCCACCACCAGATTCCACAAAATAGCACCAGAAACTCCGTTCTGGCACCCTGCCTGGACGGGGAATTGGAGGAGATCATCGCCATCATCATCAGCATCACTTCTCCATCGACCATCCATGTTTCCCCCATCTATGAGTGAGTAATCCCCCGCTGTAGGCTATGGGGATCGTAGGGATTGGATGAGATCGTTCATGTAATGGCATCAGATTGTTAGGGCATGGTGCCTAGTATCTTTTATTAGTGCTTTATGACTTTGTTGCGACTTGTTGTGCTTAATGCTTGTCACTAGGGCCCGAGTGCCATGATTTCAGATTTGAACTTATTATTGATTCATTATGATAGTATTGTTTCTGGTCTTATCTACAAGTTGTATACACACGTTATTGTCCAGAACCTATGCCCCTGAAGTGATAGAAATCGGGATAACCGGAAGGGAATGGCTTTGATGTGAGGATCACATGTGTTCACGGAGTGTTAATGCTTTGCTCCGGTGCTCTATTAAAAGGAGCACCTTAATTGCCAGTAGTTCCCTAGAGGCCCCGCTGCAAACGGGCTGGCAGGACAAAAGATGTTGTGCAAGTTCTCATTGCGAGCACGTATGACTATATATGGAACACATGCCTAGGATTGTCTAGTACTTGGGTGCTTTATCTTATTTATCTGTAATTTCCCTATGTTCTGATTGCTATGTGAATTGTCTTGTCCATGCAACGCCCGTCCATCCATCCCTATGCCTACCGCACTCGAATCCCATTGTTTACTGCTTTTGTTACTACTGTCTTTGCTTTGCTACTACTATTACTTTGTTATTCCTACTACAAAACTGTTTCTACTGATAAACTGTTGTGAGCAAGATTGTTTCTAGGTGCAGCTGAATTGACAACTCAGTTGTTAAGGCTTATAAATATTCTTTGGCTCCCCTTGTGTCGAATCAATAGATTGGGTTTCACTTCCCTCGAAAATACTGCTATACACCCCCTATACTTGTGGGTCATCAAGACTATTTTCTGGCGCCGTTGCCGGGGAGCATAGCTTTATTTATCAAGTTCACCTGGATTCTCTATTGTTCGCTGCTATCCATCCATCATGGGTAAGTCTCGTGATGGCAAGGTTCCTATTTTACCATCCACTACAAGAAGAGGTATGGTTTTGAACACCTCTGCTGCTCTTGATTCACCGATGTTTTGAGTAAGTTCCTTACACCACCACATACACATGCTACACACACTGCTACTACTGCTGAATCGGAAACTTCTGATGCTTATGATGTTGCTTCTACTGTGCTTGATAAGAGTGGTTCATTAGGTCCTTTCCTAGATGCTACGATTGCTAGAACTATAGCTGGAAATACCGAAACTCCTAATGAAGCCACTACCATACCTGTTAGCTCACCTGAGTCTAGTGAAAGTTTTGATATTGAAGATGGTTATGTTGAGATGACTGATGAATTTATTAAAGAATGTAAGAACACCCATGATAGGAGCGCTGCTAAGAGTCTCCTTGAGAGGCGTACTATTAGACCCAAATTATCTCTTGATGCTAAGTTTGCTGCTTCTCCCATAAACATTATAGATGAAGATTATGATTTCTCTCTCGATCTATCTTACATAGCTATTGTCGAGAAAGAACCTTTTTGTGGGACTAAGAATGGAAGTGCGGTAGCACATATGAATGAACTTTCTACCATGAGTGGCTTGTTTTCTGATGATATTAAGATGCGTACTTACTTTGTTGCTAAGATTTTCCCCTTTTCACTAAAGGGAGAAGCTAAAACTTGGTTTAGTAATTTACCTCTTGGATCTATTGATAGCCCTGAGTGCTTGATTCGTACTTTCCTGCAGAAATATTTTCCTCCCAGTGCTAGACATGCTATTTTGCAGGAACTTTTTTATTTTAAACAGGGAGAAAAAGAGGTATTGCCCGAATCTTGGGCAAGGTTTTGTGCTTTGATTCATGCACAGGCTAGAAGTCCATTACCTAAGAATGAGCTTCTTGATATATTTTATAATGGACTAACCGAGGAATCTAGGACATACCTAGATAGTTGTGCTGATTGTGTTTTCAGGAATAGGACTCCTAAGGAAGCTGAGGAATTAATGGCTAAAATAAGCAAGAATTATGAAGATTGGACTCCTCCTAAACAAGCTATACCTAAAGTAATTGTACCTGAACCATCTATTCCCGTGCCTATTCCAACATCAAAGAAGAGGGGAGTTATTGAATTAAATGATGAAGTGATGAAGGAAGCTAAGAAATGTCTTAAGGAGAAGGGAATTAAAGCTGCAGATGTCAAGAATTTACCTCCTATAGAAGAATTATGTAAGCATATTCCCTACTCACCCACTATTGAGGTACACACTCTCCAACACTTTGATGAAGGTGATATCCCTTACTCTAAACCTCCTGATCAATGCTTAGAAGAATTTGATATCTTTATTGTTAAGCAAGATAACTTTATTAAAAGGGTGCAAAATCATCTAATGGAAAACACTAGAGCTATTGTTGAGTTGAAAGATATTGTGGAAAGAACCTCTAATGATGTTAAAATGATTGTTAAACACTTTCAAATGGTTCAAACTCAAATAGATCAACTCGTTAAAGTGCAAAACGACTTGCTAGTTAATGCTGCTAAAGAAAAACATGCTTATGAAATTAGAAATAGAAGTGGTGCTGCTACCCAGAATCCTCTATATCCTAAGGGGCATCCCAAAAGAATTGAGCAGGATTCTCAACAAGCTGAAAATAGTGGTTCTACTCGTAAGAAAAGGAAAAAAGAAACATAAAACTGTTGTAGAACCCTCTGAACCTGCTATAGATCCTAATAGTATATCTATCTCTGATGTTGAAACTGAAAGTGGTAATTAAGAAAATGTTGTTCCTAATGAAGAAAAAGTTGAAGAAGAACCTGAAAACCACACTAAGAATACTAAATACACCAAAGAAGATTTTATTGCTAAGAAACATGGTAGTGAAAGAGAACCTTGGGTCCAAAAACCTATGCCTTTCCCTGATAAGAAACACAAGTCAAAGGAAGATGAACACTATAATAAGTTTTGTGAGTGGATGAAGCCTTTATTCTTGCAAATTCCTTTGACGGATGCTATTAAATTGCCTCCTTACTCAAAGTATATGAAGGACATAGTCTCGAATAAAAGGAAGATCCCTAATGAAGAAATTTCTACTTTGGTTGCTAATTATTCCTTCAATGGTAAGGTTCCTAAGAAACTTGGAGACCCAGGGATTCCAACTATCCCTTGCTCTATTAAGAACAGTTATGTTAGAACTGGTTTGTGTGATTTAGGAGCTGGAGTTAGTGTTATGCCTTTCTCTCTCTATAAGAAGCTTCAACTTGAAAAATTAATACCAACTGATATATCTTTGCAAATGGCTGATAAATCTACCACTATTCATGTGGGTATATGTGAGGATGTACCTGTTCAAGTGGCTCATAATTTCTTGATATTAATTGATTTTGTTGTGCTTGAAATGCCTGAAGATGATAATATGTCTATTATTCTTGGGAGACCTTTTCTTAATACTGCAGGAGTTGTTATTAATTGTAATCAAGGAAAGGTGACCTTCAATGTTAATGACGAGGAACATACTGTCTATTTCCCCAAGAAGATTGAAAGGGCTTATGGCTTGAATTCAATTGAACATGTTGAAGGCATTCAAGTTGGAGAAATATATTGTCCCATACCAAGAGAAAAAATTGAAACTATTATGATTGGGACCATTGCTATCAAGGTTAAGGTAACATAATCATTAGTGGAGTACAAAGTTTTGTATCATATGCAATTGTTTTGGTAGAAAGACTTGATCAACCTTGCTAACAAAAGGATTCCATTGAACAAAACAATGTGTTCATTATGATTATCTCCGTTTGTTTCTATCCTTTGAATCTTAGTTTTTGTTTTCGTTTAGTTTTCTTTGTGTTGTTAGTTGCTTGCATGTTAGAACTTCTATAGTTCTAACCTTGTTTTGTCCTTGCATCATGTTTCCAAAAATAAAAAAATATGTCTGTCAGAAAAATCATTCTTTTATTTCTGAAAAATGCCCAAAAATAAAGTGTCTCGAAAAATTTCAGAAAATTCATATTAATTTTTTACATGAAAAAAGGGGCAGAGGAGTACCTGGTAGGTACTAGGGTGGCCACCAGGCAGGCACACCACATGGTGGCGTGCCCAGCCTTGGGTGGCGCCATGCCCTGGTGTGGGCCACCCCTGGCACTCCACTACCTCTCCCACCTGCCACTTTCTTCTCTCTCCCGAGTAAGCTCTAGTTCATATCTCAAAATCGTGTTCTTGCTGTGCTTGCTCTCGATTTTTTTGATCTCCTTGCTCAGGCCATCTTTCTTGCTGAAATTTGGAGCATTTGTTCCCTGGTATGTGACTCCTCCCCTTGTCCAAGTAGATTTGTGTTTAGTGGATTATATGTTGAGTATTTTGCTTCTGTCGGTGACTAGTTATGAGAGCTTGTAAGCTTGTTTGATGCTTAGGGATATAGTTTTGATGCATGTTTAGGCCTCTTGCAAGTCCCTATGAGTAGAATCCTTCATTATATATACTTTGCAATCACTTGTTTAATAGGTGTTTAAATTTCAGAATAAGAAGATGAGTGGACACCACCTAAACCAACAAGAGCTTTGGGTGCCTGAGGTCATGAAGGTCCACTGGGAGGAGGAAGTTTTTCCCTCCATTTATCCATGCCCTGAGTTCATGAGAGCTGCAGGAATTCTACAAGATTTCCACACTTTGGTTTCTAATGCTGGGTTAGAGCACTTTTTGGAAGATGAACCTTGTCAATTTGTGAAGCTAACCATGTCTGTGGTGCGGGATTTGCAATTTAGTCACTCTTTGCCTAACCCCATGGTCCATTACAAAATCTACAATATTGTTGTCAACCTTTCTCTTGACGATTTTTGTGCAGCCATTAAGGTACCTCAATGGGGATCATGTAGGAAGATTAAAGAGAGACCTGAACCACTCATGGATTTATATGCAGAAATTTGTCAAGGGAGTAGCTTCTCAAAGGAGAGTGGAAAAATCCGTAAAATTCATCTTCCCTCCATTCGCTACTTTGCCTACTTTATTGCCAAGTGTGTTCTTGCTAGGAAAACTGCCAATAAGTTATCTTCGTTTGATTTAGCATTTATCTCTGCTGCTCTTAGACGAGATAGGTCTTACAACTTGGGTGCTTTGATAGCTTTCCGTCTTGCTGCTAACCGTGAGAAAGGTGGAATTTGTGGAGGCCTCATTGCTTCTCGTTTGCTAGCATTGCATGGTTTACTGCCTCATCATCTAGACCTACAGTTTCCCATAGAGAGGCTTGATTTTAATTCCATGATATAGCATAAATTTATTTCCTCTTGGGCTAGTTTGAGTGAGTTATCTTATGAAATAACCTTTCTCAAAGCTGGTTGGAGAAAGAGCAAGTCCGAGCGTGTTGTTCTTTTGCCTGCACCTGTTTTGTTTAACCTTGATAACAGGAAAGGATGGTCCCTCACTGAGGAAGATCTTGACACGTACTTGGGAGAGCTCTCCCAACAGGAGCAGGACACCGGAAGGGAGGTCACGGATGATTCGGTCCAGCCCTCGAATGAGGGAGAGTCTTCATATCAACAGCCCACTTATGATTGGGGAGATTCCTCTTCTTCTCATGGGCCTAGCTACGACCATTCTTACCAAGATCCGCCCGCTTGGAACCCCTATTCGTACCTGGATTGATACCCACTTAGGCCAAAAGCCTAAGCTTGGGGGAGGTACGCCGACACCGCACTCATCTCCATATCATGTTGCGTCGGTACTTTGTATATTCATGTTTTCGTTCTCTTTTTAGTTTTCGTTCTTCTTTGTTTTTGCTTTCTAAAAACACAAAAATACCAAAAATATTTCTGTTGTTTCTCTTTGGTTTGCTTATTCTTTTTGCCTTGTTTTGCTTTTCCCTTTTTGCTTTGTTTGAACTATTCGAAAAACCCAAAAAGATTTTGCTTTGCTTGTTTTTCTCTTTTGGTTCTTGTTTAAAAATCGAGAACACCAATAAAATTTGTTGTTCTTATTTGGTTTTTGCGAGTTTGCTTCAGGGTTCGGTAGTCCTCAGTGGATATTGGTTTCATATTATTCAAGC
The DNA here is from genome assembly GCA_910589775.1 of Avena eriantha. Lineage (NCBI taxonomy): Eukaryota > Viridiplantae > Streptophyta > Magnoliopsida > Poales > Poaceae > Avena > Avena eriantha. The sequence continues at coordinate 361,019,698 of OU342743.1, forward strand.
CACACAAGTGAAGAGCAATAATGAGGATCAATGACAACTTGAGGCGTGGTAAGAGGCTGGTAACGAACTCTATTTGGTTTCATTTTTGTACATATACTCATCACTGTGGGCATGCTTAGTCCGTTCATGTAGAGTGTATGTTTTCTTTGGATGCTTAGTAGTTCTTGCTTTCTTATGATTAGCTCTAGCTCGCTAATAGTTGGTAGCATGTCTAATGATTGTTTGCTTGCATTGCTCTATTCATAAATTGGTATGACACCATGGTATCCTCCTCTGAATGTTTCATTTGAATTGACTTGGCACATGCTCACACATGTACATGATTGTGATAATCAGTTAAGCCTTGATGAATTATTTTGCCTTGAGGATCTTGAATCACTTTCATGCCATGAGTAGTCCTGTTTTGTTGCAAGCATGATAATGACAGCAATTGCTCTCTCGATTATCGCTCCCTTACTATTGCTAGCCTTCACTTTTACTGAGTATGTTTTGCTCAAGTTTCCAACTCCCTAAACCAAATATTTCCAAAGTGTCCACCATACCTACCCATTAGCATCATTTGCTACCTCCGCGCATATTCAATATGCCTTGTTTTCTTCCGAATAAAATGTTTGCTTGTTATGAGAAAGTTAGTTAGTAAAGATCTCACGAACTTGATGGCACACTTTATTTTCTTGCACTTAATAAACCTGAACCATTGTGTCCTTCTTTGTTGTGCATATGCTTGCGCTTTATGAGTTGAAGTTAGCAGAACCATGTATCATGGGGACCGCTTTCAACACTTCATAGGTACTTTGTACCTAGTTGATATCATGTTCTTTTGCTTATGGATCCCGGCGGTGTGAAATAAAAGTGGAACTTGTAAGATCATGGAGTTTGTATGTATGTTAGAGAAACGCTTGGGACACTAGCCTAAGCCATGCCTAATCATGGTGGAAACTTGTAGCATAACCATAATGAGCATTCTATGAAGCATCCTCAATAAAAATCTATGCACATAGTAAATAAAAAGATCGCCAAGATGCTCATTGTCTGCTTGCCTTGTATTTTGATTATGGGATAGCTCCCGTGTCATGTGCAAGGGGTACCCCGTTGGCGGTTCTCTATGATACGTATATACTTACAATGACAAGAGCTTACTTGTGACTGAAGTTGAGTAGCATGAGGATCGGTCTTCGTAAATAAGGGGCATGAGACTTTTATTTATAACTTGTCAAGCATATCCTCTTAGTTGTGTCACTTTTACCTTAACCACATTAAAGATGCTTATGATAGGGGCAATGAGAGCTCAAAGCTAATGAGTACCATACTTTCAGCATTTGGAAGCCTTTCAAATTATTCAAAACCTTTTCTTCTACTTGTTGAGTCTCCACATATTCTTTGAGCACCTTCTTGAGAGCATAGTTGTCATTCTTTGTGTTTGTTCCATTACTTGATTATTTGTGTTATGACTTTGATGCTTGTATTCTTGATATCTTTACTTCTAGTCACCACTTGAACTTCAGAGGAGCCTTGACATTCATAATCAAAGGCAAGTGAGATACCACTCTATCATACCTTTCTATGAGTATTGTAATGTTGCTTATGTTCGTGCTTCATGCTACTTATTATTCTTGAGTTGGAATATTTTCATAGCTTGCAAATACTATTAAGTAGACTCAGTTGCATACTCTTTATTATGAACTGTCTAAGTAGTTGATCACATTGTTGAGAATATTTACATCTTATGAGCAAATGTGTTCGTGAAAGTTCTTTTATCGCACTCAGTTTTCAACTGAGTTGCTTGAGGACAAGCAATAAGCTAAGCTTGGGGGAGTTGATACGTCCAAAACGTATCTACTTTCCCGAACACTTTTTCTATTGTTTCTCCTCTATACTTGTGTGATTTGGATGCAACTAATGCGAACTGACGCTGTTTTCAGCAGAATTGCCCTGGTGTCTACTTTTTGTGCAGAAACCCAACTATCAGGAAAAATCCCGGAAAATATGCCAAAAATCCTATTTCACACGAAGACTCCAGGAGCCAGAATACGAGACGGAGAAGAGCCCTGGGGTGGCCACACCACCTGGTGGCGCGGGCCAGGCCAGGCCTCGCCAGGGGGTGGTGTGGGCCCCCCGGGCACCCTCTCGGCCTCTCTCTTCGCCTATAAGGAGCCTTCTGACCTAAAACCTTCGGGGGGTTTGAAGTTTTTTCTAGAAGGAGTTCCGCTCCGCCGCCACCACCAGATTCCACGAAATAGCACCAGAAACTCCGTTCTGGCACCCTGCCGGGACGGGGAATTGGAGGAGATCATCGCCATCATCATCACCATCGCTTCTCCATCGACCATCCATGTTTCCCCCATCTATGAGTGAGTAATCCCCCACTATAGGCTATGGGGATGGTAGGGATTGGATGAGATCGTTCATGTAATGGCATCAGATTGTTAGGGCATGGTGCCTAGTATCTTTTATTAGTGCTTTATGACTTTGTTGCGACTTGTTGTGCTTAATGCTTGTCACTAGGGCCCGAGTGCCATGATTTCAGATCTGAACTTATTATTGATTCATTATGATAGTATTGTTTCTGGTCTTATCTACAAGTTGTATACACATGTTATTGTCCAGAACCTATGCCCCTAAAGTGATAGAAATCGGGATAACCGGAAGGGAATGGCTTTGATGTGAGGATCACATGTGTTCACGGAGTGTTAATGCTTTGCTCCGGTGCTCTATTAAAAGGAGCACCTTAATTGCCAGTAGTTCCCTAGAGGCCCCGCTGCAAATGGGCTGGCAGGACAAAAGATGTTGTGCAAGTTCTCATTGCGAGCACGTATGACTATATATGGAACACATGCCTAGGATTATCTAGTACTTGGGTGCTTTATCTTATTTATCTGTAATTTCCCTATGTTCTGATTGCTATGTGAATTGTCTTGTCCATGCAACGCCCGTCCATCCATCCCTATGCCTACCGCACTCGAATCCCATTGTTTACTGCTTTTGTTACTACTGTCTTTGCTTTGCTACTGTTGTTACTTTGCTATTCCTACTACAAAACTGTTGCTACTGATAAAATTCTATGAGCAAGATTGTTTCCAGGTGCAGCTGAATTGACAACTCAGTTGTTATGGCTTATAAATATTCTTTGGCTCCCCTTGTGTCGAATCAATAAATTGGGTTTCACTTCCCTCGTAAATACTGCGATACACCCCCTATACTTGTGGGTCATCAGACTACGGGTCCATGTAGTAGCTAGATGGTTGGTTCTCCTCCTTTGTGCTATCATGTGTAGATCTTGTGAGCTCCGTTCATGATCAAGATCATCTATTTGTAATTCTCCATGTTGTGTTTGCAGGGATCTGATGGATATTGAGATGCTATTTCAGATTGATTATGGATTCTATCATGTCTTTGTTATTTGTGATCTTGCATGCTTTTCGTTGTTAGTAGCTATCTTAGCCAAGTAGATGCTAGCAACTCCAAGAGTTAGTATTTATGCTCGATAGTGGGTTCATGCCTCTAGTAATCTGGGTAAGTGATAGAAATCTCTAAGGTACTAGATGTGCCGTTGCTACTAGGGAGAAAACAACAATCCTTTGTTCATAGAACAATCGTATTGTTTACTTTACACGCAATTCGTAATGCAATAATCTGTTTCTTGCAACTTAATACTAGAGGGGGTTCGGATGATAACCTAAAGGTGGATTATTAGTCATAGATGCAGTTGGATGGCGGTCTATGTATAATGTTGTAATGCCCAATCGAATCTCAAAGGAGTCAAGATGAGTAGTATATGCTTGTATGCTTTCTCGATGTTTGTCAATTGCCCCGATGTAATTTGTTCACCCAGTATGTTATCTATCTTAAGGAGAGCCACCTCTAGTGAACTATGGACCCTGGTCCTTTCTTTTACATACAATCTACAAATTGTTTACTCCTTTGTGTTTACTTTCTACAAAGTATTACTTCCTTCCATTCTATATGTTTAATCCTTTGTTTTCAGCAAAACCGGTGAGATTGACAACCTCATCGCAAGTTGGGGCAAAGTTCTGTGGTTGTGTTGTGCAGGTCTCTACGTCCCCAACGAGCTCGATATATTTTGGGCCATCACATCCCAGGCCAAAGCCTAGCTACCCCCGCACTACCTGCCACCTAGCGCGCAGCCACCAGTCCGCGTGCAGCCCACCTAGGCCCAAGGCCAGGTACCCCTTTGCCTCATCATCTTCGACGACGATGGCAAGCAGCTGCCTGGTGCGTCGCTCGCCTTCGATCCGCGTCGCTTGCTCGTCGCCATCCGCTACAGACCGGAGAGGATAAGAAGACCACCACTATGCCCTCATCCTCGACCTTATCCTCTTTCGCTCCGACCATGCCTTGCCTCCCTGACCGCCTCTTCATGCTCCTGGTTAGCTTGTGGTCCTCCCGAAACCCTCCACCCTCTCCCTCTTGCTCCGGTTAGAGCTCGTGTCGTGCGCCACCGCCGGCCGCCACTCGGTCGTGTCGCCGTCGAGTCTCCAGTGACCTAGAACTAGCAGAGCCACTAGGGTTAGGTCCCCCGCATCGCGCTGCATCCCGCTAGCTTACTCGCGTGTCCTAGATCGCCGCCAATCACCGTACCCACCGCTGATCTGAGGCCACCGCCGGGCTGGCATCACCCTGACATCAGCCTGACGTCATCCGCGTGGGGTCAGCTCAGTCAAACCCGCTGCGGGTCCCACTTCGATCGCGTGGCCGCTGATGTGGCACCGAGGCCCTCCTGTCAGTCTCACTAGCTAGGGCTAGCCTCGGTGTGAAAAGTATTTCTTGGTTTTATTAATTTCAGAAATGGTTTAATATTTTGAGAAAAAGGATAAATACTAGAAAATTCAATATCTATTATTTATAACTCAGAAAAATATGTATAATATATCAAAATGTTCAGAAAAACAAGATTCACACTTTAGCATCAATATCATGCATTATTCAAAAACTTTAATTACAAGTTTAATTAGAGAACAAAATCAACCCCTCGCAGGTGATTCCAGGGTCTCTCCTGTTTTAGGGTTTGGACCTCTCGGATCCCGCTTAATTTGCCAAGCATGCTTTAGGGTCTCATTTCAATGCTATTAAACTTGTCATATAATCATCCTTGCTTGAGAATTGCATCGATGCCATGTTTTGATTGTTGTTTCCCCTTTATTTCCATTGTTTGCTTCTTCCCGGTAGAATACGATATCGAGATCGAGATCGAAGACCGAGATTGACACCATAGAAGATCGACGAACAATACTTGACCAACTATAATCAAGTCAAGCACAAGGCTTCTGAAGATCTATATTTGGGTATAAACAAACAAGGCAAGCATAGCCCCACCATTATACAATCCTATGATTTCAAAAGTATTTTATCTCTTGCCATGATGCATATGATTCTACTGTGGTCTTTTATAGATAGATAGAGTATCCTATTTGTTGCATTACTCCCTTGAGCTATATTACCTGATCCACTGCTCCTAGCATAACTAGGTTTGGCTTGTGTGCACTACTAGAGCTTATCTATGTCTTGCTTAGCCATGCTTAGCTGTCAATGCTGGTTCGTCCAGAAGATGTACCAGATGTAGAGAATCTAGTATGACAGGAGAACGAGGTTTATTAATGAGGTAAGATTAGTGGTAAAGGTTAAACATGCGAAAGCTTGTATGGGAGGCCATGGTGGGATGTGGTTTTGTAGTCCCATGCTTGCCACTACTAGGAACCGAGTTCTTGCCTTTGGAACCGAGATGAGCGTACAGCCACACGGGGCCTAGAAAACCTCACGAGTAACTAACTTGCCTAGTAGATTCCATGAGTCACATAGTTCGGCGTTCCATTCGACATATGCATAAAAACGTTATGAAAGATTTGGCGGGTGAAGGTGCATCGTAACAGGTAGGTAAGTGTGGCCGGGGTTTTTTGGGGTAGATGGCGCCCCTGATAAACCAACCTCACCCAAATCTCTAGGGACTGACTTCAGGATTTGACCCGTTACGGCAGAACCATCCTTAAGGCGTGACTCATGGTCTCGGCGAAAGCAAGCTAAAGGTCGTGTCCAACCACCCTCTGCCAGCCTTCCAAGGAAGAGGGCTAATAGCTTGGCATTAAGAGTTGGTTGGTACGTGTGGGTAAAGTTGTACACCCCTGCAGGGTTGATTTTTTCGAAAAGCCCTGTTCACGGTTATGAACGCTTGGTGACCGAATTCTAAGATCATAGAGAACATTAACCTAATCGTAAAACTTGGCAGTTCAACATGTGCTTAAGGATGCTTCCTCATGGGTACGAGGGAGTAATCCTAGTTGTGAGATGAGGATTACTTTGGTGGATATCAAAAGATGATGATCAATTCTTCAGAGATGTCTCTTTCCCCTTTAAAAATATTCTGATTAGACGAGCTTCTTCTCCCTCTTGTTTTACAAACAAAGATGGCTTTTATGAAAAATAACCCCACCAGCCATAAGTCTTGCGGAGTACACCCTGTACTCACCCTTGCTTTGTTGATAATTTTGTAGCAGAGTAAGTGTTCCCTGAAGATGAGTTCTATACGACATCGACACCGACGAGTAGCTTGGAGTTCCCGGCCGGCAGCCTGGAATCTATGGGTTGGGACGTCATCGTTATCCTTCAGGCCTCTTAGGCCATTTGTTATGTTTGCTATACTTAATAGCATAATTTGGCTTCCGTTGTTTGATGTTTGTGGTCAGTGACCTCTGCTTGTAATATTTTGGTTCTTCGCTCAGGTATGAGCTTGCTGTAATAATTTTGTGTCGCAGGGTTACGGTTGTGTTACCGATTCCTCATTAGATATCTTCGAGCTCTAGGTTAAGCTTATGTCAGGCTAAGATCTGGGATTTGTTTGACCCTGATCCTGGGGGTGTCACAGTTCTTGGTATCAGAGCAGTACCGACCGTAGGAAAACCTTGCTATGGTCGATGTTGAGTCTAGTGTTTGTGAAAACTATTTCAAAGATGAAAAGTATTTGTGAAAACTCTAGTATGCTTCTTTTGCTCCTTATCTATTATCGCTCTAACTCCTGGTCACCTTATCTTGTGTTGACTTCAAAAAGTTTTGATATCTCTTCTAGTCTTTCAAAGCTTAGGTGCCTTCCAGGCATGTCGTTTCTCAACTAGTTGGTCTAGTGTAGAGTTCTCAAGAGTTGTGTGTGTTGTGAATTCCTTGTGTCCCCTTTTCTCTATTTTAGCTGAGACATTCCTTCCCCTCATGATCTCTCTGTATTTTGGAACCTACAATATTATATTGAAGGATCCATAGTGTTCTGTTCTAGGCTTCGAGGTTTCCTTCTGCCTCGTATGCCTCCTTTTTATTTATTTGGGTACTTCAGAAGTTGTTTCGTCTTTTGGAAGCTACCTCGTGATTGTTACCTTGCAGTGTACGATGTGTCACTCAAGTAGTAGTTACATCTTTCTCGAGTTTTAACCCTTGGACTTGAACCGGAGATTCTAGATTGTGCGGGATTCTGGTGTTATGAATCTTGTACATGAAGCTGATATTTAACCCAAGATCCATTCCATTTGTCCCCTGTTGTAATGTTCACACATCACCTCAGTATGGCTGGTACGATAATTCTAGCCTTCAAGCTTGTGGTTATTGTTGCGATTGAGTCGTTACGATTAAGTACTTCCCCTACCACTAGCTATGGCAGATGTTCTTTGATGGAACCAAATAGATCACGACAAGAGTACTCCTCGTGAGTCTCTTATCTATATTCGTGACTCTACCACCTCTTCCCTTCTATGCATTAGTTATCGAAGAATGATAATCTATGCATCCACATCTCGAGATTTTGTCCTGAGTATGTTCTTTTCCCCTTGTTGTTTCCGACCTTTGTCTATCAGTTGGTAGCCAAGTAGTAATGTGAATTGGTGTATTCTGATGCAAATTACTCTTGTGTCCTGTCAAGGCAAACCATTTCTGGATGTCAGGAGAAACAAACTCTAGTGCCTCATCATATCTAGGACTAGGTCAAAGTGTTGTAATCCGCGGATCAAGAGGCATTATTAGCTTCTATTTGTTCTATCTTGGAGTATCACACTCTTTTACACTAAGAGGTTGTTGTAGCATCCCATCTATCTAACATCTGTAATGCTACATGGTCTAGTAATAATAAATGCTACTTCCTACATATAATTGTTGCATCATAATTATATCATGCTCATGTCATCATGCCACCTTGCATTTGAGCATCATATAAAACCCTTTCATTTGGCTCTTATCTCATATGCACTATTAATTGTATCTGTCTCTTGATATTTTGTATTTGGTTCTTGATAAATGCTTGATGCCCAAGTTGAGTTGGGGGCATATCTTTTATTAACTTCACCACCTTCACTTGTCACCACCTTATAATTCCACCATCCTAATTATACATGAGCTTTAACATTTTTTCCTCTGGCATTTAAATCTAGCTCATGGGGGTTGGGATGGATCCACTTCTATTTCCTCATGCTCTCACACTAGCATCATGTTGTTTTCACATTGTTAATATGTGGAGCCACCTTTGCATGCCTTGTGAGTGGTACCCTTTTTCTAGCTTCCATATGGATTGTTTTGGAATAATTGCTCATGTGGGAATATTGTTGAGGATATTGTAAACCTAGTGGAATATACACACTAGCATGTCCAAAGTACATTCAAATTTGAGCATCTCCATCTACTCCACATGGAACATCCACCTTATTTTTGGCTTGGCCTTAACTCCATATTGTGGGATGCATGTGAATAAATGCCATGGGGCTTTATCTTTGTTTTCACAAGATTAAACATGGCATTTATTGATTATGCATGGGCCATGGAAGGTCACCTTCCTTTCTATTTTCTTTGGTTCTATTTTTGGCTTGAGTGGGGCATGGGTATTTTACCATGGTCCAATTTAATTCTCTCTCCCTCTCTTCTTTTAACTTTGGAACCACCCTCTATCCCTCATTCTATATCACCTCCAAAAACCTCCACATCCCTTGCAACCTATCTTTTTCCAACATAGTCTTCTTCTCCTAGTGCTTATGAGAGAGTTTTGGCTTTTGGAACTCTTTGAGAGCTTGTGTTAACACTTGAATAAACTCTCCCTAATTCTACTTACACCCTATATACTCATGCCTACACCTACACATGCATGTGTGTCCACATGGGAGTCTCTCTCTCTCTCTCTAACCTACCTAGCTATAACCCCTAAACCAAAGTAAACCTATCCTAAACCCCACCTATCTAGCCGCAACACATGGGGTGCCCATGGCATGTCCATGCCATGTGCACCACACCCTCTCACCTCACCATCCCCTCTTCTCTTGCTGTACATGAGGCTTCACCGTGCCCAGCTGTCCCTGTACCACCACTTGGCTACACCCCCATGCCGAGCCATGCCCCTCCACCCTAACCCTAGCCCGAGCCACCCTTGCTCGACACCCCCATGCCATCTACCCCTCCCCTCTCGGTTCCCCTCTCTCTCTCTCTCGCTGCAAGCAGGTCCCACCCGAGCCTCCTGCCTTCCTCCCTACCTGGTCCAGCTGCAGCCACCCCTTGGACCCGAGCCACGCTGGGCACGTGAGGAGAAGGAGGAGAAAGGTGGCTGAGCCACCTTTTTCTCCACCCGAGCCCCACGGCACCCCCCTCTCACCCGTCCTTATCTCCACCCCCTCCCGTCTCTCTGTTGTGTCCCAGATCCCCCAGGGCCTGCCCCTGCGCCGCAGCTCTTCCCCATCTCCCCCTGCCACCTTCCCTTCGACCTCCGGCCACCACCGTTGGCATCCACCTCGTACACCAGATCGAGGAGGCGGGCGTGGCGGCGAGGGTGTCGAGGAAGGCCACGTGGATCCTGGCGCTGCCCCCGTGCTCTACAGCGAGGAGGAGGACGCCCCGTACCTGCTACACGCCGAAGCACCCCGACAAAACCCTAGCCTCGGTCTGTCTGCGTCGTCGCCGATCCGTCGCTCCCCAGTCCGTTCCACCACCACCATCAGTCTCGCGGTGAGCCCCCGTCTTCCCCTGACAATCTCTCGGCCCTCTTTGCTTTCTGTACTCACCGGACTTTTTGTCGAGCGCGCTCTATGCGCCGGCGTGCGCGCGCTTCTGCTCGTCGTCGCGCCATGCAGAGACCTAACTAGCCGCACCGCCGTTCCCTAACACCAACCCCTCCCAGTCGCAGTGGCTTCCGCCTCAGTGCACATGCCCCAGGTCGCTGGTTTGATCCCCTGCGCCGCGCTGTTCCCTGTCGCGCACCGACCTGTTGTCAGTAGGTTCAGAGAAGAAAAACAGTACCGCGGGGCATTCTTTCAGAACCCCCCCCCCCCCCCAAACCTTTTGCGGCTCAACCCGCGCTCCTTCCAGGCCCACATGTCTGCCTCTGTGGTAGTTTTACAGAAAGGCTCCCGTGTTTCTTTAGTCTCAACCCGCAGTCCCCCGCTGTGCCGCGTGGCAGCCTCTCACTCGCCCACTGGCGCGTGGGTCTGCGAAGCCTCAGGCCCCACCTGTCTGTCCCGTGGGCTAGGAGAACTCGCGGTGCAAAAAGGATTCCACCGTGCCGTTTCGCCCAGTCAGCGTTGGGCCCAGTTGTCAGAGACTGTGGCTAGGTTTGGCTGGGTAGAAAAGGTTTCTGGTTTATCTGTTTTAATAAAACAATTACAGGAAATGTTTAATCTGATTTTAAATCCAGAGATTAGTAACTTTTAATCTGTAAATCCAAATAATACAAATAATATATGTTTTGAATCAGAAAAATGTGAGGGTTTCAAATATGCCATTTAAAATATTATTTGAGCACTTTAAATTTTCGAAATTGTTTAAATGTAATAAAAATGCCTTTTCTTAATTAATTAATAACTTTAAATCTACAACTCCAAAATTGACAAATAATATGTCTAAATCGATCAGCGCGACGAGCCCGTTCCAACTATGTGTTCTATGTTCTGAATTGCAGCATGCATCATATAAATATTAAGTTTACAGCAACTTATTTGGGAGCAAAACATGACTAAAACTCAATAAAATGCTTTATTCTTGTACCCCACACCTCACCCATGCCATGCTACATTATTGCCATGTAAATTGTGCATCATTCATCATGGCATGCTTTTTTGCTTGTGGCATTTTAATTCATATGCTTGTGCACTTTATTTATGTTGGCCCTTGTTTGTTTGGTTCTTCTTCGAATAGACGCTGAGCAGGGGAAATATCAGGAATCCCAAGAGTACTACCCAGATCCGTCTCTCGCTTCAACTGAGCTGCCAGGCAAGCACTACCATATGCTTGCATACATATAGTACCTATTGCCTCTATCTTATTCTTGCATCATTGAGTCGCGATTGCATTAAATTGAATCCCAAGTACTGCATAGCCTTTACTTTTAAACCCCACCGAGCTTGTTCCTCCATCCCATGAGCCATTACTACAGGAGTTGTTTGAGCCGTGCGAGTCATAGAACAGGGTATGTGAGTGTCTGATGAATAACGAGGTACCTAAAAAACTTAACCTGAGTAGTAATGGGATAACTAATGAAAGAGGCACCGGTGGGCAATATCTGCTATTTGGTTTTTCCTGCTCACTTGTGTCCCATAGGACCCCGAGTACTTGATTCCTGTTCCTGGACTATTTGCACTATCCACATCCGGGAGGCCTTATGGACCCCCCTGAGTCAGAGCTTGATTCGTTTCTATTTCTTGGGGCCACAACTAGTTTGGAGGTTTTATTACTATCCCGTACTTATGCCATGCTTTACTACTATATTTACGATTGTGCGTGGAGCACCTGTATTGTTTTGGATCGTGACACGTTTTCGCTGTATCGACAAGCCCAGTCACACTTTCGGGTTCCCAGTCGTTTACCGTCGTCCACACAAACCCTGGGTCCATTCCGGAGCCGGCCAACTTCGTTGCGGGTAGCTTAGTGGGGTGGCCCCCTGAAATATTTTATGAATCCTATGATCGCTTTGTCATGAATGCCTCGTTGGGTTTTTAGTTGGTTTTTCCGAGGTTGATCGAGTGTGTGTTACTATTTGTGCACCCCTGCAGGGTAAACCTTTCTAAAAGCCGTGTCCGCGGTTATGGACGACTTGGAGCACAGTTTCTCGATCATAGACAAGTATAACTAAAGCACCTCTTTTAATTTGAATAAACACTTGACTAGTAAATAGTGCAACACTCATGGTATGGTTAATAAAACTGCCAACGGATGGGTTGTTCGTCCGCTTTCTCATTGGTAAGCGAGAAGGAGGATGGCTTTGTTATTTTTATACTGTTATAACTGTTGTTCCTAATTAACGGACATATGTCTATCATTGGTTAGGCGCATGGTTAGCGAGTATCTATAGACTTGTTAGTTATTATCTTTTGCTGCAATTGCGTCAACCCAGGTATATGTCCCCTTTAGAGGCATAAAGACTTGCTGAGTACCCCTAGGGTCTCACCCGATAAATTGTTTGATTCAGATGAACAGGTCTATTCGCAAGATGGATACTGGGTGGAGGAGACAGATGATGTTGGCAACGATCACTCGGTGTAGAGATTCCGGGGATGGGGATCCGTGAGATCTGTGGGCGGGATGTGTTTATTTATGTGGCATCTTATGCCGATTTGCTTCTTATCCATACTCGGATCTTGTTTTCCGCTTCCGCCTGATACTCTGATGTTTGATGTATGAGGAGCTATCCTAAACTATTATCTCTATCTAGGATATTTGGATCTTGCCGTATGGCGTTGCAATATTTCTATTTTCTTTTAGATGGAATGGCTCTAAGAACTGTTGTATGGTAGCTTGCATACATACTCACTTGTGTATGTATTTGATCTCTTCGCATGTTGCCTACGCCGCTCGCTCTCGTCCCGATGTCTTGGAAGTGGTTAGGACGGCCTACGGGTCTACACGTGGGCGGTCCCCTGGGCCCCCGCTGTACTATTTTAACCACTTCCGTTTCGTCCATGCTTGAACTTAGAGCGTAGGGTCAGAGGTAGTTACAGTTGTGTAGGGTTTCATGACCTTCTTAATGAAGTGATGCTCTTACACATAATTACCCCTTCCTCCAAGCTTTCACGTCGTGAATGATGTGTGTGTGTAATCATGTGGTCATCTGTGATTCTTAGCAATCATTATTGCTTCGAACTACAAGGACATTTGTGTCATTCTTAGCGTGGTTAGTTAACCCTGTCACTAAGCAAAGAATGATTGTGCTACCAATTCCTTTATTCTAGTACACTCTCCTCGGTCAATGAGTTAGGCTCATGCTAAAACTCTGAGACTATGTCTTCTTTCCTTACCAAACATGTTTCCTCTCGAACTAAGTGACATATTGGTGGTTCGTGACATTCTGGATGTCTTCCTAGAAGTATCGCCATGTTGCCACATGACTGTGTAGTCAAGTTCTTGAGCAAGCAAGTTCTCTAAACTACTCCTTTCTCCAAGGATCCATACTGGGTACCCCTGAATTAGTTGGTTGAGCTTAAACAACAACTTGGAGAGTTGTAAGACAAAAGTTCTACCTGACTTAGTTCATCTTAAAGGGATGTCTAGTTTTGTTTGTGATGAAGAAAGATAGTATTACCTTCGTGGATATGTTATCTTCCCCCACCTTTGATTTGATTTCGGTTATCGTCAAATCAAACTCAGTTCCAAGGACTATCTTGATGATGTTGCTACTCATGATGTTTCACTTGAGTACATCTTCATGTACTTTGGTCTGACCAATACGTATGCCTTGTTTATGCAACATATGAGTTCATCATCTTGGAGTATCTCGATAAGTTTGTTGTTGAGCCCATCGACAATATCCTTATCTTCTCCATGCTAGAATAGACTCATATGAAACATATGGCATTAATGTTGGAAAACTTTCGAGAGCCTCCTTTGTGTTATCTCGAAGTATGTGTTCTGAATGTTAGAAGTAACCTTCTCTGATTCATGGGAAAATGGTGAAAGATGTCGCTCTGGATTCGAGTAGAATTATCTATGTTTCCTTATGGACACTTGTGTTTGATTGCAAGTACTTGATGTATAAGAAGTTGTCTTTTGACAAGTTATTAATACATGGGTCTAGCAATTCAGCTCAGTCTATTGGAGCTTAACACTGTAGTCCATGTCTTGAGAATCTAGTAACTTTACCTTTACGGTAAATGTTGCAAGCTTTCTATTTGGACATGTTGAGTCTAAAGTATCGTTCCACCTAACCAAATCTGAATCTCAAGCAGATGTGATGGTTGGTGTTCCTCAAGGTTTTGACATAGTTTTCTATGTAAGTCTGACATGATTGATGGAATGGTTAACACAATCAGTCGGAAGACCTATTGCCATATTCACTTGAATCAACCATAACAACCACTCTTCATGAGGCTTCTTCTATAATTTAATATAGGAGTTTTGCTTATGGTTTCCTTTGTATCCGAAGTCTGACCTTTACTTGATGTCTGCTTTCTCGAACATCAAGGAGAACATTTAAAGTAGTGTTGCTAAATGTCGCTCGGTCGATCCTTTAGACCCTTTTTATGTTGGCAAGCATTCTGTTATGACAAGTAATTGAAGTTTGAGAATGAAGTTTCTTTTTCCTCGTGTCTTCAGGAATCTTCTTATCTATTCATCTGGTGGTGTAAAGTGATACCATGATCTTTGGCAAAGATTTTGATAGACCTGGATGAATAAAGAGTTTCCTTCGTTCCTCTAACATGTTTGAAGAGTGACGATGATTTTGGTAATCTGAAGTTTCTCTTATTACATGTTCCTTGTGACTCTTACGAGTCCTCGGTACAAAACACCTTTCAGTTTCGACCTTATGTTGAATGAAGAGTGATCCTTCTGTATCAAGAGTAGCTCAACAGCTTGGTCCTCCTGATCTATCTTCGTATCAATGAAGCTCGGCTTGAGTTGTCTAGTAGAGTTTCTCCTCTCGAAGTCTATGGTCATGTTCTTTCCGTTGTAAGCTTTCTTTTTCAGAAGCTGATGACCCACAAGTATAGGGGGTGTATCGTAGTATTTTCGATAAGTAAGAGTGTCGAACCCAACGAGGAGCAGAAGGTGTTGGCTAGTGGTATGGATCAGGAATTCTCTGCAAATACTTAGCAAACGGATTTTTAGGGGTTTTCGATAAAGCAAGTAAACAAAGTATGAGTAAATAAAATACAGTAGGAATAAATGCAGCAAGTGGCCCAATCCTTTATGCAGCAAAGGACAAGCTGGTTGTATTACTTAAGATGACCAAACGTTCTCGAGGACACATGGGAAGACTGTCAAGTGCTTTTGCTTCATATAGTCGATTAATCTTCTTTAGCTTGCTAAGTGTTGTGTGGGTGAACCTGTGCTAATGTACCGCCCCATCCAAGACTAATACATAATTTTGATTATACCTCTTGCAAACATCCGTAAGTACAAGGAAGTAATTAAGGTAGAAACATGACCACAACTTTAAACTCTAAGACCCTTACGTCCCTTGTGCAATGGTTTCCTAACGGGGGTTCAGGTTTCTGTCACTCCGGCAACCCCTACGATTAGTAGCCAAATACACAATTCATTCCCCTAGGCCCATATAGGTGAAGTGTCATGTAGTCGACGTTCACATGACACCACTAGAAGAAGTACACCACAACTTCAATAACAATCTATTGAATCTTTCACAATGTAACTACACTACTAACAACAAGACTTCTCCCATGTCCTCAAGAACAAAACGAACTACTCACAAGACATCATATGGATCATGATCAAAGATGGAATAATGATGTATAACAATCTGAACATAAACAATAATTCAATGGTTCACTCAATAGCATCAACTACAAGGAGTAATCAACACCGGGAAAGTTTCCCCTATGAACTATAGCAAGATTCAACCAATCAGCAATATGGAGATGGTGATGAGGGTGATGATGGTGATGATGGTGATGATGGTGATGATGATGATGATCCCGATGAAGTCCAGCTTGATGGTGGTGTTGATGGCAACGATCTCCCCTCTCCGGGAAGGAATTCCCCCTACAGAAATCTGTCTACCGGAGAGATCTTTCTCTCTCGGTGTTTTCCGCCCCGCAGAGGCGGCGGAATCTTTCTGTGGTTGCTCTCCGAGTCTTAGGGTTTCGTGGGGATAATATACCCAAGAGGGGAGAGGCTGGAGTGGGCCAGGGCGGCCACACCACCTCCAGGCGCGGCCTAGGCCTGCCCGCGCCATGGGGTGGTGTGGGCCCCCTGTGGACCACCTCCACTCCATCTTCTGGCATCCTTAGTCTTCTGGAAAAATAGGATTTTCCGTATATTTTCCCGGATCTTCTGATCTTCGCAAATTTTGCCTCCAAACAGCACCTTTTCCATCAGAATCCTGACTACAGCGGTCCATGCTCCAAAAGTCATCAACCATGCAAAAATAGATGAAATAACATAAGTATCACCTCTCAATACGAAATATATCAATGAATAATAGTGAATTAAGACATAAAATAGTGATGCAAAATGGACATATCAACTCCCCCAAGCTTATACTTCGCTTGTCCCCAAGCGAAACTGAGCTCAATAAACATGACCTCAGGTTTATGGAGTGAAGAGTCGATAAAAGAATACGGACAAGAAGCATCACATTCATCAATTACATATTATCATAATATAAGACAACTCACTATTATATAACTCAACTTGTAATGAGTAAAGGAAACACAATAAAGATATATAGGGTAAATCAGAATTGGTAATGGCAAACTTAGCTCTTGGTCGAAGAATAGTTGATAATTTGCTGGGGTTCACAAATAGCTGGTTTTTCAATGATAGCTTTCAAGGTAGTAAACATCAAGATAAGAGCAATGTGCAAAACAAGGAACATAAGAAACATGATTGAATAAATCATCATATGAATGAATGAAACACATCAACTCAAAATACTTGCTGAGATAGAAGGGAATAGGTTTACTGACTCAACTACAAAGCAAAAGAAAGGCCCTTCAAAGAGGGAAGCAGGTATTGCAAGTCTCATAAAGAGCTCCCAAAAATTATGATACTTACTAGCTTTCAGGTCTCATTGCCCCTATCATAGGCATCTTTAGGTGATTAAGGTGAAAGTGAGGTCCAATCTGAGTTATATGCTTGACAGACTATAAAATGAAAATCCCAAGTCCCTTGAGTACGAGGGCCGCTCCTCATGCTACTCAACTTTAGTTACTGGTAAGTTCTTTTCATCGTAAGTATGTGTGTATCATTGAGAACCGCCAACGGGGTACCCCTTGCCCGATGATACGGAAGAATCCCCATATCAAAATGACAAGGCAAGCAGACAATGAGTATCTCAGCAATCTTCTTATTACCATGGGAAAATGGTGCTTTTTCTCTCTTTCCTCTTTCCATAGTATCTCTTTTTTTTCTTTTCTTTTTCTCAATAGCTATCTCTCTCTCTTTTTATAAGAAGAATGCTTCATAGATATCATTATGGTTACGCTGCAGGTTTCCACCATGTCAGCATGGATTAGACCAGCGGCCCAAGCGTTTCTCTAACACACATACATAACTCCATGGACTTACAAGCTCCCCTTTTATTTCACACCGACGACATCCGCAAACAAAAGAGCAAGGTATCAACTGGGTATATATTTACAAGTTTTGAAAGTGTTCCTCGTGATAGCACGGTTCTGCTAATCCCCAGCCTATAATTTGCAAGCATATAACTTTCATGGAGAGTTCACAATGGTTCAGGTTTATTAAATGCAAGAAAGTAAAGTGTGCCATCAAGTTCGTGAGAGCTTTAATCACTAATTTTCGCATAACAAGTTTAATTTGGGAGGTAGACAAAACAAGTATTTACTTGGAATAGCAATAATGCTGCTAGGTAGGTATGGTGGACGCAAATGGCAAGGGTTTTGGTTTAAAGGAGTGGATGCACGAGAAGAAATCCCTCTCAGTACAGGTTTTTGGCTAGCAAGGCTGGGTAGCAAGTACAAGAGTTGAAGGAAACAAACAAACATACAAGTGATAAAAACAAACATGCACTCTTCCTTGGAAGCACAAAAGACCCTAACTAGAGAATACTAGACTTATGAGCAAATCAAGAAAGAAAGATGATGAAATTATTTTTCTCTAGAGTACTTCTAACTTTTTCTTTTCAACTCTCAAAAAGGTGTTGCTACTGACCGAGCCAGGTTTGCCAAAACCAACTAAATTAACTCAATGATCCCAAAGTTCTACCAATACTAACAATAAGATCAATAATATAACCACGAATTGAAAACTAACATAAGCTATGCAAAGGAGTGAATGATAGAACTTCTCATTAATATTCCATAATGGAAACTCACACTAAGGGATACATATCTAACGAGAGAGGGGATACTTCCATAATGCAAACCATACTACATAATAACTCCACTATTCATGATATGACTCTACTAATAAGGTAAAAAGATAGAAGATAGTGATATGATATCGCGACACTCCCCCAAACTTGGAACAAACCAAGGGGATGCCAAACCTGATGACGAATTACTCCTTCGGTGGTGGTGGTATCCTCTTGCTGAGCTCTTTGATCAATTTCCCAAAGTCCTCAATATCGAAGGTGAGAGTACGAATCAACTCCGAGTTGTGCTCAATACGGCCCATAATCATTTCAGTTTGTGGATCCTAGCTCTTGTGATTCTTTTTCCATTCTTCCCACTTGGAGTCTTCTTTTCCTACATGGCTAGAACGAGGCAAATCCCAATTGGAGGGTAATTTCCCCTTGGGCATATTCTGGTATTGATGCTCACGGATAAGAGTGTGGAAAGGATTCTTGGTGCGTGGAGGAAGTGACCAGGGATCTGAACGGTGATGAGGAGGCTTCCCTCCAATGGCTGGGTTTGCCACCACTCCAATGCTTGCAACGGTAGTGCCGGTGTGCTTTGCCTCCTCTTCACCTTCACTCTTGATCTCCTCCTTCTCAGGGTCTTGGAGGTCTTCCTCCATAGGTTCCTTCCCTTTATCCTTGGCAGACACCATTGTGCTTCTAAACCTTCAAAGAGTATGTCCTGGTAGAAACAGATCGAAAACATGACGAAAACACGATATACGAACCTCGGGGGATCCGGGGGGTTATATATTATGAAGTTTCACATCAAAAGGAAGGTACTGGGAGAAAACGAGTCGGAGGCGGAGTCCGGGGTGGACTCACCACCTGGTGGCACGGCCAGGGGAGGGCCCGTGCCATAGGGTGGTGTGAGCCACCCTGGCTCCGTTTCCGTCCCTTTTTCGCTTCGTAGCTTTCCTTATTAACTGAAAACTGCAAAAATATAGTTGGATTGTATTTTCGTGGAACTTTTCTTACCAGAACTATTACCTAGTTGGAAACGGACTCTATAGGTCTCTGAATTTGGTATCTAGTAGATTCTTCCGGAGTCATCACTTGAATAACATCAATATCTTCCTCTTCATACACTTATTACTTGAGTCATAAAACCTTTCTCTTCCTTATTACACCATTATCTCCACTTCCTGGAAATTTCTTTCACACAAAACTTCACACAGTTCTCATTAGCAACATTAGTATAAGTGAAGTGATAAAACCTTTTGAGTCCAACTTCAACTGAAAACCTTCAAAACAAAAGCCACTGTAGCAAATCCTTCCGAAGACCCAATAAGAATTCAAGAAGGAAATCGAATAAACAAGCAAATGCAAGATGCCAAAATCTGTCAAAATAGACCAGCAGGTAAAGATCAATTTTTTAGAAAATCTTAGCTTGCTCAAATCAAAAAGTGCAAAACTAACGAAAGTTAAATAACAACCTGGGGCAGAAGGACAAAACATTACAGCTCAATCCGACATACAGAGATCTCTCACGAATTTTTACAGTGAAGCACAAAAATCTGTTTCGGGATAGCAACTTCCCCAAATCTTACTTCTCTCTCATTAGAGGTTGATCTTGACTCAAAAACCAAACAAAACGGATAAGGAATGGTTATTACCGAAGTAATAACTTCTAAGACTCAAAGAAACAAAAACAAACTGAAAGCAAAAACAAATTGGGTTGTCTCCCATAAAGCTCTTTCTTTATAGCCATTAAGATGGGCATGATAATTTTAAAGAAGCTCTCATAGGGATATGAATTGAAGTGAAAGAGAGCATTAAAAAGCAAAAACACACACACATTTAAGTCTAACCCACTTCCTATGCAAGGGGATTTTGTAAACAAACAAGTTATTGAAACCAGAGGCAACTTGCATAAGAAGGCAAAAGAAGTGCAACATAAAAAAATTCAGCATAAAACGAGGAAACTTGATATTATTGAGATACATAAGAACACTTTTCCCTCTCTCATAATAACTTACAGTATCATGCATAAACTTAACAATATAGCTATCACAATGACCATCATAGCAATGATCACTTATTCTAACAGAAAACACGGGAATATTAGCTCTCATAACACTACTTTGTGAAACAATATTAGAGGTATCCCTACAAGGGATAGTGTGTCCCTCTTCCTCATACTTAGTGACAAAGTCTTTCACATTTGCTATTATAGGTTCATCAACCATTTGTTTATCAGGTTCAACAGCTTTACTTGTACTTTCATTAACCATGCTAGCTATCATAGAATGTTCCTTTACCTTAACTGGGAAAGGCATTTTCTCAATTTAAGGTTTGGGTAAAACATGATTAGCAGTATAAACTTCAGTATTTCTTGCAGGAACACTCTTAGCAACATCTTTATAAGGTTCATGATACTTATTCCACTTCTTTTTAGGCACTTCAATGTAGGAAGCAAAAGCCTTAAAATAAGAAGCAATAGCTTGAGAGTCTAGACCATAAGCATTTTTAATATTGTGAAAGTCATCAGTTCTCATAAAAGATTCAATGCATTCATAATCATAATTTATACCTGACTTTCTACCTTTGTCATTCTCCCAAGCTTCAGCATTGTCTTGAATATGGTCTAAAAGGTCCCATTTAGCTTCTTCTTCCATGCGAGTGAATGATCCAGCACAAGAAGCATCCAATAAATCCTTGTCATGTAGAGGGAGTCTTGCATAAAAGTTGTTGATAATAATATTGTTGGAGAGATCATGAATGGGACATTTGAGCATTAGTAACTTCAATCTCCCCCAAGCTTGAGATGTACTCTCTCCATCAAGAGGCCAAAAGTTGTATATTTGATTCCGATCTTTATGAATCTCACTAGGAGCATAAAACTTTGAATAAAAGAGAGGCACTATTTCCTCCCATTCCAGGGCTTGACCATTCTTCAGCAGCTTATACCATTCCTCAGCTATTCCTTTCAGTGATAATGAGAATAACTTCTTCTTAACTTGATCTGTAGTAATTCCTGCACACTTGAACAACCCGCATAATTCGTGTATAAAGAGTAAATGATCACCGGGATGGACAGTTCCATCCCCAACATAGTAGTTATCCATAACACGACCAATAATTCTTGTAGGTATTTTGAAAACATCTTTCTCAGCAGGTGGTGGCTTATCTACTACCTTAGCAGTGGTAGTAGCATTACCAAATAAGAAACTCAACGAATTATCCATAACGAAAATAAAGCAACTAGCAGAAGTAAACAATACTCACAGTAGAAGTTTCCTTTACCAGTTCCACTCTCCAATAGCGCTTCACTCCCCGGCAACGACGCCAAAAAATAGTCTTGATGACCCACAAGTATAGGGGGTGTATCGCAGTATTTTCGATAAGTAAGAGTGTCCAACCCAACGAGGAGCAGAAGGTGCTGGCTAGTGGTATGGATCAGGAATTCTCTGCAAATACTTAGCAAACGGATTTTTAGGGGTTTTCGATAAAGCAAGTAAAGTACGAGTAAATAAAAGACAGTAGGAATAAATGCAGCAAGTGGCCCAATCCTTTATGCAGCAAAGGACAAGCCGGTTGTATTACTTAAGATGACCAAACATTCTCGAGGACACATGGGAAGACTGTCAAGTGCTTTCGCTTCATATAGTCGATTAATCTTCTTTAGCTTGCTAAGTGTTGTGTGGGTGAACCTGTGCTAATGTACCGCCCCATCCAAGACTAATACATACTTGTGATTATACCCCTTGCAAACATCTGTAAGTACAAGAAAGTAATTAAGGTAGAAACCTAACCACAACTTTAAACTCTAAGACCCTTACGTCCCTTGTGCAATGGTTTCCTAACGGGGGTTCAGGTTTCTGTCACTCCGGCAACCCCTACGATTAGTAGCCAAATACACAATGCATTCCCCTAGGCCCATATAGGTGAAGTGTCATGTAGTCGACGTTCACATGACACCACTAGAAGAAGTACATCACAACTTAAATAACAATCTATTGAATCTTTCTCAACGCAACTCCACTACTAACAACAAGACTTCTCCCATGTCCTCAAGAACAAAACGAACTAATCACAAGACATCATATGGATCATGATCAGAGATGGAATAATGATGTATAACAATCTGAACATAAACAATAATTCAATGGTTCACTCAATAACATCAACTACAAGGAGTAATCAACATCGGGAAAGTTTCCCCTATGAACTATAGCAAGATTCAACCAATTGTTACAGCAATATGGAGATGGTGATGAGGGTGCTGATGGTGATGATGATGATGATCCCGATGAAGTCCAGCTTGATGGTGGTGTTGATGGCGACGATCTCCCCTCTCTGGGAAGGAATTCCCCCGGCAGAAATCTATCTGCCGGAGAGATTTTTCTCTCTTGGTGTTTTCCGCCCCGCAGAGGCGGCGGAATCTTTCTGTGGTCGCTCTCTGAGTCTTAGGGTTTCGTGGGGATGATATACGCTAGAGGGGAGAGGCTGGAGTGGGCCAGGGCGGCCACACCACCTCCAGGCGCGGCCTAGGCCTGCCCGCGCCATGGGGTGGTGTTGGCCCCCTATGGCCCACCTCCACTCCATCTTCTGGCATCCTTAGTCTTCTGGAAAAATAGGATTTTCCGTATATTTTCTTGGATTTTCTGATCTTCGCGAATTTTGCCTTCAAATAGCACCTTTTCCATTAAAATCCTGACTGCAGCGGTCCATGCTCCAAAAGTCATCCACCATGCAAAAATAGATGAAATAACATAAGTATCACCTCTCAATACAAAATATATCAATGAATAATAGTGAATTAAGACATAAAATAGTGATGCAAAATGGACGTATCAGAAGCCTAAACCCTTCTGAAGCTCCGTGGTCTCAATCCTTATGAAGACCAGCTATCTGTCAATTTGAAACATATCTCCTCGTGTTTCCTTTGTTACCTTGATGTGTTTCATGTTTTTCATCTCAGAGTTGTTTTGAACACTCCTTTCATGAGTTGACAATGAGATACTCTATGTGTTGTTTAGTGTGTTTCCTTCTTATCCTTAGAAGTGATCTTGTTCTCCTTCTCTCTTCCTACCTTTGGAATCTCGGGTTGAGATTCTCGTAAGGGGGATAGAGCTGTAACACCCCAGTTTTAGCTAATCCTCAATTTAGGGTTGTTTGTGCATTCATGAGCATCATCTCTTAAAAATGCAAGAAAAAGGAACAAAGTAAAACCCTAATGCCCTACTTTCCTTCTTCCTCTCAAACACATTCAAAATGGGTTTGAATATTTTGAAAACCACCAAACTAGTGGAGCCCAAATTGATTAAAGGGCCCTTGCAATATTTTTATAGTTTACAAATGTTCTAGTATTTTTGAAATGATTAAAAACATAAAAGGATTTGGAAATACAAACTCAAAAGAGTAAACAGAAATGGAAAAAGAGTTTTTAGTAATAAAATAGAGCCAGCATCCCAGGCCGAAGCCGAGCTACCCCCGCACTACCTACCACCTAGCGCGCAGCCACCACTCCGCGTGCAGCCCACCTAGGCCCAAGGCCCGGTACCCCTTCGCCTCGTCGTCTTCGACGACGACGGGAAGCAGCTGCCTAGCGCGCCGCTCGCCGTCGATCCGTGCTGCTTGCTCGTCACTGTCCATTGCAGACTGGAGAGGATAAGAAGACCGCCACTACGCCCTCATCCTCGACCCTATCCTCTTTCCCTCCCCTAGCTCTTTCTTTCTCTCCTGGCTAGAACCCTAGCCGTGCAGGTGCCGCTCAGCCCCACCGTCTCCTGCCGCCCTAAGCTCCGTCGAGCATGCTGGCGTGACCATCTCGTCGTCCTCTACCCCTCCGCGTGACCATCTCGTCGTCCTCTACCGCCCTGTGACCCCTGTCTTCCCCGACACCGACGGATGTTGTCGTCGCCAATACCGTTAGCTCTGACCATGCCCTGCATCGCCGACCGCCTCTTTATGCTCCTAGTGAGCTTGTGGTCCTCCTGGAACCCTCCACCCTCTCCCTCTCGCTCCGGTTAGAGCTCGCGTCGTGCACCACCGCCGGCCGCCGCTCGGTCGTGTCGCTGGCGAGTCTCCGGTGACCTAGAACTAGCGGCACCACCAGGGTTAGGTCCCCCGCTTCGTGCTGCATCCCGATAGCTTATTCGCGTGTCCTAGATCGCCGACAATCCCCGTCCCCGCTACTGATCTGAGGCCACCGCCGCGCTGACGTCACCCTGATGTCAGTCGCGCGGGGCCAGCCCAGTCAAACCCGCTGCAGGTCCCACTTCGACCACGTGACAGCTGATGTGGCATCAGGGCCCTCCTATCAGTCTCACTGGCTAGGGCAAGCCTTGGTGTGAAAAGTCTTTCTCAGTTTTATTAATTTCAGAAATGGATTAATATTTTGAGAAAAAGGATAAATACTAGAAAATTCAATATCAAATTATTTATAACTCAGAAAAATATGTATAATATATCAAAATGTTTAGAAAAACAAGATCTACACTTTAGCATCAATATAATGCATTGTTCAACAACTTTAATTACAAGTTTAATTAGAGAACGAAATCAACCCCTCGTAGGTGATTCTAGGGTCTCTCCTGTTTTAGGGTTTGGACCTCTCGGATCCCGCTTAAATTGCCAAGCATGCTTTATGGTATCATTTCAATGCTACTAAACTTGTCATATCATCATCCTTGCTTGAGCATTGCATCGATGCCATGTGTTGATTGTTGTTTCCCCTTTCTTTCCGTTGTTTGCTTCTTCCCGGTAGAATACGATATCGAGATCGAGATCGAAGACCAAGATCGAAGACCGAGATCGAAGACTGAGATCAACACCATAGAAGATCAACAAACAATACTTGACCACCTATAATCAAGTCAAGCACAAGGCTTCCGAAGATCTATATCTGGGTATCAACAAACAAGGCAAGCATAGCCCTGCCATTATATAATCCTATGATTTCGAAAGTATTTCATCTCTTGCCATGATGCATACGATTCTACTGTGGTCTTTTATAGATAGATAGAGTATCCTATTTGTTGCATTACTCCCTTGAGCTATATTACCTGATCCACTTCTCCTAGCATAACTAGGTTTGGCTTGTGTGCACTGGTAGAGCTTATATGTGTCTTGCTTAGCCATGCTTATCTGTCAGTGCTGGTTCGTCCAGAAGATGTATCAGATGCAAAGAATCTAGTATGACAGGAGAACGAGGTTTACTGATGAGGTAAGATCAGTGGTAAAGGTTAAACATGCTAAGGCTTTTATGCGAGGCCACGGTGGGATGTGGTTTATGTAGTCCCATGCTCGCCACTACTAGGAACCGAGTTCTTGCCTTTGGAACCGAGACGAGCGTACAACCACACGGGGCCTGGAAAACCTCACGAGTAACTAACTTGCCTAGTAGATTCCATGAGCCACATAGTTCGGTGTTCCATTCGACATATGCATAGAAAATGTTTTGAAAGATTTGGCGAGTGAAGGTGCATCATAACAGGTAGGTAAGCATGGTCGGGGTTGCTTGGGGTAGATGGTGCCCCGTATAAACCAACCTCGCCCACATCTCTAGGGATCGACTTCGAGATTTGACCCGTTATGGCGGAACCATCCTTAGCGCGTGACTCATGGTCTCGGCAAAAGCAAGCTAAAGGTCGTGTCCAACCACCCTCTGCCAGCCTTCCGAGGAAGAGGGCTAATAGCTTGGCATTAAGAGTCAGTTGGTACGTGTGGGTAAAGTTGTACACCCCTGCAGGGTTAAATCTTTTCGAAATGCCATGTTCACGGTTATGAACGCTTGGTGACTGAATTCTAAGATCATAGAGAACACTAACCTAATCGTAAAACTTGGCAGTTCAACGTGTGCTTAAGGATGCTTCCTCGTGGGTACAAGGAGGTGATCCTATTTGTGAGATGAGGATTATTTTGGTGGATATCCAAAGATGATGATCAATTCTTCAGAGATGTTGATTTCTTATCCCCTTTAAAAATATTTTGATTAGACGAGCTTCTTCTCCCTCTTGTTTTACAAACAAAGATGGCTTTATGCAAAATAACCCCACCAGCCATAAGTCTTGCGGAGTACACCATGTACTCACCCTTGCTTTGTTGATAATTTTGTAGCAGAGTAAGTGTTCCCTGAAGATGAGTTCTATACGACATCGACACCGACGAGTAGCTTGGAGTTCCCGGCCGGCAGCCTGGAATCTATGGGCTGGGACGTCATCGTTATGCTTCAGGCCTCTTAGGCCATTTGTTAAGTTTTCTATACTTAATAGCATAATTTGGCTTCCATTGTTTGATGTTTGTGGTCAGTGACCTCTGCTTGTAATATTTTGGTTCTTCGCTCAGGTATGAGCTTGCTGTAATAATTTTGTGTCGCAGGGTTACGGTTGTGTTACCGATTCCTCATTAGATATCTTCGAGCTCTAGGTTAAGCTTATGTCAGGCTAAGATCTGGGATTTGTTTGACCCTAATCCTGGGGGTGTCATAAGCATCTACATATCTTTGTTGAAAACTTTTATAAAACATTTTGAAAACATTTGTAAAGTTTTGGAAACCACTAGGATTGGGTCACCCATTTATTCCATCCTTCCCGGTCATCCCATGACCAAACCTTCTCCTTCCTTTCCGACCATCCCATGGTCAATACATTTATCCTTTCCGACCATCCCATGGTCAAATCATTTCCAAAGCCCTTGCTTTTCTAAAATCCTTTTGGAAAACAAAACCAGGACTGCTCTACAGTAGCCTTTCCAACCATCCATGACCCCGGACATGGCTATTCGAATAGATTTACACTCTACAGAGGTTGTACACTTTACCCACACCATCCGGGTACCCTGCCCTGATCTACACCGATCATCGGTCGAGTAACCGGTCAAGACCTTCAGAATGCCCACTCCAGTATAAGCGCCTACCCTATGAGTCGTTTCCCTCAACACCGGGACGTCAGGTACCATGGACCAACCGGAGAGCCTTTTTCACTACACGCCTGGCGGCCTTCAGCCTTTCGTTTCTTCACCTGGTTGATGCTTCGTGGACCATTACAGGAGAAGACCCAACCTCCATGGATCGCCATCCCATGTAGTAGTTGCGAGACAACTCATACTGGAGTAAACAAAGTTCGAGTCTAGCCCCTTCCCATATAGGAGTAACGTGGTTGCACGGGTTAATTATTCTAGCAAACTACAAAGAACCGGGTACGTTTTCTTAAACATTATTTCCTTCCAAGTGTAACCATTTTTAAATCTCAAAACATTTTCCTTTTTCAAGACTCTCTTGGGAAGTCCCACTTACCAAGGTTTTCACTAAAGCCTTTTTGTAAACTTTTCCTGGGCTCTTCACATCCCATAGTTTTTCTTTGGCTAAGTAGTGTCTCCAAAGGGGTATGGTGTTACACACCAACTACCATACTCGAGAAAAGTAGGTGTCATCAAGGGGGTTGTACTTAGCAGTACAAAAGTGTAAAGAGATTGGAGGAGCCAAGCGGCTACCAGCTATACATCATCATATAATAAAACTTTGTAGTTTTCATAAAGAGTATATAAAACATGCATAAGTAAAACAGTAGGACAAGCCTTATGAGCAAGAAGGTGGCTTGCCTGAGGATCAGCAATATGGAAATATGTCCTTGGACTTCTTATGATAATACCATAATAATCCAATAATAACCACTTCTTCTGGTCTTCGATATAATCGCATCTATCGTTGATATGGATCACATGCAAACAAACAATGGACACAATCAACACCAGGCATACAATCACCGATCCAAAACAGCAAACAACCATTCATCAAATTATTCATTTCGGTAGGTTTTGATAGGTTGAGTTGGTTGCAATTGGAATTAATGGAAGGGTATTGGTGGAACTTCTATTGTGTTTTAATTGTCAAATACCACCTAATAAGGGGGTTTCGGACTAGGGCTTGGGTCTGTATGATATCATTTTACAAAAATAATGTCATCATATAGGTACTGACAAAATGGAACCAAAAAAAGTGGTTTCACTATTTTATCAAATTCCCTTGATTTACTATGAATTTTCTAGTGATAAAAGTTCTAGTTTTA
Source organism: Avena eriantha (assembly GCA_910589775.1). NCBI lineage: Eukaryota > Viridiplantae > Streptophyta > Magnoliopsida > Poales > Poaceae > Avena > Avena eriantha. Next base: position 361,047,988 of record OU342743.1, read on the forward strand.
GGAAATAATTCACAAGGAATGATATGTAGGTCCAAAAATTATTTAATCTTAGGTTTAGGTAGGGTTTGATCTACTGGTTCAAGGGAGGTGGAATCGCTTCAAACTATTTACCATATTGCCCTCAAGAAATTGCCAAATTCAGTTCTGTAGCTATTTTCTCCTTTTCACCAGATTAAAGTTACAGAAGCTTTTGGTATTATTCCAAGGACACATGCTAGTTATTTTGATTACCTTTCTGTAGAAATTGGAATCACTATTTTTGGATATACAGAACTACTGGAGTGATTTATTTACTAAAAGAACCATACACATAATAGTTTTGCTCACTAAAATTCAACCAGGGATCAATAATTATTGTGCTACTAGGGCCTATTAGGTATGGTAATGTAATTGTACTGGGACTTGGAATTAGGTCGAAACCAACTTTGGTTTGACCTATAGAATTTCCTAAAGGCTGAAATAGCTTGTTTTTGCTATTTTTACTAGGGGCAATATATGAAGCAAAACAAGATGTGGCCAGGGTGACATGCATGACATATGAGACACCCTTCAGTACCCAAGAGTTCATCCTAAATGGAGTTATAAAACTCGTAGAAGGGTTTTATTAGATAAAAGGGTACATTTAAGTAGGTATTCTATTATGATTAAACTAGACAAACACTTGGTGAATTATTGTACTGCATGTTGAATAAAACATCTAGAAACCCTAAGAATTTTAGATCTGGTCAATTTGGGTTGGTTTCTATTTTTAAACGGATTTAAACCAAACAGTCTATTTACAGGTTTGTAGAACAAGGTTTTAAAAAGAAAAGGAAACAGATGATATTGGGCCAGCATCAACCAGCCCGGGCAGCACAGTCACAGGCTGGCCCATTAAGCGCCATGGCATGGGCGGGAGACGAGTTCAAACTCCCGGGGCGGATCCCACTGGTTAGTGGAACGGGGAGGCCAAACCGGTAACTCGCGATGAGAGTTGTTCGATCTAGGTGGGATCGGCAGTCGTTGCTCATCATCCTCCCCTCGACGGCGAGGTTCAGAGGAACCCTAACTGACGGCGGTAGGGGATGCGGGGATGCTCACCTAGGAACTAGGAGGCGGAGGCTAGTTGACGGGACAATGCGGAGCTCGTCGGCGGCCTTGGAGACGGGCGGCAGCGTCCATTTCGGTGCAGATCCCAGGTCACGCGCTTCCGCGACACAGTCGAATTCGAGAGCTCGCTGGGGAAGGCTCGTGGGCATGTGCATGTCCATAGAGAGGAGAAAGAGAGGACCAGGCGGGGTCCTGAAGCCACGAGGGAGCCCTTGGTGGTGCGGAGAGGGCTCGGAGAGGGCAGACTCAGGAGTGGAGCTCCGCTCGGGGATGTCGCTGGTGACGGTGTTCCGGGGTTCCTGCAGCGAAAGGGGAGGCACCAGGATGTAGGTCAGGTCTAGGAAAGCGAGACAGAGAGTAGAGATAGAGCTGGGAGAGGCCAAGGGTGAGCACATGTGCTACCTCACAAAGGAGGCGGAGAGGGGAGTCTCTCCTTCTCTAGGGCGAGAGAGGGCAGAGGGACGAGGCTTGGAGCTTGAGTGAGGGTAGGTGGAGGGGAGAGAGGTGATATGAGGGAGATAGAGGCCCTAGGGTGGTCTCTGGGGTTCCTGCAGCGAAAGGGGAAGAACCGGGAGGTAGTTCAGGTCCAGGGAAGCGAGACAGAGAGTAGATATAGAACTGGGAGAAGCTGAGGCTGAGCACATGCGCTACCTCACGAAGGCAGCCAAGAGGAAAGTCTCTCCTTCTCCAGGGCGAGAGAGGGCAGAGGGACGAGGCCTGGAGCTTGAGTAAGGGTGGGTGGAGGGGAGAGAGGTGATATGAGGGTGATAGAGGCCTTGTGGTGGTCTCTAGTTGTTTTAACCCGAGTTATGAGGGTGTATCATGGACATAGTCCATGTGAGAGCTTGTGGGGAGGAGGTGGTCGATGGTTGGCTATGAGGGCTGGTGGAGAGGTTGTGGGTGGTGGCAGGAGGTAGCCAAATGCATTGGTTGCAGATAAAGGTGCTGCAAAGGAGGGATGTGCTAGGATATTCATAAATGGCTTTCCCTCTCTCCTTCTTAGTCTCTCATTCCAAGAGGTAAAGGCCACAAGGCCTAGGGTGCTATAGTTGCACACGCCAAATGGGAGTTGGGGTGCTGTGGTGAATCATTAGACAAGTTTGGGGAGGATTTGATTTGGTCTTGGTCCTAGTTTTGAATAATTTCAACTTCTAGCCAAAGGGAATATCATGATGCCTTTCTTGATGTTTTATATTGGCTAGATGTTTCTAGTGTATAGGTACATAGATATGGTTAGTATACACTTCCAGGAATTATGGGGGATTTATTGGAGGATTTTTTATCACAAGAATATCATTTACTCAAAAACTTCTGAATCTGTTTTATTGATTTATTTTGGGATATTTGAATTGTTCAAAATGAGGTTTTGGTTTGAGATGGTCCCAATTATGAAACCACACTTTGAGGAATTTTCCCTTGATTTATTGAGGAATAAAAGTATTTAAAATAATTATTATTTCATTTCTACCATTTAAGAAAATGGGCAAAAATAAATAATAAAGCTCTTCAAAAATATTTATTTTTGAAGTTGGAAGATAGGGTATGATAATTAGACTTCAAATGAGCTTAAATATGGGGATGTATTTTGGATAAAGTCAAACTTTCTTTTATAGATTAGGTTTTGGAGTTTTTATCAATTTAAGAGATTAAATAGGTTTTGGTTTAGAATAATTATGGATAACGCTTGATAAATCTTTTTAATCAAGGTAGATGATGTACACAAGGTGTATCTAGCATAACAAACCTTGGGTGTGCAGAATCCAACTTGATTTTCATAGAAAACAAGGAATAAAGGATCTAGGGTGATGTTATTTTCATACCATCAGAACCTTGTTGGATCTTGGATCTTAGAGCTCCCCTTGTGGCATGGGCTACATGGCATGGGCTATATAGGAGGGGGTGTTTTTGATGGGTTGCAAGGTACCAAAGCATCATCAAGTGTATGATATTGAAGTGTAGATTGAGTAGACTAGATCCATGCTTGATATTGTTCTTCTTTGACTTGGAAGCTTCTAGAATAGATCAATTCATAATTGATCTAGTTAAGGGTTTTAGATGATCACCTAGTGGCTAGAGATCAGATCCAGCTTTATTAACTTGCTTAGGGTGGATAGGATTGGATTATTTGTATGCTAGGGTATGAGCCCCTAGAGTATCTCATTTAGTTCTTAAGCAAACAAATCAAACAACAGATCAAGGTAATTCATCTTCCAAGCAAATCAATCTACTTCTATGGATACCATCAAGCCTAGCTTAAGGTAGAGATGGGTATGTTGAAAGGCTGGAGTTTGAATAAGGTGAGAGTCCTTAGTGTCTCTACGAAGAGTAGAATTCAAAAGCTTTATGAAAAGGTTTTGGGAAACCTAGAGATAAGAGTAGTTGAAAGTTCTATCTTGGATACATAAGGAGGTTATATTATGTAGCTCTCCATAGTTTGGTAAATAGAAGCTACTAAAATGGATAGGGTTACAAAAGAATCTTGGCTCGGGTTTTGAAATGCCAGAAAATTTGAGAATATGTAAAGTGAGCCAGGATAGTTTTGTTAAATAGCTTTTGTCAACTGATGTTGAGGTAAGGAGTATATCATATGTTATACATTGAGATGCATAAGCACAGACAAACAACAAGCAAGCACTGCATCATTAAACAAGAATTTTTTTCCCCCCTGATGACCACTAATCAGGGATGCTGAAATTGGGATGTTACAGAGGCCGTGGTGGTGCTCATGGAGGACGCGGACTTGGATTTTCCCCCGTTGGTCCTTAACGTTTTCCTCTACCAGCTGTGCAGCCTGATGATGGATTGGGTAACTCCAAATTCACCATACCAAGATTTGAGGGAGGCCTGATGTTGAAGAATACCTCACCTGGGATCTGAAGATAGAGAAGTTATGGCGCTTACATGACTATAATGAAGATAAAAAGATCAAGCTTTCTAGTTCAGAGTTTGATGGATATGCATTGAGATGGTGGGATGGCATTGTACAAGCAAGGTAAGAAGATGGTGATCCGTCTATCATTACTTGGAGCACCATGAAGGAGGTTATGCGAGCTCGTTTTATCCCTCCTAATTATTTACATTCTCTCTTTGACAAGTTGCAACAAATAAAGCAGGGCTCCATGACTGTTGATGCTTATTACATGGAGATGGAGATGCTTCTACAACGAGCACGAGTACGTGAGTCTATTGAGATGACCATGCGGTGTTTTCTTCATGGACTTAAATATAACATCAAGATTGTTGTTCAACACCATAAATATAATGATATGAATGAGTTGTTACATCATGCACGTGAAGCTGAAGCACAATTTGCCGAAGAAGCTCTATTCAAAGCTCGTTCTATAACAGGTGGACGTTTTTACTCCCGTACTAGTTCATATGAACCTACGTCTAGTGCAAATAATGTTGATCGTCCGTCTACATCCACAAGACAGACTTCCAATGTGTCCAACACAAAGAAACCAACTCCAGCAGCGAGTGGATCAAGCTCTAATATATCTACAACACGTAATAGGTACATGGAGTGTCATACATGTGGCGGCAAGGTCACTTCAAGAGGGATTATCCAAATAAAAAGGTGATGCTTATTAATGAACACGGTGAGTATGAGACGGGAGATGATGCTGATCTGAATGCTTCGAATGATGATGATGGTTACATGAGTGATGGTGTTGATGCTTTTCCATCCACCGCCACTACTATTGTTTGCACTCCATGGGTACTCAATGTGTCTTCGAGTTCACAAAGTCATCGATGCAATTTGTTACAAACAAAGACACTTGTTGGTGAAGTTGCCACAATTTAGCAAGCAAGGAGTTATGTGCCAAGCTAAAGCTGAAATATCTACCGCACCCTCATCTGTACTATATTCAATGGTTAAGTGACAATGGTGACATGAAGGTTAATCACATGGTGCGTGTTGATTTTGTGATAGGACCATACAAGGATTCCATTGATTTTGATGTGGTTCCTATGACGGTATGTCACTTGTTATTGGGTCAACCGCGGCTATCTGACTGTTCCATACAACACAATGGCTGAGCCAATACATATCACACGGAGTTCAAGGGTAGAAAAATCAATTTGCAACCTAAATCACCACAAGACATTGTGAATGAGTCTCGTCAGAAAACTGAAGTCAACTTAGAGGATGCACCTACATTAGTTGATAGGCGAGAGAATATAACATCTGTGAGTGATATAACGAAAAGTGAGAGAGTGCCCAATTTACTCATATTAGCCACCAAAGAAGACTTGAGAGAGTTTAGTGGGGATCCTACAGCCATGGCTCTTGTGCTCATGCACAAGGACGAGGTTTTAGTTTCTAATGACATGACCCATCTTTCTCTTGGTGTTTCTAATGTGTTACAGGAATTCAACGATGTATTTTCGGAGGAGGTAACTGTAGGTTTGCCACCATTGCGAGGTATTGAGCATCAAATTGACTTTATTTCAGGAGCATCGTTACCCAGCAAACCCCGATGAAACAAAGGAAATTTAGTGTAATATCCTGGATTTCAAAAAAAAAAATTTAAAAAAAAATGATAGTTGACCATGTTAGACTTTTTAAACCATGAGTCGTGGGGAAATATTACACTCTGTGTGTTGTGTGGATTTATCTAGCTGATCAAAAATTGTTCATTAGTTTGGTCAATTTTTGAGTTCGTACGGACTGAAAAATTAAATGAATCTATACCTATGAATATTTTCTAGCGTGTTAACCCAAAAACCATTTGGATTGAAAAAACAAAAAAAAAGACAAATAAATACCAAGGCCCAGCCCAGAGGAACTGGCTCCTATTTCCCCTGTCCTCACTAGAGTCCCTGCCCTAGTTAGTCTAACACAAACGCCGCCCCCACCAATCCGTTGGTTTCGCCGCCGCTGCCGCTGTGAAGACCGCCAATCCCCATCACCTCCATTGGAGTGAAAATCCCAATTTGCTGACGGGAGCCTCGCCAGAGTCCGCCGCTGGTTGCTGCCATCTGATAGAGGCCTTCTGTGGTCATGCTCGTATCTTAGCCATCAGGGTCGATTTCTGCTGAAGTTTGACGAGGTACCAGATTCCTTCTAAAATTGGCGATTCTTTTCCCTTGTGACCGATTCCTGTTACTAGAGCTCGTAGCTGCGTTGGTTATAGTAGTGTAGTAGTACGGGATCAATTCTAGTTTAATTCTTCTAGGAATCCATCAGCTAGTCTAGACACAAGAAGAAACCGTGGTTCAGTTAGGCCATTTATGCTGGACTAGGTACCGCAGCTGTCGTGGTTCTATATATTAAGATCGGTTTCATCTTGGATCTGAAACAATAATAAGGGAAGGTTGTGAGTTTGGTATCAGGGCTGCACACGTTAGTGAATTATGGGATTCTATGATAGTGCTCTCTAAGGTAAAATAAATAAATAAACATTGTATTAAGATGAATAATGTAGGTTTTACTTGTTGGTCGTAGCAAACAATGTTCATACGAATTAATCTAGTTTTGTAGTTTGCATAGAGACCGCCGGACTTCTATTGTAGAAATTCATGCAAATGTCCATATGTTATTCTAGTATAGTATCTTGATAGTGAATTAAACAACAGGTTCTGGAAATTTGGGTGCGACAGCTGTGACAGTTAGAACGACAAGTTATAAGGCAAGTGCATGTTGGATTTTCTTAACTTTTGGCTGCCCATGGTTCCGCAGGTTTGGCTTTGTTTTTTTCATGCCACTTGGTTTTCAGTGTAAGTCAAATGTTCAGCCTTCAGATTTAGCGTTCAGCTATGACATATGTCGACTTTTCCAATGGCGACCGTTGTGAAATGTTCGCTATGTCTATTTCTGTCTCCAAAGCTGAGTGATACGGGATGTGTCCATACCGGAGAGCCCCATATGTGTGAGTATTTAGTATAACGGAAATTTATGTTTGTGTTCAGTAATTAATTTCTGCTAATACTTGTGAAACTTTTGACTTTTATTGTACTTGGCCGAGTATACTTTTACTCACACTTGTTTCGTTGTTGTTGGTTTTTATTTGGTTTTCAGGTACTCGGACTAGCAGTATGCATGGGAGGGAGTAGAACACCTTTTCACTACACATCACGTCATACACTCTACTTAGATAATATACACCTGAATCATATATTAGAGATGTAGTGGATTTCTGAACTATTTAACTCGTGTCACTTTTATTACTTTGGGCTAGCGTGAGCCTTTGGTTGCTCGATTAAAATTCTAGCTATCCGTTGGTCTATTTTAGACTGGTAGATTGTGTACTTGTAGTTTCCACACAATATATTGTTGCCGTATGTTGAGTATTTCTAAAATGCATGTCGTGGATGCCCTCAAAATCAAGGCAGGTGCTGTCTAATTGTAGAGTTTTCCTAAACGTGACGTTTTGTGACTAGCGGGGTAGCACCGCCAGGTAGGGCAAAACCTGGGGTGTTACAGTGAGTATCAGAGCCTAGGCTTTAGATATTTGTAGTAGTTTATATTAAACTAGGATAATTTGAGAATTTCTAGGATGGCTGAGGAATTAAAACTTGCCCTTTTAAGTTGCCTAAAGGAGATTCAATAACTTCAAATTTGACACACTGATGCACCATAGGATGGATTCGGATCATGAATTGCGTTCATGCTTCTGCTATGATTTATTTCTGATTTTTTTGTCCATATGTTGTGCCTGTTGGTAGGCTTTGTCACGGTAGGTTTCAGTGCCATGCTTCAGTTATTTCTTGATAATTGTTTTCAATTTGATTATCCTTCCATGTTACTAGTAAGTAGTTGTCTGAAGTTAACTTCATGGTTGATGAAGTAAGATTGAAACGTAAAAGTTTAGTCTTTCCTAAAATCAAGTTAGTGAACCAAAAGAACAAAGGGAAGATAAGGTTTGAAATTCTGGATTTAGATACTCATAGATCCCTGAGATATCGACTTTGCAGTCAAAGCAAGACCAGTCAGAGATCAAGAGAATAAGCTTTTTTCTTGGTGTTTGGACAACCTCAATTCTAATCTTCTAGGATAAACTCGAGCCGATAAATAAAAGCTCTTTCTACTATTCTTGTCCTAAGCCACACATTCCATTAGGCGTCTTCGGTCCCCCTTCACTTCCTCCTTCTAGTGTACCTTATGCACTTCTCTTGCGCAACAAGCATCATCCAACTTGTTTTATGTTTGATGAAGTCTTTTCATTACAATGTACTTGAAATGTTCTTCTTGCTTCCCTTTAGCCTTCCAGAACTAAAACCTTCAGTTCCCTCCATTCTATATTCGATGCCTCCTTCCATTCATACTTGTCTATGTATCCTTCTCTCATAAGGCCATAATTTAAATGTCATGAGTAGTCAAGATTTTATACAAATGTGCCATTGAAGATTTTTAGCATAACTGATTGAGGTTGCCATGTTGTTTGAGAAGATGATCTTGCCAAGATTTGTGGAGGATCATTGGATTTGTACGTTCTTCTGCTAGAGAGCAATCTAATTTTTTCAGACAATTTTTTCTCTAAATGTCTTTCCAACGTTTCTCTCACGTGAGAAGAGTGTCATTTCCTTATCATTTCCAAGTTACATTTTCTTGATCTATTAGGTCTTCCACAAGGAGGCTCTCTGTCCCGTTTTGCACATTTAGGATATTTCATAGTTTCGTACATAGGCCCGAGAGTTCAAGAATCGCTAAACTAGCTTTGTAGGCTTGCATACTATAAATGGTAATAAACCTCAAACCTTGCTTTGTGCCCATGGAATCCTTTTGCGATGCATGTAAGGATGCCTGATGGTTAGCTTACGTGTACAAAGTTAATGATTTGGGTTGGGATGGACTGGCCCCCATACCGACTACTCTTATTATTGGTTCTTGTTATGTCGAATTGGTGAATTGATATGTGCCTTTTACCTCTAGTAGAGTGTCGATGATGTTTAGCCGGGACCATAGACTTGTATGATGTTCGACTTTTAATAGTGGCAACCATTGTCAAGCGTAGGCGATGTGGGGAGAATAAATCAGACTGATGTTTTTCAGGTTATCTTACGAGACAGACATGTTAAACCTCCATGAGAATTCCCGATAGTTTACCTATTGTTTGTTAGTTGTGTTCAAAAGTTGAATAATGGTGAGCAATGAGTGGTCACGGGATAGCATCTACATTTTTCACAAAGTTTGCATGATTTACAAAAGACAAGGACAGTTGTTCCGGACAACCATGGCATGCTTGTTTCCTAGTTCTTCGAGAGTGTCCCGGGTTCAGAGTTCAAGCTTTATATGAAGAAAAACCAGATTAAAATTTCGTTAAAAATGATGTGTTAACTTAATTAAAGGATGGAGCATGTTGATTCAATCGACCTAGAAGTGAAATTGGAGAATTCGAGGACGAATTCCGTTGAACAGGGAAAGAATGTAATACCTCGGATTTCAACAAAAATATTTTTTTCAACAAAAAATGATAGTTGACCATGTTAGACTTTTTAAACCATGAGTCGTGGGGAAATTTTATACCCTGTGCGTTGTGTGGATTTTTCTAGCTGGTCAAAAATTGTTGATTAGTTTGGTCAATTCTTGAGTTCGTACGGACTGGAAAATTAAATGAATCTATACCTATAGATATTTTCCTAGCGTGTTAACCCAAAAGACATTTGGATTGAAAAAAGAAAAAAAAGACAAATAAATACCAAGGCCTAGCCCAGAGGAACCGGCTCCTATTTGCCCTGTCCTCACTAGAGTCCCTGCCCTAGTTAGTCTAACACAAACGCCGCCCCACCAATCCGTTGGCTCCGCCGCCCCTGCCGCAGTGAAGACTGCCAATCGCCATCACCTCCCTTTGAGTGAAAATCCCAAGTTGCTGACGGGAGCCTCGCCAGAGTCTGCCGCTGGTTGCTGCCATCTGACACAGGCCTTCTGTGGTCATGCTCGTATCTTAGCCATTAGGGTCGATTTCTGCTAAAGTTTGACGAGGTACCAGATTCATTCTAACATAGTCTAGACACAAGAAGAAACCGTGGTTCAGGTAGGCCATTTATGCTGGACTAGGTACTGCAGCTGTCGTGGTTCTATATATTAAGATCGGTTTCATCTTGGATCTGAAACAATAATAAGGGAAGGTTGTGAGTTTGGTATCAGGGCTGCACACGTTAGTGAATTATGGGATTCTATGATAGTGCTCTCTAAGGTAAAATAAATAAATAAACATTGTATTAAGATGAATAATGTAGGTTTTACTTGTTGGTCGTAGCAAACAATGTTCATACGAATGAATCTAGTTTCGTAGTTTGCATAGAGACCGCCGGACTTCTGTTGTAGAAATTCATGCAAATGTCCATATGTTATTCTAGTACAGTATCTTGATAGTGAATTAAACAACAGGTTTTGGAAATTTGGGTGCGACAGCTGTGACAGTTGAACGACAAGTTATAAGGCAAGTGCATGTTGGATTTTCTTGACTTTTGGCTGCCCATGGGATTTTCCCGCTGGTTTGGCTTTGTTTTTTTCGTGCCACTTGGTTTTCAGTGTAAGTCAAATGTTCAGCCTTCAGATTTAGCATTCAGCTCTGACTATGTCAACTTTTCCAATAGCGACCGTTGTGAAATGTCCGCTATGTCTATTTCAGTATCCGAAGCTAAGTGACACGGGATGTGTCCATACCGGAGAGCCCCATATGTGAGAGTATTCAGTATAACGGAAATTTTTGTTTGTGTTCAGTAATTAATTTCTACTAATACTTGTGAAACTTTCGGCTTTATTGTACTTGGTTGAATATACTTTTACTCACACTTGTTTCGTTGTTGTTGGTTTTTATTTGGTTTTCAGGTACTCAGACTAGCAGTATGCATGGGCCGGAGTAGAACACATTTTCACTATACATCATGACATACACTCTACTTAGATAATATACACCTGAATCATATATTAGAGATGTAGTGGATTTCTGTACTATCTAACTCGTATCACTTTTATTACTTTGGTCTAGCGTGAGCCTTTGGTTGATCGATTAAAATTCTTGCTATCCCTTGGTCTGATTAGACCGGTAGATTGTGTACTTGTAGTTTGCACACAATATATTGTTGCAGTATGTTGAGTATTTCTAAGTATGTTGAGTATTTCTAAGTATGTTGAGTATTTCTAAAATGCATGTCGTGGATGCCCTCAAAATCAAGGCAAGTGTTGTCCAATTGTAGAGTTTTTCCTAAACGTGATGTTTTCCTAAACTGCCTTTAAGACTCAGTGCGGTTTATTTTAGTGGTTAGTAATGCCTTTTGGTTTAACTAATGCACCTAGTACTTTCGTGAGATTAATCAACCATGTTTTAAGAATTTTTTTTGGCAAGTTTGTTTTTGTGTATTTTGATGACATTAATTTACAGTCGCAATGAACATGAGCATAGTGATCATATTAGACAAGTCATGCATTTGTTACGAGATGCTAAGCTATATGGTAATCTTGAAAAGTGTACAGTTTGCAAAGATAAGGTCATATTTTTGGGATATGTTGTCTATAAACATGGAGTAGAAGTAGATAAATCTAAAATTGAAGCTATTCAAAATTGGCCTACTCCCATGAATGTGAGTCAAGTACGAAGTTTTCACGGTCTAGCTGGTTTCTATAGATGTTTTGAGAAAGACTTTAGTACTATTGCTGCACCTTTGAATGAATTAACTAATAAAGGTGTACCTTTTGAGTGGGGCATACCCCAAGATCATGCTTTTGATGAACTGAAACGATTGTTAACTTCTGCACCGTTGCTTGCACTACAAGATTTTTCAGCAATTTGAGATTGAATGTGATGCTAGTGGCATAGGAATTGGTGGTATGTTGATGCAAGAGGGCCGTCCTATAGCATGTTTTTCTAAGAAACTTTCTGGTGCAAAGTTAAACTATCCTATCTATGATAAATAATTGTATGCGCTTGTTAGAGTTCTTGAGGTTTGGCAACATTATTAATGGCCAAAGGAATTTATCATACATTCTGATCATGAAGCTTTAAAATATCTGAAAGCTTAATCTAACTTGCAAATGCGTATTTCTAAGTGGGTTGAGTTCATTGAGTCTTTTCCATACATCATTAAACATAAGAAGGGAAAAGATAATATTTTTCATGATGCTCTATCTAGGAAGAACATGTTATTAAATCAATTAGATATGAAAGTTTCTGGTTTAGAGAGTTTATGTGATTTGTATGCAACTGACCATGATTTTGCTGAACCATATCGTTTGTGTACTATTGGGAAGGCTTGGGATAAATTTCACATTCATAATGGCTATTTGTTTTGTGCTAACAAACTAGGTGTTTCGGAGTGGTCTGTGAGTTTGTTGTTGCTACAAGAATCACATGTTGGAGGATTGATGGGTCACTTTGGGCGTGAGAACACGCTACTCATGCTTGTTGATAATTTTTACTATCCTAAGATGAGGCGTTATGTGGACAAGTTTTTCAAGAGATGCATTACTTGCAATAAGTCCAAGTCCAAATTGAAGCCTCATGGTTTGTCTAAGCCATTACCTGCACCTACTACACCATGGGAAGATATAAGCATGTATTTTGTATTAGGTTTTCCTAGAACTAAAAGAGGCCATGATTCAATTTTTGTGGTAGTGGATAGATTCTCTACGATGTCACACTTTATTGCTTGCAACAATAGCGACGATGCGTCGCATATTGCTAACCTATTTTTTAGGGACATCGTACATTTATAAGGAGTACCAAAGATGATTGTTTTTGACCGTGATGTGAAGTTCATGAGCTACTTCTGGAAGACACTTTGGGGAAAGCTGGGGACGAAGTTGCTATTCAACACAACTTGTCATCCCCAAACTGATGGTCAAACGGAGGTGGTGAACCGAACACTTTTGACATTGCTGCGAGCCATGATCAAGAAGAATCTTACTGGATGGGAGGAGTGTTTTCCGCATGTGGAGTTTTGTTATAACCGGGCGGTTCACTCTACCACACAACTTTGTCCTTTTGAGGTGGTCTATGGTTTCAAACCCATTACGCCACTTGATTTGCTGCCTCATCCTATCCAAGAGAGAGTCAACATGGAAGCATCGAAGAGAGAAGATTTTGTGAGGAAGATACATGTGAATACGAAAGAGGCTATTGAAAAGAAGGGCAAGAACAATGCTGAAAGAGCTAACAAGAAGCGCAAGGAGGTGTTGTTTCAGCCTGAAGATATGGTTTGGGTACACTTTCGCAAGGACGGATTTCCAGAATTGCATAAATCCAAGTTACTTCCACGTGGTGCTGGTCCTTACAAAGTGCTTGTCAAGATCAATGATAATGCCTACAAGATAGATATGCCTCAAGATGTATTTGGAGGTGCCAATGCTAGTTTCAGTGTTACTGATTTGATATCATATGATGGAGAAGACCTTGGAGCGTTGAGGTCAACGCATTTTGAAGGGGGGGAGATGATGAGGACATCCCTACAAATTCGCTATCTCCAACTCCTAATGAAGTTGTCGATGTTGCGACGAAGACCAAGTCCAATGGGATCAAGATTGGACCTATTACTAGAGATCGTGCCAAGCTACTTGAACAACAGTGAATTCACTCCTAAACGAATCTGTTGTTTTAATTGATGAGAATTTTATACTACCTAAGTCTATGCACTTGTGTATGATCAGGTTCATTGAGGAAGCAAGCGTGGCGCGAGGAGGAGAAGGGCTGCAAGAGGAGCCCAGCATGATGATCGCCCAAGGATGCGCGAGGGAGGAGCGGGAGGAAGGCGCAAGAGAAGATCATCAAGAGGGAGGCAAGAGTTCCTACGAAGACCGAAGTGTCCGGTTGGTTCCCATCGGATTGTCCGGCCTACCGGACAAGCCTCACTGTGGCGTCCATTCAGTACACCAAATCGGAAGCCACCCAGAAGCCCAACGGTAACTCTGAAGTTTCCGGCACTACCAGACTCTCCGACGCACTCCACCCAGAGTGTTCGGCCGGCCCGGAATGTCCGGCTATCGACCGAATCAGGTCCAAGTTGGCTTGTATTAGTTTGAGTCGAACACATTTTATTTCGGTTTCTGGAAGTCCTGGCCGCCCTTATAAGCCCTGGAACGCCCCATATTTTAGGTTTAGACCACATTTAAGATAAACCCTAGTTCTTGTGTTGCCAAGGCAAAACATTGAATCTTCCCACACCAATTGTATCGATCTGGTGTGTTTCCTACTATCAATCAAGTGTGATTAGTTGATCCATTGAGATCTAGCCAATTGCAAGTTTTCTGTGATCTGCTGTTCCATTGGGAATTGGAAGACTGCAAACCGCTCCGTGGTTAGTGGCTACGTGCGCAAGTGTGTAATGTTGCGAAAATCTATAAGGGTTTAAGAGTTGTTGCATTGGCATCAGGGTTCGATCGAGAGGTTCGTGAGCGTCATACAAGTTATCTCCACTGATTACCACCATCTACCACCCTTGCTTACTGAGAAGATCGGACCACCCCATATCAATACCAATCCATTAGCTCTCTCCACTTCCCCATTTGATTCTGGATATGTGGCTGATGCTACATCGAGTCGTATCCTCCTATCCATGCAGAACCAAGCAAAGGCTCCTTTGGCGAAATTCGTGTCATTATCCATTATAATGTTGTGCGGATATCCATATCTCAGGATTATATCTTTCAAGAATGACACAGCTATGGGACCATCACATTTTCTTATTGGTTTCACCTCTATCCACTTGGTGAAATTATAAACCATGACCAAGATATGAGTCATGTTGCCACGAGCTGGCTTAAATGGCCCCACCATATCTAAGCACCGTATAGCAAATGGCCAAGTGATTTGTATAAGATTTGAGCACAGATGTCGGCATATGGATCTTGCTTGAATATCTCTGACACGCATTGCACTTTCTCACCAGGTCTTCAACTTCTTGTGTTGAGGGGTAACCCTGTGGGTGGACCGATCTTCACGGATCTCGTGGTCAAATCGATGGGAAAGCGAGGGGAAAGGGGGAAGGGAGCGAAAGCGGGCGCACACCTCGCGAAGAACACGATGAACACACACAAAACTCACACGATACAAGGCTGATTGCTCCCACCGGTGGCCACCGGTCCGATAGAATCCTCGCAAGGAAAGATCGGTCAATGTGATCCCTCGATCCCATGCGGAGAGGGAAGAACACCTTGGAGAGGGTATTGATAGCTTGGCAAAGGGACACCGATATCAAGGCCTTGTACATCGAGGGAGGCGCGGTGCAAACTCCAACGAGGTGGTGACGATAGTCGGTCCCCTTGCGTAAGGGGATGAGACAAAACTAAAGATTCCACAAAGGGGGTTTTTTCTCATCTTTGCCTAGGGTTACATGAGGGGGTGGGGGCACTCTATATAGGCCAGCCCCATAACAAGGGGTAGTTTAGGGATAATTCTAGGGCTTCTAAGGAAAAGAGAGGTACATGGGCCGGAGGGCCACCTCAAGGTGCGCAGGACTGTTCCACTTAGGCCGGAGACTCCAGGGTGCAGGGGCCGGAGACTCCGGGGGTGGCTGGAGACTCTGGGGTAGACGTCGCTCTCCAGGGTAGACTCCGGGGCGGCATGCAGAGACTTCTAGGAGGGCAGACATAGTCTGATGACTGCAAGTGCACGGATCGTTTGTAGCTAGTTTTGAAATAAAGATATCGATCCCACAGGGAGTAGTAGGCAAAAGACTAAAATGCTTTTAATCACAACTAAGCGAAGTACTTAAGAAATAACTTTAAGATGCAAGAAAGGTAGAGTTGTTTTTGGGTTTTTGGTTGAACAAGGTAATTCAAAGTAAAGCAAAACTTAATGCAGAAAGTAAGAATCGCGTGTGTAATAGAACTTTGGAACTGCAATATGGGAAAGGCGTTCTCGGGGAATGGTGGATACACCACTAGCAATTTAGACTGAGCAATCAAGATTATTATAACGAATATTCTCATAATGTGTATGCATGTGGGAGGAGCTCCATATATGGATGAATAGGCAGCAACCGCTACTCACATCATCCTTCATAACCACAACTGACGAATAAACGACATCAATCGTATTATCCTGCTATTAAGGGATTTATCCCGCGGCCTGGACATCGCTTAATGAGTTCTCCTTGGTTCCCCAAGTTATCACGTAAAGATTGACAACAACTTTATAGCCACAGCAAGTGCTATCAACCCTCCGTCTACCAACAAGTAATCCCCTTCATCGAGTCTCCATAGGAGGAAAATATTAAGGAGATGCACAACTCCCAACATCAATATGAATACAATTAACACATTCACATAATGATGTATAACATAATAATCTCTATCTCATCTCAATCATATGCTACGGTTTCTCCATCTCCCCAAGAACTAGAGATCTACTCAGACATGGAGGCAACCAACATCATAGCAATGGTAATGGGAACAATCATAGATGAATAGTACATGTATAAATCCACAATGAGTATGGGAATTACAGCAAGATCTAGACAAGATGTAGATGGGATGGATGGAGATGGTGGTGATGAAGCGGTGAATGATGAAGATCGATGCCTTAGCCTCCCTGATCTGCGTAGGTTGAAGATGGATCCCCGACGGATGAGTTCCCCCTCCAGATGCCTTCTGGAGGTGAGGTTTCGGCAATTTCTGGGTGTTCTGTATATCGTCTCCCCGATCTAATTGCATGGGGTGAAACTATTTGAGGAGGCGGAGGTGGCACCAACTATACTGTGGCATCCCGCTAAAACCACTACTAGAAAATTGCTAGTTATTTTATTTTTTCTGCATCATCATGGCATCATCATGTTCATCATGCCACCTTTCATGGAACATATTATTAAATCATTGCATTCAAATTATTACACTTGTGTTTGGTTCTTGATATATTTATTTGAGCTGGCCATTGCTTCCTCACTATTTTAACCTCCCTCTATTCTATCTCTAGTTGGTACCATTTGATATGGAACCATAATGTCCAAATTCTATTACTTGAGTCTTGCTATTTTATATTTGTCAAAATGCCCAAATCGAGTTGGGGGCATCATCTCTTAAATTCTCTTTATCACTAACTTTCCAATCTATCTAGTCCTTATGATTATTTTCAATTCTACCACATATGACACATGGGTTCCTTTTATTTGCCTTATTGATTTAAATCATGCCCATTTGATTTGTGTGGATCTTTACATCTTGTGATCATCATTTCCTTCCTTTCATTCTATTGTATCTTGATTCCATTCTATTATTTCTTTAAATCTTGGCTTGATCTATTCCTTATTCTTGTTGGAATCTATTTTTAATCCAACCGTGTTATGATCATCTATCCTTGTACCTATTACATGTGGCATTTCTTATTTCCATTCTACATCTGAACATGCCACTATTTTACCACATACATGCACTAATAGCCTTCTTGCTATTCCTCTACCTTGCTTAATCTCCCTCTTTCTCTTTATTCCTATACATACCTGAGGTCTTTTCCCTATAATATTCTTTTTTATCTCTTGTGATATTGTAATTGTCACATAATGCATTGACTCTCCTTCCTATATTTTATTCTTTCTCCTCCTAAAATCATAGCTAAACCTTCCCATCCTAATACATATATTGAATCACAAATTATTGTATTAAAAACCATATTTTGTTTGCTTAAATATACGTATGGTTAAATATATGATGTAGTCTTTATTTTTCTCATGTTATAATAAAACAAATAATAGTTTTTGTTTATTATAAAACTACAAAAGTTTTTCTTATTTTACTAAAAATAAAACTAGGCAAAAAGCCAGTCTAATTTTTTAGCCGAAAACTAGTCCCATCTAGTCTACTTTGGACTATATAAATAGGCTATTCCCTTTTCCTTCTCAAACCCTAGTCCTCAAATGTGAGACAGATGTGCATCTAAAATTCCCCAAAAATTCTGCTCTTGCCGGTGCGAGTCCATCGCCCAATTTCCTATCGCTTGTTTCTTTCGATTTAAATTCAGCTAGCACTCCACGTCCAATCCTTTCTCATGCGTGTGCTCTTAAGAAGATTCCATCCCCATATGAACACCATCACCATATCCACACGCCAGCTTGTCTCAATGAGTAGCAGCAAGGCTGCTGGCATCTCCCGCTGGGCAGCTCTACCTCATCTTGATTGTCGCATGCGCAAGCCAGCAGCACTCAGTGCCCTCAGCGCCTTGTCTCCTCGCGCAGTCTGTTCTTAAATCCTTGCCCATCTACAGGTTATTCCTTCTCTTGTTTTCTGAATCAAGCATTCCATGATGGCTTTGGTTTCTTTTCTTTTTCCTACCTCTGCTATGCTTGTGTCCAGTGCAGGCCAATACAAGAGAGCACTACCTTGGGCCGTGCTCCATATACCCGATCTACAACTGCAGCTCAACCTCGAGTCTTCCGCCGCCCTGCCCCTTGGCCAGTCCCTCGCCGCCGCATGCAACACCTAGAGCTGCTCGACCCAGCCCCTTCACACGCGCAAGGGCCAGCTTGGTCGCCCGCGCGTTGATGTGCCCAGGAGCCCGGCATACAAACTACACCCCAGCTTGGTACGTTTGCCGCCGTGCATCCGCCGGCACACCCCAGTGTGTCCACATGTGCAAACGAGAGTAGTACCAATAGCAGGTCAGCGCCGCATTTCAACCGAGGGCCTTCCTTTTCTTTTTCATCCATCTCGCATGTCACGTGTTCGATGAAATACTTGCAGGAGCTCTGGTTTTGTCTCCTCTTATTTCAACATGTCTGATCCATTCCGTTGACGACCTGTGTCAAATTTTGTCTTTGTTCATCGTGCCATACTGAATTCCGCCATCCTTTGCCAACACCCTTTTGACAAGGTATTCCTCGCAGCGACCACTTCCTTTGCCTCTCTGATCCAACGGTGTGACCCCTTTTCCGAGCCCTATATTTATAAATACTATATATAACTGTTGCATATTAAATTGGACATGCTTGCATACATATCATGTGGGTTGGGGCATTATGCCGATTCACCTCATAATTAATTATGGACCGCATTTGCGGGCTATTCCTGTCTATTAGCGTCTCCATTTAAATTTGTGTAGCGAACCGATGCCGTGTTTTGCTTGTTAAGTCAACATTTAAATTGCGGGGTAACTAAACAACATGAACCTCTTAATTAATTGTCGGGACCCTGGTTTCGCTTAATATTGGCTAGTTGCATCGCATCTTTGCCATGTCATACATCATACATGCATCATGCCCGATCTTCTGCCATAGTATTAAATTGTGTATCCGGTGTTTCTTCTAGTGTTTGCTTCTTCGCGGATTAGGCCGATGAGTGGATGCAAGTATGGACAAGTTCTTTGGATATGAACCTTCGGCAGTGTTTCCTAGGCGAGCATCTCTCCCCCTTCTACCTATTTTGCATTTATAGTCTTTATTTCCTCCTATTGATCTATTGCTATCCGTATCGCGATGCTTTAGTTTCCGTGCACCAGTTATATCCCGTGCAGCCTCTAAATTGCCATGGACACCTCCTAATACCTGTGGTTTGGTAGATAGCTGGCCTTGCGAGTCGTAGTTGCTTGCTCAGGTGCGATCTCGTGTTGTCGAGTACCACAGTTGTTGGAATGCTGGCAGATGTTTATGGTGGAGATGATCATGACTTTAAATACAACTATTAAAATGCTAGATATAACTAATGCAGAGGCATCGGTGGGCAATAGATGTTATTTGGTTCTTCCACGCCCACTTGTGTCCCGTAGGACCCCGAGTACTTGATACCTGTTCCTTGACTATTCGCACTATCCACATCCGGGAGACCCTATGGGATCCCCCTGAGCTAGAGCTTGATTCATTTCTATTTCTTGGGGCCACAACTAGTTTGGGATTTTATTACTATCCAGTACTTATGCCATGTTACTGCTTTATTTAAGATTGTGCGTGGAGCACCTGTACTGTTTTGGATCGCGCCACGTTTTTGCGATATCGACAAGCCCAGTCACACTTTCGGGTTCCCAGTCGTTTACAACCGTCGTCGCAAACCCTGGGTCCGTTCCGGAGCCGACCAACTTCGTTGCGGGTAGCTTAGTGGGTTGGCCCCCT
The DNA here is from genome assembly GCA_910589775.1 of Avena eriantha. Taxonomy (NCBI): domain Eukaryota; kingdom Viridiplantae; phylum Streptophyta; class Magnoliopsida; order Poales; family Poaceae; genus Avena; species Avena eriantha. The sequence continues at coordinate 361,068,052 of OU342743.1, forward strand.
GAAATATTTATGAATCCTGTGATTTCTTTGTCGTGAAAGCCTCGTTGGGTTTTGAGTTGGTTTTTCCGAGGTTGATCGAGTGTGTGTTGCTATTTGTGCACCCCTGGAGGGTAAAACTTTCTGAAAGCCGTGTCCGCGGTTATGGACGACTTGGAGCACAGTATCTCGATCATAGACAAGCTTAACTAAAGTAGTGCTATAAATTTGACTTAATATGTGACTAGTAATCAGATTCAACTACAATGGAATGGATAATAAAAATGCCAACAACTTGTGGATCTGTGGTGATCTGTGCCATACTATACCTGCCTAGTAAGTATTATAACTCTAATGGAATGTGATAAAAGTGCCAACAACTGCTGGGTTTTGGGATTCCTCAGGACAATTATATCTGACTAGTAAATGTTCCAACTACCACGAAATGGCTAATTAAAATTGTCCACTACTTATGCTTCAGGATGAGTCATGCTATCTACATCTGATTAGTAAGTGCTGCAACTATAACGGAATGAGTAAAATTGCCAACTGTGTGAGTTCCTTGGTCCGACTTCCTCGTTTGGTCTCGAGGGGGAAATACCAGGATGGGCATGTTTGGTGTTAGTATCAGGTAGGATCCGAATAGGTACTCCTTACCCCTCTCTAATAGCCTCCAGTAATACCGAGTCTCTATAGGTTGTTTAGTGCCGCTGCGCTGCCGCTTCAGTCCACCATACCTATGTAGGCGAGAGCCGCCGAATTCTAGCCTCGCCGTGTACTGGCCTCAGTACTGACGCTCCTCTTTTTCCTTTGCCCTTTGTCGGTACCCCTTTTGTTGAAGCAGGTTTGAGATCGACGTCGTTAGCAGGGTTACCCTTCTGGCTTGGCCTGGGCAGGGTTATGGACGGCATTGGTTATTCTTCAGGGCTCTTAGCCCCATTTGCATCTTGTCCGTACTCGAACGCTGTAGCGATTTCAAGGTGATTTGGATCTTTGTACTGTATATCGGTATTCTGACTCATGGAGTCGTGTTGTATATATATCTGTTCTGTGGGTCCCATCGAGGACTGTTGTGTAATGGTGTTACTTCGTTTTCCACCCGCACGAAAGCGCCTGGTGGGCGTCCTTGAATCGTTTCTATGCGGGTTTGGTGGAAAAGGGCTAAAACTTGCATAGGGCCGATTCGAGGGTGTTATAGAGTGGTATCAGAGCTCAGTAGTTGCGATACCCCACTGGTCCAGCCTGTAGGATAACCTAGCTAACGGAGGATCTAGAGTGTCAAAACTATTTTGCAAAATCGGTTGGATAGATCTGATTAGGTCTGATTTTACTCCTTACCCCTCTGCTGTTCTCCTCTTACCTCTGTGTGTTTTGAATCTACTCTCTTATCTTTTCTTCGAGTCCAGGAATTCTCGTGTTGGGTTTCCGTCATACCTTCAGGGTTTCGCTTCCTCCTTTGGTAATGGTGTTTCTACATCCGGTCTTCGTGCTATCTGAGGAATCCTTCATCTGTTGGACTTCTCTCTATTCCTTGTTGTGCCTTCCGGTGTTTTCCGACGCGACGACATCATCTACGCCAGATCCGATGCAGAGCCTGCATCACTCCTTTATTCTGAACCTCGCTTGTCGAGATCTTCAGTCTGATTTTGAGGATGGCTGCACAGCTTTTCGCCGAACGTGCGGAGTAATAGTTTGGGTGCGTGATGGATTGGCCCCCCATGCCGACTACTCACTCTATTTGCTCGTGTACATTGAAGTGGATGAGAATGCATCGGTTCTCTCTTTCTATCGAAGTTAGAGGTGGCTTTATTTGTGGATACCTTTACCTTCGTCCATTGTTTCCTGGAGTGTTCTCTCGACGATCACGGACAACGACCTCTTGTAGTGGTGTCGCGAGCACCTATACGAAGTGAGAAGATTCAGATCGCCGACCTTCTTCCCGGTACCATGAGGCGGATCTCGAGGGCGAGATCCCTTGTTAGTGGTGTCGAATCGTGGCATCCCGCTAAAACCACTACTAGAAAATTGCTCGTTATTTTATTTTTCTGCATCATCATGGCATCATCATGCATCATCATGTTCATCATGCCACCTTTCATGGAACATATTATTAAATCATTGCATTCAAATTATTACACTTGTGTTTGGTTCTTGATATATTTATTTGAGCTGGCCATTGCTTCCTCACTATTTTAACCTCCCTCTATTATATCTCTAGTTGTGCCATTTGATATGGAACCATAATGTCCAAATTCTATTACTTGAGTCTTGCTATTTTATATGCTAAATTGACTTGGGGGCATCATCTCTTAAGTTCCTTTATCACTAACTTTCCAATTATCTAATCCAGGATGATATTTTCAATTCTACCACATAGGACACATGGGTTCCTTATTTGCCTATTGATTTAAATCATCCCATTTGATTTGTGTGGATCTTTACATCTTGTGATCATCATTTCCTTCCTTTCATTATATTGTATCTTGATTCCATTCTATTATTTCTTTTCTTGGCCCTTTGTCGGTACCCCTTTTGTTGAAGCAGGTTTGAGATCGACGTCGTTAGCAGGGTTACCCTTCTGGCTTGGCCTGGGCAGGGTTATGGACGGCATTGGTTATTCTTCAGGGCTCTTAGCCCCATTTGCATCTTGTCCGTACTCGAACGCTGTAGCGATTTCAAGGTGATTTGGATCTTTGTACTGTATATCGGTATTCTGACTCATGGAGTCGTGTTGTATATATATCTGTTCTGTGGGTCCCATCGAGGACTGTTGTGTAATGGTGTTACTTTGTTTTCCACCCGCACGAAAGCGCCTGGTGGGCGTCCTTGAATCGTTTCTATGCGGGTTTGGTGGAAAAGGGCTAAACTTGCATAGGGCCGATTCGAGGGTGTTATAGAGTGGTATCAGAGCTCAGTAGTTGCGATACCCCACTGGTCCAGCCTGTAGGATAACCTAGCTAACGGAGGATCTAGAGTGTCAAAACTATTTTGCAAAATCGGTTGGATAGATCTGATTAGGTCTGATTTTACTCCTTACCCCTCTGCTGTTCTCCTCTTACCTCTGTGTGTTTTGAATCTACTCTCTTATCTTTTCTTCGAGTCCAGGAATTCTCGTGGTTGGGTTTCCGTCATACCTTCAGGGTTTCGCTTCCTCCTTTGGTAATGGTGTTTCTACATCCGGTCTTCGTGCTATCTGAGGAATCCTTCATCTGTTGGACTTCTCTCTATTCCTTGTTGTGCCTTCCGGTGTTTTCCGACGCGACGACATCATCTACGCCAGATCCGATGCAGAGCCTGCATCACTCCTTTATTCTGAACCTCGCTTGTCGAGATCTTCAGTCTGATTTTGAGGATGGCTGCACGCTTTTCCGCCGAACGTGCGGAGTAATAGTTTGGGTGCGTGATGGATTGGCCCCCATGCCGACTACTCACTCTATTTGCTCGTGTACATTGAAGTGGATGAGAATGCATCGGTTCTCTCTTTCTATCGAAGTTAGAGGTGGCTTTATTTGTGGATACCTTTACCTTCGTCCATTGTTTCCCGGAGTGTTCTCTCGACGATCACGGACAACGACCTCTTGTTAGTGGTGTCGCGAGCACCTATACGAAGTGAGAAGATTCAGATCGCCGACCTTCTTCCCGGTACCATGAGGCGGATCTCGAGGGCGAGATCCCTTGTTAGTGGTGTCGAATCGTGGCATCCCGCTAAAACCACTACTAGAAAATTGCTCGTTATTTTATTTTTTCTGCATCATCATGGCATCATCATGCATCATCATGTTCATCATGCCACCTTTCATGGAACATATTATTAAATCATTGCATTCAAATTATTACACTTGTGTTTGGTTCTTGATATATTTATTTGAGCTGGCCATTGCTTCCTCACTATTTTAACCTCCCTCTATTCTATCTCTAGTTGGTGCCATTTGATATGGAACCATAATGTCCAAATTCTATTACTTGAGTCTTGCTATTTTATATTTGTCAAAATTCCTAAATTGACTTGGGGGCATCATCTCTTAAATTCTCTTTATCACTAACTTTCCAATCTATCTAATCCTTATGATTATTTTCAATTCTACCACATATGACACATGGGTTCCTTTTATTTGCCTTATTGATTTAAATCATGCCCATTTGATTTGTGTGGATCTTTACATCTTGTGATCATCATTTCCTTCCTTTCATTATATTGTATCTTGATTCCATTCTATTATTTCTTTAAATCTTGGCTTGATCTATTCCTTGTTCTTGTTGGAATCTATTTTGAATCCAACCGTGTTATGATCATCTATCCTTGTCCCTATTACATGTGGCATTTCTTATTTCCATTCTGCATCTGAACATGCCACTATTTTACCACATACATGCACTAATAGCCTTCTTGTTATCCCTCTACCTTGCTTAATCTCCCTCTTTCTCTTTATTCCTAAACATACCTGAGGTCTTTTTCCTCTAATATTATTTTTTATCTCTTGTGATATTGTAATTTTCACATAATGCATTGACTCTCCTTCCTATATTTTATTCTTTCTCCTCCTAAAATCATAGCTAAACCTTCCCATCCTAATACATATATTGAATCACAAATTATTGTATTAAAAACCATATTTTGTTTGCTTAAATATACGTATGGTTAAATATATGATGTAGTCTTTATTTTTCTCATGTTATAATAAAACAAATAATAGTTTTTGGTTTATTATAAAACTACAGAAGTTTTTCTTATTTTACTAAAAATAAAACTAGGCAAAAAGCCAGTCTAATTTTTTAGCCCAAAACTAGTCCCATCTAGTCTACTTTGGACTATATAAATAGGCTATTCCCTTTTCCTTCTCAAACCCTAGTCCTCAAATGTGAGACAGATGTGCATCTAAAATTCCCCAAAAATTCTGCTCTTGCCGGTGCGAGTCCATCGCCCAATTTCCTATCGCTTGTTTCTTTCGATTTAAATTCAGCTAGCACTCCACGTCCAATCCTTTCTCATGCGTGTGCTCTTAAGAGGATTCTATCCCCATATGAACACCATCACCATATCCACACGCCAGCTTGTCTCAATGAGTAGCAGCAAGGCTGCTGGCATCTCCCGCTGGGCAGCTCTACCTCATCTTGATTGTCGCATGCGCAAGCCAGCAACACTCAGTGCCCTCAGCGCCTTGTCTCCTCGCGCAGTCTGTTCTTAAATCCTTGCCCATCTACAGGTTATTCCTTCTCTTGTTTTCTGAATCAAGCATTCCATGATGGCTTTGGTTTCTTTTCTTTTTCCTACCTCTGCTATGCTTGTGTCCAGTGCAGGCCAATACAAGAGAGCACTACCTTGGGCCGTGCTCCATATACCCGATCTACAACTGCAGCTCAACCTCGAGTCTTCCGCCGCCCTGCCCCTTGGCCAGTCCCTCGCCGCCGCATGCAACACCTAGAGCTGCTCGACCCAGCCCCTTCACACGCGCAAGGGCCAGCTTGGTCGCCCGCGCGTTGATGTGCCCAGGAGCCCGGCATACAAACTACACCCCAGCTTGGTATGTTTGCCGCCGTGCATCCGCCGGCACACCCCAGTGTGTCCACATGTGCAAACGAGAGTAGTACCAATAGCAGGTCAGCGCCGCATTTCAACCGAGGGCCTTCCTTTTCTTTTTCATCCATCTCGCATGTCACGTGTTCGATGAAATACTTGCAGGAGCTCCGGTTTTGTCTCCTCTTATTTCAACATGTCTGATCCATTCCGTTGACGACCTGTGTCAAATTTTGTCTTTGTTCATCGTGCCATACTGAATTCCGCCATCCTTTGCCAACACCCTTTTGACAAGGTATTCCTCGCAGCGACCACTTCCTTTGCCTCTCTGATCCAACGGTGTGACCCCTTTTCCGAGCCCTATATTTATAAATACTATATATAACTGTTGCATATTAAATTGGACATGCTTGCATACATATCATGTGGGTTGGGGCATTATGCCGATTCACCTCATAATTAATTATGGACCGCATTTGCGGGCTATTCCTGTCTATTAGCGTCTCCATTTAAATTTGTGTAGCGAACCGATGCCGTGTTTTGCTTGTTAAGTCAACATTTAAATTGCGGGGTAACTAAACAACATGAACCTCTTAATTAATTGTCGGGACCCTGGTTTCGCTTAATATTGGCTAGTTGCATCGCATCTTTGCCATGTCATACATCATACATGCATCATGCCCGATCTTCTGCCATAGTATTAAATTGTGTATCCGGTGTTTCTTCTAGTGTTTGCTTCTTCGCGGATTAGGCCGATGAGTGGATGCAAGTATGGACAAGTTCTTTGGATATGAACCTTCGGCAGTGTTTCCTAGGCGAGCATCTCTCCCCCTTCTACCTATTTTGCATTTATAGTCTTTATTTCCTCCTATTGATCTATTGCTATCCGTATCGCGATGCTTTAGTTTCCGTGCACCAGTTATATCCCGTGCAGCCTCTAAATTGCCATGGACACCTCCTAATACCTGTGGTTTGGTAGATAGCTGGCCTTGCGAGTCGTAGTTGCTTGCTCAGGTGCGATCTCGTGTTGTCGAGTACCACAGTTGTTGGAATGCTGGCAGATGTTTATGGTGGAGATGATCATGACTTTAAATACAACTATTAAAATGCTAGATATAACTAATGCAGAGGCATCGGTGGGCAATAGATGTTATTTGGTTCTTCCACGCCCACTTGTGTCCCGTAGGACCCCGAGTACTTGATACCTGTTCCTTGACTATTCGCACTATCCACATCCGGGAGACCCTATGGGATCCCCCTGAGCTAGAGCTTGATTCATTTCTATTTCTTGGGGCCACAACTAGTTTGGGATTTTATTACTATCCAGTACTTATGCCATGTTACTGCTTTATTTAAGATTGTGCGTGGAGCACCTGTACTGTTTTGGATCGCGCCACGTTTTTGCGATATCGACAAGCCCAGTCACACTTTCGGGTTCCCAGTCGTTTACAGCCGTCGTCGCAAACCCTGGGTCCGTTCCGGAGCCGACCAACTTCGTTGCGGGTAGCTTAGTGGGTTGGCCCCCTGAAATATTTATGAATCCTGTGATTTCTTTGTCGTGAAAGCCTCGTTGGGTTTTGAGTTGGTTTTTCCGAGGTTGATCGAGTGTGTGTTGCTATTTGTGCACCCCTGGAGGGTAAAACTTTCTGAAAGCCGTGTCCGCGGTTATGGACGACTTGGAGCACAGTATCTCGATCATAGACAAGCTTAACTAAAGTAGTGCTATAAATTTGACTTAATATGTGACTAGTAATCAGATTCAACTACAATGGAATGGATAATAAAAATGCCAACAACTTGTGGATCTGTGGTGATCTGTGCCATACTATACCTGCCTAGTAAGTATTATAACTCTAATGGAATGTGATAAAAGTGCCAACAACTGCTGGGTTTTGGGATTCCTCAGGACAATTATATCTGACTAGTAAATGTTCCAACTACCACGAAATGGCTAATTAAAATTGTCCACTACTTATGCTTCAGGATGAGTCATGCTATCTACATCTGATTAGTAAGTGCTGCAACTATAACGGAATGAGTAAAATTGCCAACTGTGTGAGTTCCTTGGTCCGACTTCCTCGTTTGGTCTCGAGGGGGAAATACCAGGATGGGCATGTTTGGTGTTAGTATCAGGTAGGATCCGAATAGGTACTCCTTACCCCTCTCTAATAGCCTCCAGTAATACCGAGTCTCTATAGGTTGTTTAGTGCCGCTGCGCTGCCGCTTCAGTCCACCATACCTATGTAGGCGAGAGCCGCCGAATTCTAGCCTCGCCGTGTACTGGCCTCAGTACTGACGCTCCTCTTTTTCCTTTGCCCTTTGTCGGTACCCCTTTTGTTGAAGCAGGTTTGAGATCGACGTCGTTAGCAGGGTTACCCTTCTGGCTTGGCCTGGGCAGGGTTATGGACGGCATTGGTTATTCTTCAGGGCTCTTAGCCCCATTTGCATCTTGTCCGTACTCGAACGCTGTAGCGATTTCAAGGTGATTTGGATCTTTGTACTGTATATCGGTATTCTGACTCATGGAGTCGTGTTGTATATATATCTGTTCTGTGGGTCCCATCGAGGACTGTTGTGTAATGGTGTTACTTCGTTTTCCACCCGCACGAAAGCGCCTGGTGGGCGTCCTTGAATCGTTTCTATGCGGGTTTGGTGGAAAAGGGCTAAAACTTGCATAGGGCCGATTCGAGGGTGTTATAGAGTGGTATCAGAGCTCAGTAGTTGCGATACCCCACTGGTCCAGCCTGTAGGATAACCTAGCTAACGGAGGATCTAGAGTGTCAAAACTATTTTGCAAAATCGGTTGGATAGATCTGATTAGGTCTGATTTTACTCCTTACCCCTCTGCTGTTCTCCTCTTACCTCTGTGTGTTTTGAATCTACTCTCTTATCTTTTCTTCGAGTCCAGGAATTCTCGTGGTTGGGTTTCCGTCATACCTTCAGGGTTTCGCTTCCTCCTTTGGTAATGGTGTTTTTACATCCGGTCTTCGTGCTATCTGAGGAATCCTTCATCTGTTGGACTTCTCTCTATTCCTTGTTGTGCCTTCTGGTGTTTTCCGACGCGACGACATCATCTACGCCAGATCCGATGCAGAGCCTGCATCACTCCTTTATTCTGAACCTCGCTTGTCGAGATCTTCAGTCTGATTTTGAGGATGGCTGCACGCTTTTCCGCCGAACGTGCGGAGTAATAGTTTGGGTGCGTGATGGATTGGCCCCCATGCCGACTACTCACTCTATTTGCTCGTGTACATTGAAGTGGATGAGAATGCATCGGTTCTCTCTTTCTATCGAAGTTAGAGGTGGCTTTATTTGTGGATACCTTTACCTTCGTCCATTGTTTCCCGGAGTGTTCTCTCGACGATCACGGACAACGACCTCTTGTTAGTGGTGTCGCGAGCACCTATACGAAGTGAGAAGATTCAGATCGCCGACCTTCTTCCCGGTACCATGAGGCGGATCTCGAGGGCGAGATCCCTTGTTAGTGGTGTCGAATCGTGGCATCCCGCTAAAACCACTACTAGAAAATTGCTCGTTATTTTATTTTTTCTGCATCATCATGGCATCATCATGCATCATCATGTTCATCATGCCACCTTTCATGGAACATATTATTAAATCATTGCATTCAAATTATTACACTTGTGTTTGGTTCTTGATATATTTATTTGAGCTGGCCATTGCTTCCTCACTATTTTAACCTCCCTCTATTCTATCTCTAGTTGGTGCCATTTGATATGGAACCATAATGTCCAAATTCTATTACTTGAGTCTTGCTATTTTATATTTGTCAAAATTCCTAAATTGACTTGGGGGCATCATCTCTTAAATTCTCTTTATCACTAACTTTCCAATCTATCTAATCCTTATGATTATTTTCAATTCTACCACATATGACACATGGGTTCCTTTTATTTGCCTTATTGATTTAAATCATGCCCATTTGATTTGTGTGGATCTTTACATCTTGTGATCATCATTTCCTTCCTTTCATTATATTGTATCTTGATTCCATTCTATTATTTCTTTAAATCTTGGCTTGATCTATTCCTTGTTCTTGTTGGAATCTATTTTGAATCCAACCGTGTTATGATCATCTATCCTTGTCCCTATTACATGTGGCATTTCTTATTTCCATTCTGCATCTGAACATGCCACTATTTTACCACATACATGCACTAATAGCCTTCTTGTTATCCCTCTACCTTGCTTAATCTCCCTCTTTCTCTTTATTCCTAAACATACCTGAGGTCTTTTTCCTCTAATATTATTTTTTATCTCTTGTGATATTGTAATTTTCACATAATGCATTGACTCTCCTTCCTATATTTTATTCTTTCTCCTCCTAAAATCATAGCTAAACCTTGCCATCCTAATACATATTTTGAATCACAAATTATTGTATTAAAAACCATATTTTGTTTGCTTAAATATACGTACGGTTAAATATATGACATATTCTTTCTTTTTCTCATGTTATAACAAAACAAATAATAGTTTTTGGTTTATTATAAAACTACAGAAGTTTTTCTTATTTTACTAAAATAAAACTAGGCAAATAGCCAGTCTAATTTTTTAGCCCAAAACTAGTCCCATCTAGTCTACTTTGGACTATATAAATAGGCTATTCCCTTTTCCTTCTCAAACCCTAGTCCTCAAATGTGAGCCGGATGTGCATCTAAAATTCCCCAAAAATTCTACTCTTGCCGGTGCGAGTCCATCGCCCAATTTCCTATCGCCTGTTTCTTCCGATTTAAATTCAGCTAGCACTCCACGTCCAATCCTTTCTCATGCGTGTGCTCTTAAGAGGATTCCATCCCCATATGAACACCATCACCATATCCACACGCCAGCTTGTCTCAACGAGTAGCAGCAAGGCTGCTGGCATCTCCCGCTGGGCAGCTCTACCTCATCTTGATTGTCGCATGCGCAAGCCAGCAACAGTCAGTGCCCTCAGCGCCTTGTCTCCTCGCCGCAGTCTGTTCTTAAATCCTTGCCCATCTACAGGTTATTCCTTCTCTCGTTTTCTGAATTAAGCATTTCATGATGTCTTTGGTTTCTTTTCTTTTTCCTACCTCTGCTATGCTTGTGTCCAGTGCAGGCCAATACAAGAGAGCACTACCTTGGGCCGTGCTCCATATACCCGATCTACAACTGCAGCTCAACCTCGAGTCTTCCGCCGCCCTGCCCCTTGGCCAGTCCCTCGCCGCCGCATGCAACACCTACAGCTGCTCGACCCAGCCCCTTCACACGCGCAAGGGCCAGCTTGGTCGCCCGCGCGTTGATGTGCCCAGGAGCCCGGCATACAAACTACACCCCAGCTTGGTACGTTTGCCGCCGTGCATCCGCCGGCACACCCCAGTGTGTCCACATGTGCAAACGAGAGTAGTACCAATAGCAGGTCAGCGCCGCATTTCAACCGAGGGCCTTCCTTTTCTTTTTCATCCATCTCGCATGTCACGTGTTCGATGAAATACTTGCAGGAGCTCCGGTTTTGTCTCCTCTTATTTCAACATGTCTGATCCATTCCGTTGACGACCTGTGTCAAATTTTGTCTTTGTTCATCGTGCCATACTGAATTCCGCCATCCTTTGCCAACACCCTTTTGACAAGGTATTCCTCGCAGCGACCACTTCCTTTGCCTCTCTGATCCAACGGTGTGACCCCTTTTCCGAGCCCTATATTTATAAATACTATATATAACTGTTGCATATTAAATTGGACATGCTTGCATACATATCATGTGGGTTGGGGCATTATGCCGATTCACCTCATAATTAATTATGGACCGCATTTGCGGGCTATTCCTGTCTATTAGCGTCTCCATTTAAATTTGTGTAGCGAACCGATGCCGTGTTTTGCTTGTTAAGTCAACATTTAAATTGCGGGGTAACTAAACAACATGAACCTCTTAATTAATTGTCGGGACCCTGGTTTCGCTTAATATTGGCTAGTTGCATCGCATCTTTGCCATGTCATACATCATACATGCATCATGCCCGATCTTCTGCCATAGTATTAAATTGTGTATCCGGTGTTTCTTCTAGTGTTTGCTTCTTCGCGGATTAGGCCGATGAGTGGATGCAAGTATGGACAAGTTCTTTGGATATGAACCTTCGGCAGTGTTTCCTAGGCGAGCATCTCTCCCCCTTCTACCTATTTTGCATTTATAGTCTTTATTTCCTCCTATTGATCTATTGCTATCCGTATCGCGATGCTTTAGTTTCCGTGCACCAGTTATATCCCGTGCAGCCTCTAAATTGCCATGGACACCTCCTAATACCTGTGGTTTGGTAGATAGCTGGCCTTGCGAGTCGTAGTTGCTTGCTCAGGTGCGATCTCGTGTTGTCGAGTACCACAGTTGTTGGAATGCTGGCAGATGTTTATGGTGGAGATGATCATGACTTTAAATACAACTATTAAAATGCTAGATATAACTAATGCAGAGGCATCGGTGGGCAATAGATGTTATTTGGTTCTTCCACGCCCACTTGTGTCCCGTAGGACCCCGAGTACTTGATACCTGTTCCTTGACTATTCGCACTATCCACATCCGGGAGACCCTATGGGATCCCCCTGAGCTAGAGCTTGATTCATTTCTATTTCTTGGGGCCACAACTAGTTTGGGATTTTATTACTATCCAGTACTTATGCCATGTTACTGCTTTATTTAAGATTGTGCGTGGAGCACCTGTACTGTTTTGGATCGCGCCACGTTTTTGCGATATCGACAAGCCCAGTCACACTTTCGGGTTCCCAGTCGTTTACAGCCGTCGTCGCAAACCCTGGGTCCGTTCCGGAGCCGACCAACTTCGTTGCGGGTAGCTTAGTGGGTTGGCCCCCTGAAATATTTATGAATCCTGTGATTTCTTTGTCGTGAAAGCCTCGTTGGGTTTTGAGTTGGTTTTTCCGAGGTTGATCGAGTGTGTGTTGCTATTTGTGCACCCCTGGAGGGTAAAACTTTCTGAAAGCCGTGTCCGCGGTTATGGACGACTTGGAGCACAGTATCTCGATCATAGACAAGCTTAACTAAAGTAGTGCTATAAATTTGACTTAATATGTGACTAGTAATCAGATTCAACTACAATGGAATGGATAATAAAAATGCCAACAACTTGTGGATCTGTGGTGATCTGTGCCATACTATACCTGCCTAGTAAGTATTATAACTCTAATGGAATGTGATAAAAGTGCCAACAACTGCTGGGTTTTGGGATTCCTCAGGACAATTATATCTGACTAGTAAATGTTCCAACTACCACGAAATGGCTAATTAAAATTGTCCACTACTTATGCTTCAGGATGAGTCATGCTATCTACATCTGATTAGTAAGTGCTGCAACTATAACGGAATGAGTAAAATTGCCAACTGTGTGAGTTCCTTGGTCCGACTTCCTCGTTTGGTCTCGAGGGGGAAATACCAGGATGGGCATGTTTGGTGTTAGTATCAGGTAGGATCCGAATAGGTACTCCTTACCCCTCTCTAATAGCCTCCAGTAATACCGAGTCTCTATAGGTTGTTTAGTGCCGCTGCGCTGCCGCTTCAGTCCACCATACCTATGTAGGCGAGAGCCGCCGAATTCTAGCCTCGCCGTGTACTGGCCTCAGTACTGATGCTCCTCTTTTTCCTTTGCCCTTTGTCGGTACCCCTTTTGTTGAAGCAGGTTTGAGATCGACGTCGTTAGCAGGGTTACCCTTCTGGCTTGGCCTGGGCAGGGTTATGGACGGCATTGGTTATTCTTCAGGGCTCTTAGCCCCATTTGCATCTTGTCCGTACTCGAACGCTGTAGCGATTTCAAGGTGATTTGGATCTTTGTACTGTATATCGGTATTCTGACTCATGGAGTCGTGTTGTATATATATCTGTTCTGTGGGTCCCATCGAGGACTGTTGTGTAATGGTGTTACTTCGTTTTCCACCCGCACGAAAGCGCCTGGTGGGCGTCCTTGAATCGTTTCTATGCGGGTTTGGTGGAAAAGGGCTAAAACTTGCATAGGGCCGATTCGAGGGTGTTATAGAGTGGTATCAGAGCTCAGTAGTTGCGATACCCCACTGGTCCAGCCTGTAGGATAACCTAGCTAACGGAGGATCTAGAGTGTCAAAACTATTTTGCAAAATCGGTTGGATAGATCTGATTAGGTCTGATTTTACTCCTTACCCCTCTGCTGTTCTCCTCTTACCTCTGTGTGTTTTGAATCTACTCTCTTATCTTTTCTTCGAGTCCAGGAATTCTCGTGGTTGGGTTTCCGTCATACCTTCAGGGTTTCGCTTCCTCCTTTGGTAATGGTGTTTTTACATCCGGTCTTCGTGCTATCTGAGGAATCCTTCATCTGTTGGACTTCTCTCTATTCCTTGTTGTGCCTTCCGGTGTTTTCCGACGCGACGACATCATCTACGCCAGATCCGATGCAGAGCCTGCATCACTCCTTTATTCTGAACCTCGCTTGTCGAGATCTTCAGTCTGATTTTGAGGATGGCTGCACGCTTTTCCGCCGAACGTGCGGAGTAATAGTTTGGGTGCGTGATGGATTGGCCCCCATGCCGACTACTCACTCTATTTGCTCGTGTACATTGAAGTGGATGAGAATGCATCGGTTCTCTCTTTCTATCGAAGTTAGAGGTGGCTTTATTTGTGGATACCTTTACCTTCGTCCATTGTTTCCCGGAGTGTTCTCTCGACGATCACGGACAACGACCTCTTGTTAGTGGTGTCGCGAGCACCTATACGAAGTGAGAAGATTCAGATCGCCGACCTTCTTCCCGGTACCATGAGGCGGATCTCGAGGGCGAGATCCCTTGTTAGTGGTGTCGAATCGTGGCATCCCGCTAAAACCACTACTAGAAAATTGCTCGTTATTTTATTTTTTCTGCATCATCATGGCATCATCATGCATCATCATGTTCATCATGCCACCTTTCATGGAACATATTATTAAATCATTGCATTCAAATTATTACACTTGTGTTTGGTTCTTGATATATTTATTTGAGCTGGCCATTGCTTCCTCACTATTTTAACCTCCCTCTATTCTATCTCTAGTTGGTGCCATTTGATATGGAACCATAATGTCCAAATTCTATTACTTGAGTCTTGCTATTTTATATTTGTCAAAATTCCTAAATTGACTTGGGGCATCATCTCTTAAATTCTCTTTATCACTAACTTTCCAATCTATCTAATCCTTATGATTATTTTCAATTCTACCACATATGACACATGGGTTCCTTTTATTTGCCTTATTGATTTAAATCATGCCCATTTGATTTGTGTGGATCTTTACATCTTGTGATCATCATTTCCTTCCTTTCATTATATTGTATCTTGATTCCATTCTATTATTTCTTTAAATCTTGGCTTGATCTATTCCTTGTTCTTGTTGGAATCTATTTTGAATCCAACCGTGTTATGATCATCTATCCTTGTCCCTATTACATGTGGCATTTCTTATTTCCATTCTGCATCTGAACATGCCACTATTTTACCACATACATGCACTAATAGCCTTCTTGTTATCCCTCTACCTTGCTTAATCTCCCTCTTTCTCTTTATTCCTAAACATACCTGAGGTCTTTTTCCTCTAATATTATTTTTTATCTCTTGTGATATTGTAATTTTCACATAATGCATTGACTCTCCTTCCTATATTTTATTCTTTCTCCTCCTAAAATCATAGCTAAACCTTGCCATCCTAATACATATTTTGAATCACAAATTATTGTATTAAAAACCATATTTTGTTTGCTTAAATATACGTACGGTTAAATATATGACATATTCTTTCTTTTTCTCATGTTATAACAAAACAAATAATAGTTTTTGGTTTATTATAAAACTACAGAAGTTTTTCTTATTTTACTAAAATAAAACTAGGCAAATAGCCAGTCTAATTTTTTAGCCCAAAACTAGTCCCATCTAGTCTACTTTGGACTATATAAATAGGCTATTCCCTTTTCCTTCTCAAACCCTAGTCCTCAAATGTGAGCCGGATGTGCATCTAAAATTCCCCAAAAATTCTACTCTTGCCGGTGCGAGTCCATCGCCCAATTTCCTATCGCCTGTTTCTTCCGATTTAAATTCAGCTAGCACTCCATGTCCAATCCTTTCTCATGCGTGTGCTCTTAAGAGGATTCCATCCCCATATGAACACCATCACCATATCCACACGCCAGCTTGTCTCAACGAGTAGCAGATGGGCTGCTGGCATCTCCCGCTGGGCAGCTCTACCTCATCTTGATTGTCGCATGCGCAAGCCAGCAACAGTCAGTGCCCTCAGCGCCTTGTCTCCTCGCCGCAGTCTGTTCTTAAATCCTTGCCCATCTACAGGTTATTCCTTCTCTCGTTTTCTGAATTAAGCATTTCATGATGTCTTTGGTTTCTTTTCTTTTTCCTACCTCTGCTATGCTTGTGTCCAGTGCAGGCCAATACAAGAGAGCACTACCTTGGGCCGTGCTCCATATACCCGATCTACAACTGCAGCTCAACCTCGAGTCTTCCGCCGCCCTGCCCCTTGGCCAGTCCCTCGCCGCCGCATGCAACACCTAGAGCTGCTCGACCCAGCCCCTTCACACGCGCAAGGGCCAGCTTGGTCGCCCGCGCGTTGATGTGCCCAGGAGCCCGGCATACAAACTACACCCCAGCTTGGTACGTTTGCCGCCGTGCATCCGCCGGCACACCCCAGTGTGTCCACATGTGCAAACGAGAGTAGTACCAGTAGCAGGTCAGCGCCGCATTTCAACCGAGGGCCTTCCTTTTCTTTTTCATCCATCTCGCATGTCACGTGTTCGATGAAATACTTGCAGGAGCTCCGGTTTTGTCTCCTCTTATTTCAACATGTCTGATCCATTCCGTTGACGACCTGTGTCAAATTTTGTCTTTGTTCATCGTGCCATACTGAATTCCCCCATCCTTTGCCAACACCCTTTTGACAAGGTATTCCTCGCAGCGACCACTTCCTTTGCCTCTCTGATCCAACGGTGTGACCCCTTTTCCGAGCCCTATATTTATAAATACTATATATAACTGTTGCATATTAAATTGGACATGCTTGCATACATATCATGTGGGTTGGGGCATTATGCCGATTCACCTCATAATTAATTATGGAGCGCCTGGTGGGCGTCCTTGAATCGTTTCTATGCGGGTTTGGCGGAAAAGGGCTAAAACTTTCATAGGGCCGATTCGAGGGTGTTACATATACGGCCAGAACTATATGGCCGGAAAATTTATTCAGGTCGTATAGTTGATCGTTGAACCCTCTGTCTCCTTTGTTCGCTTTTGGTTTTCTTCTGGTATTATTAATATTTCCCAAATAAGTGATTTACATTCTTTTTGACTCCTTTCTCCACAGTACACCTACTCCAATAATTGTATCCATTGGATTCATCATCTATCCTGATCCTGGTGAAAACAGACATAAAACGTGCATGCAAGCGCCGTAAAATACCAAGATCCTACATCTAAAGTGCCAAAATAATAATGTAAAACATGATGCAAATATGCACTCATCAACTTCCCCAAGCTTAGACTCTTGCTCGTCCCGAGCAAGTTTAGCTTAATGGATGTGATCCTCATATTCATGAAGCTGAGTTGATAAAATAAATGAGGCAGTTGCAGCATGTGTTTATCATATACGATACATAGGAATAAGTTCATGAATAGTACCTTACTCGAACTATCTGAATAGTATTAGTAGGCTTCCACATCTTAGTGATCAACAGTTCATAAAAGATGAATCACAACATAATGTAAAAGTATCTGGTTCAACCGAATGAGTTAGCGAGGTAGTCCCAAGTGTTTTTAGGATTAACATATTCACTTGGGATTCAAAATCTCAAAAGTGTCTCTTTGTCATACTACAATACAGTGGTATATGCATATTTGCTCTTTGCACACTCTCTCTTTTCCTTCTTTCTTTTCTCTACTTTTGTATATATTCTCAGACTTTGGTTTAAGTGATGTGCAAAGAAGCTAGCCATATATTCTACTTTATGTAGGAATTCAAAGTTTAACGATCTCAATTATCAAATTCGAATTATATATGAAGCATTTTTATGACTTGGAGATTCTACCTCGACTTGTTCTCACTCTATTTTGATAGCACTTTCACTTTCCTTTGTTCAAGGTTTCTTTTTCAACTTAACTGTATAGATAATTTTTCTTTGTAAATCAAACCGTAGACTTACAACATATTGACCAAATGATCTTTATGTGTTCCATTAATACCAATGGTGTGGAAGACTCCTATTGCTATCATGAAGTGCAAGTAAAATTATACTCAAGCCATTCATATATCCAATAAAACAAAGACAAACTCAATATTTCTCCATATATAATAATAAAACTCAGAATTTCATAAAAGGGATCGACTATTCCTGAAGGGAAGTCCTAAAGGGAACTCCTTGTTGGTACCTATTCCTCCTTGTGAGTTGAAAGAGCATCGCCCTCTTCTTTTATGTTGCCATCTTTAACTATGCTTGCAAAGCAGATGCTGAGCTCGGCCATGTTGTATTGGAGCTTCAACATTTTCTTCTTGAGGAATTTCTTCTTACCTATCAACTCAAAGACAGTTTTGATTAGGAAACCAACTCTACCATCAATGTCATCGACCTTCTTCTCAAGGTCTTTCCTCATGATCCAGTAGGAGTCAATACCTTCTCCAATGGTTTCAACGCATGCCTTTGAAGATTTTTATAACTCATAGATCTTATCATGAATCTCATCTTGCCGCACCTTCTTAGGTTTAAGTGGTGATGTACTAAGAGGAGGTTTATAATAGGATCCTATGTTGTAATGATAAGGATTAGGGGGATACTCATCCTTGTTCTTTCCTCGCCCAGCTTGCCTCATCATCTCCATCCTTAGCAGGAACATGTCCTCCCAATTTGGGAGAGGCTTGATCTCCGAGCTGGATGATGACGACAAGGTTCTACTTCTTCGATCCTCTTCACGGGCTTCTCTTCTTTCTTCTTCCAGATCTTGTTGACATGGAAGGGCTGCATGGCTTTGCTGCACATATGTTGTTAGAGGGGCTTGTATAGGGATGGCGAGGATTTTTTGAGGCTGGAGGAAGTAGCTCTACGAAAACTTAATAAAAAAGGTTAGATGTGATCAGCTTTAAAAGGAGAGGTCAAAAACCCTAGGCACCTTTCGTAACGAGCAACTATACGGGCGCGGTCCGTATAGCTCCCGCCGTATAGTTATGAACTGACTATAGATTACATCTACGATGGAACCAACTATATGGGCGGAACTATACATGCGGGAATTTTTATTCCCACCGTATAGTTGGTCCTTAAACTCTATGGATTATGAATAAATTTTTTGGAGATGGGTCCATAACTATACGACCACAACTATACGGGTATAATTTTTAATTCCGGTCATATAGTTGGTCGTTAAACTCTTAGTACTTAGGAAATTATTTTGTCAAAGGTGTTGATATCTATACGACCGTAACTATACGGGCGGGATTTTTAATTCCGGCCATATAGTTGGTCGTTAAACTCTCAATACCTTTTGTGGATGGAAGGGTTGATGTTGCAACAACTATACGACCGCAACTATACGACCAAAATTTTTATTCCTGTTGTATAGTTGGTCGTTAAACCTTCTGGATCCACCAAAACAGTTTTTCCTTCTCCAAGGATTCTTTATTAATCTTAAATTTAACGAAATATCAAGTTTTGACAGAAAAATGTCAGCTTAGATTTTCGAAAAAATTGGCTTTATCAATCTTCCTTCTTCTTTCCTAGAGCATCAAATGTTTCTTATTTAACACAATATTCAAATAAAACTTTAACTAATAATTTAAAAACTTACTCAAACCTTAATTTCGCATGGGTTGCCTCCCATGAAGCGCTACAATAGCTTGACCATAGTATTGCTCATTCCGTATCGAGTCCGTTCTTCTTGCAGTTGCCATTCCTTGTATATATATTTGCTTAATCACTTCTTCTAGAGTGGTCAATTCTGTGGTGACTGCATTTATATTTTCATTTACTTGATAATGCTTCAAGGATTGCCCATTTACCACCCATGCAAGATAGGGTGTTTTTCCTTGGAGCTTCACTGCTCCTGATGAATAAGCTTCTTCAACTATATATGGGCCTTCCCACTTCGGTCTGAGCTTTCCTGGAAACAACTTAAGATGAGAATTATAGAGCAAGACTTTGTCTCCACTTTTAAAAGTCTTATTCTCTATTTTTCTATCCTGCCATCTTTTCACTTTTTCCTTAAACAACCTAGAATTCTCATAGGATTCACTTCTATATTCATCTAAAGCATGAATATCTAATAAACGCTTCTCCCCTACTGCTTTAAGATCATAATTTAGGTTCTTGATTTCCCTAAAAGCTTCGTGTTCCAATTCTAAAGGTAAATGGCATGCCTTACCGTACACCATCTTATAAGGTGTTATACCCATTGGATTTTTAAACGCAGTATGGTATGCCCATAGAGTGTCATTTAACTTGTATGACCAATCTTTTCTTGATTTCTCAACTGTCTTCTTGAGTATGGTCTTCAATTCTCTATTTGAGAGTTCCACTTGACCATTTGTTTGGGGATGATATGGGGAAGCAATGCGTGAGTTACTCCATATTTTCGAAGGATTTCCCTAAAAGTTACTTTCATAAAATGAGAACCACCGTTAGTAATTAAAAATATAGGAACTCCAAACCTGGGGAATATGACATCCTTGATCATCTTCACTGAGGTGGATGCATCTGCATGATTTGTCGGCATAGCTTCAACCTATCTAGTAACATAGTTGCGGCAACAAGAATATGAGTACAACTATTCGACTCTAGAAATGGTCTCATGTAATCCATTCCCCATACATCAAAGGGTTCAATTATGAGACTATAATTCATTTCTATTTCTTGTCTCCTACCTATATTACCTCTTCTTTGTCAAGCATCGCAGAATTCCACATACCTGTGTGCATCCTTGAGCAAAGTGGGCCAATAGAATCCCGATTGAAGTACCTCTGCGGCAGTTCTCTTACCTGCATGATGCCCTCCATACGGATTGTCATGACAGGCTTTTAATATCGCATTCATTTCATGGTTAGGAACACACTTCCGAATCATTCCGTCAGGTCCATGACGATATAGATACGGATCATCCCAAAAGTAATATTTAAGATCATTAAAGAATTTCATCCTTTGATTTCTTGACATACCAGGAGGTATAAATTTTGTTGCTAGATAATTAGCATAATCCACAAACTACGGATCAACAATTTCAACATTTGCTAAATATTCTCCCGGAAATGATTCATTAATAGGTACGGGGTTATTGGTTATTACCTCCATCATAGAGAGATGATCTGCTACCAGATTATCCTTACCCCTCCTATCTACTATTTGCAAATCATATTCTTGTAGTAATAAACCCCACCTAATCAACCTGGGCTTAGCATACTTTTTCACAAGGAGGTGACGCAAAGCTTGGTGATCCGTATGAATTATTACCTTAGAATTAATGATGTAAGATCTAAATTTGTCGCATGCAAAAATTATAGCTAGGAACTCTTTTTCTATAGTAGCATAATGTTTCTGGATCTTATTAAGAGGTCTACTAGCATAATAAATAACATTCAAATTCTTTCCATCTCGCTGTCCCAACACAACCCCTAAAGCATAGTCACTAGCATCACACATGATTTCGAAAGGTTCATCCCATTTTGGAGATTGCATGATTGGTGCTGAAACTAGTTTATTCTTAAGGTTCTCAAAAGCTGCAATGCAGTCATGATCTAAGTAGAATGGAGTTTCTTTATCAAGAAGATTGGTAAGGGGCATAGCAATTTTAGAAAAATCTTTTATAAACCGCTCATAAAAACCTGCATGCCCCAGAAACATTTTTAGGTTTCTAATGTCCTGAGGTATTGGAAGATTTTCTATACCATTTACATTTGTTTTATCTATTTCTATTCCCTTCTCCGAAACTTTGTGCCCGAAAACTTTACCTTTTCTTTCCATGAAACGGCATTGTTCCCGATTAAAAACCAAATTTGATTACCTGCATCCCTACAAGACTTTGGTCAGATTGTAGAGGCAATTATCAAAAGTTGTTCCACAAACAACAAAATCATTTGTTATAACTTCCATAGTATTCTCAACAAAATCATCAAAAATCTTTAGAACACATTCTTGAAAAGTTGCTGTTGCATTACTTAAGCCAAACGGAATTAATCTATAAGCATATGTGCCAAAAGGGCAAGTGAAAGTTGTTTTCTCTTGATCTTCCGGTTGTATGGAAATTTGAGAATATCCAAAATAACCATCAAGGAAACAAAAATAAGAATTATTACTAAATCTTTCTAGAATTTTATCCATGAATGGTATAGGTTTATGATTTTTCTATGTTTCGCAGTTTAGCTTCCTAAAATTAATGCATATATGATATCCTACAACGGGCCTTACGGGAACTAGCTCACCATCCTCATTCATAGCAACATCGAGACCACCTTATCTTGGTATGCAATGAGCTGGGCTAACCCACTTACTGTCAGAAATAGGATATATTATGCCAGCATCTAGTAAGCGTATAACCTCTTTTCTTACTATTTCCTTCATTTTAGGATTAAGCCTTCTTTGTGTATCTGCTACAGGTACAGAATCATCAAGCATGGTAATCTTATGTGTTACGATAGATGGATCTATTCCTTTAATATCACTCGGTGTATATCCAAAGGCTTCACAATGCTTAACCAAAACTGAAATGAGTTTATTTGCTTCATTTTCCGATGGGTTCTTACTAATAATAACAGGACATTTATTTTCATTATCTAAAAACTCATACGTCATATCATATGGAAGTTGTTTCAATTCAATTGGTGGAGGCTCTTCATCTCCTTTTCTTACCAGTTCTTCATAGTCATGTGGATTTTGTGCTTCCAGAATTGAATCAAGGTAATCATCCATGTCTTCTTTCTCCTCATCATATGGTGCTTCCTCCCAATTAATCAGGCTCCTCTCTAATTCATCTCGTGGAGTACTGAAGTGAATTACTGCCAGCTCAGCAATCGTTTTCTCTTCCTTGATATCCTCCACTTCATATGGCCTCTTCTTTAGTTTGGTGAAGTGGAATGTCATTTCCTCTTCTCCAAACATTAGTTAAATAGTCTCCTTCTTATTATCAACTCGAGCTTTGGTGATGGAAATAAAAGGCCTGCCTAAAAGAATAGGATAAAAAGAATCTCGAGGCATATCAACAATATGAAAATCAAGGGGGTACATGAGTGACCCGATAAAGACATAGATATTTCTGATTACTCCTTCTGGTTTTATATTGGTCCTATTAGAAAATTTAATAGTAGTGTCTACCGGTTCCACATCTAGATTATTTAAATTATAGCGGAGTTCCTCATAAAGTTATGAAGGCATAATATTTATAATGGAAATTGGCTCACAAATTCCATATAAGAAAGTTTCTCCATAATATATAGGGGTCATTGGTTTAGAAGTTTCGTTACCCTGAATCTTACCTTTGATGAATTATGAGGTTCAAGGTCTAGCATAACCACTTCATTGTCCACTATTCGTGCTTCCATAAGATCCTTTAATATAAAATTATTTATATTGGTAGCTTCAGGGTGCCTTTCTGGTTTCTTTGATCTCTTCTTTATTTGTTCTTCCTCTTTTTGCCTTTTCTCGATGATCCCTTTAATAGGTATCGAGGAGAAATCTTCCATCAATGCTTTGGCACGCTTCTTTTCTTCGAGGGGTTTACGGGGTTCCCATTCCATAGGTACCTACAAATTCCCTGCATAATTCTCAATAATTTTCTTTACTGAGTAAGAATCAATACCGAAGGTTTTAATCATTGCATCTGTCCTTTCATCTCCAAGGAAATCATTAATGCAAGCATATTCAGAAAAACCATTTGTAATGTTTTCCTTATCTTTAAGATTTTCTGTTGCTTCTCTCATTTTTATTATTAGATTCCAAGCTTCATCATAGGTATAAGATAGAAAACCGCCATTACAAGCAGTGTCTAGATTCATCCTATTTTCAATATTTAGCCCTGCATAAAAAGTATGGGTGATTAACCAATTAGGCAAACGATGATGGGGGCAATTATTAGGTAGCTTTTGTACCTTAGATATCCTTCATATAAGCCCTCACCAGGATCATTTTTGAAACTGATAATAATACCTCTCATCCTGTGAGCTTTGCTTTCTGAATAATACTTTGATAGGAATTTGGTTGTCAATTCCTCCCAAGTCCTTGGTGCTTCTACACAAAAAGATCTATACCAGTCACAAACATTATTAGAGAGAGTTTGTCTAAACAACTGGGTTTTAACCATATCAAGATTACATTCGTCAAAAATAAAGGAACTGAGAACATCTTCAAAGAATTGTAAGTGTCCATATGGACTTTCTTCATTGGTTCCTGCAAATTTCTTAGCGTGCAATAGTTCTAATAATAAAGGGTGAATCTCGATTCCATCTGGAATTATGCTTTTATTGATAACTATAAAAGCGTCCATGGGCAAACCCATTTTCCTTACTGCCTCAAGCTGGTTTAAATGCTGAGTGTTGTCCATTGTTGCGGTCCTACAACTCAGGTAAAAATTAGTACAACGAAAGTAAATATCTAAAATTAAAGTGACCTATAGCGCTAAGATCCCCGACAACGGCACCAGAAAATAGCTTGATGACTGCAAGTGCACAAATCGTTTGTAGCTAGTTTTGAAATAAAGATATCGATCCCATAGGGAGCAGTAGGAGAAATACTAAAATGCTTTTAATCACAACTAAGCGAAGTACTTAAGAAATAACTTTTAGATGCAAGAAAGGTAGAGTTATTTTTGGGTTTTTGGTTGAACAAGGTAATTCAAAGTAAAGCAAAACTTAATGCACAAAGTAAGAATCGCGTGTGTAATAGAACTTGGAACTGCAATAGGGAAAAGGCGTTCTCGGGGAATGGTGGATACAC
This sequence comes from Avena eriantha, assembly GCA_910589775.1. Taxonomy (NCBI): domain Eukaryota; kingdom Viridiplantae; phylum Streptophyta; class Magnoliopsida; order Poales; family Poaceae; genus Avena; species Avena eriantha. The sequence goes on from OU342743.1 coordinate 361,092,491, forward strand.
CACTAGCAATTTAGACTAAGCAATCAAGATTATTATAACGAATATTCTCATAATGTGTATGCATGTGGGAGGAGCTCCATATATGGATGAATAGTGTCAACACCCGGATTTTTAACTCCAAATGCCTATTATGCCGTACATCGCAATCCCAGGATTACCATTTTTGCAAGACGTAACAGAGGTGGTACCACAGTACATCATCCATTACAAACCATATTAAAGTTCTTACAAATAAAGGATCTCATGATCCAGTCTTAATACAATCAAAGAAGCGGAAAGTAAACATAGTGGGGCTTCATCTTCATGATCATAGGCAATGCTGATGATGGGAGATGATCCTAGTTGTCATAGACCTCCTGCTGTCCATCTTCTGGGTAATCCTCCTCATAGTCTGGCCATGGGAATAGCCATGGACAAAGCCATGAGTACTCTTTAAGTACTCACAAACTAACACTAGCAAGGATAAGGTAAAGAGTGGAAGGAACCTTAAGCTCTAGTTTTGTTTGCAAAAAGCCAGGTTTATTTCATAAGCTTAAGGGTAAAGACCTAAGTTTAGTTCTCTACATTACTTAAGTGGGAACTCATATTTCATGTCCACAACTCTGTTGTGGTCAAGTCAAGGTCATCCTTCAAGTCACAATTCATTTTGAACTCATATCATCAAGTTGCTTCTTCAGCTCCACTACTTTAGATGGGTTCATACTATAGGGTCTCTGAGTTATGGGTCCAGTTCTAGGAATTAGTTCAATGATAAACTCGATATCCCGATCTGGGGGCATACCGAGCAATTCATCTGGGAACACATCGGGGTATTCACAAACTACTCTGACTTGGTCAATGGTGGTCTTGGATAGACTCTTGTTGCACTTGAATTGACGGGGAAATGTCTCAAATACATGTTCTACTGATACTCCAGTGCTACTGGTCATGGTTATCACTTTCTTGGCACAGTCGATTAATCCTTGATGTTTCAACATCCAATCCATACCTAGCACTACTTCCAAACCTTTGGTTCCCAGTACTATTAGATTGGCATAAAAATCTATCCCATGGATTCGGATAGGTACGGCCTTGCAAAATTTTCTAGCTTTGGTAGTTGAACTAGGTATTTGAACTATCATAACATGCTTCAGATTTATAGGTTGAATCTTACTACTGCATGCAAATTCTTCTATAACAAAGGAGTGCGATGCTCCAGAATCAAACAAACTCTTGCTAGAACTGAGTTAACAGAAACCATACCTAACATGACATCTGGCGCTTCCTGGCCTTCGTCAACATTCATGTGGAATAGACGGCCATTACGGTTGTGCGGTTTTCCTGGGGCGAATCTCTTTGTAGGGTGGACACGACATTGCTATTGGGCAGGTGCGGTCACATTGGTTGTTGCGACAAGCTTCTTGGGTCACTCGTTGGAGTAGTGACCTGTGATGACCCACAAGTATAGGGGGTGTATCGCAGTATTTTCGAGGGAAGTGAAACCCAATTTATTGATTCGACACAAGGGGAGCCAAAGAATACTTATAAGCCTTAACAATTGAGTTGTCAATTCAGCTGCACCTGGAAACAATCTTGCTCATAGCAGTTTATCAGTAGCAACAGTTTTGTAGTAGGAATAGTAAAGTAACAACAGTAGTAAATTAAAGACAGTAGTAACAATAGAAGTAAACAATAGAATTCGAGTGCAGTAGGCATAGGGATGGATGGACGAGCGTTGCATGGACAAGACAATTCACACAACAATCAGAACATAAGGAAATTGTAGATAAATAAGATAAAGCATCCAAGTACTAGATAATCCTAGGCATGTGTCCCATATATAGTCATACATGCTCGCAATGAGCACTTGCACAACATCTTTTGTCCTGGCAGCCCGTTTGTAGCGGGGCCTCAAGGGAACTACTGACAATTAAGGTGCTCCTTTTGATAGAGCACCAGAGCAAAGCATTAACACTCCGTGAACACATGTAATCCTCACATCAAAGCCATTCCCTCCGGTTATCCCGATTTCTGTCACTTCGGGGCCTTTGGTTCCGGACAACAACGTGTGTATACAACTTGCAGGTAAGACCAAAAACAATACTATCATAATGAATCAATAACATGTTCAGATCTGAAATCATGGCACTCGGGCCCTAGTGACAAGCATTAAGCATAACAAGTCGCAACAAAGTCATAAAGCACTAATAGAAGATACTAGGTACCATGCCCTAACAATCTAATGCCATTACATGAACGATCTCATCCAATCCCTACCATCCCCATAGCCCACAACAGGGGATTACTCACTCATAGATGGGGGAAACATGGATGGTCGATGGAGAAGCGATGGTGATGATGACGGGGATGATCTCCTCTAATTCCCCGTCCCGGCAGGGTGCCAGAACGGAGTTTCTGGTGCTGTTTCGTGGAATCTGGTGGTGGCGGCGGAGCGGAACTCCTTCTAGAAAAACGTCGACCCCCTGAGTTTTTAGGTCAGAAGGCAACTTATAGGCGAAGAGGGAGACCGAGGGGGTGTCTAGGGCGGCCAGAGCACCCCTGGTGCGGCCTGGGCTTGCTCGCGCGACCAGGTGGTGTGGCCTGGGCCTAGCGCCCCTCCGGCTCGTATTCTAGCTCAGGGAGTCTTCTGGTGAAATAGGATTTTTGGCATATTTTCCGGAATTTTTCCTAATAGTTGATTTTCTACACAAGAAGTAGACACCATGGCAATTCTGCTAAAAACAACGTCAGTCCATGTTAATTGCATCCAAATCACACAAGTTTAGAGGAGAAACAATAGCAAAAGTGTTCGGGAAAGTAGATACGTTTTGGACGTATCAACTCCCCCCCCCAAGCTTAGCTTATTGCTTGTCCTCAAGCAATTCAGTTGAAAACTGAGTGCGATAAAAGAACTTTCACGAACACATTTGCTTCATATGATGTATATATTCTCAGCATGTGATCAACTACTTAGACAATTCATAATAAGGAGTATGCAACTAAGTTTACTTAATAGGCAATGCAAGCTATGAAAAGATTCCAACTCAAAAATAATAAGTAGCATGAAACATAAACATAAGCAACATTACAATGCTCATAACAAGGTATGATAGAGTGGTATCTCGCTTGCCTTTGATTATGAATGCCGAGGCACCTCTGAAGTTCAGGTGAAGACTATAAGTAAAGATGTCAAATATACAAGCATCAAAGTCATAACACAAATAATCAAGTAATGAGACAAGCACAAAGAATGACAACTATGCTCTCAAGAGAGTGCTCATAGAATATGTGGAGACTCAACAAGGAAATGAAAAGGTTTTGAATAATTTGAAAGGCTTCCAAATGCTGAAAGTATGGTACTCATTAGCTTTGAGCTCTCATTGCCCCTATCATAAGCATCTTTAATATGGTTAAGGTGAAAGTGAGGCCCAATCTGAGTTATATGCTTTACAAACTATAAACTGGAAATCCCATGTCCCTTGAGTACGAGGGCCGCTCCTCATGCTACTCAACTTTAGTTACCGGTAAGTTTTGTCATCGTAAATACGTGGGTATCATAGAGAACCGCCAACGGGGTACCCCTTGCCCGATGATACGAAAGAATCCCCATATCAAAATGACAAGGCAAGCAGACAATGAGTATCTCAGCAATCTTCTTATTTACCATGGGAAAATGGTGATTTTTTCTCTCTTTCCTCTTTTCTCAAATCTCATTTTTTCTTTTCTTTTTCTCAATAGACATCTCTCTTTTTTTATAAGAAGAATGCTTCATAGATTTCATTATGGTTATGCTGCAGGTTCCGCCATGACGGCATGGATTAGACCGGTGGCCCACGTGTTTCTCTAACACACATACATAACTCCATGGACTTACAAGCTCCCCTTATATTTCACACCGACGACGTCCGCAAACAAAAGAGCATGGTATCAACTGGGTATATATTTACAAGTGTTGAAAGCATTCCCCATGACATCACGGTTCTGCTAATCCCCAGCCTATAATTTGCAAGCATATAACTTTCATGGACAGTCACAATGGTTCAGGTTTATTAAGTGCAAAAAATAAAGTGTGCCATCAAGTTCGTGAGAGCTTTACTAACTAACTTTCTCATAGCAAGCAAACATTTTATTCGGAAGAAAACAAGGCATGACATTGAATATGCCTTGTTTTCTTCCGAATAAAATGTTTGCTTGTTTTCTTTCGAATAAAATGTTTGCTTGTTATGAGAAAGTTAGTTAGTAAAGCTCTCACGAACTTGATGGCACACTTTATTTTATGCGTCAAGTTCTTCCTCAGTGAGTGACCATCCTACCCTGTTATCAAGGTTAAACAAACCAGGTGCAGGCAAAAGAACAACACGCTCAGACTTGCTCTTTCTCCAACCAGCTTTGAGAAAGGTTATTTCATAAGACAGCTCACTCAAACTTGCCCACGAGGAAACAAATTTATGCTGTATCATGGAGTTAAAATCAAGCCTTTCTATGGGAAACTGTAGGTCTAGATGATGAGGCACTAAACCATGCAAAGCTAATAAACGAGAGACAATGAGGCCTCCACAAATTCCACCTTTCTCGCGGTTAGCAGCAAGACGGAAAGCTATCAAAGCACCCAAATTGTAAGACCTATCTCATTTAAGAGCAGCAGAGATGAATGCTAGATCATAAGAAGATAACTTATTGGCAGTTTTCCTAGCAAGAACACACTTGGCAATAAAGTAGGAAAAGTAGCGAATGGAGGGGAGATGAATGTTACAGATTTTTCCACTCTCCTTTGAGAAACTGCTCCCTTGGCAAATTTCTGCGTATAAATCCATGAGTGGTGCAGGTCGCTCTTTAATCCTTCCACATGATCCCCACTGAGGTACCTTAATAGCTACACAAAAGTCATCGAGAGAAAGGTTGACAGCAATATTGTAAATTTTGTAGTGGACCATGGGGTTAGGCAAAGAGTAACTAAATTTAAAGTCCTGCACCACAGACATGGTTAGCTTCAGAAATTGACAAGGTTCATCTTCCAAAAAGTTCTCCAACCCTGCATTAGAAACCAAAGTGTGGAAATCTTGGAGAATTCCTGCAGCTCTCATGAACTTAGGGCATGGATAAATGGAAGGAAAAACTTCCTCCTCCCGGCTGACCTTCATAACCTCAGGCACCCATAGTTCATGTTGGTTTAGTTGATGCTCATTCATCTTCTATTCTGAAATTTAAACACCTATTAAACAAGTGATTACAAAGTGAATATAAAGAAGGGTACTACTCATAGGGACTTGTAAGAGGCCTAAACATGCATCAAAACTATATCTCTAAGCATCAAACACGATTACAAGCTCTCATAACCTGTCACCTACAGCAGAAAAATACTCAAGATATAATCCACTAAACACAAATCTACTTGGAGAAGGGGAGGAGTCACATACCGGAGAACAAATGCTCCAAATTTCAGCAACAAAGATGGGCTGAGCAAGGAGATCAAAAAAAAATCGAGAGCAAGCACAGCACGAACGCGAATTTGAGCAATGAACTGGAGCTTACTCGGGAGAGAGAAGAAAGTGGCAGGTGAGAGAGTGAGTGGAGGGACAAGAGTGGCCCACACCATGGCATGGCGCCACCCAGGGCAGCCCGCGCCACCAAGGTGGTGAGCCTGCCTGGTGGGTCCCCTGGTACCTTCCAGGTACTCCTCTGCCCCTTTTTTCATGTAAAAATTTAATATGATTTTTCTGGAATTTTTCGAGACACTTTATTTTTGGGCATTTTTCAGGTATAGAAGTATGATTTTCTGACAGACAGATTTTTTTTAATGATGCAAGGACAAAACAAAGCTAGAACTACAGAATTTCTAAGACACTCTAACAAGCAAGCAACTAACAACAAAGAAAAATAAACGAAAGCAAAACTAAAATGGATAGAATAAAAGTAAACGGAGTTAATCACGGTGAAAACATTGTTTTGTTCAATGAAATCCTTTTGTTAACAAGGTTGATCATGTCTTGTTTCCAAAACAATTCCATATGAGACAAAACTTTGTATTCCACTAATGATTATGTTACCTCAACCTTGATAGCAATGGTCCCAATCATAATAGTTTCAAATTTTTCTCTTGGTATGGGACAATATATTTCTCCAACTTGAATGCCCTCAACATGTTCAATTGAATTCAAACCATAAGTCCTTTCAATCTTCATGGGGAAATAGACAGTATGTTCCTTGTCGTTAACATTGAAAGTCACCTTTCCTTGATTACAATTAATAACAGCTCCTGTAGTATTAAGAAAAGGTCTCCCAAGAATAATAGACATATTATCATCTTCAGGCATTTCAAGAACAACAAAATCAGTTAATATCAAGCAATTATGAGCCACTTGAATAGGTACATCCTCACATATACCAACAGGAATAGTGGTAGATTTATCAGCCATTTGCAAAGATATATCAGTTGGTATTAATTTTTCTAGTTGAAGCCTCTTATAGAGAGAAAAAGGCATAACACTAACTCCAGCTCCCAAATCACACAAAGTAGTTCTAACACAACTGTTCTTAATAGAGCAAGGGATAGTTGGAATCCCTGGGTCTCCAAGTTTCTTAGGAACCTTACCATTAAAGGAATAATTAGCAAGAAAAGTAGAAATTTCTTCATTAGGGATCTTCCTTTTATTCGAGACAATATCCTTCTTATACTTTGAGTAAGGAGGCAAATTAATAGCATCAGTCAAAGGAATTTGCTGGAATAAAGGTTTCATCCACTCATAAAACTTATTATAGGGTTCATCTTCCTTTGACTTGTGTTTCTTATCAGGGAAAGGCATAGGTTTTTGGACCCAATGTTCTCTTTCACTACCATGTTTCTTAGTAACAAAATCTTCTTTAGTGTATTTAGTATTCTCAGTGTGCTTTTTAGGTTCTTCTTCAACTTTTCTTCATTTGGAGCTTCATTTTCTTCACACCACTTTCAGTTTCAGCATCAGAGACAGATATACTATTAGGATCTATAGAAGGTTCAGAGGGTTCTACAATAGTTTTATGTTTCTTTTTCCTTTTCTTACGAGTAGAACCACTATTTTCAGCTTGTTGAGAATCCTGCTCAATTCTTTTGGGATGCCCCTCAGGATATAGAGGATCTTGGGTAGCAGCACCACTTCTAGTTCTAATTTCATAAGCATGTTTTTCTTTAGAAGCATTAACTGGCAAGTCTTTTTGCACTTTAATGAGTTGATCTATTTGAGTTTGAACCATTTGAAAGTGTTTAACAATCATTTTAACATCATTAGAGGTTCTTTCCACAATATCTTTTAACTCAACAATAGCTCCAGTGTTTTCCATTAGATGATTTTGCACCCTTTTATTAAAATTATCTTTTTTAGGTGAAATAGTAGGGAAAGATCCCCACTGCAATTTTTTTAATTATATATGAGTATGTTACAAAATGAGAAAATGATCTAAAGTAGATTAGTTACATCTTAATCTGAGACAATCTATTCTATCCCTGATCTAATTGCTAATTGAGCCAATCTTTGAATTTTTCCTTGTATTTTCCTTTGATTCTGAATTGTATCCATCTCATTTCCTGGTAGAAAATTGCTTTCCATCTATCAAATGTGGGTCTTTTGTCTTTGAAAATCTTCTCATTTCTGCAAATCCAGATGCCCCAGGATGTCATGATAATAATCTCCATTGCAAATGGTAGATGTAACTTTTCTTTGATGTTTGAAATAGCTTCTAATCCTGTTAGATTTGTAGTTCTGTTTCTGGAAATATGGTCCCAACATTTTTTTCAAATGGACAATCCCAGAAAAGATGAATTGCTGATTCTTCTGTGATGTAGTTGGATGTAACACAATTGTAATCAGGAAGGTTGAAATTCTTCCTCATCAGTAGGTTTCTTGTATTCAATCTGTCCAGTAGCAGAAGCCAGAAAAAGAACTTGTGTTTATTTTGACAGGAGGTTGCCCAAACCTAGGAAAAGTGTGGTGGTGATGGTGAGTATCCAATCATGGCTGAGTAGGCTTTTTAACTTCGAATTTGTCTGATCCCCAGATATAGTTCCAATTATCATGGGTGTCCTCCTGTATGTCATGCCTAAATTCCTGACATCTATCTTCCAGTACTAAAAATTCAGAGAAAGCCTGATGAGATAGAGGTAGGTGGAAGTTATCTTCAAGAAATTCAGCATGAAGGAAATCATGAACACTGATGTTTGTGGACTTAACATAGGACAGAAGGTAAGGGAACTTATTCATCATGCATTCCTCTTGCCAAAGGTCAGTCCAGAAAAAAGCAGATCTGCCAGATTTCATATTGCATTTAGCCATGCCTTTAAAGTTGTCAATTAATTTGATATGTGACTTCCACCAGAAAGATCCCTCCATGCTTCTTCCAGGTAATTTTCCATTTTTGTAATAAGTCTCCCATATGAGATGAACCCAAGGTATGTCTTGGTGGCTGTAGAATTTGTCCAAATTTTTCAGTAGGAGGGCATTATTTTGAATCTGTAGGTTTAGTACCCCTAAACCCCCTTGATTTTTAGGACGACATATTTTGTCCCATGATACCAGAGCTTGCCCTTTTTCTTGCACATCTTCAGTCTTCTTTCTCCACAGACAATATCTCATATATTTAATAATTTGATCCTTGATGGCTATTGGCACCTCCAAACAGCTCATATAATATAGAGGAAGTGAGGAGAGAACCGATTTGACCATCTGCAGTTTTCCTCCATAATTCAAGAAATCAGCAATTCCACATAATCTTCTTTCCACTCTCTGAACTATGGGAAGAAAATGCTCCATAGTTGGCTTAGAAATGCTTAATGGGAGTCCAAGGTAGGTAAAGGGGAGGCATCCAGTTCTATAGTTGATTGTTATAGCAAAATGCATCAGTCTATCATTACATGTGTTTATTGGCATCATGCTGGATTTCAAGTAATTGACTTTGAGTCCAGTGGAAATTGCAAAAGTTTGAAGTAGTGCTTTCAAGCATAATAATTGAGATGCATCAGCTTTAAGAATCGACAATGTGTCATCAGCATATTGAATAACTGGGAAGTCACTGTTGGGTGGTCCCATAATAGCTGGAGTTAGAAGATTCATATGCATGGCCTTGTTTAGAACTGATTGTAGGAGGTCAGCAGTAAGTACAAATAGTAATGGTGAAAGTGGGTCTCCTTGTCTAACACCTCTCCTGTAGTAGAACTTTTTACCAGGCACACCATTGAGAAGAATTTCAGAAGTTCCAGATTCAAAGATCATTTCAATCCACCTAATTCATTTTCTCCCAAATCCTCTTGCTTTAAGGATATTTATGATGGCAGAGTGGTCAACTGTATCAAATGCCTTCTCAAAATCAAGTTTGAGAATTAAAATTTCCTCCTTTGACTTGTGGCATTGGAATAAGTATTCAAAAGCCCAACCAATGCAATCCTGAATAGATCTATTGTTGAGAAAACCATATTGGTTCTTATGTACTAATTTCAGAATGATGGATTGCAATATATTTGCAAGAAGTTTGGTAATTATTTTGAAAGTACAGTTCAATAGAGAGATTGGTCTGAAATCAGCTGATGTAGATGGGCAAGTAACATTGGGAATGAGTGTAATGTAGGAAGAGTTGATGCTCTCTAGGGACACTTCCTCATTGAAGAAATCATGAATCAGTAATTTGATATCATATCCAATGATAGACCAACAACTTTTCATAAATTCATTATTAAAACCATCAGGTCCAGGTGACTTGTCATTTGGTAGATCATTGATAATCTCCTCAATTTCCTTGTCAAGAAAAGGTTTTTCAAGTGAATCCTTCATCTCATCTGTCATTCCATTACCATAAAAGTCTGCAAGGTTATAGTGCATCTCAGTTTTGACTGCAGTACGCATTCTTGCCCTGAAGTCATTCCAAAAGATATCAGCCTTGTCATAGTGATTAGTAAATTCCTATCCAGATTCATTCTTGATCATTGATATATAGTTGTGCCTGTAACTGATGGTAGCTTTGGAATGGAAAAACTTAGTGTTTTCATCTCCTAGTTTTACCCATTTAATTTTCCCTCTTTGTTTCCAATATGTGTTTTGGTTTTGAGATAATATGGGATTTCAGTATATCTCTTAGGTGCCACTCATTGATGGTTAATGTTCTAGATTCTTCAAGTAGGTCCAGGAGATCAATGGTGTCATTCACCTTAGCAATCTGCTCTTTTAAGCATGGTAATTGTTTTGCCCAAATATTAATGCCTCTCCTCACATTTTTCAACTTGGAACAAATTATTTTTGCCATATCTTGATAATTCACAGGTATATTCCAAGCATTTTGCACAATCATCTTAAATTCAGAATGATGAAGCCAGTAATTTTCAAATCTAAAGATTTGTGCCTTGGGGATGTTTGTTCCAATGGATATGACACAGGGGAGATGATCAGAAGTAGGTTTGGATAGTGGAGTAACCAAAGTGTATGGGTATTTGGTTGTCTAAGAACTAGATGTAAAAAACCAGTCCAACATTTCCAGGAGTGGATCTTTTTGCATGTTACTCCAAGTGAATTTTCTACCCTTAAGTGGCAATTCAATAAGACCCAGGTTGCAGATAGCATCATTGAAGAGCATAGTTTCGTTAACATCACCCCCACTTTTATTTCTATCAGTGAGACTTCTGATAAGGTTGAAATCACCTAATACTAGCCAATCCATACTATCAGGCATAGTGATGTTTGAAAACCAGTCTAAGAAATCCATCTTTCTATCATTTTGACAAGGACCATAGACATTAGTAAGAGTCCAGGAGTCATTTGATAATTGAGAGGTGAAGGTGACAGATGTTGAGAAATCATTTTGGAAAGCCCTGGTACCATTGAATAGAGTACTGTTCCAGATGGTAATAATTCCTCCAGAAGCACCAATTGATGGTAAGTAATCAAAACTGTCAAATTGTTTGGTTTAGAGTAAGGGATATCACCTTCATCAAAGTGTTGGAGAGACTGTACCTCAATAGTGGATGAGTAGGGGATAGGCTTACATAATTCTTCTATAGGAGGTAAATTCTTGACATCTGCAGCTTTAATTCCCTTCTCCTTAAGACATTTCTTAGCTTCCTTCATCACTTCATCATTTAATTTAATAACTCCCCTCTTCTTTGATGTTGGAATAGGTACTAGAATAGTTGGTTCAAGTATAATTACTTCAGGTATAGCTAGTTCAGGAGGAGTCCAATCCTCATAGTTCTTGCTTATTTTAGCCATTAATTCCTCAGCTTCCTTGGGAGTCCTATTTCTGAAAACACAATCAGCACAACTATCTAGGTATGTCCTAGATTCTTCGGTTAGTCCATTATAAAATATATCAAGAAGCTCATTCTTAGGTAATGGACTTCCAGCCTGTGCATGAATCAAAGCACAAAACCTTGCCCATTATTCAGGCAATATCTCGTTTTGTCCCTGTTTAAAATCAAAAAGTTCCTACAAAATAACATGTCTAGCACTAGGAGGAAAATATTTCTGCAGGAAAGTACTAATCAAGCAATCAGGGCTATCAATAGATCCAGGAGGTAAATTACTAAACCAAGTTTTAGCTTCTCCTTTCAGTGAAAAGGGAAAAATCTTAGCAACAAAGTAAGTACGCATCTTAATATCATCAGAAAACAAGCCACTCATGGTAGAAAGCTCATTCATATGTGCTATCGCACTTTCATTCTTAGTCCCACAAAAAGGTTCTTTCTCAACAATAGCTATGTAAGATAGATCAAGAGAGAAATCATAATCTTTATCTTTAATGTTTATGGGAGAAGCAGCAAACTTAGCAATAGGAGACAATTTGGGTCTAATAGTACGCCTCTCAAGGAGACTCTTAGCAGCGCTCCTATCATGGGTGTTTTTACATTCTTTAATAAATTCATCGGTCATCTCAACATAACCATCTTCAATATCATAACTCTCACTAGACTCAGGTGAACTAACAGGTGTAGTAGTGTCTTCATTAGGAGTTTCAGTATTTCCAACTATAGTTCTAGCAATCGTAGCATCTAGGAAAGGACCTAATGAACCACTCTTATCAAGCATAGTAGAAGCGGCATCATAAGCATCAGAAGTTTCAGATTCAGCAGTAGTAGTAGTGTGTGTAGCATGTGTATGTGGTGGTGTAACAAGCTTACTCATAACATATGGTGAATGAAGAGCAACAGAGGTGTTCAGAACCGTACCTCTTCTTGTAGTGGATGGTAAAATAGGAACCTTGTCATCACGAGACTTACCCATGATGGACGGATAGCAGCGAACAATAGAGAATCCAAGTGAACTTGATAAATAAAGCTATGATCCCCGGCAACGGCGCCAGAAAATAGTCTTGATGACCCACAAGTATAGGGGTGTATCGCAGTATTTTCGAGGGAAGTGAAACCCAATTTATTGATTCGACACAAGGGGAGCCAAAAAATATTTATAAGCCTTAACAACTGAGTTGTCAATTCAGTTGCACCTGGAAACAATCTTGCTCACAACAGTTTATCAGTAGCAACACTTTTGTAGTAGGAATAGTAAAGTAACAACAGTAGTAAAGTAAAGAAGTCGTAACAAAAGCAGTAAACAATAGGATTCGAGTGCAGTAGGCATAGGGATGGATGGACGAGCGTTGCATGGACAAGAAAATTCACACAACAATCAGAACATAGGGCAATTGTAGATAAATAAGATAAAGCATCCAAGTACTAGATAATCCTAGGCATGTGTCCCATATATAGTCATACATGCTCGCAATGAGCACTTGCACACCATCTTTTGTCTTGCCACCCGTTTGCAGCGGGGCCTCAAGGGAGCTACTGGCAATTAAGGTGCTCCTTTTAATAGAGCACCGGAGCAAAGCATTAACACTCCGTGAACACATGTAATCCTCACATCAAAGCCATTCCCTCCGGTTATCCCAATTTCTATCACTTCGGGGCCTTTGGTTCCGGACAACAATGTGTGTATACAACTTGCAGGTAAGACCAAAAACAATACTATCATAATGAATCAATAACATGTTCAGATCTGAAATCATGGCACTCGGGCCCTAGTGACAAGCATTAAGCATAACAAGTCGCAACAAAGTCATAAAGCACTAATAGAAGATACTAGGCACCATGCCCGAACAATCTGATGCCATTACATGAATGATCTCATCCAATCCCTACCATCCCCATAGCCTACAGCAGGGGATTACTCACTCATAGATGGGGGAAACATGGATGGTCAATGGAGAAGCGATGGTGATGATGATGGCGATGATCTCCTCCAATTCCCCGTCCTGGCAGGGTGCCAGAACGGAGTTTCTGGTGCTGTTTCGTGGAATCTGATGGTGGCGGCGGAGCGGAACTTCTTCTGGAAAAACGTCGACCCCCCCCTGAGTTTTTAGGTCAGAAGGCAACTTATATGCAAAGAGGGAGACCGAGCGGGTGTCTAGGGCGGCCAGACCACCCCCTGGCGCGGCCAGGGCTTGCCCATGCGGCCAGGTGGTGTGGCCTGGGCCCAGCCCCCCTCCGTTTCGTATTCTCGCTCCGGGAGTCTTCTGGTGAAATAGGATTTTTGGCATATTTTCCGAGATTTTTCCTGATAGTTGATTTTCTGCACAAAAAGAAGACACCAAGGCAATTCTGCTGAAAACAGCGTCAGTCCGCGTTAGTTGCATCCAAATCACACAAGTTTAGAGGAGAAACAATAGCAAAAGTGTTCGGGAAAGTAGATACGTTTTGGACGTATCAACCCGTGACTCCGCATTCAAAGCAAGTGATCATTGACTTCTCTTTTCGTGCGACAGGCACAACATTGCTTCCAGTCCTTGGCGCAGTATTGTTGTTTTTGTTGTTGGACTTTGGCGGTGCACGGTTGAAGTTATTGGAGTTGCCGGGTTTGTGGTTGTTGTTTGCTCCGAGCCTTGAGTTTCCTCCGCCACGGTTAGGGTAGCTCGGACGGTTCATTGGGGGTCTGTTGTTTCTGGGTGCATATCCTGCAGACGGGTTGGGGCGATACTTCGGGGTATGGTGGGGTACTAGTTGGTGCATCATCCTGCGCTTGTGGTTCTCACTGGCCTGGTTGATCTTGCCTTCCAGCTGGATTGTAGAATCCACTAAGGCTTTGAGGTCGTCAAATGGAATGTTTACTAGCACTGTCTGCATGTCATCATGCAGACCATTCAGGAATCTCTCCTTCTTTGCTTCATTGTCAATCTCATCAGGTGCATACCTAACTAGTGACAGGAATTTGTCATGGTACTCAACCATAGTCATCCTTCCTTGCTTCAAGTCTCCAAATTCATCCCTCATCCTCTTGATCAGACCCGGGGGCACATGGGTCCTGCTGAACTTGAGTTTGAATTCATCCCAAGTCATCATCTGACCTCCATTCATGGTACAAGTACTATTCCACCAAGATCTTGCATAGCCGGACATATAGTGGAAGGCAAACAACACCTTCTCATTAGCATCAACTCCTGCAACTTCTAGATTGTTTTCCATGGTTTGCAGCCAATCATCCACATCTAAGGGCTCCTCAGACTTGCTAAACATGGATGGGTTGGTATTCTGGAAGTTCTTGAGTTTGGATCCATGGTGATCTTGGTTTCCATGGCCATGATTATTGTGGGCCATCTGGGCTATCTGTTGAAGAGTGGGTAGGTTGGCTTGACGTTCAGCTCTACTAGGTTCATGGGTTTGTTTCAAAAAGCGTTGAAATTTGAGTATAACTCAAGTTTTGAAACTAACAACTTCTTTCTCATTCATGCATTCCAAGCACACAATACAAACAGACACCACAACTAGAAAACAGATGGTTTTAAGAACCATTCTGTGAAGCTACAATATAGTGGGACCGGGTACAACTCACACCTACGATAGTGCTCAGGTGCGACTATTCATCATCGAGGGCTGTTGGGCTCATCATCATCAGTGTTGTCCTCCATGGCAGCGTCCTCCAGATAGTCATTGTCATCACTGAGGTAAGAGTGAATATCCCCACGGATGTCTTCACCCTCCTCCTCTTGCTGCTCCTCCAACTGGATCTCCTAGTCGTGGATGGTCTCCTCCAGGGTGGCTATCTTCTGACGAAGACGGGCGATGGTGTGATCCTTTTTTTCTCGCTGGCTGCAAAGTGACTTGCGCTCCTTGGCAAGAATGGCGATGGTTTGCTTCCTTTCAACAACTTCGGCATGGTTCTGCTTGGCGTAAGCTCGTGCATTGTCTAACTCTTTCTGCGTCTCATGCAGCATGAAGGCCATGTGGTCCACGTGATGCTTCAACTCTAGATGTGCTAGCATTGCCAAAGGCTGTCCCATAGAGTGACGTCTTGCATAGTGAGAAAAACGGGTGCTGATGATCTGGTTGATGTTCTAAGCACACAAGCGAGCAAGAGCTTCTTACATAACCCTGGCTAATCCGTCTAGCCAGTTGTTCTCCCAAACGCTGAACTGAATCTTGTCAGAAAGAGGTGGCTCCATCTTGCCTCTCAGGTCAGCAACAATCAACCACTATAGCTCCCCTCCAGATTGGTTGTTGAGCTGTTCTCCGAAGAACTCCGGGTGCAGGCGTCCCAAATACTCCGAAAGCTGGTCTAGATCCCTCTCAAAGATAAGGTGTCCTCCGTTGCCCAACTGGTAAAACTTGGTGTATTTTACCTCCATCTATCAGCAGTTAAGATGAGTAAGTTAGTGAAGTGATCAAGCGTGTCAAATTTTATGTTGAATTGTAAGAATTTTGAGGAACAAGTGATCTCTTTTGGAAAGAATATTAAGGATAAGAATAAGAATAGTTTTTTTTTGTAAATACTGACTTTCTTTGTTTCTAAACTAGGTTTTTCAGGCGTCCATTCTAACTAGGGTCTCCTATGGTCAGGATGGCTTTGATACCAACTTGTCAACACCCGGATTTTTAAGTCCAGATGCTTGTTATGCCGTACATCGCAATCCCAGGATTACCATTTTTGTGAGACATAACATAGGTAGTACCACATTACATCATCCATTACAAACCATATTAAAGGTCTTAGAAAAAAGGATCTCATGATCTAGTCTTAATACAATCAAAGCAATGGAAAGTAAACATAGCGGGGCTTCATCTTCATGATCATAGGCAATGCTGACGATGGGAGATGATCCTAGTTGTCATAGACCTCCTATTGTCCATCTTCCGGGTAATCCTCCTCATAGTCTGGCCATGGGAATATCCAGGGACAAAGCCATGAGTACTCTTTAAGTACTCTCAAACTAACACTAGCAAGGATAATGTAAAGAGTGAAAGGAACCTTAAGCTCTAGTTTGTTTGCAAAAAGCTAGGTTTATTTCATAAGACTTAAGGGTAAATACCTAAGTTTAGTTCTCTACATTACTTAAGTGGGAACTCAGATTTCATGTCCACAACTCTTGTGGTCAAGTCAAGGTCATCCTTCAAGTCACAATTCATTTTGAAAACATCTGACAACGGAACAATATGGCTACTCCAACTGTCTAACCACGGACGCGACTATTCGAATAGTTAGACACTCTGCAGAGATTGTACACTTTCACCACAAAATTCGATACATCCATCAGGGGTAACCCTGAACCATCATACTTAGTATGCGGATAATCAATCCTAACCTTTCAATTACACACCCTAGTATAGGCACCTCCCCTATGAGCTTGGCCTCCCAGCCATGACCATCTATCATCCCGGGCACCACATAGGTGGACATTCATCACGAGGTAGCCTCAGCTCAACCTCTTCCACAAGGGAACCCATACTAAGACATATAAACTTCCAATCAAGCCCTACCCAAGTTAGGTAATGTGGTTGTACGGTAAAATTGGAATGGTATCGCATCCGAACCCAACCATCAGTTTTATTAAAGTCAAGGATCATGCCTCAAGAGTTTTATCATCAAACCATTGTGTTTCATAACTGTGGTGACCCAGCATACCACTACATGATGTAGTACTCTATAGTCGTTGACATAACACCAATGAAACACCGTTCACTAGTATTACATCCCTCAGAGTGGTACAACAGAAACACAGCAGGTCCAAGACATGACTATAGATTACAACTCGACTCTTTACAAAAGATCTAGAGAACACTTTAGGTGAAAGAGAGAGGAAGAAACTTCTTACAAAGAAGATCTAGAAATAATAACTCAGAACTATCTAGTAAGTAAGACTAGCTTCTGAACTAATTGGTTTGCAATTGCTGCTAATGCAATGCTCTACATAAGTAGGTTTTATGGCTAGAGTATCTACTCCTATTTAATTAGGAACTTTGTCTTCACTTCAGTCGATGTATTTGTTGACTTTTTTGACTTTATTGAAG
Source organism: Avena eriantha (assembly GCA_910589775.1). Classification (NCBI taxonomy): domain Eukaryota; kingdom Viridiplantae; phylum Streptophyta; class Magnoliopsida; order Poales; family Poaceae; genus Avena; species Avena eriantha. Next base: position 361,109,760 of record OU342743.1, read on the forward strand.
ATCTTGAGCTATCGATGATGGTTTCTTGAGCATAAATTGATGTTGATGTCATCTTCAACGGGTTAAACCTAGCAAGGGTTAAGAAGGTATGGTTGAGTACAAGCATTGTCAACACCCGGATTTTTAATCCCAGATGCCCGTTATGCCATACCTCGCAATCCCAGGATAACCATTTTTGCGAGACATAACAGATTGGATATCATAGTACATCATCCATTACAAACCATACATAAGGTCTTACACAAATAAGGATCTTATGGTCCAGTCTTAATACAACAAGCAGCGGAAATAAAAGATAAGCGTAGCGGTGGGGTTCATCTTCAAGGGCACAGGCAATGCTGACGAAGGCAGATAGTCCTAGTTATCATAGCCGTCCTGTTGGCCATCATCTTGATAGTCTCCTTCATAGTCTGGCCATGAGAATAGCCAGGGACAAAAGCCATGAGTACTCTTTAAGTACACGCAAACTACCTCTAACAAGTAATATAATTCTAGGTTAAAGTGCTAAATCTAAGTTTACTATAAAGTTAAGTTTCAAACCTAAGCTGAGTTCTGAAGCAAAGAAAGATAAAATAAAGTTCTAGAATCACTTAAGTTGGGAAGTTCTTGTCATAAAACACAACCCTATTGTGATCAAGTCAAAATTCATCATTCCTTTCATAAGTCATTTTGAAAACATCTGAACCCGAAACAATATGGCCATTCCAACTGTCCATAACCGCGGACGTGGCTATTCGAATAGTTTGACACTCTTTAGAGGTGGTACACTTTCACCACAAGATTCGATACATCTTTCAGGGATAACCCTGAATCATCATACTTAGTATGCAGATAATCAAACATAACCTTCCCTTTACACACCCTAGTATAAGCACCTCTCCTATGAGCATGGCCTCCCAACCATGACCATCAGTCATCTTGGGCACTGCATAGGTGGACATCATGAGAGGTAGCCTCAGCTCAAACCTCTCCCGCGAGGGAACTAATACTAATGCATATAAATTTCCAGCTAAGCCTTACCCTATTCAGGTAGTGTGGTTGTACGGTAAATTTGGAATGGTATCGCATCCGAATCCAACCATTAGTTTTGTAAAAGGGTTAAGGCTCATGCCTCAACATTTTCACCATCATAACCATTTGTGTTTCTCAACATAGGTCAAAATATCTCAATAGAATGACTCATCATTCCAATGTTTTCATAATTAATTTTCACCAAGTATTCCCATCGACAATGACTCAAGTTTTTGATCTACTCTAAACTACTAAGTTAAGAGTGTTCACTAAGGTGGAAAAGATAGGTTCAATCTCATGCCGTAGAATGACATTTAAAGGGGTTCTAGTTAGGTCAAGTTTTATACTCTTTATGCTACCTTTAAAACAAGTAAAGGACTTTGTGTAAAGTAAAGGAAGTGAAGCTTATACATAAGACTTGGGGTATCTAATAGTCAATTAGTGTAATCAAAGCATGCCTAAAGCATCTTTGCTAAACCATATAGTTTAATCCTAGCTTGCTAAGAATTATACTTGCAAGGGTTAGCTTGCATTGTTAATGGTGGCTTGCCTTGTACAGTGCAGTGGCTGAAGTTTTCTTCTTCTTCTTCTTGGTAGAACTCCTCCTCCTCGAAAGCTTGGTCGGTACTATCGTCTATAAATACATACGGAGTACACAATCACCAAACAATACTTAACTAGTCTAATTAGCATTCTAATACACACATTTGATGATCTATTATCATCTCAAGCATCACAAGTTTAATTTAATAGTTTCACTCTTTTTAATTTAGAAAAGTAATTTCTACTCATTGAAAAATTAACTAAGATTTAATATTTACCACTTAAAATATGGGATCATGTGGACACATGTCCTCACCTCATATTCTAACATGTGAGAATGTGATTTAAGGGTTGGTTCATAATTACTTTGGTTTAAGTTCATTATTTAATGATTTAAACTGACTAGAAATGCCTATATAGCATTATTTTGGTACTAGTCCAAAGTCACTATTTGTAAACCTTAATATTATTACATATTTAGGTAGATATGATGAAATGTGATTTTTGAGCGTTGGAATCAACTCAAAACCTATCTTAGTTGATTTTATAAAAATGTTGCAAGGTGCAAATGCTTCTGTTTTGTTATTTTTACTAGGAGAGATCTATAACTCTAATTGGATTAAATCCGCGGGTTTGGATAGATCTTTTCAATACCTTTCAGGCAAAATTAGTTTCATGCAATTTGGAATTGTAAAACTCTCTGAATTGATTTTCAAACTTAGAGACAGAACTAAGTTTAAATTAAAAAGGAAAATCCTAATTCAAACTAACTGGGTCGCGCGGGAAACTCTAATGGGCCGGCGCAGTGTTACTCCGCGGCACGGGGCTCAACTAACAGGGGGGGGGTCCACAAGTCAGCGGCTCATAACACGCGAAGTGGTACGGGGCGATGTGGGCCGTTAGATTAGAATAATGATCAACGGCTGTGGCTTGTCGTCGACAACGGACCTATCGCCGGCGAGCTCGAACCCTAGCGGCTCGGTGGGGGTGCATAGGGGGCATACCAGGGCTCTAGCGATGACTGCGAGGCGGGAAAACGAACTGGTGGTCGACGGCGAGCTTAGGGACGGTCGAGGCAGCTCCGGGGGTGGTCGCAATCAGCGGCGCCCCTTCCTCCTCTGCTGCGGGCTACTCCGGCCAAATTCCGGCGAGCAAGTGCTCGTGCTGCTCCAGCTAGAGGTGAGGAATGGTCAGTGAGGTGAGGCGAGTGGAATGGTGTGCTTCAAACGGCTGGGGGTGCCCTCCTTTTATAGGCTCGACAGCGAGACCGAGAGGGATGGGCATGCGACGGTGGCGACATGCCTACGGGCGGCTAGCGGCATGGCTGAGGGCGGCGATCGACAGGCGGTTTCCTGGTGGTGCTCTAGGAAGTGCATGCAGGCATAGGGGCGGTGGTATGCGGTCGGGGGCACCTGGCGCTCTGAGCGAGAGAGGCGGCGGTGTCCATGGCGAGCGGTGGCTGTGGTGCTTTGGGTGGCGAACGGCCATGTCTATCGTGTTCCCTGGGTCGTGGAGGAGCGGTGGGCGCGGGCTGCGGTCGAGCGGCGGCTTGTGCACGTGTGCCGGGTGCGGCGCTCTGGCGCGTGCTCGACATGGCGTGGTGGCACTAGGCGCAGGCATTCCTCGGTGGTCCACTGCTGCGCTTGGCTTGGGGAGGGGACAGAGGGTGGCGGTGAGGTCCTAGCTACCTCCTAGACATGGCGAGAGAGAGGTAGGTGGTCTGTTGGGGCGAGTGCAGGGTCGGCCGGCGAGCTAGTGCTCGGGGTGGCTCGGCACTGTGGCTAGGGACAAGGTGGTGAGCTGCTAATGGCCTAGCTAGATCAAGAGGGGACAAGGGGATTAAATGGAGATCAAATGGGGGCAAAACCCTGTTCAAAATAGTGAGCTAGGATTAGGGTGTAAATCATGCATGCCCAGTGTTTGATGAAATGGCCGCATGAGATAAACTTCGGAATTTTGAAAAGATTTTTGGTGGGTTTGCTAGGCATAAGTTTGAGACTCTGTGGGTGCTTGGGTTTTGAAAATTGAGCTTGTTTGAGTGGTTTTTGAAATAGGGTGATCTTGAGACATACACTAGATTCAATTTTAAACTGTCATTTAAAATTAGCATTTGAATGTTTTTAGCAGATCACAAAGTGGGCCTTGGTACCTCATTATGTGTACTATCAAGAGGTGTAAAGATCCACACATGTTTCTGTTAAGTTTTGATTACTAGGAATAGCCAAAGTAGGCATGATAGGTAATTTGGCCAAAATGACCATTTACTTCAATTATTCATTTTGAGTTGTTCTTCTTTGGGAAAAGTTTGGGAATGATTTAGATGATGTTTATTTCACCTAAGAAACATTTTACAAGCAAGGAATCACAGAACCATGGCAATTCAAATCAATTCCTAAATTAAATGCACATACACATGAATGCTTTCATTTTTAATTTGGAAAAGTTTTCGTTAACCCTAAATTTGATGATTTGGATCTTGATAAACTTGGATTGAAGTTTTTGGGATGTTACAAACCTTCCCCCCTTAAACAAAATCTCGTCCCGAGATTTACAAAGAAAACTAGGAACTAAAGAGATCTGGGAACTCTATCCTAATGTAATCTTTGCGCTCCCAAGTGGCTTCCTCCTCGGTATGATTGCTCCACTGGATCTTGAGAAACTTGATGCTCCTGGTCCTGGTGGTTCTGTAGGCTTCTTCTAAGATACAGATGGGCACTTCCCGATAGGTCAGGTCATTGTTGATTTCTACAGCTCTGTGATCGATGTTCTTGAAAACTTTAGTCTTCTCAGGCACTTCCAAGCATTTGCGAAGTAATGAGATATGGACCACATTGTGGATGGCTGACATCTCTTTAGGCAGTTCTAGTTGATACGATACTTCTCCTCGACAGTTCAGAATCTTAAAGGGCCCGATATATCTGGGGGCCAACTTTCCTTGTAAACTAAAGCGTTGAGTTCCTTTCAATGGCGAAACTTTGAGATATACAAAATCCAACATTGAAAGTCAGGTCTCTCCTTCTTTTGTCAGCATAACTCTTCTGTCTGGATTGTGCGGTCTTGAGGTGCTCACGGACTTTGTGAACTTTCTCTTCTGCTTCTTTGAGAATGTCAGGTCCAAAGATCTGACTCTCTCCTACTTGCGACCAATTTAAAGGGGTACGACACTTTCTTCCATATAGGAATTCAAATGGTGCCATCTGCAAACTAGCTTGATAACTGTTGTTATATGAGAATTCTGCAAAAGGCAGGCAGTCTTCCCATTTTGATCCGTATTCTAACACACAAGCTCTAAGCATATCCTCTAAGATCTGGTTGACTCTCTTAGTCTGTCCATCAGTTTGTGTCTGATAAGCGGTACTGAAGTTCAACTTGGTTCCTAATCCTTCCTGGACTTTCTGCCAAAATCTCGAGGTAAACTCGGTTCCTCGATCTGATACTATGGTCTTGGGGGTTCCATGCAGACTAGCAATTCTAGCGATGTACAGCTCTGCTAGCTTCGCACTCTGGTAGGTAGTCTTGACAGGTATAAAGTGGGCTACCTTGGACAATCTATCAACTATGACCCATATTGAGTCATTTCCCCTACTAGAATTAGGCAAACCGGTGATAAAGTCCATTCCGATGGAATCCCATTTCCATTCCGGAATCTGCAATGGTTGCAACAGTCTTGCAGGTCTCTGATGTTCTACTTTGACTCTTTGACAGATGTCACATTTGGCGATGTAGCTTCTGATTTCTCTCTTCATCTTATGCCACCAAAATTGCTCTTTCAAATCCTGATACATCTTCGTTCCTCCGGAGTGGATAGAATAAAGAGTATCATGAGCTTCCTTCATGATAACTTGCTTCAGCTCCAAATCTGCTGGCACACAGATACGTCCTTTGTACCACAGTACTCCGTCTTCGTCTTCGGTGAATCCAGGTACCTTTCCTGTACCAATACGACGTTTGATTCCATCTATACTTTCATTCCCCTTCTGGGCTTCCTTGATTTGGCTAATCAAAGTGGGTTGAAGTTAAATGCTAGCTAAGAATCCTTTGCTAACTAATTCGGTCCTGAACTGCTCCAACTCTTCATACAAACTTGGTTGCTTCTCCTTGATCATGGTGTTTAGCCTACACGGCAATCTGCTAAGAGCATCCGCTACCACATTGGCTTTGCCGGGGTGATAGTGAATGTCAAGGTCATAATCCTTGATTAACTCTATCCATCTCCTTTGCCTCATATTCAGCTCCTTCTGAGTGAAGATATATTTTAAACTCTTGTGATCTGAGTAAATGTCACAGCGATTACCCATCAAATAATGACGCCATGTCTTTAATGCTAGAACTACAACTGCTAGTTCAAGATCATGGGTCAGATAGTTCTGCTCATGCTGCTTCAGTTGTCGAGACAGATACGCGATGACTTTGCCTTATTGCATCAATACACATCCTAGACCAATCTTGGATGCGTCACAATACACATCAAACGGTTTCTTGATGTCTGGCATGATTAATATTGGGGCTGATATCAATCTCTTCTTCAGCTCCTGGAAACTGGTTTCACACTTGTCTGTCCATTCAAACTTCTTGTCCTTCTTCAACAATTGGGTCATGGGTCTGGCGATACTCGAGAATCCTTCTACGAACTTGCGGTAATATCCTGCTAATCCGAGAAATGCACAGACTTGGGTTTGAGTGGTTGGGGCTTCCCATTCTTCGACATCTTTGATCTTGGTGGGATCAACAGAGACTCCTTCGGCAGACACAATATGTCCTAGGAATCCTACTTCTTTCAGCCAAAACTCACACTTGCTGAACTTGGCATATAACTGATGTTCTCTCAGGGTTTCTAGGATGATCCTCAAATGTTGCTCATGGTCTTCTTCTGACTTGGAGTAGATAAGAATGTCATCGATAAACACAACAACTAACTTATCTAGGAAATTCATAAAGATCTTATTCATGAGATTCATGAAATAAGCAGGGGCATTGGTTAATCCAAAAGACATAACCGTATACTCGTATAAACCATAGCGAGTAGTAAAGGCGGTCTTTGGAATATCCGTTGCACGAATCTTAAGTTGGTGATAACCAATCCTAAGATCAATCTTTGAGAATACCTGGGCTCCAGTCAACTGATCAAATAGATCCTCTATCTTTGGCAAAGGGTACTTGTTCTTGATGGTGACATCATTCAACTTTCTGTAATCTGTGCACAGACGGTTGCCTCCATCTTTGTTCTCGATGAATAACACTAGTGATCTCCATGGCGATGCGCTTGGTTGAATCAAGCCTTTCTCTAACATGGCATCCAACTGCTTCTTCAGTTCCACTAACTCTGAGGGGTTCATGCTATAGGGTGTTTGGGCTATAGGTCCGGTTCCAGGGATTAGTTCGATAATGAACTCAATATCCCTATCCGGGGGCATACCTGGCAATTCTTCTGGGAATACGTCGAGGTATTCACAGACTACTCTGACTTGGTCTATGGTGGGCAGGGTTACACTCTTGTTGCACTTGAATTGACGGGGTAAGGTTTTAGAGATATGCTCTACTGTTACTCCAGAGCTACTGGTCATGGTGATGGCTTTCTTAGCACAGTCTATCAGTCATTTATGCCTTGACATCCAGTCCATACCTATTACTACTTCCAATCCTTTGGTTCCAAGTACAATTAGGTTGGCATAAAAATCTATCCCATGTATTCTGATAGGCACAGCTTTGCAAATTTTTCTAGCTTTGGTTGTTGAACCGGGGATTTGAACTATCATGACATGCTTCAAGTTGGTTGGGTGGATCTTACTAGTGCATGCAAATTCTTCGGTCACAAATGAATGCGATGCTCCAGAATCAAACAAAACTCTTGCTAAAACTGAGTTGACAGAAAACATACCCATCACTACATCTGGCGCTTCCTGGACTTCTTCTGCGTTCATGTGGAAGAGACGTCCGTTGCGGTTGTGAGGGTTCCCTGGGGCAAATCTTCTTCCTGGTTGAACACGACGCTGCTGCTGAGCTGGGGCATTCACATTGGCGTTGGCTGCAGTCTTCTTGGGACACTCATTAGAGTTAGTGACCCTTCACTCCACACTCGAAACAAGTGATCTGGGACTTGTCCTTGACTGCGACAGGTATAACATTGCTGCCAGTTCTGGGTGCAGTGTTGCTGTTGTTGTTGCTGTTGGTCTTGGGAGGTGCACGGTTGAAATTGTTGGCATTGCCGGAGTTGTGATTGTTTCCTCCGGACTTCCCATTGCCTCCGCTACGGTTGGGGTATCTTGGGCGAGACGTTGGGGGTCGGTTGTTCCTTGGTGCATATCCCGATGAAGGGTTGGGACGGTACTTCTGGTGACTGCTAGATCCAGACTGCTGCATCATACGATGCTTGCGATTGTCATTTGCCTGGTTAATCTTCCCTGCCATCTGAATGGCAGAGTCAACTAGCTCTTCGAGATCCTCGAAACGGATGTTGACGAGGACCGTCTGCATCTCATCATGCAGTCCGTTCAGGAATCTCTCCTTCTTCTTGGCTTCTGTATTGATCTCATCAGGTGCATATCTAGCAAGTGACAGGAATCTATCACGGTACTCCACCACTATCATTCTTCCTTGCTTCAATTCACGGAATTCACCTCTCATTCTGTTGACTAGACCTTGCGGTACGTGGGTGCGGCTGAACTTGACCTTGAATGCTTCCCATGTCATTACTTGACCATGGTTCATCAAGCGGATACTGTTCCACCAAGCTCTTGCATCTCCTGCCAGGTAGTGGGTGGCGAACAGAAGTTTCTCATTTTCATCAACTCTTGCAACTTCTAAGTTGTTTTCCATGGTCTGTAACCAGTCATTAGCATCTAATGGGTTTTCAGATTGGTTGAAGATTGGGGGATTGGTATTCTGATTTTTTTTGAGTTTGGATCCCCTGTGATCCCGATTCCCATGCCCTTGGTTGTTGAGAGCCATCTGGGCGATCTGCTGCAATGTTGCTAAGTTGGCTTGGCGCTCTGCCCTGCTTGCTTCACGGTCTGCGATTAGATTCTGCAAGATTTGCAGCATTGGGTCTTGCGACGAGCTGCTTCCTCCTTGATTTCCATGAGTCATCTGAAGATTGAGATGGATATAGGGGTAAGAGGGAAATTCTAAGGTTCATGGTTTTGGTTTTCAAGGTTAAAACTTTGAGTTAGACTCAGGTTTTTCCACTAACTTCATTTTCATTCATGCAAACAAGCACACGGTACAACACACACCACAACAAACAAAGGAAAACAGATGGTTTGAAGATCCATTCTGTAAGCTACGATACAGGGGGACCGGTACATCTCATGATATGACAGTGCTCTAGTGCATCTACTCATCATCGATGAAGTCAGAGTCATCATCGTCAGTGTAGAAGTCCACGGCATCCTCCGCTAGAAAGTCATCATCATTGCTGAGGTACAAATCCATGTCTCCCTGGATGTCTCCACCCTCATCTTCTTCTTCTTTTGCTGCAAGCTGGGCTACCTGCTCCTTGACTGTCTTCTCGAGGTCGGCCACCTTCTTGCGAAGACGGGCGATGGTGCGATCCTTCTTTGCATGCTGGCGGCAAAGAGACTGGCGATCCTGGACGAGCAGTGCGAAAGTCTGAGCCTTCTGGTCGGCAATGGCACGGTTTTGGTTGGCTAACTCTCTGGCATTGTCCAGCTCCTTCTGACGGTCATACAACAGGAAGTCAAGGTTCTCCACTTGGCGCTTCAGTGCTGGATGACTTGGCATCTCCATCGGCATTCCCATGAAGTCACGTCTTGCATAGTGGGCAAAACAGGTTCCTTGGATTTGGTTGACGCTGAGGGCACATAGACGTGCGAGAGCTTCATGCATTGCCCTGGCTAATCCATCTAGCCAGTTGTTCTCTCTCACAGAGAACTGAATTCTTCCAGAAGTTGGTGCTTCGATGCTTCCTCTAAGATCCGCGGTGACTAGCCATTGTAGGTCTCCTCCTAGGGGTCCTGGAAGTTGAGCTCCAAGAAACTCCGGATGTGGTTGTCCCAGTAACTCTGACAGTGAATCCAGATCCCTCTCGAAGATCAGCTGACCTCCGTTTCCCAACTGGTAGAACTTGCTGAACTGAGACACCAACTACAAGAATTTAGGATGAGGAAGTTAGTGAAGTGATCAACTGTGTCAAATTTTAAGTAGTAATGTAAGAATTTTGAGGAACATGAATTTTTGAGAAAGAGTGAATCCACAAGGATAAGAGAGGAGATAGTTTTTCATAAATACTCACTTTGGTTTTGAAACTAAGTTTTTGTTTGAACGTCCATTCTAACTAGGGTCTCCTATAGTCAGGATGGCTCTGATACCAACTTGTCAACGCCCGGATTTTTAATCCCAGATGCCTGTTATGCCATACCTCGCAATCCCAGGATTACCATTTTTGCGAGACATAACGGATTGGATATCACAGTACATCATCCATTACAAACCATACATAAGGTCTTACACAAATAAGGATCTCATGATCCAGTCTTAATACAACAAGCAGCGGAAATAAAAGATAAGCATAGTGGTGGGGTCCATCTTTAGGGGCACAGGCAATGCTGACGAAGGCAGATAGTCTTAGTTATCATAGCCGTCCTGTTGGCCATCATCTTGATAGTCTACTTCATAGTCTGGCCATGAGAATAGCCAGGGACAAAAGTCATGAGTATCTTTAAGTACTCGCAAACTACCTCTAACAAGTAATATAATTCTAGGTTAAAGTTCTAAATCTAAGTTTACTATAAAGTTAAGTTTTGAAACCTAAGCTGAGTTCTGAAGCAAAGAAAGATAAAATAAAGTTCTAGAATCACTTAAGTTGGGAAGTTCTTGTCATAAAACACAACCCTGTTGTGATCAAGTCAAAATTCATCATTCCTATCATAAGTCATTTTGAAAACATCTGACAACGAAACAGTATGGCCATTCCAACTGTCCATAACCATGGCCGCGGCTATTCGAATAGTTTGACACTCTGCAGAGGTGGTACACTTTCACCACAAGATTCGATACATCTGTCAGGGATAACCCTGAATCATCATACTTAGTATGCAGATAATCAAACATAACCTTCCCTTTACACACCCTAGTATAAGCACCTCTCCTATGAGCATGGCCTCCCAACCATGACCATCAGTCATCTTGGGCACTGCATAGGTGGACATCATGAGAGGTAGCCTCAGCTCAAACCTCTCCCGCGAGGGAACTAATACTAATGCATATAAATTTCCAGCTAAGCCTTACCCAATTCAGGTAGTGTGGTTGTACGGTAAATTTGGAATGGTATCGTATCCGAATCCAACCATCAGTTTTGTAAAAGGGTTAAGGCTCATGCCTCAACATTTTCACCATCATAACCATTTGTGTTTCTCAACATAGGTCAAAACATCTCAATAGAATGACTCATCATTCCAAGGTTTTCATAATTCATTTTCACCAAGTATTCCTAGTGACAATGACTCAACTTTTTGATCTACTCTAAACTACTAACTTAAGAGTGTTCACTAAGGTGGAAAAGATAGGTTCAATCTCATGCCGTAGAATGACATTTAAAGGGGTTCTAATTAGGTCAAGTTTTATACTCTTTATGCTACCTTTAAAACAAGTAAAGGACTTTGTGTAAAGTAAAGGAAGTAAAGCTTATACATAAGACTTGGGGTATCTAATAGTCAATTAGTGTAATCAAAGCATGCCTAAAGCATCTTTGCTAAACCATCTAGTTTAATCCTATCTTGCTAAGCATTATACTTGCAAGGGTTAGCTTGCATTGTTAATGGTTGCTTGGCTTGTGTAGTGCAGTGGTTGAAGTTTTCTTCTTCTTCTTGGTAGAACTCCTACTCCTCGAAAGCTTGGTCGGTACTATCGTCTATAAATACATACGGAGTACACAATTACCAAACAATACTTAACTAGTCTAATTAGCATTCTAATACACACATTTGATGATCTGTTATCATCTCAAGCATCACAAGTTTAATTTAATAGTTTCACTCTTTTTAATTTAGAAAAGTAATTTCTACTCATTGAAAAATTAACTAAGATTTAATATTTACCACTTAAAATATGGGATCATGTGGACACATTTCCTCACCACATATTCTAACATGTGAGAATGTGATTTAAGGGTTGGTTCATAATTACTTTGGTTTAAGTTCATTATTTAATGATTTAAAATGACTAGAAATGCCTATATAGTATTATTTTGGTACTAGTCCAAAGGCACTGTATGTAAACCTTAATATTATTACATATTTAGGTAGATATGATAAAATGTGATTTTTGAGCATTGGAATCAACTCAAAACCTATCTTAGTTGATTTTATAAAAATGTTGCAAGGTGCAAGTGCTTCTGTTTTATTATTTTTACTAGGAGAGAGCTATAACTCTAATTGGATTAAATCCACGGGCTTGGATAGATCTTTTCAATACCTTTCAGGAAAAATTAGTTTCATGCAATTTGGATTTGTAAATCTCTCTGAATTGATTTTCAAACTCAGAGACAGAACTAAGTTTAAACTAAAAAGGAAAATCCTAATTCAAACTAACTGGGTCGCGCGGGAAACTCTAATGGGCCGGCCCAGTGTCACTCTGTGGCGCGGGGCTCAACTCACAGGGGGTCCACAAGTCAGCGACTCATAACGCGCGAAGCGGTACGGGGCGATGTGGGCCGTTAGATTAGAATAAGGATCAACGGCTGTGGCTTGTCGTCGATGACGGACTTGTCGCTGGCGAGCTAGAACCCTAGCGGCTCGGTGGGGGTGCATAGGGGGCGTACCAGGGCTCCAGCGACGACGGCAAGGCGGGCAAATGAACTGGTGGTCGACGGCGAGCTCAGGACCGGTCGAGGCAGCTCCGGGGGTGGTCACAATCAGCAGCGCCCCTTCCTCCTCTGTCGTGGGCTACTCCGGCCAAATTCTGGCGAGCAAGTGCTCGCGCTGCTCCGGCTGGAGGTGGGGAATGGTCAGTGAAGTGAGGGGAGTGGAGTGGTGTGCTTCAAACGGCTGGGGGTGCCCTCCTTTTATAGGCTCGACGGCGAGGCCGAGAGGGATGGGCAGGCGACAGTGGCGATATGGCTACGGGCGGCTAGCGGCATGGCTGAGGGTGGGAATCGACAGGCGGTCTCTTGGCGGTGCTCTAGGAAGTGAATGCGAGCGTAGGGGTGGTGGTATGCGGTCGGGGGCAGCTGGCGCTCTGAGCGGCAGAGGTGGCGGTGTCCACGGCGAGTGGTGGCTGTGGTGCTTTGGGCGGTGAATGGGCATTTCCATCGTGTTCCCTAGGTTCTGGCGGAGCGGTGGGTGCGGGCTACGGTCGAGCGGCAGCTTGTGCACGCGTGCTGGGTGCGGCGCTCTGGCGCGTGCTCGGCATGGCGCGGTGGCACTGGGCGCGGGCACTCCTCGGTGGCCCACTGCTGCGCTTGGCTCGGGGAGGGGACAGAGGGTGGCGGTGAGGTCCTGGCTACCTCCTAGACATGGCGAGAGAGAGGGAGGTGGTCTGCTAGGGCGACTACAGGGTCGGCCGGCGAGCTAGTGCTCGGGGTGGCTCGGCACTTTGGCTAGGGACAAGGTGGTGAGGTGCTAATGGCCTGGCTAGATCAAGAGGGGACAAGGGGATTAAATGGAGATCAAATGGGGGCAAAACCCTATTCAAAACAGTGAGCTGGGATTAGGGTGTAAATCATGCATGCCAAGTGTTTGATGAAATGGCCGCATGAGATAAACTTTGGAATTTTGAAAAGATTTTTGGTGGGTTTTCTAGGCATAAGCTTGAGACTCTGTGGGTGCTTGGGTTTTGAAAATTGAGCTTGTTTGAGTGGTTTTCGAAATAGGGTGATCTTGAGACATACACTAGATTCAATTTTAAACTATCATTTAAAATTAGCATTTGAATGTTTTTAGCAGATCACAAAGTGGGCCTTAGTACCTCATTATGTGTACTATCAAGGGGTGTAAAGATCCACACATGTTTTTGTTAAGTTTTGAGTACTAGGAATAGCCAAAGTAGGCATGATAGTTAATTTGGCCAAAATGACCATTTACTTCAATTATTCATTTTGAGTTGTTCTTCTTTGGGAAAAGTTTGGGAATGATTTAGATGATGTTTATTTCACCTAAGAAACATTTTACAAGCAAGGAATCACAGAACCATGGCAATTCAAATCAATTCCTAAATTAAATGCACATACACATGAATGCTTTCATTTTTAATTTGGAAAAGTTTTTGTTAACCCTAAATTTGATGATTTGGATCTTGATAAACTTGGATTGAAGTTTTTGGGATGTTACAAGCATACTCAGCAAGTTCACTCAAAAGGAGTGTATGATGCACTATCTCTACAGCCATAGACCAAAGGTCGTAGGCAATGTAGGTTTTCGTAAACATTTCTTCAAAGGTTGCTTTTATTCTAAAAACTATGTTCGACTACCTTCACAGGTTGACTAGAACCTTCGTCGGGTTCCTTTCTTGCCGTGTTCGTAGCTCCTTCCCGGAACAGGGAGTAACATGTCACAATTCTTACACTCTATAGAGGTGCGTCACTTTTCCCACAAGAGACTTTAAGCTTTGTTGCACGGCCGGGAGTATGTCCCCGTTCAAACTTCCATGGTTTGAGGCCCAACTTAAGATCCAAGCCAATCGCTGCCCCCCTTCGCGACCCCGCATGTCCCCTTGGTGTACGCCATGCCCACATCTTGAATTACGGCAATGGTTAGTATAAACCGTGAGATGCTAGAACTATCTGGGACGTTGAGGGCTCCCACCTATATGCTGCATATCCTCTACGAATTACCAACTAATGCACGCTACTGGGATAACAGCCACGACCTGGCCATCCGGATGCATGCGAGAGGAAGAAGATACAACTGACTTCTCTGTCCCATTCCAAATCTCATGGTTGATGCGTAATATACGGTGCTAGAATCACTGGCGACATTGGTTGTTAAGTCCTATATATTATGTTCCTTTACCACTAGAACTGTATCAATAGATTATTACCATTTGGTAAATAATCCATAATCATATTATTATGAAAATAGTGTTTTCTGAACTTTTTGAAATGCAGGTGATGACAACATTTCAGTTACAAGCATTTGATAGAAAATAATCAAAGGACATGAGAAAGTTGTGAACTTTCCTTTTGTGATTGCAAGATTATGCACTCACGGTCGGGATAATAGAAGATCCAAATTCTGTAAACAACATCAATGGTCCGGTATGGACTAATGTTTAAAGAAGCAAGATGCAACAATGGATAAGTAATGTAATGCAATTTGATAAATGCCAACCCCCGGACTGATCGTATTTGATCTAGGGTTTGGAGTTTGTGATGAGTTCTTAGGAGTGTGTTTCACTTTTACATCAGATTCACACTTGTGCTTCTTATTAAGGCTTGTGAGAGTGTGTCAAACAATATGTAAATACAACAAATAGTATGCAATACTAAAGCACTCAAATGGGTCATGGTATCTAAAATATTTCTTAAACAAGATTAAGAATCAATTAGAGCTTTTAAAGAAGTGTTCAAAGATTACTTTTAATGTTTCTTAAAATAATAACTTTTGAGGAAAATATTACTTTACAAAGTAAAAAGTATTTAAACTTAAGGTTAACACTTTAAGGTTTTCTTAATAGCTAAGATTATTAAAGAGGAAAACATTACTACATTAAACAATCATAGCATAAGTAGTGGAGATTTACATGTTTTGAACAAGGCACCACATTGTAGATGGTTGACTTCTTAACATTCCACAAATTTAGAATTTAAGTATTATTACTTTAATGAGGTGGTGTTTTATTAAAGTTATAAGCGAGTAGAATTACTTTCTTATTAATGCTTATATTTTATAAGCATATATAGGGTATGGATAAAATTACATAAAAACTTAGTTTAATTCCTTAGGTGGATTCCTAAACTGATAAAAGAATTAGTACTCAAATCTTGATGATTTTATAATTGATAAAATATTTTTGGAGATTAAAACTTACTAAATTTTAAATGGTACTTTTAAGAAATACATCTTAAAATGTTTAGACCTAATTTTAATTCATCAAACAATAATTGAACTTGTTATTACACTTTTAGACTTTAAAAAATAATGTTAAAGGCAATAGTAAATAGTTACATATTTTTAATGAATTAAAATAAAATAAAAGAGTTAAAATAAGATTTATTAGACCTTTATCTCTTATTTGACTTCAATTACGAACGAGAATATTTTTAATGTGTAGAATTTATTTTTGTGATCATTTTGGTATATTATATGTATTTTTTAATTTTTTAATATTAAACTATGGTTTTTATAAGTTTTATCACTTTATAAATACTTAATAAATAATAATATTTATTTAAGTGATACCAAATATCTATGAAACAATGTTGTAAATGTAGATTTTGTGTTTTTAAGAATTTTGGTATATTATTTTTCTATTTTACCATTTCCTTTCCAACTTGATTTCTACAAGACTTTTAAAATGTCTAGAAATTTTGTAAGTCATGGATATATGATAGAGGTTAATTATAACCAATTCATGTATATTTCTTGTTGTGTATACACAGTGTGTTATTATATGAAGGGTTCTTTTATTTAATAAAGTAAATATAACTTGGGGTTTTAGGGTTTACTTCCTATATGAAAATCTTATAGAAATGATTTGTATTACCACTAAAAGAATGTATTAGTAGTGGTTTAAGAGGCTAATGATTTATGATGGTGAGTGATAGACATGGAATATATGTTTATTAAACCTCTTTTAATAACCATATTAGATGCTGGTTTAAATCCTGGGTTTATAATATGGTGATTTGAATCCCAGGGTTCTCCCTATTTGGTGATTTCACCAAATCCAATTCTACGTGTTTTGTAGTGTTTAGAATTACCATAGAACACTTTTGGTTAGGTAATAATGAATCAATAATAATCATTGGTGGAGAAATGCCAAGGTTTATTCAACTATAGGTATATGGGTTTTGAGAGGATTTAATACTCATATTTAATTAGAGATATGGATGCGTATTAAGGCTATTACCTATTACCATCATGTTTGGTGACCTAGGTGATATCTCAACTTAGAGTGAGCTATTGAGATTGCTTATTAATGTGATCCTGATAGTTCTATCATTCGAGATTTCTATTAGGGTTTAAGACAATAGGGTGGACAAGGCGTCCATCCTTAAACACTCATCTGGTTCTCTAATTGGAAGCTTCATTTATCCAAGAGACATTATTCAATGGTTACCTAGGAATAGGAAATGGTTCCACTATCAATTTGATCATGGGGTTTTAGACAAAGAGGGAGACATTGGTCTTGTCCAGATTTGATATGATCTTGGTTAAGTATTCTAAAGAATACTTACCTTAATACCTCACTAGGCTTATCTTGAGATAAGGAATTCCTTTCCTAAATATACTCTATAAATCTTTCTACTTTCAATCACAAAGATCACATCTTCCTGAATAAGTCAATCATCTGAATCCACCATATCAATCATCATATGATGACATGGTCATGCCACTTCAACAATACTCATTCATTCTTCTCCTAGTACATATGACTTCCATTTACAAACTACCCTTGATAAATCCATCAATGCAGCTACTACTAACTCCATCTATTAACTCCTTTATAATAATCTTGTCACTACTTTCAAGGCTTACAAGATTGTAGTTCTCTCTATATCCTATGTGATACCAATCCTTTGGGATGGGTATGGTACTACTCACCATAATACAAGTTTGTTCTTGTATTAAGTTGGTTAAACTATTATACTTCCAACTACTCCTACAACTTATGTTATATACTTCATTATACTCTAGCTTGACTTCTCATAATCAAGCTAGATGATTCATCTTACTAGGACTTTACCTAATTTGGTATACTCACAACACTTCTTCAACACCTAGTCATCTTTTCTCAAGTGACTTGAGAATAATGACCACCATCATTTGATCAAACTAAGCTTAAGCTTCTAATTGTTTGATCAAGATCTATTATCCACTAAGTAGTAAACTTGTACTAGTCTTTCCATAAGTCTTATTTTGTTAAGGAAGCTTACTCCATATTTATATTCACTTATCTTAACAAGATTATTATTTGATGTACCAATACCACTAGCTTTCTCATTGCTTCATAATTACTATCTAAACTCTTGGGTTTAAATACTTATTCTAGTTAACTCATGAGTGAGTTAACTCCTCCAACATCCAATGGTTTGATCACCACTAAAGATCTCATTCCATTTATGATAGTACACTCTACCACAACTAGTTCATACTTCTTATTAAGTTTACTTAAGGTCTTTGGAAGGTTAATATAATAGGTCAAAGCTAAGAGTCAGTATGTGCTAGGTCAAGAATTGATCACACACATTGATGATCAATAGACACTAGGACTTGGTTAAATAGGATTGTCATCTATTAACATGACACTAAGGGTATGTGGTGAATGGTATTGGTTTGACTTCCTTCTCTACTCTATTTGTGATAAGAGTTGATGTTTAAGAACTACCATGATACCCATGGTAGGTATCACTATGGTAATCAAGTGTATCAAGATTTAGTTATAGTTTCTTTTACTTAAGTTATATACTTGACTTGGTATTCATGGTTTATGGTAGGTAATACCTTGATATCATCTTTAGAATATTAAGTATTCATCCTTGAGTTGTGGTATGGAATACCATGTAATGATCTCTAGAAGTTCAAGTACTCCTTATTAAGTAGTGGGTTATGACTTAGTTTTATTACATTTGATCTACCCTTAGATCAAAATATATTACCCAAAGATAAGGTTTTAGCAAAGGTCACATTGAAACTTATCGCAGTCAACTTGATGATCTACTTCAGTTCCATCAAGTTAAGAGAAGCTTCAATCACTTTGACAAGTTTTATTTAAAAGCGCGCAAATTATCCGCATTTTCTCTGCATGAATCAATGCACACACCTGTGTTCAGCTTATTTCTAAGCTCTAATGCTGGGGTGTTACAATAACACATGTCAAAACATTTCAATAGAATGAAGTATCATTCCAAGGTTTTCTTAATCATTTTTACTAAGTATTCCCATCTAAGTAATCAAGTTTTAACTTAGCAATAGCCACTAATGTTTGAGGGTAGCACTGGTAAGGGGTGCTAACCAAGTATAAGTATCCATGGATAATTCTATGATTTTGATGATATCCATCATATTTTCCACTAGTCACAATTAATTAACTAAGTAAGAAACTGTAATAAAGGGCAAAGCAAAGCTTGGCGTAAAACTGGGAATGGTAAGGTTGCATCTCAAAGGTGTGTATATGGTATATGTACAAGTTAGATTGCATAGCTAAACCTGCATGGATAGCTTGCATAGTGGGCTTGCCTTGAGTAGTGTAGTTGTTGCAGTTGTAGCCCGGGTCGGTACTAGCATCTATAAATACATTCAATGTACATAATCACCAAACAACACTTAACTACTTCTATTTAGCACACAAGCGCTCACACTAGATGATCTAGCATCATCTCAATCATCATATGGAAAATTAATATTTTCTTATTCTTCTTATTTTAGAAAAGTAATTTCTACTCATTTAACATCTTTAAGATTTAATATTCTCCAATTTAAAAATAGGGGATCATATTGACACATGTCATCACCACCTACTTCAATACTTGGGAATGTGATTTAAAATGAGGGACATGCATTACAAGATTTAATATCACTATTTAATAATATTAAAATGACTAGAAAAGCCTATATAGCATTCTTTTAATCATGGTCCATGTTTAATATCTGTGAAACCAAATCTTTTTACATATTCAAGTAGATCATGGCAAATGTGATTTTTGAGAGTTTGAATCAACTCAAAAGCATTTATGGTTGATTTTATAAAAATGTTTGAAGTGGCCAAAGCCTGTGTCTTGTTATTTTTAGTATAGGTGATCTATAGTTTCAATTGATTTGAATCCAACGGGAGTGGATAGATATTTTCAATACCTTTCTAGCAAAATTTGAATCATGCAATTTGGATCAGTATATATATTTGAATTGAATTTTGAATCTACTGACAAAATATGGTTTTAACTAAATTCGGAAAATTCTATTTGAATCAATGTGCTCTGCACGGGAAACTAACTAGGCCAGCCCAACTGCACAGCATTGGCGCAGCGGGCTGCTGACAGGCACGCGTCAGCGACTAATTCTAACAGAAATGGTATCCAGCAATCCTAGCCCTATGATTAGAACAGGATCCTATGGCTGAGGTTCATCGTCTACGACGAACAGCTCCGGCGAGATTCTAACCCTAACGCGGTGGTGGGGGTTGCGGGGGACTCACCAGGGCTCCAGCTAGGGTCAGCGATGGGGGAAAATGTTGTTGGAGACGACGGCGGTTCGAACGGTGGTCACGACCACTTCTAGGGTGGCTCCAATCAACGGCTTCCTTCCTCGACTGGAGCGGCGGACTCCGGCCAAATTCCGGCGTCGTGGTGCTCGCCTTGCTCCGGGGAAGGGTCGGTGAGGTTCCTGGGTGAGTGGGGAGAGGAATGGTGTGGAGAATGAGGTCAGGGGTGGCTTCTATTTATACCCCCGTGTCGGTGGCAGGGCGGCATGGTCAGGCTCCTCCGACGATGTTGCTACAGGTCGCATTCAGCATCGAGGAGGGCACGGGTCGATGCGGGGTTCTACGGCGATCGTCACGCGAGTGACAACATGGCAAGGGGCGGTCTCTGTCGGTCGGGCAACGTCGGTACTCTGTTCGGGTACGCGGGCATTTGTCAATTGGTCCGGTGGTCATGGGGCGCGCGACGGTGAACGATCATGTCTGGGAGGTGATTGGTGCAATGGCGACTGTGGGTACGAGCGGAGAGTGCGAGGCACAGCGTGTGCGTACGAGGCAGCTACGACGCTCCGTCGTCGCTCGGCATGGCAGAGGCTTAAATGGGCGCGGCTGGTCTAGCTCCTTCTTGCCTCGCCGTTGGTCAAGGGGTGGATAGGTGGTGGCGGTGAGGTCATGGCTACTCGCTGGACATCATGGGCGAGGGCGGCGCAGTGTGCAATGACTAGTTTGTGCTCGATTGGCATGGCTGGCTCGGTATGGGCGTGCCACTAGTGCAATGGTGGAGATGAGGCTCTCCACTTCATGACCAAGTACCATGATGATCATCGACAATTGAATGGGTTGTACAAAAGCTGAGCAATTAATAGATCAAAATAGTGTATAGTGGTTGAGGTTGTACTGTGTTTGCCAGGTGCTCGACCAAATGGCCGCATGAATTCATCTTTTGAATTTTTGAAAGATTTTTGGTGAGTGATCTGAGTACTTGCTTAGTAGTCTATGGTTCCTGGGATTTGTCAAGTGGAAGTTGTTTGAATGGTTTTTGAAAAGTGATGATCTAGGCATATGAACTTGATTCAATTTTGAATTGCCTCTTAAATATATTTGAAAGTAGTTTCTGTGACTTTGTAAGGTTTGCTTGGGTCACTTTTACTTTGTCTAGCAAGGGGTTAAAAGAACTAGAATTGTTCCTGTTAGAATTCTTTTACTATAGATTCCCAAAGTGGGCTAGTGAATAAGGTTGGCCAAAATGACCATATGTTCATATGTCTTATATTTGATTTTTCTTTTATCTGATTTTGCTTGGAAGTGATCTAGATGATGTAGTATTCATCTTTAACTATTCCTTATCATTAGTAACAATCAATCATGGCAATTGCAAGCATTCATACACTAATGCAAATCACACATGCACTCATATAGATTTTAATAGTGAAAGTTTTTGTTAACCCTAAACTTGGGTGATTAGATCTAGATAAGCTTGATTAATATTTTTGGGATGTTACAAATAGGAAGCAACCGCTACTCACATCATCCTTCATAACCACAGCTAATGAATAAACGACATCAATCGTATTATCCCGCTATTAAGGGATTTCTCCCATGGCATGGACATGGCTTAATGAGTTCTCCTTGATTCCCAAGTTAGCACGTAAGGATTGACAACAACTTTATAGTCAGAGTAAGTGCTATCAACCCTCCGTCTACCAACAAGTAATCCCCTTCATCAAGTCCCCATAGGAAGCAAATATTAAGGAGGTGCACAACTCCCAACATCAAGATGAAGACAATTAACACATTCACATAATGATGTATAACATAATAATCTCTATCTCATCTCAATCATATGCTAGGGTTTATCTATCTCCCCAAGAACTAGAGATATACTCAGGCATGGAGGCAATCAACATCATAGCAATGGTAATGGGAACAATCATAGATGAATAGTACTTGTATAAATCCACAATGAGTACGGGAATTACAGCAAGATCTAGACAAGATGTAGATGGGATGGATGGAGATGGTGGTGATGAAGCGGTGAATGATGAAGATCGATGCCTTAGCTTCCCGGATCTATGAAGGTTGAAGATGGATCCCTGGCGGATGAGTTCCCCCTCCAGATGCCTTCTAGAGGTGAGGTTTCAGCGATTTCTGGGTGTTCTGTATGTCCCTCCCCAATCCAGTTGCACAGGGTGAAACTATTTCAGGAGGCGGAGGCGGCACCAACTATACGGCCGGAAAATCTATTCCGGTCATATAGTTGGTCGTTGAACCATTTGTCTCCTTTGTTCGCTTCTGGTTTTCTTCTAGTATTATTAATATTTCCCAAATAAGCGATTTACATTGTGTTTTACTCCTTTCCTCCATAGTACAACTGCTCAAATAATTGTATCCATTAGATCTATCATATGTCCTAATCTTGGTGAAAACAGACATAAAATATGCGCGCAAGCGCCGTAAAATACCAAGATCCTACATCTGCAATGCAAAAATAATGATGTAAAACATGATGTAAATATGCACTGATCAGAGTCCGGGCCAGAGTCCTAGGGTGGAGACTCCAGTGCGAAGGGCCTGAGACTCCGGTGTCAAAGGGCCATAGACTCCGCGGTGGACATCGCTCTCCGGGCTTGTCACAAAAGGGGTGTATTGAACGGCCGGAGTCTGGGCCAGAGACTGGGCCGGAGACTCTGGTGTTGGAGGCCGGAGACTCGGGTTTTGGAGGTGGTTGTTCCTTGTCCATCTTCTTGGGTGACTTGGGGACGAGCTTGGGGACTTGGCATTGTAGATGTAGTAGCATCTGTAGGACGGGATGCATCATCTTCTAAGGCACTTGGCCAATAAAATCCGTGTGGGAATGCCTTGGAAACTAGGGCTCTTAATGAGGCATGATGCCCACATTCTCCTTGATGGATATCTCGGAGTATTTCTTGCCCTTCTTCCGGGTCAACACAACACTAAAGAATATTGGTTACACTTCTCTTGTATATCTCGCCACAGTTAATGGTATAAGCTTTCACTCTTCTATGCACTTGCCTGGCCGAGATTTCATCACTTGGCAAATTTCCATCCTTCAAAAATGACATAATCAGTAGTGCCTAAGCTGGCACAACACGAATCGGGAATAAAACTTCATGAATCAACATTGGTTCTACCAGCATAGTTTCTTCCGAGATTGGTTGCACAGTCCCCGGGTTTCACAATGCAGTCCTTGGGTTTGCCGAAGCAGTCCCCGGGTTACTCGAGCCACTCCCCATTTCTATGTCCATTGGGATAGCATCTAATTCCGGATTGGCCGATATAAAGATTGACTCGGATTCAGGCGATGGTTTGATGGATGGTTTCCGGAGATGCTCGAGAGCTACGCCAGGTGGGATTGACTTTTTAGATGATCCTAGTTGGATAACAAATCAGCTGCTTCATTCTCGGCACAAGGTACATGATGGAATTCACATCCCTCGAAGTACCCACTAATTTGCTGAATGTGAAATCTATACAAGACCATGTTCGCATTGCGTGCATCCCAATTGCCAGAAACCTATTGAACTACTAGATCTGAATCACCGAAACGCTGAATCTGACGAATGCCAATTTCCTTAGCTACCTTGAGCCCATGCACAAATGCCTCATACTCAGATACATTATTTGATGCTGCAAAGTGGATCTACAGCACATATCTCAACTAATCTTTCTTAGGCGAGTTGAGGACTTGTAGCATCCCAATTGTCTAACAATTGCAATGCTACTTGCCTAGTCTATATATTGCTACTTCCTACATGTCATTCATTGCATCCTCATTATATCATGCTCATGTCACCATGCCACCTTGCATTTCAGCATCAAATAAAAACCCCTCTATTTGGTTCTTATCCCATATGCATTATATATCATATCACTTGTATTTTCCTCTTGATATATTGTATTTTCTTCTTGATAAATTGCTACATGCCCAAGTTGAGTTCTGGGCATATCTCTTACTAGTCCACCACATTTTTTTATCACCACCTTATAATCTCACCATCCAAACTATATATGGTTCTTTGCATTTCTTTTGGGCTTTTGTCTAGGTCATATGTAATAAGATGGATCCACTTCTGAGTCTACATGCTCCCATATATGTACTTTATTGTTTTCACTGTATTAAGTGTGTGGAGCCTCATGGACACCTATGCATGCCATGTGGACAGAATTCTCCTTCCAAGCTTCATATGGTTCTATTCATTCTATACTCATGCATGATGCTACTTTGGCTATAGATTGATATAGTGTGAAAATACACACTAGTGGCCATTTTATTCATATATGTGCATATAATAAATATTCCTATATAATAGTAGGCTCCTTGACATGGGTTGTTCATCTTTGAATGCATGCATGGACAGGTGCCCATATGAAACTATAATCGTTCTCAAAAATATAGAAGTGGCATTTAATCCACATGCATGGCCCATACAATATCACCACCATCCTTCCATTCTTGTTTCTCTTTTGGTTTATGGGGCTATTTGATTTGGAAGCTCTCAAGAGGAATCAATTCAAATAAAATTTCATGAACCATCTACCTACCTTCCTTCATGCTCCCTCTTTGGTTTTAATTGAGTTGTTATCTTTGTGAGTTTTCTCTCATATCTTTTGGGTTAATTCAAATCCATTCAAATCAAATTCCTATAACAAAAACCTATCTACTCTAGCTATCCTATCTATCTATTCTCACCAGCCTTCCTCTCTTTGCTCAATCTATTTCAAGGGGCTACAATATAAAATCTTTCTTGGAAATTTTTGAATCAAACGAAAGAAAGAAAACAGGTAGAATAAAATAAATAAAAAGATAAAATAATCAAACCTGGCATGTAGCCCTACCTGGACCTCCTTCTGACTGCAATAGCCCATCAGCAGCAGAAGCCCACTCGGGATCCACCTCTCCTCCCCTGGGCCGGCCCAAACCAACCCCCTCTCCCGCGGCCCGTACCGCTTCAACGGAGTGACAGGCACCATCATGTTCCTCTTCCTCCATCGGCTCTCCCCTCCTATCTGTGTGTTGACGAAAGCGGGCAGGTACCTGATAACTACAAGTGCACATATCGTTTGTAGCTAGTTTCGAAATAAAGATATCGATCCCACAGGGAGCAGTAGGTGAAAGACTAAAATGCTTTTAACTAAAACTAAACAAAGTACTTAAGGAATAACTTTAAGATGCAAGAAAAGTAGAGTTGTTTTTGGGTTTTTGATTGAACGAAGCAATTAAAGTAAAGTAAAACTTAATGCAGAAAGTAAGAATCGTGCATGTAAAAGAACTTGGAAATGCAATAGGGAAAAAGCGTTCTCAGGGAGTGGTGGATACACCACTAGCAATTTAGACTAAGCAATCAATATTATTATAACCCATATTCTCATGATATGTATGTATGTGGGAGGAGCTCCATATATGGACAAATAGGCAGCAACCACTGCTCACATCATCCTTCATAACCACAACTGACAGATAAACGACATCAATCTTATTATCCGCTATTACGGGATTTCTCCCGTGGCATGGACATGGCTTTATAAGTTCTCCTTGTTTCCCCGAGTTAGTACGTAAAGAATGACAATAGCTTTATAGTCACAGTAAGTGATATCATCCCTCCGTCTACCAATAAGTAATCACCTTCATAATGTCCCCATATGAGGCAAATATTAAGGAGGTGCACAACTCCCACCATCAAGGTGAAAACAATTAACACATACACATAATGATGTATAACATAATAATCTCTATCTTATCTCAATCATATGCTACGGTTTCTCCATCTCCCCAAGAACTAATGATCTACTCAGACATGGAGGCAATCAACATCATAGCAATGGTAATGGAATCAATTGTAAATGAATAGTTCTTGTATAAATCCACAATGAGTACGGAAATTACAACAAGATCTAGATGGGTGAAGATGGGATGGATGGAGATGATGGTGGTGCAGCGGTTGATGAAGATGAAGATCGATACCTTGGCCTCCCAGACCTGCGTAGCACGGAGATGGATCCCTTGGGAAAGTTACCCCTCTAGATGCCTTCTGGAGGTGAGGTTTCGGTGATTTCTGGGTGTTCTATATGTCGTCTCCCTGATCTAGTTACACGAGGTGCGACTATTTGAGGAGGTGGTGGCGGCGACAACTATACGACCGCAACTATACGGCCGGAAAACGTATTTTGGTCATATAGTTGGTCGTTAAACTCTCTGGATGCCTTGGTTTCTTCGGGTTTTCTTCTGGTGTTATTGATATTTCCCAAATAAGCGGTTTACGTTGTTTTTGACTCCTTTTCTCCCTAGTAGAACTGCTCCAAGGATTGTGTCCATTGTATCCATCATCTGTCCTGATCCTGGTGAAAATAGACATAAAATATGCGTGTAAACGCCGTAAAATACCCAGATCCTACAACTACAATGCAAAATAATAATATAAAACATGATGCAAATATGCACTCATCAACTTCCCCAAGCTTAGACTCTTGCTTGTCCCGAGCAAGTTTAGCTTAATGGATGTGATCCTCATATTCATGAAGCTGAGTCGATAAAATAAATTAGGCAGTTGCAGCATGTGTTTATCATATATGATACATAGGAATAAGTTCATGAATAGTACCTTACTCGAACCATCCGAATAATATTAGAAGGCTTCCACACCTTAGTGATCAATAGTTCATAAAAGATGAATCTCAACATGATGTAAAAGTATCCGGTTCAACCGAATGAGTCAGTGAGGTAGTCCAAAGTGTTTTAGGATTAATATATTCACTTGGGATTCAAAATCTCAAAATGCTTCTTTGTTATACCACAATATAGTGGTGTATGCCTATTTGCTCTTTGCACATTCGCTCTTTTTCTTCTTCTTTTTTTATATATATGCTCACACTTTTGTTTAAGTGTTGTGCAAAGAAGCTAGCCATACATTCCACTTCATGTAGGAATCCAAAGTTTAATGATCTCAATTACCAAATTCCAATTGTATATAAAGCATCTTTATGACTTGAAGATTCTACCTCGACTTGTCCTCACTCTATTTTGATAGCACTTTTAATTTTCCTTTCTTCAAGGTTTCTTTCAACTTGACTAATTAGATTACTTTTACCTTTGTAAATCAAACCGTGAACTTACAACATATTGATTGAATTATCTTTATATGTTCCATTAATACCAATGGTGTGGAAGACTCCTATTGTTATCATCAAGTGCAAGTAAAATTATACTCAAGCCATTTGTATATCCAATAAGACAAGAACAAAATCAATAATGCTCCATATATGATAATAAACTCAGAATTTCACAAATGGGATTGACTATTCCTTAAGGGAATTCAAATGATGCAAACTTTATTTCTAAACTCGAACTAATGCAAAACTAAAATAGAAATATAAAACTTATAGGATAGATTACAAGGTCTTAAAGATCTCCCCAAGCTTGGAATCAAGCCGGGAGGGATCAAATAACTCCTTGTTGGTACATATTCCTCCTCCTGGGTAGGAAGAGTATTGCCCTCTTCTTCTATGTTGCCATATTTAACTATGCTTGCAAAGCACATGCTGAGCTCGGCCATTTCGTATTAAAGATTCAAAATTTTCTTCTTGAGGAATTTCTTCTTATCTGTCAACTCAAAACCAGTTTTAATCAAGAAACCAACTCTACCATCGATGTCATCGACCTTTTTATCAAGGACTTTGCTCATCATCCAGTAGGAGTCAATCCCTTCTCCAATTGTTTCAACACATGCCTACGAAGCTTTTTCCAACTCATAGATCTTATCATGAATCTCATCTTGCCGCACCTTCTTAGGTTTAAGAGGTGATGGACCAAGAGGAGGTTTATAATAGGATCCTATGTTATACCAATAGGGATTAGGGAGATACTCATACTTGCCCTTTCCTTTCTCAGCTTGCCTCATCATCTCCATCCTTTGAGGGAACATGTCCTCCCAGTTTTGGAGAGGCTTGATTTCCAGATTGGACGATGATGATGATCCTTTAGATTCCACTTCTTTGATCCTCTTCACAGGCTTCTCTTCTTTCTTCCTACAAATCTTGTTGACATGGAAGGGCTGCATGGCTTTGCTGCACAGATATTGTTAGAAGGCGCTTGTATAGGGATGGCAAGGATTTTTCGAGGCTGGAGGCTGTAACTCTGCGAAAACTTAATGAAAAAGGTTAGATGTGATCACCTTTAAAAGGGGATGTCAAAACCCTAGTCGTCGTCTGTAACAAGAAACTATACGGGCGCGGCCCATATAGGTCCCGCCATATAGTTATGAACCGACTATAAATTTTCTTCTACGGTGGAACCAACTATACGGACGAAACTATACGGGCGAGAATATTTATTCCCGCTGTATAGTTAGTCGTTAAACCTTCTGTACTCCGAACAATTTTTTTGTGGATGGGTCGATATCTATACTTGGTCATTAAACTACCAGTACCCAGAAAAGAACTTTGTCGAAGGCATCGATATTTATACGATGGGAACTATACGGGCAGAATTTTTATTTCCGCCATATAGTTGGTCGCTAAACTATCAGTACCTTTTGTGGATGGAAGGGGTGATGTCGAAACAACTATACGACCGCAACTATACGGCCGAAATTTTTATTCCCATCGTATAGTTGGTTGTTAAACCTTATGTGTCCACCAAAAATTTCCCGCTTCTTCGAGGATTCTTTATTAATCTGAAACTTAACGAAATATCAAGTTTTGACAAAAAATGAGAGCTTAAATTTCTGACCAATATTTGCATTATCAATCTTCCTTTTTCTTCGCTAGAGCTTCAAATGTTCCTTATTTAACACAAGCTCAATTAAAACTTTAATTAAAAATTTAAAAACATACTTAAACATTTACTTCGCATGGGTTGCCTCCCATGAAGCGCTCTTTTATGGTCAATAGCTTGACCGTAGTGTTGCTCATTTCGTCTCGAGTCCATTCTTCTTGTAGTTGCCATCCCTTGTATATCTTTACTTAATCAGCTCTTCTGGGTTGATCACTTGTATGGTGACTGCACTTATATCTTTTTTTAACACCCATGAAAGAGAGGGCGTTTTTCCTTGGAGCTTCACTGCTCTTGATGAATAGGCTTCTTCAACTATATAAGGGCCTTCCCACTTCGATCTGAGCTTCCCTAGAAACAACTTAAGACGAGAATTATAGAGCAGCACTTTGTCTCCACTTTTAAAGGTCTTATTTTCTATTTTTCTATCCTGCTATCTTTTCACTTTTTCTTTAAACAATCTAGAATTCTCATAGGCCTCACTTCTAAACTCATCTAAAGCATGAATATCTAATAAATGTTTTTCTCCTTCTACTTTAAGATCATAGTTTAGGTTCTTGATTGCCCAAAAAGCTTTGTGTTCCAATTCTAAAGGTAAATGGCATGCCTTACCGTATACCATCTTATAAGGTGTCATACCCATTGGATTTTTAAACGCAGTACGGTATGACCATAGAGTGTCATTTAAATTGTATGACCAATCTTTTCTTGATTTGTCCACCGTCTTCTCGAGTATGGTCTTTAATTCTCTATTGGAGAGTTCCACTTGACCACTCGTTTGAGGATGATATGGTGAAGCAACATGGTGAGTTACTCCATATTTGCTGAGGATTTTCTTGAAAGTTCCTTTCATAAAATGAGGACCACCATCAGTGATTAAGAATCTAGGAACTCCAAACCTAGGGAATATTGCATCCTTGATCATATTCACTAAGGCGGTTGCATCTGCATGGCTTGTTCGAATAGCTTCAACCCATTTAGTAAAATAATCGACAGCAACAATAATATGAGTATAACCATTTGATTCTATAAAAGGTCCCATATAATCCATTCCCCATACATCAAAGGGTTCGATTATAAGACAATAATTCATTGCCATTTCTTGTCTCCTACCTATATTACCTCTTCTTTGGCAAGCATCGCAGTGTTCTACATACCTATGTGCGTCCTTGAGCAAGGTAGGCCAATAGAATCCGGATTCAAGTACCTTTGCTGCATGATGTAATCCATACGGGTTGTCATGACAAGCTTGCAAAATTGCATTCATTTCCGTCAGGTCCATGACGATATATATACGGATCATCCCAAAAGTAATATTTAAGATCATTAAAGAATTTCATTCTTTGATTTCTTGTCATACCAGGAGGTATAAATTTTATTGCGAGATAGTTAGCATAATCCGCATACCAAGGATCAGCAATTTTAACATTTGCTAAATATTCTCCTGAAAATGACTCATTTATAGGTACGGGGTTAGTAATTATTCCCTTCATCCTAAAGAGATGATCTGCTACCGGATTATCCTTACCCCTCCAATCTACTATTTGAAATCATATTCTTGTAATAATAGAACCCACCTATTCAACATGGGCTTCGCATCCTTTTTCGCAAGGAGGTGACGCAAATCTTGGTGATCCGTATGAACTATTACTTTAGAATTAATGATGTAAGATCTAAATTTGTCACAAGCAAAAACTATAGCTAGGAACTCTTTTTCTGTAGTAGCATAATTTTTTGAATCTTATTAAGAGGTCTACTAGCATAATAAATAACATATAAGTTCTTTCCGTCTCGCTGTCCTGCACAGCCCCTAAAGCATAGTTACTAGCATCACACATGATTTCGAAAGGTTCATCCCATTTTGGAGATTGCATGATGGGTGCTGAAACTAATTTGTTTTTAAGGTTCTCAAAAGCTGCAATGCAGTTATGATCTAAGTAGAATGGAGTTTCTTTCTCAAGAAGATTGGTGAGAGGCATAGCTATTTTAGCAAAATCTTTTATAAAACGCTTATAAAAACCTACACGTCCCAGAAACATTTTTATGTTTTTTATGCCATGAGGTATTGGAAGATTTTCTATAGCATTTATATTAGTTTTATCTATTTTTATACGCTTCTCCGAAACCTTATGCCTAAAAATTTTACCTTCTCTTTCCATGAAACGACATTGTTCCCAAGTCAAAACCAAATTTGATTGCCTGCATCTCTACAAAACTTTGGTTAGATTGAAGAGGCAATTATCAAAGGTTGTTCCACAAACAACAAAATCATTTGTTAGAACTTCCATAGTCTTCTCAACAAAATCATCAAAAATCTTTAGAACAAATTCTTGAAAAGTTGCTGCTACATTACATAAGTCAAATGGAATTAATCTATAATCATATGTGCCATAAGGGCAAGTGAAAGTTTTTTCTCTTGATCTTTCGGTTGTATTGCAATTTGAGAATATCCAGAATAACCATCAAGGAAACAATAATAAGAATTATTACTAAGTCTTTCTAGAATTTTATCCATGAATGGTATAGGTTTATGATTTTTCTGTGTTTCGTGGTTTAGCTTCCTAAAATCAATGCACATACGATATCCTACAATGGTCCTTACAAGAACTAGCTCACCATCCTCATTCATAGCAGCATCAAGACCACCTTGTCTTGGTACGCAATGAGATGGGCTAACGCACTTACTGTAAGAAATAGGATATATTATGCCAGCATCTAATAAGCGTATAACCTGTTTTCTTACTACATCCTTCATTTTCGGATAAAGCCCTCTTTGTGTATGATACGTCCATTTTGCATCACTATTCTATGTCTTAATTCACTATTATTCATTGATATATTTCATATTGAGAGGTGATACTTATGTTATTTCATCTGTTTTTGCATGGTTGATGACTTTTGGAGCATGGACCGCTGCAGTCAGGATTCTGATGGAAAAGGTGATGTTTGGAGGCAAAATTCGCGAAGATCAGAAAATATGGGAAAATATACGGAAAATCCCATTTTTCTAGAAGACTAAGGATGCTAGAAGATGGAGTGGAGGTGGGCCACAGGGGGCCCACACCACCCCATGGCACGGGCAGGCCCAGGCCACGCCTGGAGGTGGTGTGGCCGCCCTGGCCCACTCCAGCCTCTCCCCTCTAGCGTATATCATCCCCACGAAACCCTAAGACTTGGGGAGCGACGATAGAAAGATTCCGCCGATTCTGCGGGGCGAAAAACACCGAGAGAGAAAGATCTCTCCGGCAGACAGATTTCTGCTGGGGAAATTCCTTCCCGGAGAGGGAAGATCGTCGCCATCAACACCACCATCAAGATGGACTTCATCGGGATCTTCATCATCATCATCACCACCATCATCACCATCAACACCCTCATCACCATCTCCATATTGCTGTAACAATTGGTTGAATCTTGCTATAGTTCATAGGGGAAACTTTCCCGGTGTTGATTACTCTTTGTAGTTGATGCTATTGAGTGAACCATTGAATTACTGTTTATGTTCAGATTTTTATACATCATTATTCCATCTCTGATCATGATCCATATGATGTCTTGTGAGTAGTTCGTTTTGTTCTTGAGGACATGGGAGAAGTCTTGTTGTTAGTAGTGGAGTTGTGTTGAGAAAGATTCAATAGATTGTTATTTAAGTTGTGGTGTACTTCTTCTAGTGGTTTCATGTGAACGTCGACTACATGACACTTCACCTATATGGGCCTAGGGGAATGCATTGTGTATTTGGCTACTAATCATAGGGGTTGCCGGAGTGATAGAAACCTGAACCCCCGTTAGAAAACCATTGCACAAGGGACGTAAGGGTCTTAGAGTTTAAAGCTGTGGTTAGGTTTTACCTTAATTACTTTCTTGTACTTACGGATGTTTGCAAGGGGTATAATCACAAGTATGTATTAGTCTTGGATGGGGCGGTACATTAGCACAGGTTCACCCACACAACACTCAGCAAGCTAAAGAAGATTAATCGACTATATGAAGCGACAGCACTTGACAGTCTTCCCATGTGTCCTCGAGAACGTTTGGTCATCTATAGAAATACAACCGACTTGTCCTTTGCTGCATAAAGGATTGGGCCACTTGTTGTATTTATTCCTACTGTCTTTTATTTACTCGTACTTTGTTTACTTGCTTTATCGAAAACCCCTAAAAATACGTTTGCTAAGTATTTGCAGAGAATTCCTGATCCATACCACTAGCCAGCACCTTCGGCTCCTCATTGGGTTCGACACTCTTACTTATCGAAAATACTGCGATACACCCCTATACTTGCGGGTCATCAAGACTATTTTCTGGCGTTGTTACCGGGGAGTGAAGCGCTATTGGAGAGTGGAACTGGTAAAGGAAACTTCTACTGTGAGTATTGTTTACTTCTGCTAGTTTCTTTATTTTTGTTATGGATAATTCGCTGAGTTTCTTATTTGGTAATGCTACTACCACTGCTAAGGTAGTAGATAAGCCACCACTTGCTGAGAATGATGTTTTCAAAATACCTACAAGAATTATTGATCATGTTATGGATAACTACTATGTTGGGGATGGAACTGTCCATCCCGGTAATCATTTACTCTTTATACACGAATTATGCGGGTTGTTGAAGTGTGTAGGTATTACTACAGATCAAGTTAAGAAGATGTTATTCTCATTATCACTGAAAGGAAGAGGTGAGGAATGGTATAAGCTGCTGAAGAATGGTCAAGCTCTGGAATGGGAGGAAATAGTGCCTCTCTTTTATTCAAAGTTTTCTCCTCCTAGTGAGATTCATAAAGGTCGGAATCAAATATACAACTTTTGGCCTCTTGATGGAGAGAGTACGGCTCAAGCTTGGGGGAGATTGAAGTTACTAATGCTCAAATGTCCCATTCATGAGCTCCCCAACAATATTATTATCAACAACTTTTATGCAAGGCTCCCTCTACATGACAAGGATTTATTGGATGCTTCTTGTGCTGGATCATTCACTCGCATGGAAGAAGAAGTTAAATGGGACCTTCTAGATCGTATTCAAGACAATGCTGAAGCTTGGGAGAGTGACAAAGGTAGAAAGTCAGGTATAAATTATGATTATGAATGCATTGAATCTTTTATGGGAACTGATGACTTTCAAAATATTAAAAATTCTTATGGTCTAGACTCTCAAGCTATTGCTTCTTATTTTAAGGCTTTTGCTTCCTACATTGAAGTGCCTAAAAAGAAGTGGAATAAGTATCATGAACCTTATAAAGATATTGCTAAGAGTGTTCCTACAAGAAATACTGAAGTTTATACTGCTAATCATGTTTTACCTAAACCTTATATTGAGAAAATGCATTTCCCAGTTAAGGTAAAGGAACATTCTATGATGGCTAGTATGGTAGATGAAAGTATGAATAAAGCTGTTGAACCTGATAAAAAAATGGTTGATGAACCTATAATAGCAAATGTGAAAGACTTTGTCGCTAAATATGAAAAAGAGGGACACAATATCCTTTGCAAGGATACCTCTAATATTGTTTCACATAGTAGTGTTATGAGAGCTAGTATTCCTGTGTTTTCTGTTAGAATAAGTGATCAGTGCTATGATGGTCCTTGTGATAGCTATATTGTTAAGTTTATGCATGATACTGAAAGTTATTATGAGAGAGGGAAAAGTATTCTTATGCATCTCATTAATATCAAGTTTCCTCGTTTTATGCTGAAAGTTTTTATGTCGCACTTCTTTTGCCTTCTTATGCAAGTTGCCTTTGGTTTCAACAACTTGTTTGATTACAAAATTCCCTTGCATAGGAAGTGGGTTAGACTTAAATGAGTGTGTGTTTTTGCTTCTTAATGCTCTCTTTCACTTCAAATCATATCCCTATGAGAGCTTCTTCAAAATTGTCATGCCCATCTTAATGGCTATAAAGAAAGAGCTTTATGGGAGACAACCCAATTTGTTTTTGCTTTTAGTTTGTTTTTGTTTCTTTGAGTCTTGGAAGTTATTACTTCGGTAATAAACACTCTTTATCCGTTTTGTTTGGTTTTTGTGTCAAGATCAACTTCTAATGAGAGAGAAGTAAGATTTGGGGAAGTTGCTGTCCCGAAACAGATTTTTGTGCTTCACCATAAAAAATCGTGAGAGATCTCTGTATGTTGGATTGAGCTGTATTTTTTGTGCTTCTGCCCCAAGTTGTTATCTAACTTTCGTTTAGTTTTTCACTTTTTGATTTGAGCAACAGAAGATTTTCGAAAAATTTGATCTTTACATGCTGGTCTATTTTGACAGATTTTGCCACTCTTGCATTTGCTTCTTTATTCGATTTCCTTTTTGAATTATTTTTAGGTTTTCGGAAGGAGTTGTTACAGTAGCTTTAGTTGTGATGGTTTTCAGTTGAAGTTGGACCCAAAAGGGTTTTATCACTTCACTTTTACTAATGTTGCTAATGAGAACTGTGTGAAGTTTTGTGTGAAAGAAATTTCCAGGAAGTGGAGATAATAGTGTAATAAGGAAGAGAAGGATTTTATGACTCAAGTAATAAGTATATGAAGATGAAGATACCGATGATTCAAGTGGTGATTCCGGAAGAATCCACTAAATACAAAATTCAGGGACCTGCAGAGTCCGTGTTCAACTAGGGAACAGTTCTGGTAAGAAAAGTTCCACGAAAATACAATCCAACCATATTTTTTGCAGTTTTCAGTCAATAAGGAGAGCTACGAAGCGAAAAAGGGACGGAAACAGGCCACTGGGGGGCCCACACCACCCCATGGCGTGGGCCCACCACTGGCCACGCCACCAGGTGGTGAGGCCACCCAGGACTCCGCCTCCGACTCGTTTTCTCCCAGTACCTTCCTTTTGATGTGAAACTCCGTAATATATAACCCCCCGGATCTTCTGAGGTTCGTATATCGTGTTTTAGTCGTGTTTTTGTTTCGATCTGTTTCTGCCAGGACATACTCTTTAAAGGTTTAGAAGCACAATGGTGTCCGCCAAGGATAAAGGGAAGAAGCCTATGGAGGAAGACCTCCAAGACCCCAAACAGGGGCTGATACCTTTTGTTACTTGCCCTGCATCAACGGAAGCTCTACGAGTCACTAAGGAGTTCCCTGATAAGTACCGAGACTTGCAGAGGAAGGTGGACATGCTTCAATGGGAGAATAATAGGCTTCGCAAGATGCTGGAAGATTACCTTACGTCAACTAAGAAAATATTACCACCACCACCTATGGAGTAATTCGTCATCAGGTTTGGCATCCCCTTGGTTTGTTCCAAGCTTGGGGGAGTGCCGCGGTATCATATCACTATCTTCTATCTTTTTACCTTATTAGTAGAGTCATATCATGAATAGTGGAGTTATTTTGTAGTATGGTTTGCATTATGGAAGTGCCCCCTCTCTTGTTAGATATGTATCCCTTGGTGTGAGTTTCCGTTATGGAATATTAATGAGAAGTTTGATCATTCACTCTTTCGCATAGCTTATGTTAGTTTTCAATTCATGGTTATATGATTGATCTTGTTGTTAGTATTGGTATCACTCTGGGATCATTGGGTTAATTTAGTTGGTTTTGGCAAACCTGGCTCGGTCAGTAGCAACACCTTTTTGAGAGTTGAAAAGAAAAAGATAGAAGTACTCTAGAGAAAAATAATTTCATCATCTTTCTTTCTTGGTTTGCTCATAAGTTTAGTATTCTCTAGTTAAGATCTTTTGTGCTTCCAAGGAAGATTGCATGTTTGTCTTTATCACTTGTATGTTTGTTTGTTTCCTTCAACTCTTGTACTTGCTACCCAGCCTTGCTAGCCAAAAACCTGTACTGAGAGGGTATTCTTCTCGTGCATCCACTCCTTTAAACCAAAACCTTTGCCATTTGTGTCCACCATACCTACCTAGTAGCATTATTTCTATTCCAAGTAAATTCTTGTTTTATCTACCTCCCAGATTAAACTTGTTATGTGAAAATTAGTGATTAAAGCTCTCACGAACTTGATGGCACACTTTACTTTCCTGCATTTAATAAACTTGAACCATTGGGTCCTTCTTTGTTGCGTATATGCTTGCGCTTTATGAGTTGAAGTTAGCCGAACCATGTATCATGGGGACCGCTTTCAACACTTCATTGGTACTTGTACCTAGTTGATATCATGTTCTTTTGCTTATGGATCCCGGCGGTGTGAAATAAAAGTGGAACTTGTAAGATCATGGAGTTTATATGTGTGTTAGAGAAACGCCTGGGCCACTAGCCTAATCCATGCCTAATCATGGTGGAAACTTGTAGCATAACTATAGTGAGCATTCTATGAAGCATCCTCAATAAAAACCTATGCAAATAGCAAATAAAAAGATCGCTGAGATGCTCACTGTCTGCTTGCCTTGTCATTTTGATTATGGGATAACTCATGTGTCATGTGCAAGGGGTACCCCATTGGCGGTTCTCAATAATACGCATATGTTTACAATGACAAGAGCTTTCTCGTGACTGAAGTTGAGTAGCATGAGGATCGGTACTCATAAGTAAGGGGCATGAGATTTCAACTTATAACTTGTCAAGCATATCCTCTTAGTTGTGTCACTTTAACCTTAACCACCAAAATATGCCTATGACAGGGGCAATCAGAGCTGAAAGCTAGTAAGTATCATAATTTTTGGGAGCTCTTTATGAGACTTGCAATCCCTGCTTCCCTCTGTGAAGGGCCTTTCTTTTACTTTGTAGTTGAGTCAGTAAACCTATTCCCTTCTATCTCAGCAAGTATTTTGAGTTGATGTGTTTCATTCATTCATATGATGATTTATTCATTCATGTCTCTTATGTTCCTTGTTTTGCACATTGCTCTTATCTTGATGTTTAATACTTTGAAAGCTATCATTGAAAAACTAGCTATTTGTGAACTCCAGCAAATTATCAACTATTCTTCGACCAAGAGCTAAGTTTGCCATTACCAATTATGATTTACTCTATGTATCTTTATTGTGTTTCCTTTACTCATTGCAAGTTGAGTTATATAATAGTGAGTTGTCCTCTATTATGATCTATGTATTTGATGAATGTGATGCTTCTTGTCCATATTCTTTTATCGACTCTTCACTCCATAAACCTGAGGTCATGTTTATTGAGCTCAGTTTCACTTGGGGACAAGCGAAGTCTAAGCTTGGGGGGAGTTGATACGTCCATTTTGCATCACTATTCTATGTCTTAATTCAGTATTATTCATTGATATATTTCGTATTGAGAGGTGATACTTATGTTATTTCATCTGTTTTTGCATGGTTGATGACTTTTGGAGCATGGACCGCTGCAGTCAGGATTCTGATGGAAAAGGTGCTGTTTGGAGGCAAAATTCGCGAAGATCAGAAAATCCGGGAAAATATACGGAAAATCCTATTTTTCCAGAAGACTAAGGATGCCAGAAGATGGAGTGGAGGTGGGCCACAGGGGGCCCACACCACCCCATGGCGCGGGCAGGCCCAGGCCGCGCCTGGAGGTGGTGTGGCCGCCCTCGCCCACTCCAGCCTCTCCCCTCTGGCGTATATCATCCCCACGAAACCCTAAGACTTGGGGAGCGACGACAGAAAGATTCCGCCGCCTCTGCGGGGCGAAAAACACCGAGAGAGAAAGATCTCTCTGGTAGACAGATTTCTGCCGGGGGAATTCCTTCCCGGAGAGGGAAGATCGTCGCCATCAACACCACCATCAAGCTGGACTTCATCAGGATCATCATCATCATAATCATCACCATCATCACGATCAGCACCCTCATCACCATCTCCATATTGTTGTAACAATTGGTTGAATCTTGCTATAGTTCATAGGGGAAACTTTCCTGGTGTTGATTACTCTTTGTAGTTGATGCTATTGAGTGAACCATTGAATTATTGTTTATGTTCAGATTGTTATACATCATTATTCCATCTCTGATCATGATCCATATGATGTCTTGTGAGTAGTTAGTTTTGTTCTTGAGGACATGGGAGACGTCTTGTTGTTGGTGGTGGAGTTGTGTTGAGAAAGATTCAGTAGATTGTAATTTAAGTTGTGGTGTACTTCTTCTAGTGGTGTCATGTGAACGTCGACTACATGACACTTCACCTATATGGGCCAAGGGGAATGCATTATGTATTTGGCTACTAATTGTAGGGGTTGCCAGAGTGATAGAAACATGAACCCCCGTTAGGAAACCATTGCACAAGGGACGTAAGGGTCTTAGAGTTTAAAGCTGTGGTTAGGTTTTACCTTAATTACTTTCTTGTACTTACGGATGTTTGCAAGGGGTATAATCACAAGTATGTATTAGTCTTGGATGGGGCGGTACATTAGCACAGGTTCACCCACACAACACTTAGCAAGCTAACGAAGATTAATCGACTATATGAAGCGAAAGCACTTGACAGTCTTCCCATGTGTCCTCGAGAACGTTTGGTCATCTATAGAAATACAACCGGCTTGTCCTTTGCTGCATAAAGGATTGGGCCACTTGTTGTATTTATTCCTACTGTCTTTTATTTACTCGTACTTTGTTTACTTGCTTTATCGAAAACCCCTAAAAATCCGTTTGCTAAGTATTTGCAGAGAATTCCTGATCCAAACCACTAGCCAGCATCTTCTGCTCCTCGTTGGGTTCGACACTCTTACTTATCGAAAATACTGCAATACACCCCCTATACTTGTGGGTCATCAGTGTATCAACTACAGGTTCAACATCATCAAGCATGGTAATCTTATGTGTTATAATAGGTGGATCTATTCCTTTAATATCACTTAGAGTATATCCAAAGGCTTCACAATGCTTAACCAAGACCGAAATGCGTTTATTTGTTTCATTTTATGATATATTTTTGGTAATAATAAAAGGCCATTTATTTTCATTATCTAAAAAATCATACCTCATATCGTTTGGAAGTTTTTTCAATTCAATTAGCAGAGGTTCTTCATCTCCTTTTCTTACCACTTCTTCATAGTCATGTGGATTTTGTGCTTTCGGAACTGAATTAATGTAATCATCCATGTCTTCTCTCTCCTCATCACCCGGTGCTTCCTCCAAATTAATTAGGCTCCTCTCTAATTCATCTTGTGGAGTACTGAAATGAATTGCGGCCATCTCGGCAATCGTTTTCTCTTCCTTGATATCTTCCACTTCATATGGCCTCTTCTCTTGTTTGGCAAAGTGGAATGCCATTTCCTCTTCTCCAAACATCAGTGAAATAGTTTCCTTCTTATTAACAACTCGAGCTTTGGTTATGAAAACAAAAGGCCTACCTAAAAGAATAGGACAAAAAGAATCTCAAGGCATGTCAACAATATGAAAATCAAGGGGGTACATGAGTGATCAAATAAAGACATAGATGTTTCTGATAACCCCTTTCGGTTTTATATTAGTTCTATTAGACAATTTAATAGTAGTGTCTACCATTTCCACATCTAGATTATTTAAATTATAGCAAAGTTCTTCATAAAGTGATGAAGGCATAATATTTATAGTGGAAATCGGCTCACAAATTCCGTATAAGAAAGTTTCTCCACAATATATAGGAGTCATAGGTTTAGAAGTTCCGTTGCCTCATACCTTACCTTCAATGAATTCTGAGGTTTCAAAGTCTAGCATAACCACTTCATTATCCACTGTTCATGCTTCCATAAGATCCTTCAATATAACATTTTTTATATTGGTAGCTTCGGGGTTCTTTTCTGGTTTCTTTAATCTTCTCTTTATTTATTCTTCCTCTTTTTTCTTTTTCTTGGTATTATCTTGAATAGGTGTAGAGGAGAACTCTTCCATTAGAGCTCTTGCACGCCTTTTTCTTCGAGGGGTGTATGGGGTTCCTATTCTGTAGGTACCTGTAAATGCCCTACATAATTCTCAATAATTTTCTTTACTGAGTAAGAATCAATACCCAGGGTTTTAATAATCACACAAGTCCTTTCATCTGCAGGGAAATTGTTAACAGAAGCATATTCAGAAAAACTATTTTTAATGTTCTCCTCATTTTTAAGATTTTCTGTTGCCTCCCTCATTTTCATTATTAATTTCCAAGCTTCATCATAGGTATAAGATAGAAAACTATCATTAGAAGCGGTGTCTAAATTCATTCTATTTTGATTATAAAGCCCACCATAAAAAGTGTGAGTGATTAACTAATTAGGAAAACGATGATGGGGGCAATTATCTAGATAGCTCTTGTACCTTAGATACTCTTCATACAAACCCTCGTCAGGATTATTTTTGAAACTGATAATAATACCTCTCATCCTGTGAGCTTTGCTTTCTGAGTAATATTTTGATAAAACATTGGTCATCAATTCCGTCCAAGTCCTTGGTGCTTCCGCACAAAAAGATCTATACCAGTTACAAACATTATTAGAGAGAGTTTCTCTAAACAACTAGGTTTTAACCATATCAAGATTACAGTCGTCGAATATAAAGGAACTGAGAACGTCTTCAAAGAACTGTCAGTGTGCATATGGACTCTCTTCATTGGTTCCCGTAAAAAAGTTAGAGTGCAGTAGTTCAAATAATAAAGGGTGGATCTCAATTCCATCCGGTTTTACGCTTTTATTGAAAGTTACAAAAGCGTCCATGGGCGAACCCATTTTCGTTACTGCCTCAAGCTGGATTAAATGCTGAGTGTTGTCCATTATTGCGGTCCTGCAACTTAAATTAAAAATTATAACAATGAAAGTAAATAACTAAAAGTAAAGTGACTTATAGCGTTAAGCTCCCCAGCAATGGCGCCAGAAAATAGCTTGATGACTACAAGAGCATAGATCGTTTGTAGCTAGTTTCGAAATAAATATATCGATCCCACAAGGAGCAGTAGGCGAAAGACTAAAATGCTTTTAACTAAAACTAAACGAATTACTTAAGGAATAACTTTCAGATGCAAGAAAAGTAGAGTTGTTTTCGGTTTTTGATTGAATGAAGCAATTAAAGTAAGAATCGCGTATGTAAAAGAACTTGGAACTGCAATAGGGAAAAATGCGTTCTCAGGGAGTGGTGGATAC
Source organism: Avena eriantha (assembly GCA_910589775.1). Lineage (NCBI taxonomy): Eukaryota > Viridiplantae > Streptophyta > Magnoliopsida > Poales > Poaceae > Avena > Avena eriantha. The sequence goes on from OU342743.1 coordinate 361,151,377, forward strand.
ACCACTAGCAATTTAGACTAAGCAATCAAGATTATTATAACAAATATTCTCATGATATGTATGTATGTATGTGGGAGGAGCTCCATATATGGACAAATAGGCAGCAACAACTGCTCACATCATCCTTCATAACCACAGCTGACAGATAAATGACATCAATCGTATTATCCCGCTATTAAGGGATTTATCCCGTGGCATGGACATGGGTTTATGAGTTCTCCTTATTTCCTCGAGTTAGTACATAAAGAATGACAACATCTTTATAGTCACAGTAAGTGATATCATCCCTCCATCTAGCAACAAGTAATCCCCTTCATCATGTCCCCATATGAGACAAATATTAAGGAGGTGCACAACTCCTAACATCAAGATGAAGACAATTAACACATTCACATAATGATGTATAACATAATAATCTTTATATTATCTCAATCATATGCTAGGGTTTCTCCATCTACCCAAGAACTAATGATCTACCCAAACATGGAGGCAATCAACATCATAGCAATGGTAATGGAATCAATTGTAAATGAATAGTTCTTGTATAAATCCACAACGAGTATGGAAATTACAACAAGATCTAGATGGGTGAAGATGGGATGGATGGAGATGATGGTGGTGCAGCATTTGATGAAGATGAAGATTGATGCCTTGTCCTCCCAGATCTGTGTAGGGCGAAGATGGATCCCTTGGGCAAGTTCCCCCTCCAAATGCCTTCCGGAGGTGAGGTTTCAGCGATTTCTGGGTGTTCTGTATGTCGTCTCCCTGATCCAGTTGAACAGGGTGAAACTATTTGAGGAGGTGGTGGCGACGCCAACTATACGACCGCAACTATACGGTCGGAAAAGTATTCTGATTGTATAGTTGGTCGTTAAACTCTGTGGATGCCTTGGTTGCTTCGGGTTTTCTTCTGGTGTTATTGATATTTCCCAAATAAGCGATTTACATTGTTTTTGACTCCTTTTATCCCTAGTACAACTGCTCCAAGGATTGTGTCCATTGTATCCATCATCTATCCTGATCCTGGTGAAAATAGACATAAAATGTGCGCGCGAACACCGTAAAATAAAAAGATCCTACAACTACAATGCAAAATAATAATATAAAACATGATGCAACTATGCACTCATCAGTACTCATCGTGTCACCGTCATCCTCGTCACACCACACCTCCACCGACCCTCCTTATCCACCACGAGGTCGATTCCCCCTTCGTGAACCCTAGCCCCAATCCTCCAGAGCGCCACAACCTTCTTCCCCACTTCTGCTGAACTAGCCCCATCTCTGAACCCTCATGTCTCCTTGTTGCTAGGGACAAAAGCAAGTCGAGGTACGCATGATCGTCGCCTCCCAGTCATTTGCCTCTCCCTAGAAGCTCATCGGAGGAGCCGGAGAAGCCGCAAATTCCCCCACTTCTTCCTATCCATGCCGAGCACGCCGGCGAAGTACACCGTTGTCGTCGTCATCTCCTGCCGCCCCCAGCCCTGATTCCTATGGGAATCGGCGGACGTGAGCTCCCCGTCCTTTCCCCCTCCTTGGTGCATCCTCTCCACCGCCATGTGCTCGCCCTATCGCCAGTTTTCCCTAGTTGCGCGCCGCCACACGCACGCAGACAGTAGAAGCACCAATTCTGTCGTGAGCCCCTGTTCCTGTCATAGTTCCGGCCGCTGCAGCGCTTCCCCACCCATGCACCCTGAACGAGAATTGTAGTCAGATGTCCCCTCTGTGATTTTTGTTTTTGTGGCTTGGCCTAAATCTTGATGGTTGCGTTGCCATCATCACCAGTAGGAGCCAATCTCGCTGGAAAGGACTGTTGATAGGTTCAGATCCGTCAGTTAGCGCTGGCACTTTTGCAAAAAAAACACCCTACATGTTTATGTCGATTAGACACGCGTCCCTGAGAGCCCCACGTGCCAACGCCACAGCCAACCACGTGCCCGGTGGCCCCTCCCCGCTTGCAGGCCAACTTGTCGGTCTCGTTGGGTAGAAAACTCCCAAGTGAGAAAACTTCAGATTCCAATATAAATAAAATTCTAGAAAAATTGATAAAACTAAATAAATGCATATCTTTTTAAATAATATGAATTTGGTAAAACTTATAATATGAAATATGATTCAAATTCAAAAATGAATTCAACAATATTTGTAGATTTTCCCATATTTGAGTCTAACTAGTCAAACCTGTGACTTTTGACCCGATTTTAATTATTTTGCAATTAAATATTATTTTAAATCCATAAATTCAAATAATACATATGATATATGTTTTATGATTAGAAAAATTCTAGGAATTCAAATAACCATCCAAAATATTTTTTGAGAAATTTAAAATTTCGAAATTATTTAAATGCCAATAAATGCCTTTTCTTAATAAATTCATAAATTTAATTCTGTAATTCCAAATTCAACAAATAATATGTCTAAATCGATCATCACGACGAGCCCGTTCTAAATATGAATTACATGACATGAATTGAAGCATACATCATATAAATATTAAGAAAACAACAAGGAATGTGCAAGTAAACTTGACTAAATAAATACTAAAAATGCTTATTTCTTGTTTCCACAACTCACCTATGCCATGCTATGTTATGTTATCCCATGCAATTGTCCGTCATTCAATCATGGCATACCGTGTTTGCTTGTTGCATATGATTTATATGATTGTGCAATATATTTATTTTGGCCCTTGTGTGTTTGGTATTTATCCGGATAGACTATAAGCAAGAAGAATATCAGGAGCCTCAGGAGTATTACCCAGATCCTTCCTATTCTGCAACTAAACTTCCAGGCAAGCAATTCCCCATGCTTGCATACATATAGAACCTATGCCTCTAACTTATGCTTGCATCATTGAGTCATGATTGCATTAAATTGAATCCCAAGTATTACATAGCCTTTACTTTTAAACCCCACCGAAGCTTGTATCCTCAATCCCATGATCCATTACTATAGGATTTTCTTGAGCCATGTGAGTCGTAGAATTGCATGTGCAGGGTCTGTGCGAGTCTGTGGATAATGAGGTATCTAAATAACTTAAACTACGTAGTAATGGGATAACTAAAGAAAGCGGCACCGGTGGGCAATAGCTATTATTTGGTTCTTCCATGCTCACTTGGATCCCATAGGACCCTGAGTACTTGATTTCCATTCCTTGACTATTCGCACTATCCACATTCAGGAGACTCGATGGATCCCCCTTCACCTGAGCTTGATTCGGACTTTATTTCTTGGGGCCACAAACTAGTTTGGGGCTTTATTACTATCTTGTACTTATGCCATGCTTTACTACTTTATTTACGTTACACATGGAGTGCCTATACTGTTTAGGAATGCATAATGTTTTCGCAATATCGACAAGCCGAGTCATAGTTTCGGGTTCCCAATAGTTATAGTCATTATCACAAGCCCTCGGTCCGTCTTGGAGCCGGCCAACTTTATTATGGGTAGCTTATTCGGGTGGCCCCCTGAAATAATGTATGAATCATGTGAATGCATTGTCGTGAGGCCTCGTTGCTTTTTTATTTGGTTCTTCCCGAGGTTGATCATGTGTGTGTTGCTATTTGTGCACCCCTACAGGGTAAATCTTTCTGAAAGTTGTGTTCGCTGTTATGGATGACTTGGAGCATAGTTTCTCGATCATAGACAAGCCTAACTAATGTACTGCCTTTAATTTGACTAAGACATGACTAGTAAATAGTGCAATACTCATGGAATGGTTAATAAAATTGCCAATGGATGGGATGTTCTTCCGCCTTCTCGTCGGTAAGCGAGAAGGAGGGCGAGCAATCTTTATTTATGTTGCCTAAATAAAATTTTCTTCTAATTAACGGGCGTCCATCCATCTCTAGTTGGGCGGATGTGTAGCGTGTCTCTATAGAACTATTTATCTATTATCTTTTGCTGCAATTGCGTCACCCCAGGTTGTTCCCTTTAGATGCATTAAGACTTGCTATGTACCCATAGGGTCTCACACGATAAATATTTGGTTTAGATGGATAGGTATACTCTTAGGAAGGTTACTGGGTCGATGAGACTGATGATGGTGGCGACGACCATCGGGTGAAGAGATTCCGTGGATGGAGATCCGTGAGATCTATGGGCGGTATGTTCTTATTTTCAGGGCATCTTATGCCAATTTGCTTCTTGTCCGTACTCGGATCTTGTTTTCCGCTTCCGCTTGATACTCTGATGTGTGATGTATGAGGATGTATCCTAAACTATTATCTCTATCTAGGATATTTTCATCTTGTCGTATGGTGTTGCATATTTCTATTTCTATTGTTTTTAGATGGTGTGGCTCTGATGCCTATTCTATGTCGCTGACATACATACTCATTTTTGTATGTTTTTGATCGTTTTACCTGTCGACTACGTCGGTCGCTCTTGTCCTGATGTTCTTGAAAGTGGGTATGGTGGTTGGCCGGTACTATGCCCTGCTCCGCTTCTATGGTCCTACATGTGGGTGGCCTTGGGCCTCCATGGTAGAATCCCTCATCCACTTTTGGGTTTATCTAGGCTTGTGCTAAGAGCGTAGGGTCCGAGGTATTACAATTGGTATCAGAGCCATTCCGCCCATTAGGGTCTCAGCCAAGATGGTCGTTGTTAGTCTAGAAAATATTTTGATAGCAATGTATACTAGGGAAAAACTAAACGTGAGAGTAAGACTGCTTCCATTTTTTCTTCTTACCCACCTAGCCACCCTTTTCTAGTAAGGAAGTGTAACATTTTCCATCCCCTTCTAAAAATTGAAACTAGGATTCACGTGTTTGTGGTTTCCGTAGTACCATAGGATGTGTGTGTTAATCCCTTGTCTATCTGTTGCATCCAACCTTGCTTCACAATCTGCCTTTGGTTATCAACTATTGGTATATTCCATACCGACATGCTTATTTGTAAACCGACGCGATCTATCCGACTCTTTGTAAACCTGTGCGATATGACTTACTCTTTCCTAACCGACGCAATCTTGTTAAGGGTGTTCTTCCTTCCTGCATGCTTTCACAGAATGTGGAGTTGCTAATATCTATCCATTAAGTGGTTTTGCACATCTAGTTGGTATTTTAATGCCGAAAAATGCAGAAAAAATTTATTTGATACATATGTGTTCCCACACTCCTTTTCAGTCAGGTGTGATACAATATTCACCTTCTTTATCGGCATGTTCAAATCATGCTAACTCGATATTTTGCTACCAGCGCTTCAATCTAGAGTTTTCACTTCATCTTCAATTATTTTTGGGCCAAATGCATAACTTGCGTAGATCCGATGCTTGCGATTGTAATTTGGTTCTCGGTATAGCTACATGACACCTATCATGAGTGGAATATGGTCAATGCTATCAATCTAATTCTCCAAATGATCGTGGTTATCTCTTGTGAATTGGAGTTGTATCATGATCATATCTAGGTCATATTCAAGTACCTTTGGCGAATCCAAAGATTTCTAAAGGCACTATGATGGATTATCATACATTTATCATTCTTCACATATTTTTGAACTCCATATCTACGAGGTCCTTTTTTATACAAGAGAATCTCATTCTTTAATTTATGATAGCTTTGCTTAATGTATGAGTTATCATTGCTTCTTTATCCAAGATCTCTTTATCTTTGCAACCGGTGATCCGATCAACAAGGTGAAGAAGTCGGTATCCTTTCTCTTCCAAAGGGTTAGATAATCTATTCTGCCAGTGCATCTCTTCAACATGAATCCATGCTCTTAGTGTTGATCTTTCGAAGAGTGTTGAGCTTAGAAAGTGTTTTGAGCATCTGTTTGTTTCTCTTTCCTCATGATCTCGGTATTCTTGGAATATCATGTTAAATTCGTGGTGCTATATATTGATGATATGCTTGCCTATTCTATATCAGTGGAAGAACATGAAGAACATATTTTCATACTCACAAGCTTTGACAACACCGCATCTGTGCAAAGTTCTCAAAGTGTAAATTTTGACCTTTATCGTCACGTATCTCGACCATGTCCTTCTGCTGAAGACAGTGTGATATGACCATTTTGCATCACTATTCTATATCATAATTTATTGTTATTCATTGATATATTTCATATTAAGAGATGATAATTATGTTATTTCGTCTGTTTTTGCATGGTTGATGACTTTTGGAGGATGGACTGCTGAAGTCAGGATTCTGATGGAAAAGGCACTGTTTGGAGGCAAAATTCGCGAAGATCACAAAATCCCAGAAAATATATGGAAAATTCTATTTTTCCAGAAGACGAAGGAAGCCAGAAGGGGGAGCGGAGATGGGACACAGGGGGCCCACACCACCTCCTGGCGTGGGTCACCCTAGGCCGCGCCACCAGGTGGTGTGGCCACACTGGCCCACCTCTGGCTCTGCTCTTTGGCGTATATAATCCTCCCGAAACCCTAAGACTCGGGGAGCGACCATAGAAAGGTTCCGCCGCCTCTGTGGGGCGGAAACTACAAAGAGAGAAAGGGCTCTCCGACAGGCAGAAATCTGTCGGGGAAATACCTTCCCAGAGAGGGGAGATCGTCGCCATTAACACCACCATCAAGATGGACTTCATCGGGATCATCATCATCATCACCACCACCATCATCTTCACCATCACCATCATCACCACTCCATACCTCTGTAACAATTGGGTTGAATCTTGCATAGTTCTTAAGGGAAACTTTCCCGGTGTTGATTACTTGTTGTAGTTGATGCTATTGAGTGGAACCATTGAATTATCGTTCATGTTCAGATTGTTACTTATCATTATTTCATCTTTGATCTTGATCCATATGATGTCTCGTGAGTAGTTTGTTTAGTTCTTGAGGACATGGGAGAAGTCATGTTGTTAGTAGTGGAATTGTGTTGAGAAAGATTCAATCGTTTGATATTTAAGTTGTGGTGTTATACTTCTAGTGGTGTCATGTGAACATCGACTACATGATACTTCACGTTTATGGGCCTAGGAGAATGCATTGTGTATTTGGCTACTAATCGTAGGGGTTGCCGGAGTGACAGAAACCTAAACCCCCGTTAGGAAACCTTTGCACAAGGGAGTGTAGGATCTCAAAGTTTAAGGTTGTGGTTAGTTTTTTATCTAAATTACTTTGTTGTAGTTGGGGATGCTTGCAAGGGGTATAATCACAAGTATGTATTAGTCCTAGGAAGGTCGATACATTAGCACAGGTTCACCCACACAACACTTATCAAAGTAAAGAAGATTAATCAACTATATGAAGCGAAAGCACTTGACGATATTCCCATGTGTCCTCGAGAACGCTTGGTCATCTTAAGTAATACAACCGGCTTGTCCTTTGCTAAAGAAAGGATTGGGCCACTTGTTGCATTTATTATTATTGTCTTTTATTTACTCGTACTTTATTTATCTGCATTATCGAAAACCCCTAAAAATCCGTTTGCTAAGTATTTACAGAGAATTCCTGCTCCAAGCCACTCATCAACACCTTCTGCTCCTTGTTGGGTTCGACACTCTTACTTATCGAAAATACTGCGATACACCTCCTATACTTGTGGGTCATCAAGACTATTTTGTAGTGCTGTTGCCGGGGAGTGAAGCGCTATTGAAGAGTGGAACTAGTAAAGGAAACTTCTATTGTGAGTATTGTTTATTTCTGTTAGTTACTTTATTTCAATATGGATAATTCACTTAGTTTCTTATTGCGTAATGCTACTACCAATTCTAAGGTAGTAGATGAACCTCCAACTGCTGAAAATGATACTTTTAAGATACCTACGAGAATTATTGATCGTGTTATGGATAACTACTATTTTAGAGATGGAATTGTCCATCCCAGTGATCATTTGCTCTTTATACACAAATTATGCGGGTTGTTCAAGTGTGCAGGTATTACCACAGATCAAGTCAAAAAGAAGTTATTCTTATTATCACTGAAAGGAAGAGCTGACGAATGGTATAAGCTCCTGAAGAATGGTCAAGCTCTTGAATGGGAGGAAGTTGTAGCTCTGTTTTATTCAAAATTTTATCCTCCTAGTGAGATTCACAAAGACCGGAATCAAATATACAACTTTTGGCCTCGTGATGGAGAGAGTATAGCTCAAGCTTGGGGGAGATTGAAGTTACTAATGCTCAAATGTCCTATTCATGAGCTTCCTAACAATATTATTATCAATAACTTTTATGCAAGACTTTCTCTTCATGATAAGCATCTATTGGATACTTCTTGTGCTGGATCATTTACACGGATGGAAGAAGAAGCTAAATGGGATCTTCTAGACTGTATTCAAGACAATGCTGAAGCATGGGAGAATGATAAAGGAAGGAAGTTAGGTATAAATTATGATTATGAATGCATTAAATCTTTTATGGGAACTGATGACTTTCATAATATTAGTAATGCTTATGGTCTTGATTCTCAAAGTATTGCAAATTATTTTATGGCTTTTGCTTCTTATATTGAAATTCCTAAAAAGAAATGGAATAAGTATCATGAGCCATATAAAGATATTGCTAATTGTGTTCCTGCAAGAGATACTGAAGTTTATACTGCTAAGCATATTTTGCCTGAACCTTACATTGAGAAAATGTATTTCCCAGTCAAGGTAAAGGAACATTCTATGATAGCTAGTATGGTTAATGAAAGTACAAATAAAGCTGTTGAACCTGATGAACAAATAGTTGTTAAACCTATAATAGCAAATGTAGAAGATGGACACACTATCCTCTGTAAGGATACTTCTAATACTGTTTCACAAAGTAGAGTTAGGAGAACTAGTGTCCCTGTCTTTTCTGTTAGAATAAGTGATCATTGCTACTATGGTTCATGTGATAGTTATATCGTTAAATTTATGCACGATCCTGAAAGTTATTATGAGAGAGGGAAAATTGTTCTTATGCATCTCAATAATATTAAGTTTCCTCGCTTTATGCTGAAAGTATTTATGTTGCACTTGTTTTGCCTTCCTATCTTAGCAGCCTCTGGTTTCAACAATTTATTTTCTTATAAAATTCCCTTGCATAGCAAGTGGGTTAGACTTAAACATGTGTATTTTTTTATTTATGCTCTCTTTTACTTCAATTCATATTCTTATGTGAGCATCATTGAAATTATGATGCCCATCGTAATGGCTATAAAGAAAGAGATTTTTGGGAGACAACCCAATATATTTTTGCTTTCAGTTTGTTTTTGTTTATTTGAGTCTTGGAAGTTATTGCCCTACAATAACCTCTTCTTATCCTTTTCTTTGATTTTTGTGTCAAGATCAGCCTCTAATGAGAGAGAAGTAATATTTGGGAAAGTTGCTGTCCCAAAACAGATTTTTGTGCTTCACTATAAAAAATCGCTAAAAAACCTAGAACATCGTACTGATCTGTAATTGTTTGTGTGCATGCCCCAGGTTATTATTTAACTATCGTTAGTTTTGCACTTTCTGATTTGAGCAATAGAAGATTTTCGAAAAAAATGATCTTTACCTGTGGGTCTGTTTTGATAGATTTTTGCCACTCTTGCATTTGCCTCTTAAATCGATTTCCTTTTTGAATTCCTTTTAGGCTTTCAGAAGGAATTGTTACAGTAGCTTATGTTTTGATGGATTTCAGTTGAAATCGAACTTCAAGGTTTATTACCTTGTATACACTAATGTTGCTAATGAGAATTGTGTGAAGTTTTGTGTGAAAGAAATTACTAGGTTGTAGGAAAAAATGGTGTAATAAGATGGTGAATGGTTAAAAGACTCGAGCAATATGTTTTTGAAGATGAAGATATTGATGTTATTCAAGTGGTGACTCCAGAAAAAATTATCAAAGACCAAATTCAGAAACCTGCAGAGTCCATTTTCGAATAGGTAACAGTTCTGGTAAGAAAAGGTCCTGGAAAAATCTGTCAATTTATATTTTTGCACCCCGTGGTGCGGGCCCACCTGGCCGCGCCACCAGGGGGTGTGGCCACCCCGGAGCCCGTCCCTGACCCATTTTCTCTCAGTACTTTCGTTTTGTTGTCAGACTTCGTGATATATAATCCCCTAGATCCCCCGAGGTTTGTATATCATGTTCTTGTCATGTTTTCGTTTCGATCTATTTCTGACAGGTAGAGTCTCAGTTTTGGAGCCACAATGTCTTCCTCTGGATCAGCCATGGAAGATTCCTCCGCGGGCATCATCAACCCGTACATGCGTGAGTTGAAGGTTCATCCCAAGGAGTTGCTGCTCGAAGATGGGAAGGTACAGATAAAAGAGGTTCAGGGCCCTAAAGGTGAAGGTAGTCTGGAGGACAGGATGGAAGCACTGGAGCAAGAAGTCTTTAGGTACAAGAAGATGGCAAAACGCGAAGTGGATATCGTCCATAAGATTAGTTCAGAACTCATCATTGAGCACCAGAAGGAGACGCTGAGCTTAAGGATGAAATTCTCTCACTCCAACGAACAACCAACCAACTACAAGAACAGCTCTACGACGTGCAAAATCAAAACTGTGAGTATGAGGTTAGGTTTAAACACATAAGTGATGCTGCTAGTTTCAGGATGTTGGAAACCAGGATGTCTTTTGTTGATGGGGAGCCCTTACCTTGGAAGTCGGACGATGAGGAGAGGACACCATCACCACTGAAGGGGTAATTCGTCATCAGGTTTTGGCATCCCTTGGTTTGTTCCAAGCTTGGGGGAGTGCCACGGTATCATATCATTATCTTTTATCTTTTTACCTTTTTAAGTAGAGTCATATCATGAATAGAGAAGTTATCATATAGGATGGTTTGCATTATGGAAGTATCTCTCCTCTCGTTAGTTATCTATGTATCCCTTGGTGTGAGTTGCCGTTATGGAATATTAATGAGAAGTTCTATCTTTTTTTTGCACATGTTATTTTAGTTTGCAATTTCTATTATATGATTGATCTTGTTGTTAGTATTGGTATCACTTTGGGATCATTAAGTAAATTTAGTTGGTTTTGGCAAACCTGGCTCAATAAGTAGCAACACTATTATGAGAATTGAATGAAAAAGATAAAAGTACTCTTAAGAAATATAATTTCATCATCTTTCTTTCTTGATTGGCTCATAAGCTTAGTATTCTCTAGTTAAGATCTTTTGTGCTTCCAAGGAAGATTGCATGTTTGTTTTTATCACTTGTATGTTTGTTTGTTTCCTTCAACTCTTATGCTTGCTACCCAGCCTTGCTAGCCAAAAACCTGTACTGAGAGGGAATGCTTCTCGTGCATCCAATCCTTAAACCAAAACCTATGCCATTTGTGTCCACCATACCTACCTATTAGCATTATTGCTATTCCAAGTAAATTCATGTTTTTATCTACCTTCCAAATTAAACTTGTTATGTGAAAATTAGTGATTAAATCTCTCAAGAACTTGATGGCACACTTTACTTTCTTGCACTTAATAAACTTGAACCATTGTGCCCATCTATGTTGCATATATGCTTGCATTTTGTAAGTTGTGAATTAGCAGAACCATGTTACCATGGGGAATGCTTTCAACATTGCACTTTATTTAGTTAATATCATGTTTTTTGCTTATGGATCCTAGCGGTGTGAAATGAAAGGGGAGCTTGTAAGGCTCATGGAGTTCGTATATGTGTTAGAGAAACGCCTAGGCGGCTAGTCTATGCCATGCCTAATCATGGTGGAAATGTGCATCATAACCATAGTGAGCAATCTGTGAAGCATCCTCAATAAAAAACCTATGCACATAGGAAAGAAAAAACCCTATGCAAATAGGAAATAAAAGGATCGCTAAGAAGCTCATTGTCTGCTTACCTTGTCATTTTCATATGGGAAAGCTTCCGTATCATCGGGCAAGGGGTACCCCGTTTGCAGTTCTCTATGATACACATGTACTTACAACGATAAGAACTTACCTGTGACTAAAGTTGAGTAGCATGAGGAACAGTACTCGTAAGCAAGGGGCATGAGATTTTCAGCTTATAACTTGCCAAGCATATCCTCATATTTTGTTCACTTTAACCTTAAACACCTAAATATGCTTATGATAGGGGTAATGAGAGATCAAAGCTAATAAGTACCATAATTTTTGGAAGCTCTTTATGAAACTTGAAATCCCTGCCTCCCTCTACGAAGGGCCTATCTTTTAATTTTTAGTTGAGTCAGTAAACCTATTCATTTCTATCTCAAGAAAGTATTTGAGTTGTTGTGTTTCATTCATTCATATGATGATTTATTCAGTCATGTTTCTTATGTTCCTTGTTTTTGACGCTACTCTTATCTTAGTGAATATTACTTTGAAAGCTATCATTGAAAACCCCATTATGTTTGAACTCCTGCAAATTGTTAACCATTCTTTGACCAAGAACAAAGTTTGCCATTACCAATTATGATTTACTTTGTGTATCTTTATTGTGTTTCCTTTACTTATTGCAAGTTAAGTTATATAATAGTCTTCTATTATGATTTGTGTATTGATGAATGTGATGCTTCTTGTCCGTATTCTTTTATCGACACTTCACTCCATAAACCTGAGGTCATGTTTATTGAGCTCAGTTTTCACTTGGGGACAAGCGAAGTCTAAGCTTGGGGGAGTTGATACGTCCATTTTGCATCACTATTCTATATCATAATTTACTGTTATTCATTGATATATTTCATATTAAGAGATGATACTTATGTTATTTCATCTGTTTTTGCATGGTTGATGACTTTTGGAGGATGGACCGCTAAAGTCAGGATTCTGACGAAAAAGGCACATTTTGGAGGCTAAATTCGCGAGGATCAGAAAATCCCAGAAAATATATGGAAAATTCAATTTTTCTAGAATACGAAGGAAGCCATAAGGTGGAGCGGAGATGGGCCACAGGGGGCCCACACCACCTCCTGGTGTGGGCCACCCTAGGTCGCGCCACCAGGTGGTGTGGCCACCCTACGCCACCTCTGGCTCTACACTTTGGCGTATATAATCCTCCTAAAACCCTAAGACTCGGGGAGCAACCACACAAAGGTTCCGCCGCCTCTGCGGGGCGGAAACTACAGAGAGAGAAAGAGCTCTCCGGCAGGCAGAAATCTGCCGGTGAAATTCCTTCCCAGGGAGGGGAGATCGTTTCCATCAACACCACCATCAAGATTGACTTCATCGGGATCATCATCCTCATCACCACCATCATCTCCACCAGCACCATCATCACCACTCCATACTGTTGTAACAATTGGGTTGAATCTTGCATATTTATTAGGGGAAACTTTCCCGGTGTTGATTACTTGTTGTAGTTAATGCTATTGAGTGGAACCATTGAATTATCATTCATGTTCAGATTGTTACTTATCATTATTTCATCTCTGATCTTGATCCATATGATGTCTCGTCAGTAGTTCGTTTAGTTCTTGAGGACATGGGAGGAGTCATGTTGTTAGTAGTGGAATTGTGTTGAGAAAGATTCAATGGTTTGATATTTAAGTTGTGGTGTTATTCTTCTAGTGGTGTCATGTGAACATCGACTACATGATACTTCACCTTTATGGGCCTAGGGGAATGCATTTTGTATTTGGCTACTAATCGTAGGGGTTGCCGGAGTGACATAAACCTGAACCCCCGTTAGGAAACCTTTGCACAAGGGAGTGTAGGATCTTAAAGTTTAAGGCTGTGGTTAGGTTTTTATCTTAATTAATTTATTGTAGTTGCGGATGCTTGCAAGGGGTATGATCACAAGTATGTATTAGTCCTAGGAAGGTTGGTACATTAGCACAGGTTCACCCACACAACACTTATCAAAATAAGAAGATTAATCAACTATATGAAGTGAAAGCACTTGATGATATTCCCATGTGTCCTCGAGAACGTTTGGTCATCTTAAGTAATACAACCGTCTTTTCCTTTGCTAAAGAAAGGATTGGGCCACTTGCTGCATTTATTATTATTGTTTTTTATTTACTCGTACTTTATTTATCTGCATTATCAAAAACCCCTAAAAATTCATTTGCTAAGTATTTACAGAGAATTCCTGCTCTAAGCCACTCGTCAACACCTTCTGCTCCTTGTTGGGTTCGACACTCGTACTTATGAAAATACTACGATACACCCCCTATACTTGTGGGTCATCACAGTGCTACAATTCTAGAATTATCAAATCAATTGTCAAACCTCACCCATCATCCGGTTTCAACCAACTCCGGAGGTTTTCCCTGTTTGGCAAGTTATCATCATCCTTCCGCTGAAGTTTTCCTCAAGAAAGCTAGACCTCTCTCAGATATTATTAAGAAGGACAAGAAATTTTATTGGACTTCCACACATCAAGAAATATTTGGAACCTCTCGCTTTAGCTTCTATCCTCAATCCGCCGGATGCCACGAAGACTTTCCAGATCTTTCGTTTTCCCTCTATTCAAGACCTTGGTGCTTTTCTTGTTCTATCTGTTGGACCTATCATCTGTTTCAGTGATCTTTCTTCATATCTTTTCCGCTGGATTGGGACTGCCAACATGACGACAACATCATCATCTTATCTACTTTGAATCCGATGAAGTGTTGGCATCACATCCTTGTTTTCTTATGAAGCTTCATGAATTCTACTTGTTAAGATCTTCAGTCTAAATTTCTAAGAGTTGGGTTGCACAATTTTCCTATTCATGTGTGGAGTAATGCTTTGGGTGTGGGATGGAGTAGCCACCATACCACTACTCTTATCATTCGCTTTGTACATTGAATGGGTGGATTAATGCGATTTCACTCATTCCACGGAAGTAAGAAGTGGCCTTTATCTCTTGAAACTTTTACATCCATCCTTGTTTTCCGGAGCCTTCTCTCAAAGAACATAATCAATAATCTCTTGTTGGTGGTCTCGTCTATCTCAAGATGGAGCAAAATCTTCAATATCTGGTGGAAATAAATGCGAAATATTCTTTGTCCTCTTCATTCTACCGGTGCTCGACATCGTCAAACAAGATGGACGGAAGATATCTCTAACTTCAATTGTCAAATCCTTTTTCTCTTAGTAAATCCAATTATGGCTGATGCCATGAATCGCAAAATCTATTGCAAAAACCATGGTTAAGACAAGAAATGGGCATCCCTACAACAACTCCAGACACTCAACATTCCACTTCTTCTTAGGATTCCACAATAAACTAGCATCATCTCCGTCTCTTGAAGTCAAATCCGCGCACCTCAATTGCGTGATCTTTTGGTTCTTACCGGCGCAACAAGAATCTAATGCGAGAATTCGGGAACCCAAATCTTTCCATTGATGTCAAGGAACTTTGTTGTTTGAAGGAAATATTGTTTCCAGACTTCATTTCTTAAATATAAGGGAAGAAAACAATGTTATTTTCATAGTGGTTCATAATCCTCCAAAATCAATCTTTTCTTCCGACGAAAGAAAGAATCATATTCATGTGTAGTTTCGATTGTTAATCCTGTCGGTGCGTCTCATCCTTTAGTTGAAGTAAGAAGCTTCCTTCTATTGCGAGTTCTTGTTTTCAAGAAGAAAAACACAGACTCTCAATAAGTCTAGCAAGTTTTGCAAGGTGTAGTGGTCATACCATTTTGTTGTTAATCACCTTGGGAACGTGAGGGGAACCTTCGTTCCGAGCACCCGCCTCTCGTCGTGCCTTGTTCTTTTTTCTAGGAATCTCGGGGCGAGATTGTTGTTTAGTGGAGGAGAGTTGTAGCATCCCAATTGTCTAACAATTGCAATGCTACTTTCCTAGTCTATATATTTCTACTTCCTACATGTCAGTCATTGCATCCTCATTATATCACGCTCATGTCACCATGCCACCTTGCATTTGAGCATCATATAAAAACCCCTCTATTTGGTTCTTATCCCATATGAATTATATATCGTATCACTTGTATTTGCCTCTTGACATATTGTATTTGCTTCTTGATAAATTTCTACATGCCCAAATTGAGTTGTGGGCATATCTATTACTAGTCCACCACCTTTCTTTATCACCACCTTATAATCTCACCGTCCAAACTATATATGGGCATTTGCATTTCTTTTGGGCTTTTGTCTAGCTCATATGTAATAAGATGGATCCACTTCTAAGTCTACATGCTCCCATATATGTACTTTATTTTTTCACAATATTAAGTGTGTGGAGCATCATGGACACCTTTGCATGCCATGTGGATAGAATTCTCCTTCCAAGCTTCCATATGGTTCGATTCATTCTATGCTCATGCATGATGCTAATTTGGCTATAGATTGATCTAGTGGGAAAATACACACTAGTGGCCATTAATATTCATATATGTGCATATAATAAATATTCCCATAGAATAGTAAGCTCCTTGGCATGGGTTGTTCATCTTTGAATGCATAAATGGGCAGGTGCCCATATGAAACTATAATTGTTCTCACAAATATAGAAGTGGCATTTAGTCCACATGCATGGCCCATACAAGATTACCACCATCCTTCCATTATTGTTTCACTTTTAGTTTATGGGGCTATTTGATCTGGAAGCTCTCAAGAGGAATCAATTCAAATAAAACTTCATGAACCATCTACCTACCTTCCTTCATGATCCCTCTTTGGTTTTAATTGAGTTGTTATCTTTGTGAGTTTTCTCTCATATGTTTTTGGTTTATTCAAATCAAATTCCTATAAAAAACCTATCTACTCTAGATATCATATCTATCTGTTCTCACCAGCCTTCCTCTCTTTGCACACTTGGTTTCAAGGGGCTACAATATAAAATCTTGCTTGGAATTTTTTGAATCAAACCAAAGAAAGAAAAACAGGCAGAATAAAATAAAGAAAAAGTGAAAAGAATCAAACTTGTCCTATAGCCTTACTTGGACCTCCTTCTGACCACAACGGCCCATCAGCAGTAGAAGCCCACCCAGGATCCACCTCCCCTCCCCTGGGCCGGCCCAAACCAACCTCCTCTCCCACGGTCCGTATCGCTTCAACGAAGTCACAGGCACCGTCCTATTCCTCTTCCTCCATAGGCTCTCCCCTCCTCTCTGTGCGTTGATGGAAGCGGGAAGGTACCTGTCACATCACCATCATCCTCGTCACACCGCACCTCCGCCGATCCTCCTTATCCACCACGAGGTTGATTTCCCCTCTATGAACCCTAGCCCAATCCTCCATAGCGTCGGAACCCTGTTCCCCACCTTCTACTGAACTAGCCCCATCTATAAACCCTTGATGAGTCCAAAATTGAAGCATATTTACCTTTTGTTTTTACATAAATAGAATAGGGATTTTTATTTCAATGTGTCTACGCACGCTATTTTGTTCTTATTTCAACAGGATCCCAAATCATGGAGTCATATATGAACATATCAATTAGAGCTATCATATTGTGTAAT
Organism: Avena eriantha; assembly: GCA_910589775.1. Taxonomy (NCBI): domain Eukaryota; kingdom Viridiplantae; phylum Streptophyta; class Magnoliopsida; order Poales; family Poaceae; genus Avena; species Avena eriantha. The sequence continues at coordinate 361,168,614 of OU342743.1, forward strand.
TGTATGATATTTCTAAGTGATAAAAGTCATTTTATGAATTTACCTTCATACCTAGAAGAATACCAAACAAGGAGAAGGCATCAGTACCGATAACAACCACTGGTACGGGCGGAGCCCGCCCGTACCAGGCTCCATCGCAACCGCCTTGTCAAATACTTCTCCCTAGTGAAGATGAGAGGAAGATCCAACATTCACAGCCACCAGAAACCACGAAACACCACATCCGAGAGGGATCTGAAGGAGGAACTGGGCTGGGGTAAAATCGCAGCTGATTCACGAATCATTGGAGGACAATGCATCATCCCCTTCATCATCAACAACTGCATCTCCATCACCACTATTACTCCCATCTTTCATCTATTAGATCTCTTTGTAATTCTAAATCCAATTGTGGTTTGCATTAGATCTACCTTCATACTTTTATCCATTCATTTGATTATGATGATGTTGTTGAATTGCTTCCATGAGTGAGTAGTTCCTTTGTTCTTGGGGATATGGAGAAACCCTAGCACCATTATGAACTTGTAATAAACATGATCTATTCTTGTGTCCATATGACTTGCTTCTGTATGATATAATTATGATTTGTGTTTGATCTCTCTCTTTAGATGTATGTGTAGTCAGCCGCATATCATTTGCCTTCGGGACTAAAGAGAGGGAGAAATCCTTTTGACGTGTCTTGGAAGCATACCCGGAATGCCCCGTTACAGATTGGTGTCGGCTCGTAACCTACACGGTCAAAGGGGGATTAAAGAGGGACTCCCTAAGCTAATTACGATATCCACAGGGAAACCTTAATTGCGGTGGTTTGTATGGGTGACTGCTCTCAGATATCGCAGTGGTTATATAGAGTGACCTAACTCATCGCTCAACAAAGTGGCTTCCTACGAGCCTTTTAGTGAACATCTTATTATGGGGCTCTCTCCACACATACCATGACACAAGAAGTATGTTATCTCGATTACATATAACAATAATACTATGCTAGTGGTGTATCATATATCCCTGAGAATGTTTTAGCCCTATTGAGTTCAACCATGCTTTCATACAATCTTGTTACTTGTTTTCTTTTACTTGTTTTAATTACTTTTCTGCAAAGAACCATAAACCTTTCAAACACCCTTTACTTGAGATCAAAGACAGCTTATAAGTATTCTTTGGTAGATAGTAAAGAGGTTCATAAAGAGCTTTACCAATAGCTCTCTGTCGGTTCGATATCTTTACTTCGAAACTAGCTACAATTGGTTTGTGCACTTGCAGTCATCAAGCTATTTTCTGGCACCGTTTTCGGGGAGCTAAGCACTTTTGGTATTTGTTCTTAGTTACTTATTTTACTCATTGTTTTACTAATGTTGTTTACTAGTTTCAGGTGAGCACCATGACTGCACTCGGACTGATTAATCAGCTCGATGCTAATAAATACCTTAGGAAGTTCAATAGAGGACTAATTAAAGAATTCCCAAGTGGGAGCGAACCAAAATATGAGGTCAACCCTCGCTTTATCGCTATTATTAAAGAGAAAACTTTTGCAGGAGATGATCCCGATGAGGATCCTTACAATCATTTAATGCATTTTACCGAGCTATGTTGGACTCTTAAATTGAGAGGCTATTCTGATGATGAATTGAAAATTAAACTGTTTAGCCAATCTCTAACCAACACTGCTTTGGGTTGGTATAGAATTTTCCCTTCAGAGAAAATTGATACCTTGGAAAAACTTAAAGGAGAATTTGTGTCTCGATTCTTTCCCAAGGTAAAAACTGGTGAAGTAAGAAGGGCAATTACAAACTTCAAGAACCGCCCAGGTGAAGGTTTGGTAAGATCCTACAAAAGGTACAAGTCTCTACTTCATAAGTTTCCCCATCATGATTTACCTGAATGGTACGTTTTGCATATTTTTTATGGAGAACTTAATCAAGAAATTAAACATAAGCTTGACATGAATTGAGGAGGTTCTTTCATGGAGTTAACTATAATTAAAGCTTTGGAACTTTTAGAATGAATTCGATGTAATAGAGAAACATGGGGATTTGATTTAGGAGGCGAAGGGGTATAGAAATTCAATATGATTCTCTCAATGCTTATAAAGACTCTGGTAAGGTAAAAGAAAATGCTAATGAACTGCAACTTGATGATGATATTATCTTGCAAATCCTTCAGTCTTTTACAAAACATATTGAAGCTCCAAAGAAAGGATGGCTTCATTATACTCCACCACCCGAGCCAGTTGTAGAAGAAGATCCAATAATCATGGCCCCTGTCGAGCCATTAAGGGAGGTACCCCATATGTTGAACCCTTTACTTTTCCAAGGACAGTGAGAAAACATATGATGTCTCAGCAACTGGAAGATCAACGCAAAGAGGAAGAATTATTTCTCAAGGAGCTAGAAGAGAAAACACAAATGAGGAAAAACTAAAGAAGAGCGTGTACAAGAGGCAGAGGCATCAATAAAGGAAGATATTTTAACCATGTTTGCACATTGCAACATGATTGAGCTAGATACCAAAGCTTCGCAATTTGTTGAAGGAAAGGTAAAAGCTAAAGAAGTGGGTAAGCCTATCCTCCCATGCACTTTTGGAGGAACTTCCTATTATGGACTTTGTGATATTAGTACAGCTATTAACGTTATCCCTTTTAATTTTTATTTAAAAAATCAAAATGAATTAGCTCTAGCTGAATTGGAAGATACGGATATGAATATAATGCTTGCAAATAAAACTCTCAGAGTCCCTATGGGAATAATTAGGAATGTACCAATCTGCATTAGACCTTACAAATATCCCATTGATTTTGTGCTTATTTATATGCCCACTGACGTGTATTGTGCCATCATTTTCGAAACTTTTCTAAATACCGCAGCAGCAAACATAGACTGCAAGAAGCAAACCGTGTCTCTCAAGTTTGCTGAAGAGAAAATGGATTTTCATTTCTCTAAATTTGACCATAAGCCGGCTATTATAGAGTTAGATGATGAGTATGAATGTGAGGAAGAAGGTAATATTGTAAATTTAGCTTCAATAGTCATCGAGACTCCTAATGATGATCTAGCAAGAAGTTTAGTCAATAATAATAATATTCTTCAAGACATAGAAAAAGCTGAAATAGATGACTATCTCGACTCCACACTTGAGGTGAACATCGAGATTAATCAAAAATATTACGAACCCATCAGGAAAGGAGACGAGGCTCTTCCTCCTCCGGTGGAGTCTTTCATTTTTTCATATTCTGATTTAGTCTCTGTTTAATTAGGAAGCAAATGTAGTTTCAAGATGAACTCAACCTCGAAAAGGAATTCAATTAGATGTGCAGTTAGCCCTTTTCATCCAATATTATAGGAAGGATTGCTAGTACTATAGGTAAGCCACTTTATATGGAGAAGCAGACTTATACCAAATCCCCTCTCGTGTTTGCGTATTGAAGTTAATAGAGCATCTTAAAACTCTACCAATGGAACTAAAATATATGTTTCTTGATGAGACAAATAAATTTCCTGTTATAGTAAGTGCTAACCTCACAGAGAAAGAGGAGGAAAACTTGATGAAGGTTCTCTGTATGCATCGAAATGCTCTTGGGTATTCGATGAGTGACTTGAAGGGGATTAGTCCCTCGATAGCCACCCCTAGAATATCATGGAAGAAGGAGCTCAGCCGGTCGCGGACTTTCAGCGACGTCTTAAACCTCACATGAAAGAGGAGGTAAGAAAAGAAATAATACATTTGTTGGATGCAGATGTCATCTTTCATGTGGAGGAGAGTGAAAATAAACATAATAAAATGGTACCTACTAGAACTGTTGTTGGACACAGGATGTGCATTGACTATAGGAAACTAAATTAGGAAACTCGGATGGACCATTACCATTTTTCATTTATAGATCAAACTTTACAAACGCTAGCTATGCATTCGCATTTTTATTACTTAGACTGTTATTCCCATTTTTCCAAAATTGTTGTACACCCTGATGGTCAACTTAAAGCTACTTTTATTTGTCCTTATGGCCTTTGCAATGCTCCTACCACTTTTCAAAGATGCATGACTGCTATTTTTCTGATTATGTTGAAAGTATTATGGAAGTGTTCATGGACGATTTCTCTGTTTATGGAACTTCCTTTAATCATTGTCTCCATAAACTTCATAAAGTTTTGCAGAGATGTGAAGACACTAACTTGATCTTGAACTAGGAGAAACGTCATTTTATGGTTCAAAAAGGCATAGTACTCGGTCACAAAGTCTCAAGTATGGGCATAGAAGTCGATAAGGCAAAGATTGAAGACATAGAAAGGTTACCCCCTCCTCGAGACATAAAAGGTATAAGAAGCTTCTTAGAAAATGTAGGATTTTATAGAAGATTTGTTAAGAATTTTTTGAAAACAGCTAGACCTTTAACTAACCTTCTTCAAAAGGATGTTCATTTTAATTTTGATGAAAAGTGTCTTACTTCTTTCAACATATTAAAACAAGCCCTTCTTGAAGCTCCCATTATAAAACCACCTAATTGGAAGAAACCTTTTGAGCTATTTTGCGAAGTTAGTCATGAAGCTGTAGGAGCAATTCTTTGTCAGTATGATGGTGAGGACCTAAACGGGACCCAAAAGAACTTTCCTATGGCAGAAAAATAATTCTTCGCGGTAGTTTTCTCTTGTGATAAATTCAGATGCTATATCATGGACTCCAAAGTTAGAGTACATACTGATCGTGTTGGCTTAAAGGAAATCCTAGAAAGGACCGATGTTAAGCCGAGAATGATCCGTTGGACTCTACTTTTGCAAGAATTTGAATTACAGATCCTACAAAGGAAGGAAGAGGTGGAGGAAACATTCATGGACACTCAAGAAGTTGCTCATCTTAATAAGGTGTTATTTGTGTACACACCTGTGGGAACCACACTACCAAAAAGGAAGTTCTCTATTTCTTCTTACAAAGGTCTTAGTGATTTTCTACGACCTATTCTATTTGAAGAGAGGAAGAAAAGAAACTCAAATGAGTCCATATTCTCTCGATGATCATGGCTTATGAAATCCTAAACACATATTTGTTCTAGATGATTCTTTTCTATTTCTTTTTGCATATTTGATTTCCTCTCGTTTTTCTGAGTTCATTGTCGGTCTTACGAGATCGGTACGGGCGAGCGGTATAGCCGGATCCACCCGTACCGATGGTCATTAAGCCTACGGATGGCTCGATCTCATATTCGCATAATCGGTACGACCGCGCCATACGAGCACAGCTCCCCGTACGGCCGGTCATCATCAATTCTGCGGCCGCCTTTCGATTTTTGTTTATAAAAAAAGAAAAAAAATCCCGTCGTGAAGTTGGTAGACGGGCACTACGTGAAGGACCCGCCCATACTGCTAGTGGGTTGATTAATTATCGACTTCGACACGCGCTGTTTTTGGAAACAACCTGGTACGGGCACGCCGTATGAGCGTCCGCCCGTACCGACTGGTCATGACGACCCGAATTTCCTTATTTTGCACTTATTTGTTTCCATATTTGTTAGGATTCTTTTCTTGGGTGACCATTTTCCTTACGAATTTGACCCTGCCTCTAACCCTTTATAAGTCTCTTTAGAGATCCACCTCTCTCTTATATCAACATATCTAATCTACTTGATGCGCTACTCGATTCAAGGCAAAGGCAAGCCTCTAAACCTCATGGCTCATTCATGGGATAGTTTCCAGACCTCCTCCATTGAAGCTGATGATCGTGAAGCTCAAGGCCTAAGCCCAAAGTACAAGCGGTACACTTGTGATTCCGATGATGATTATGAAGACGAGGAGTTCCAAATCTTCATGGAGCAATTGAAGAGGGGATGGAAGGAACCAGACTACTTAGCAATGGTGAAGCCTGAAGATGAGGAAGAATCCAAGAAACCTCATGGGAAGGGGTGCATGGAGTCGCTCAAGCCCATCTCCGTCAACTACTCTTCACCAAAGCGTAAGAAGTCTAACCGCTCCAATGTAGGAAATTATCAGGAGACTATGTCTCATACGTCAACAACAAAGAAGATCACCATGAACATGCGCATGAGCATGAAGCCACAAGAGGATTGAGGGTTCAACCTTCTGGACATGCCAGTTAGTGCGCATGTCCCGGACAATGAACACTGTCTGCACAGGATAGAGAAGTACCACAAAGAAGAGCTCATCCATAGAAGATCATGCGCAAGCGCCTTTTGGATCTTGAAGGCAAAAAGGAACTCAATGACATGATGAGTAAAGTTGCCGATGGTATGTTCCTCTTGTGTTCAGATCTACAGAAGTGTCTTCAACACATATCTGCTCTGGAAGAGACAAACAAGAAGCTTCGTGTGACACTTTCCAACAAGACTCCTTCACCTTGATGCACACCACGGTATCAAATAATCACAAGGGATTATTTGATCCACTATTCTTGATTCGAAGCTTGGGGGATCTGTGAGAACCTTGTAATCTATCTTATAGTTTTGCATGTTTACTTTTTTGCACGCATGGTTAGGTTTAAAATTCCGAATTTGCATTAGTTACATTAACTTCGAGATTCCTTTGTTCAAGAGAAGCTTTATATCCGTTGAGTTATGAGACTTTATGATAATTGAAGTTGTGTTTGATTCATGATTATTATATTAGATGATTGAAATAGGTTGAGTATTATGATACTTGCACAGCTGTCATAATTGTAGGGACTTTCACACCGACAGAAGTATTGATTAAGTTATGAGAAGAAGAATTTTGGTAGCATATTATATTTTATGAGTTTTTGAAAGCCATTTAAGTAGTGAGCATGATCAAATAGCTGTGCTGAAAAGAAGAAGAGAAAAGGGAGCAAGTAAACACATAGATGTACAAGTATCAAAAGAAAAGAAGAAAGCAGCTATCAAAAGAATCAAACATAGAAAAAAAATGATCATGAATATTCATTGCTAAACTTAATGCTCTATATCTTTGAACTCTGTGATTATATGATATATTGAATCACTAGCAGCTTCTTATAATTTCATTAATACTGAAAAAGGTGTGGAAGCCTCTAAGTTATGTAATGTGTAAGGGTATGGTAATACCCCCGACGTGTCTTTACATCTGATGTTGTATTCCTGCTTCAATTCCTACCTCATTTATTGTAATGACTCATGTCCCATGAACATGATGATCTTGTCCATAAGACACCGTCTTTCTCAGGGACGAGCAAGAGCCTACATTGGGGGAGTTGATGAGTCCAAAATTGAAGCATATTTACCTTTTGTTTTTGCATAAATAGAATAGGCATTTTTGTATTTCACTACGTCTACACGTGCTATTTTGTTCTTGTTTCAGTAGGATCCCAAATCATGGAGTCATATATGAACATATCAATTAGAGCTGACATATTGTGTAATTATATGATATTTCTAAGTGATAAAAGTCATTTTAAGTATTTACCTTCGCACCTGGAAGAATACCAAACAAGGAGAAGGCATCAGTACCGATAACGACCACTGGTACGGGCGGAGCCTTCCCGTACCAGGCGACATCGTGACCGCCTTGTCAAATACTTCTCCCTCGCGAAGACGAGGGGGAGATCTTGTTGGGAATATGCCCTACAGGCAATCATGGTTGATGATATTTCCCCAAGTATTCATAAAGTAAAGTTGTCCTTTTATGAACATCAGATATGTATCACTGCATACATGATTCAGTTGTGGAACTATATATTCATGTTTTTCATACTAGATTGTCCTTGGTCGTTGAGGTTGTGCTGGACACACAACTTAGACCAATGTGCGGGTCGGCTGATGACACGGTTCCACTTGTCATGGGCATGGTGATGCTATTCCGACTTGCACTGATCCGGCTAAAGAGTTTAGCGAGTCGGACTGACCCACAGTTGAGATGCAACGAGCATGTTGTCATTTGCAGTCTCAAGCAATGGAATCCTTTGACCTGAGGTGATTGCATGATCCGAGTTGTGGATCGCCAACTTAGGTTCTATCAAACGTTGTTTCATAAATGGGCAGTTATAAAGGTAGAGTTCGGGTTGGTTATGAAGAAAGCTGCGTGACGTGGATTACCAAGATGGGATTTACCCCTTGTAATGGAGAGATATTCTCTGGGCCCTCTCGTGTGATATGATTCGGAAGCATGGCCATGTGCTACTCAGTTAAGTGTTAACTGAGGAGTCGGACGAAGAGTTAGTCCAGTGAATCACATATCATGGTACGAGAAGAGAGTTAAGCTATTAAAGGGTTGACAACTACTCGCCTACAGCTTAACAGATATATCGTGAGGCAAAGGGACTTGGACGAAAGTCACATTGAAGGTTCGTCTTCTGACTTTACGACACTTGGGAGTTGGCACGTCTTGCTAGAGGCCGCTACCATCCATCGACTTGAGACCGAGTGTTCATGTGAGTGAGTTGGACTCAAAGCCATGATGGGATACTTGGAGGAGTAGCTCATGCCGTGTCCAGGTGTACGTGGACCTACAGGGTCACACACTTAAGGGTAAGGAGCCCATGTGGATTAGATCCATATGGAGATTGGAGTACAGCCTAGATGGGCCTCAAGAGTTGAGCCCAACTAGGAGTGTATATAAGTGGAGTGACAAGGGATAGTCCCTAACCTAGCCATCACTTTCTCCACTTCCATTTCGGGCTAGACAGGATCTAGCAATCCTCTGTCCGAAGCTCCATCCTGTATGTGTGGATACCGGTAGAGGCATTGCATGTGCGGCGCTGGAGACGGGGAAGCTCGTGGGGCTCTGGCGAAGGAGTTCGTGGAGTCCGGTGTAGCTGTCCGTGGGATTCAGAGGGTTGTCCGTGGGATCGTTCGACACTGCTTCGACGCGCTACATCAACTTCCGCATCTGCGTGTCTAGCGGTAATCTCGTGGCCTATAACCAGAGCTGGATCTTGGGAGTACCGCGTTAGGGAAAAAGTTTTGTTTATCTCTGCGTGGCCCAATAGTGGTATCAGAGCGTGTGATATGCACGAGGTGGTGGATGAGATCCACTTAGGGTTTCGGTGGTCGATCTATGAGATAGATCGGTTTTATGCAAGATTGATTGGATCAATCGTACTCGGGGGTGCATGGAAGATCAGGTGCGGATGATCAATGAGATTGGTCAGATCTGCACAGGGATCAGATTTGGGTAAAAGTGTTTTATCCAATGAAGGAATCCATGGTTCAAAATGCAGATTAGCGGGACCGCCGGTTTCGTCCTATCGTAGCACATTAGATGTCGTTGCGAGGTTCACAACACCGGCAGATATCGTATCTATGCATAACTTGTTTTTGCAGGAAGTTGTGAATGGTATGGCTTATGTGCATGTGATGTGTGTAATCCACACGTGATCTGTGTATCATGGGTTTGTCAGCCGGCTGGAGCCAAATTGATGTCACTGTTATTGTATAACGATCTGCGTGTCGGCATGAGATGCCATCTTCTTGTATATTCCTTAGTGCTAGTATAGCATGTTTGGAGGACTTTAAGGACACCACAGCCAAAGGCATGACGAACAGGTTCATGGAGATGGAGATCGCCATGAAGAGGGCCATACCATTTCACATTATAATTGGATTATTTTGTGTGATTGTTATGTCTCTAGTTTTACCTCTATGAGATAGTGGTTAAACTTTAATCCCTCAAACAAGGTCTAGTCGGTCTCCCCGCCAGTGTTGCACCATCACAAGTCGGCCATTCTTGGTAGTGGGCTCATAAAATTGAGGTGCTACCAATTCTTTTCGACTAGATGGGTTCGAGTCGGACTCTTACAGCAGAAGCACTTGGTAAGCTAGACGGGTCTATCACAACGGTTGTGGGGATCGGGGAGAGGGAGGTCGGGAGCCGGGGCATGTGATGCCACCCGACCAATAGGAGTCGCATGAGATGCGATTGGCAAGGAGTTGCCTACCTAGATCACTTGACGGCTAGCGGTGATGCTAAAGCTCACTAGTCGGCTTGCTTATTTAGGGTCCTGAATCACTAAGTAACCATTGGAGGGATATTGGTTCTAGTGGGAGCACAAGTATTAAAATGTTTAATACGCCTGCTCTTTTATGGATACTTGTCTTAAGTGTTTTGCATATTTCTATTGTAGATAATGGCACCTAGTAGCAGTCTCCCTCAGTTATCCAGTTTTGCTTTGAGGACCATTTTAGAGAAAGATAAACTTAATGGAACAAACTTCACCAACTAGTATCGTAATCTGAGAATTGTTCTCAAACAAGAAAAGAGGGACCATGTTCTAGACAACCCGCTTCCAAATGTGCCGGATGAGAATGCGAGTGTCACAGCAACCAATGCTTACCGTAGAACATGTGATGAGTCTACAGAAATTAGCTGTCTTATGGTTGCTCACATGGAACCGGACTTGCAGCAGTAGTTCGAGAATGTTGAGGCCTATGATATGATCGAAAGCCTCAAAAGTATGTTCCAGGCTCAGGCAAAGACCGAGAGGTATCAAGTCTCTCAAGCTTTTCTGAGTTGTAAGCTTAAGCATGGTGATCCACTAAGTCCGCATGTAATCAAGATGGTTGGTTATGTGCAGTCTCTGGAAAGGCTTGGCTACCCCATTAGCAAAGAGTTCGCTATAGATATAATTCTGAACTCTCTTCCTCGTGCGTATGGTCAGTTCATATCGAACTACCACATGCATGGTATGGATAAGAAGCTCACTGAATTGCATGGGATGCTTAAGCAGGCAGAGGTTGATCTCAAGAAAGGTACTAGCCAAGTGTTGGTGCTACAGAATAAGGCTAAGTTTAAGAAGAGTTCTTGGACTAAGAAGAAGAAGGCTAAGTTAGGAGGTAATGCTCAGGATGAGATCCAAAGCGTTTCCACAGGGACTAAGTCATCTCCTTCAGCCGGATCCGCTTGCTTCTATTGCAAGACGGATGGCCACTGGAAGAGGAATTGCAACAAGTATTTGGCGGATAAAGCCAAGAGTGGAGGTGTGACTTCCAACTCAGGTACACTTGTTTGCAATGTTATATACCTTTATCTTGCTGATGCACCCGGTAGTTCTTGGGTATATGATACCAGATCAGTCATTCATATCTGCAACTCATTGTAGGGACTGGTAAGACTAGGGGCGTAGCAAGAAACGAGGTTGACATTCGGGTCGGCAACAAAGCAAGAGTTTTTGCGTTGGAAGTTGGCACAATGCAACTTCATTTACCTTCAGGATTCTTAATGGAACTAAATAATTGTTATTACGTTCCAGTGCATAGTCGAAACATCATTTCTGCCTCGTGTTTGATGAGACAAGGCTATGAGTCTAATATTAAGAACAATGGTTGTTCTTTATATTTGAATGATATGTTTCACGGCTTTACACCCGTTCAGAACGGGTTATTTATTTTGAATCTTGATGGTGGGTCGGTCTATAACGTAAATGTGAAAAGGTTAAAACCAAATGATCTGAATATGACTTACTTTTGGCACTGTCGACTTGGTCATATAAGTTGGAAAAAGCTCCATGATGATGGACTCCTAACTTCGTTCGACTTGGAGTCGTTCGAGACATGCGAATCATGCCTTCTGGGCAAGATGACCAAGACACCTTTTGCAAGGAGTTGTGAAAGGGCGCCTGACTTGTTGGGACTAGTACATAGTGATGTATGTGGTCCAATGAGCGCGACATCTAGGGGTGGTTATGAGTACTTCATTACCTTCACTGATGATTTGAGTAGATATGGATATGTCTACTTGATGAAACATAAGTCAGAAGCCTTTGAAAAGTTCAAAGAATTCCAGAATGAAGTACATAATCAACTCGGCAAGAAAATAAAGTTTCATCGGTTGGACCGAGGAGGCGAGTACATGAGCCACGAGTTTGATGTCCATCTGAAGAGTTGTGGAATAGTTCCTCAGCTCACTCCGCCAGGTACACCGCAGAGGAACGGTGTGTCGGAATGGCAGAATCAGACCTTGTTGGACATGGTACAATCAATGATGAGTCGGACAGATCTACCTTTATCATTTTGGGGTTATTGTCTAGAAACGGCGGCGTTCACACTAAACAGAGTACCATCAAAATCGGTAGAGAAGACACCACATGAGATGTGGACTGGCAAGAAGCCAAGTTTGTCTTTTCTTAAGATTTGGGGTTCTGAAGCATTTGCCAAACGACTTCAGTTAGACAAGCTTACAGCCAAGTCGGAGAAGTGTATTTTCATTGGGTATCCAAGGGAAACCTTGGGTTACTACTTTACAACTGAGAAGAGGGCAAAGTGTTTGTTGCTCGGAACGGTGTCTTCCTTGAGATAGAGTTTCTCAGTCGGGAAGTCAATGGGAGTACCGTGCGGCTCGAAGAAGTTCGAGAGGAACCGTCAGTAGCGATTTGGCAAAAGACTTGGAGGTTGAGCCAATCATGGTAGCTGAGCCAACAGCTGCACCTACACTGCGAAGATCGGCAAGATTGCAAAGTGTTCGTGATGTATTACTGTTAGATAGTGATGAGCCGACGACTTATTCGGAAGCGATGGTGGGTTCTGATTCTGAGTCATGGCTTGGAGCCATGAGATCCGAATTAAAGTCCATGGATGATAATCAAGTTTGGAACTTGGTTGATCTGCCAGAGGTGTAAGACCCGTTGAGTGCAAATGGGTCTTTAAGAAGAAAACTGATATGGATGGAAACGTTTCGATCTATAAAGCACGGCTTGTCGTGAAGGGGTTCCGGCAGGTTCAAGGAGTTGACTATGATGAGACTTTCTCACCCGTAGCGATGCATAAATCAGTTCGGATCATGTTAGCTATAGTAGCCTATTTTGACTATGAGATATGGCAGATGGATGTCAAAACGGCTTTCCTTAATGGATAATTAATCGAGGACGTGTACATGATACAGCCCGAGTGTCAACACCCGGATTTTTAATCCCAGATGCCTGTTATGTCATACATCGCAATCCCAAGATTACCATTTTTGCGAGACATAACAGATTGGATATCACAGTACATCATCCATTACAAACCAATATAAGGTCTTACACGAATAAAGGATCTCATGATCCAGTCTTAATACAACAACCAGCGGAATAATAATAAGCGTAGCGGTGGGGTCCATCTTCAGTGGTAGAAGAAATGCTGACAATGGAAGATAGCCCTAGTTATCATAGTCGTCCTGCTGTCCGTCATCTTGGTAGTCTCCTTCATAGTCTGGCCATAGGAATAGCCAGGGACAAAAGCCATGAGTACTCTTTAAGTACTCGCAAACTACCACTAACAAGTAAGATAGTGCTAGTGGGAAGTGCTAACTCTATGTTTATTTGTAAAGTTAAGTTTGAAACCTAAGCTGAGTTCAGAAACAAAGAAAGATAAAAAAAGTTCTAGAATCACTTAAGTTGGGAAGCTAGTGTCATAGTCACAACCATGTTGTGGTCAAGTCAAAATTCATCATTCATTTCATAAGTCATTTTGAAAACATCTGACAACGAAACAGTATGGCCACGCCAATTGTACATAACCGCGGACGCGTCTATTCAAATAGTTTGACACTCTGCACAGATAGTACACTTTCACCACAAGATTCGATACATCTGTCAAGGATAACCCTGAATCATCATACTTAGTATGCAGATAATCAAACATAACCTTTCCTTTACACACCCTAGTAGAAGCACCTATCCTATGAGTATGGCCTCCCAACCATGACCATCTGTCATCTTGGGCACTACATAGGTGGACAACATTGAGAGGTAGCCTCAGCTCAAACCTCTCCCACGAGGGAACTAATACTAATGCATATAAATTTCCGGCTAAGCCTTACCCAATTCAGGTATTGTGGTTGTACGGTAAAATTGGAATGGTATCGCATCCGAATCCAACCATTAGTTTTGTAAAAGGGCTAAGGCTCATGCCTCAACATTTTCATCATCATAAACCATTTGTGTTTCTCAACACATGTCAAAACATCTCAATAGAATGACTCATCATTCCAAGGTTTTCACAATTCATTTTCACCAAGTGTTCCCATCTAAAGTGACTCAAGTTTTTATTTAGCTCTAAGCTACTAAGTTAAGAGTGTTCACTAAGGTGGGATGCTAATCTCAATCTCATGCCATAGAATGACATCTAAGTTTATCTAGATAGGTCAATTTTTATACCTTTATGCTACCTTCAAACAAGTAAGGGACTTTGGTAAAGTAAAGAAAGTAAAATCTTGAAGTAAAACTTGGGGGTAGGTAATATTCAAAGTGGTATAACCAAAGCATGCCTAATGCATCTTGCTTAGGTTACCTAACTTAATTCTAGCTTGATAATAATAGCTTGCTCAATTTACTTGAAGTGCTAGGCTTGTAAGTAAAACTTGCAATGGTTAACTTGTATAGTGCTAGCTTGCCTTGGTTGGTGCAGTGGCTGAAGTTTTCTTCCTCCTCCTCTTGGTAGAACTCCTCCTCCTCGAAAGCTTGGTCGGTACTATCGTCTATAAATACATACGGAGTACACAATTACCAAAAAATACTTAACTAGGCTACTTAGTACACTAAGGCACACATTTGATGATTTATTATCATCACAAGCATCACAAGGGTTTATTAACTAGCTTCATTCTTTTTATTTAAGAAAAGTAATTTCTACTCACTGAAAATAACTAAGATTTAATATTCTCCAATTAAAATATGGGATCATGTGGCCACATGTCATCACCATATATTCTAACATATGGGAATGTGATTTAAAGGTTGGATCATATTTAATTAAGTTCAAGTTTAATATTTAATGATTTAAAGTGACTAGAAATGCCTATATAGCATTATTTTGGTACTAGTCCAAAGTCACTGCATGTAAACCTTAATATTATTATATATTAATATAGGTATGGTTAAATGTGATTTTTGAGAGATGGAATCAACTCAAAAGCTATTATGGTTGATTTTATAAAAATGTTTGAATGTGCAAAAGCTTCTTTCTTGTTATTTTTACTAGGAGAGATCTCTAACTCTAAACGAATTAAATCCAACGGGCTTGGATAGATCTTTTTAGAAGCTTTCCAACAAAATTAGAATCACTCAATTTGGTTCAGCAAATCTTCCTAAACTGATTTTTAAACTAAGGGACAGAATTGAGTTTAAACTAAAATAGAAAATCTATATTTGAATTCGTGGGCTAGCGCGGGAACACTAATGGGCCAGCCCAGACTCACTCCACGGCGCTGAGGACAGCTGACAAGGGGGCCACATGTCAGTGGCTCATTACACGCGAAACGGTACGGGGCGACATGGACCATTGGATTAGAAAGAAGATCTACGGCTGGGGCTTGCCATTGAGGACGGACAGGTCGCCGGCGAGGTGTAACCCTAGCAGCTCGGTGGGGGGTCTAGGGCGGCTTACCGGGGCTCCGACGAGGGTCGGCGAGGTGGGCAAACGAACAAGTCGAGGACGACGGTTCTCCTGGTACCGGCGGCGTCCCGAGAGATGGCCTTGATCAACGGCCCCCTTCTTCTCCCTCCGCGGCAGACTCCGGCGAAATTCTGGCGTTGTGGACTATGGCTTGCTCCAGTGGGGCTCTGGGGGTGTTCTGAGAGGGAGGGGATGAGAGTGGTGTGAGTAAACGGTGCTGGGGAGGCCTCTATTTATAGGCTCGGCGAAGCGGCAGAGGAGCATGGGCGGAGCTCGACGGGGGCGGCGACACAGCGAGCTAGAGGTGTGGCGGGTAGGCTAGGACGGTGGGCGGTTCCCTGGCGGTCGTCACGGTGGTGCGCGTGCAGTGGTTTGCGGTCGGGAGAGGTGAGTGGCACGGTGCGCACGATGTGTCTGCCGACGGTGAACTTTGCGGTGATCGGCGACTATGGGGCACGGTCAGGGAAAGGGGCATGTCTAGCAGCTTCCTAAGGTGGCGGCGATCATATAGGTGGACGGCGAGAGCTAGGCGAGGTCTGGCTGAGCAGGGACCGTATGCACTCTGCGGGCGGCGTCGGCATGGTAGACAGGCTCAGGGCGCGGCGGTTCCTGGCTGCTCCTCGCTCTGCCTTTGGGCTAGGGCTGGCCTGGCGGTGGAGGTGGACCACAAGCGACATGCTGGACATGGTGGGCGAGGCTGGCGGCCACTGTGGCGCGCTGTCACCGGTGAGGTGCTCGATTTGGGCTCGGCATTGATGTCCATGACCATTTGGTCAGGGAACAGTGCTTGGCCGGGCTAGCAAAGGGTAGGGGTGCACTGGGGTGGCTCTGGTTACAAAATGGGAGACCACGTTGGTCCAAACACTGCTCACAAAAGTGTTTACGATTTTTCCAGATTTTTGCACACAACATGTTTGACAAAATGGCCGAAAGAATTCAAGTTTTGAATTTTGAGATGATTTTTGGTGGAGTTGTTTGTTGATACGTCAATTTTGCATCACTATTCTATGTCATAATTCACTCTTATTTATTGATATAGTTCGTATTAATAGGTGATACTTATGTTAGTTCGTACGACGGAAACCCAACCACGAGAATTCCTGGACTCGAAGAAAGGGAAGAGAGCAGATTCAAAACACGCAGAGGTAAGAGGAGAATAGCAGAGGGATAAGGAGTAAAACAGACCTAATCAGATCTATCCAACCGATTTTCTAAAAATAGTTTTGGCACTCTACTCGGCCGTTAGCTAGGTTATCCTACAGGCTGGACTTGTGGGGTATCGCAACTGCTGAGCTCTGATACCACTCTGTAACACCCTCAAATCGGCCCTATGCAAGTTTTAGCCCTTTCCGCCAAACCCGCACAGAAACGATTCAAGGACGCCCACCAGGAACTTTCGTGCGGGTGGAAAACGAAGTAATAACATTACACAATAGTCCTCGATGGGACCCACAGAACAGATATATATATACAATAGCGACTCCCTGAGTCAAGAATACAGATATACAATACAAAGATCCAAATCACCTTGAAAACGATAGGGCGTCCGACTACGGACAAGATGCAAATGGGGCTAAGAGCCCTGAAGAATAACCAATGGCAACCATAACCCTACCCAGGCCAAGCTGGAAGGGTAACCCTGCTAACGACGTCGATCTCAAACCTGCTAAAACAAAAGGGATGCTGACAAAGGGCAAAGGAAAAAGAGGAGCGTCAGTACTGAGGCCAGTACACGGCGAGGCTAGAATTCGGCGGCTCTCGCCTACATAGGTATGGTGGGCTGAAGCGGTAGCGCAGCAGCACAATACAACCTATAGAGACTCGATACAACTGGCGGTTATCAGAGAGGGATGAGAAAGACCTATTCGGATCCAACCTGAAGCTAGCACCAAACAAACCCATCCTGGTATTTCCCTCTCGAGACCAAACGAGGAAGTCGGACCAAGGACTCACACAGTTGGCAATTTTACTCATTCCGTTCTAGTTGCAACAATTACTAATCGGATATAGATAACATGAGTCATCCTAAAGCATAAGTAGTGGGCAGTTTTAAGTAACAATTCCGTGGTAGTTGGAACATTTACTATTCAGATATAATTGTCCTGAGGAATCCCAAAACCCAGCAGTTGTTGACACTTTTATCACATTCCATTGGAGTTGCAATACTTACTACGCAGGTAGAGTATGACACAGAACAACCCAGATCCACCAGCTGTTGGCATTTTTAATATCCATTCCGTTATAGTTGAATCTGATTACTAGTCATATATTAAGTCAAGTTTATAGCACTACTTTAGTTATGCTTGTCTATGATCGAGATATTGTGCTCCAAGTCGTCCATAACCACGGACACGGCTTTCAGAAAGGTTTACCCTGCAGGGATGCACAAATAGCAACACACACTCGATCAACCTCGGAAAAACCAACTCAAAACCCAACGACACGACAAAGCAATCACAAGATTCATAAATATTTCAGGGGGCCACCCCACTAAGCTACCCGCAACAAAGTTGGCCGGCTCCAGAACGGACCCAGGGTTTGCGTCAATGGCTGTAAACGACTGCGTCAAAGTGTGACTGGGCTTGTCGATACCGCGAAAACACTCCGCGATCCTAAACAGTACAGGTTCTCCACGCACAATCTTAAATAAAGTAGTAAAGCATGGCATAAGTACATGATAGTAATAAAGCCCCAAACTACTTTGTGGCCCCAAGAAATAGAAATGAATCAAGCTCTAGCTCAGGGGGGTCCACGGCCTCCCGGATGTGGATAGCGTGAAAAATCAAGGAATAGGTATCAAGTACTCGGGGTCCTACGGGATACAAGTGAGCGTGGAAGAACCAAATAACATCTATTGCCCACCGATGCCTCTGCATTAGTTATATCTAGCATTTTAATAGTTGTAATTAAAGTCATGACCATCTCCACCAATAAGCATCTCCACCAAATAAACATCTGCCAGCATTCCAACAACTATGGTACTCGACAACACAAGATCGCACCTGAGTAAGCAACTACGACTCGCAAGGCCAGCTATCTACCAAACACAGGTATTAGGAGGTGTCCAAGGCACTATAGAGGCGGAACGGGATATAACTGGTGCACGGAAACTAAAGCATCGCGACACGGATAGCAATAGATCAATAGGAGGAAATAAAGACTATAAATGCAAAATAGGTAGAAGGGGGAGAGAAGCTCGCCTGGGAAAACACTGCCGACGGATCATATCCGGAGAACTTGTCGATACTCGCATCAACTCATCGGCCTAATCCCCGAAGAAGCAAACACTAGAAGAAACACCGGATGCAATATTTAATACTACGGCAGAAGATCCGTCATGATTATGATATGATGCAGATGCGGTGCAATTAGGCAATATTAGGCGGAACCGGGTCCCGACAATTAATTATATGGTTCAAGTTGTTTAGCTACCCCGCAAATTAAATGTTGTATTAACAGGGCGAAACATGGCATCGGTTCGCTACACCAACTTAAATGGAGTCCGGAATAAGACAAAGATATCCCGCATATGGACTCCATATTTAATCCTGCGATGATACGGCATAATGCCCCCCTAACCCACATGATATGCATGCGATATGACCAATTAATATGCAACAAGTTTTATATGTAGCATTTATAAAATAGGGGCTCGGGAAAAGGTTCACACATCTGGGTTCGGCAGGTCTTGGGTTCCGGGGGTCCGGGGTTCGACAGGGTTTGACGGGGATCGGTCACGGACAACGGAAGGAGAGCTTGGCATTTCAGGAAGACGGACTAGGTTTGGCATCGGCGGCCCATCGGATTCGCCCTTGTCGGTGTCGATCTTGCCATCACAAAGATCTTGTCGGGTCCTCATATCGGGTCGGTCTTGGCCTTCAGGGTGAAGAACTTGGTGTCGTTCGGTGGCGATCTTGGCGGTCTCCGGGTTCGAGCCTTGGTGTCCACGAGGAAGTACTTGGCGCGCCAGGGTTCGGTCTTCGACGGGATGGGTCTTCGAACTCCGGGATCGGTCTTCGGCGTCTGTCGACGGTCTTATCATACCGGGGGTTCGATGTTCGGATCCATGTAGAAGGTCTTGGAGTTTAGCGTCGGACTTGTCGGCGGTCGGTCTTGACTTGCCGGTGGAGGTTGTGGCAGCTCTTGGTGTCGGTAGGATCGGTCTTCAGATCATCGGTTTCGGATGACAGGGATCGAGTGTGGGACGCCAGCCACTCAGGTGCTACAGCTTCGGACAAACTTGTCACGGTGAACAACAACAACAAAAATAAACGTGGAGCTGTAGGGATGGGTCTTCTCTCGCCGGTTTCGCACCAGATGAAGCACGTGGCAAAGGCAGAACGCGTCGATGGGGCGCGGTCAAGCAGAGGCCAAGGCGGGACGAACGGAGGACGACGACGTACAACAGCTGGAGAGGGAGGAGGCGGGGTTGACCGGGCCGTGGCAGTGACCTGCGGTACGTAGAGGAAGAGGCCCGAGCGGCAGATGGAGCACGGCTGGGCAGTCGGGTCAAGCTCAAGGTGGCGCAGCGCTGCACGGGGATGAGGGCGGCGCTGCAGAGGCAGCCACCGGGGCAGAGACGGCGACGGCGCGGGGTAGGCCGAGGACGGTGGGGCGGCCGGCGAGGGATGGGGGTGGCCCGAGAGGGGCTCCCAGGCGGAGGCAACCTCGATGGCAGGGTCGACGCCGGGAAGGAGAGCGTGGCCGGTGAGGAGGAGACGGCCACCGGCGATGGGGCTCGGGCTCCGTGCCGGATGGCGGGGTCGACGAAGGAGCGGCGGTGAGGACGGGAGCCGAGAGGCGGGGAGTCGCGGGGCCGGACGAGGAGGTGGCCGCGGGAGGCGCAGGCGGCCGGCGGGGTTCCGCGGCGGCGCGACCGGAGCTCGGCATCGGGGCGAGGCGAGCGGGGACGAGCGGAGGAAGAGGAGGAAGGGAAAAGCAAGGTCGGCGTAGGTGTGGATGGGCGGCGTCTCTCGCGGGCAGAGGGCGCGGTTGGTGGGAGGAAGCGCGGCGGCGGTTGGAGGAGCTTGGTGGCGGGGCGGGGAAGACGGCGACGACGACAGGGGTTGGGGTCGTGGAGGCGGGGCGGTGAAGACGAGCGGGAGCCCGCAGGGCGGTGGAGGATGCGGCGGTGGCCGGTGGCAGCGAGGGGGGCGGGGAGCTCGAGGCCAAGGCCGATGTAGGGAAAGAGGAGGAGGAGAGGCGTGCGACGGGAGGAGAGAGAGCGGGGGAGGCGCGCCTGGGGGCGGGCTACCGCGGGGTGGGCCCGGGAGCAGGTGGCGGGGTCAGGTGTGGGGAAACGGGCAGGGGAGTTTGTCGGGGGGCGGTGCATGCGGTGGAGCGGGAGGGCACGCCCAAGTGGCGACCAGGAGGGGTTTGTCCGCTTGCAGCAGCGTGGGGGCGCGCGCAGCTGGATGGGAAAGAGGTGGCCAGGTGTGGGGCTAGGGGTGAGGTGGCAGGCGGCGATTGGTGGGAGTGAGGCAGAGGGAGGCTGGGTAGAATAGGGTTGGGTAGAAATAGGACTAGATAGTTTAGACTAGGGTTTGGAGGTGGCCGGCCGGGTTTTCGGGCCTAGCTAGCTGCCTCCCAAAAATAATATAAAATTTTATTTTAATTTAACATAGACTTTTGTAAATAGTTTTTAGACAAATAAAAGACCCGGAAAAGACCGGAGTTTTGATTTGAATAAAGACAGGGGACATTTAGAAAATCAAAACTAGTCTTTTCGAAAATAGTTTTATGCAAACAAATGCGTGATCACATGACGATGCTCAAATGCAAGGTGGCATGATGACATGAGCATGCGGTCATGATGATGCCATGCACAAAAACACCGCGATTTTCTAGTAGTGGTTTTAGCGGGATGCCACAAAATCCTATTTTCCCAGAAGACGAAGGAAGCCAGAAGGGGAGCTAGAGATGGGCCATAGGGGGCCCACATCACCCCCTGGTGCGGGCCAGCCTAGGCCACGCCACCAGGTGGTGTAGCCACCCTGGTCCACCCCTGGCACTCCCCTCTGGCATATATTATCCTCCCGTAACCCTAAGACTCGGGGGCGACCACAGAAAGATTTCGCCGCCTCCGCGGGCGGAAAACACCGAGAGAGAAAGATCTCTCCGGCAGACAGATTTCTGCCAGGGGAATTCCTTCCCGGAGAGGGGAGATCATCGCCATCAACACCACCATCAAGCTGGACTTCATCGGGATCATCATCATCACCACCACCATCATCACCATAAGCACCCTCATCACCATCTCCATATTGCTGTAACATTCGTGTTGAATCTTGCATAGTTCATAGGGGAAAGCTTCCCGGTGATGATTACTCTTTGTAGTTGATGCTATTGAGTGAACCATTGAATTATTGTTTATGTTCAGATTGTTATACATCATTATTCCATCTCTGATCATGATCCATATGATGTCTTGTGAGTAGTTCATTTTGTTCTTGAGGACATGGGAGAAGTCATGTTGTTAGTAATGGAGTTGTGTTGAGAAAGATTCAATAGTTTGATATTTAAGTTGTGGTGTACTTCTTCTAGTGGTGTCATGTGAACGTCGACTACATGACACTTTACCTATATGGGACTAGGGGAATGCATTGTGTATTTTGCTACTAATCGTAGGGGTTGCCGGAGTGACAGAAACCTGAACCCCCGTTAGGAAACCATTGCACAAGGGACGTAAGGGTCTTAGAGTTTAAAGTTATGGTTAGGTTTCAACCTTAATTACTTTCTTGTACTTACGGATGTTTGCAAGGGGTATAATCACAAGTATGTATTAGTCCTAGGAAGGTTGGTACATTAGCACAGGTTCACCCACACAACACTTAGCAAGCTAAAGAAGATTAATCAACTATATGAAGCGAAAGCACTTGACAGTCTTCCCATGTGTCCTCAAGAACGTTTGGTCATCTTAAGTAATACAACTGGCTTGTCCTTTGCTGCATAAAGGATTAGGCCACTTGCTGCATTTATTCCTACTGTCTTTTATTTACTCGTACTTTGTTTACTTGCTTTATCAAAAACCCCTAAAAATCCGTTTGCTAAGTATTTGCAGAGAATTCCTGATCCATACCACTAGCCAGCACCTTCTGCTCCTCGTTGGGTTCGACACTCTTACTTATCGAAGATACTGCGATACACCCCCTATACTTGTGGGTCATCATTTGTCACATGCTTAAGCATCTGTGGTTGCTTGGGATTTGAAAATGGAGTTCATTTGAGTGGTTTTTGAATAAGTGTGATCTTGGTACCTACACTAGATTCAATTTTCAAATGCCATTTAAAATTAGTGTTTGAAAGTTTTTGGAAGATCACAAAGTGGGCCTTGGTACATCATTACTTGTACTAGCAAGGGGTGCAAAGATCCACATTTGTTTCTGTTAAGATTTGAGTTCTAGGTATAGCCAAAGTAGGCATGGTGATTAAATTGGCACAATTGACCATTTCTCTTTTCATTTGGATTTGTTTTTCTTTGGTATTTGTTTCGGAATGATCTAGATGATGTTTAATTCACCTTAGAATCATTTTACAATCAATGGGTCACTCAAACATGGCAATTCAAAACAACTCCTAATTTAAATGCATACCCATATGAATGCTTAATGATTTTCAAATGGAAAAGTTTTTGTTAACTCTAAATTTGATGATTTGGATCTTGATCACTTGTATTAGAGTTTTGGGATGTTACACCGAGGGTTTTGTCGATTCGGCTAATGCTGACAAGGTATGCAAACTTCATAAATCCATTGATGGGTTGAAGCAAGCATCTTAGAGTTGGAACATTCGCTTTGATGAGGTAGTCAAATCGTTTGGCTTCATCAAGAGTGATCATGATTCTTGTTTATACAAGACGTTTAGTGGGAGCAAAGTTAACTTTCTGATCTTATATGTGGATGACATATTATTTATTGGAAATGATGTCCAGATGTTGCAAGAAACCAAGGAATCATTGGAAAGGAGTTTCTCAATGAAAGACTTGGGTGAGGCAACTTATATACTAGGAATCCAGATCTATAGAGATAGATCAAGACAGCTCATTGGATTGAGCCAAAGTACATATTTGGAAAAAGTGTTGAAGAAATTCAACATGGAATCGTCTAAGAAGGGGTTCTTACCGATGTCCCATGGCATAAAACTTAGCAAGACTCAGTGTCCTTCGACAACTGATGAGCGAAGTTGGATGAGTGTGATTCTGTATGCTTCTGCAGTCAGATCCATCATGTATGCCATGATTTGTACTAGGCCAGATGTTTCTTATGCTCTAAGTGTTGTGAGCAGATACCAGGCTGACCCTAGAGAAATCCACTGGGCAGCGGTTAAGAACATTCTTAAGTACTTGAGAAGGACTAAGGATGTGTTCCTAGTTTATGGAGGTGAGGATGAACTCAGTGTAAGGGGTTACACGGATGCGAGTTACCTTACTGACTCTGATGGTTCTCTTTTGCAATCTGGATACGTGTACGTAATGAATGGAGGGGTTGTGAGCTGGAAGAGTTCCAAGCAAGAAACTATGTCTGCATCTACAACAGAAGCTGAGTATATTGCTGCCTCGGAGGCGGCAAAGGAAGTTGTTTGGATCAGGAATTTCCTGATTGATCTTGGTGTGGTTCAAGGCTCATCCAATCCGTTAGACGTGTATTGTGACAACAATGGTGCTATTGCGCAAGCCAAGGAACCTAGACAACACCAGAAGAATAAACATATACTCATGCAATACCACCTAATTCACCAGTTCGTGGATCATGCTGATATCAAGTTATGCAAGGTACACACGGATGCAAACTTTGCAGATCCGTTGACAAAGCCACTTCCACAGCCTAAGCATGAGGCGCACGTAAGAGCCATGGGCATTAGATGCCTAGACATATGATGTCGGGATGATTGACTCTAGTGCAAGTGGGAGACTATTGGGAATATGCCCTAGAGGCAATCATGGTTGATGATATTTCCCAAAGTATTCATAAAGTAAAGTTGTCCTTCTATGAACATCAGATATGTATCACTGAATACATGATTCAGTTGTGGAACTATATATTCATGATTGTTCATACTAGATTGTCCTTGGTCGTTGAGGTTGTGCTGGACACACAACTTAAACCAATGTGCGGGTCGGCTGATGACACGGTTCCACTTGTTATGGGCATGGTGATGCTATTCCGACTTGCACTGATTCGGCTAAAGAGTTTAGCAAGTCGGACTGACCCACAGTTGAGATGCAACGAGCATGTTGTCATTTGCAGTCTCAAGCAATGGAATCCTTTGACCTGAGGTGATTGCATGATCCGAGTTGTGGATCGCCAACTTAGGTTCTATCAAATGCTGTTCCGTAAATGGGCAGTTATAAAGGTAGAGTTCGGGTTAGTTATGAAGCAAGCTGCGTAATGTGGATTACCAAGATGGGATTTGCCCCTCCGTAATGGAGAGATATTCTCTAGGCCCTCTCATGTGATATGATTCGGAAGCATGGCCATGCGCTACTTAGTTAAGTGTTAACTGAGGAGTCGGACTGAGAGTTAGTCCAGTGAATCACATATCATGGTACGAGAAGAGAGTTAAGCTATTAAAGGGTTGACAACTACTCGCCTATAGCTTAACAGATATATCGTGAGGCAAAGGGACTTGGACGAAAGTCACACTGAAGGTTCGTCTTCTGACATTACGACACTTGGGAGTTGGCACATCTTGCTAGAGGCCGCTACCATCTATAGACTTGAGACCGAGTGTTCATGGGAGTGAGTTGGACTCAAAGCCATGACGGTATACTTGGAGGAGTAGCTCATGTCGTGTCCAGGTGTACGTGAACCTACAGGGTCACACACTTAAGGGTAAGGAGCCCATGTGGATTAGATCCATATGGAGATTGGAGTACAGCCTAGATGGGCCTCAAGAGTTGAGCCCAACTAGGAGTGTATATAAGTGGAGTGACAAGGGATAGTCCCTGACCTAGACATCACTTTCTCCACTTCTATTTCAGGCTAGACAGGATCTACCAATCCTCTGTCCGAAGCTCCTTCCTATATGTGTGGATACCGGTAGAGGCGTTGCACGTGCAATGCTGGAAACGGGGAAGCTCGTGGGGATCTGGCGAACGAGTTCGTGGGATCCTGTGTAGCTGTCCGTGGGATTCGGAGGGCTGTTTGTGGGATCGTTTGGCACTGCTTCGACACGCTACATCAACTTCCGCATCTGTGCGTCTAGCGGTAATCTCGTGGCCTATAACCAGAGCTGGATCTTGGGAGTACCACGTTAGGGGAAAATTTTGTTTATCTCTGCGTGGCCCAACGGATCTGACATTCATAGCCACTAGAAATCACGAAACACCACATTCGAGAGGGATCTGAAGGAGGAACTAGGCTGGGGTAATATCCCAGCTGATTCACGGATCATTGGAGGACAACGCATCATCCCCTTCATCATCAACCGCTGCATCTCCATCACAACCATTACTCCCATCTTTCATCTATTAGATCTCTTTGTAATTCCAGATCCAATTGTGGTTTGCATTAGATCTACCTTCGTACTTTTATCCATTCATTTGATTATGATGATGATGTTGATTGCTTCCATGAGTGAGTAGTTCCTTTGTTCCTGGGGAGATGGAGAAACCCTAGCACCATTATGAACTTGTAATAAAGATGATATATTCTTGTGTCTGTATGACTTGCTTGTCTATGATATAATTATGATTTGTGTTTGATCTCTTTCTTTAGATGGTATGTGACATGGGTATTATTACTTGGATGCTCATTATTCGCTACCCTACATTGGGTAAAAGGCCTACGGCCCATAGAGATTCCAGATAAAAGCCCAAGGAAGCAACCGATAGAGACTCTTTGTTGCATTAGGAAAGAAACCACAAACCGACATTATGTTGGTATTGTAATCACGCGTGTATGAAACCTATCTGCATACAGCTTTGAGACCCTGCCTATTATATATAGGGCGGGAGAAGCCCAAGCGAGGGTACCGAAATCTAGAGGACAACTTGTAATAGAGTGTTTTCCCCAATATTCAGGCGACTTTTTCTTCATTGTTTTCCTGACATCCGATGAAATCCCTAGCGTTCTCTTTTCCGCGAAACCCCAAGTCCATCACCATGGGCATTGCCGAGGTTACCCCTCTTCAATTGGCGCCGTCTGTGGGAAACTTGAATGCTGGAAACACGGATTCGGCGGAATGCTCTCCACCAAACATCGACTCACTGAAAACAGATCCGCACCCACACACCCTCATAGTAGTACCCGCTGATTTCAACGGTGAATCCGATCTAATCATCGGAAGCCTTCACTTCCAAGGAGACAACACACAGGAATCAAACCTTTCAGCCCTGATCACATCAGAACCGTCGGTGGGAAAGGCCACACCTAAAATAGTACCAACATTGCTCGTTGGACCTACCATAGATATCATAGCTCAGATCGAAGCAGGAAAAGAAGGTGGCTAATCAATCTCACTACACAGAGAAAACCCAACAAGCTTAGAACATGAAGAAAGTAGTGAGAACATCGACTTTGAAGAAAGGATTGCGAAGATTTATCCAGAACTACGATCTCAGAGAACAACCAACGCACCCGCAGAAGCAAAAGGAGACACCATCAGGCCACATACAACACGCCACCAAGTGTACATGATCAACGGAGATACCTCAACACCACACGACGAAAACGGTAATCCCATCATAAACCCCGATGATATCTTATCAGATGACCATGCAGGAAACCACGGCAACGAAGGAGAACACAACAACGGAGGAGAACACGGAAACGGAGGAGAAACAACAGATAATTGCATAGTTCGAGGAGGAGGCAGAGAAGAGAGACCAGGACTTCGGCTACCAGCATCGGCATGGCAAAAAGCAAGGGAGGCAATTTCGGGAGCAGTCCCAATGGCGGCAGATGCTTCACATGAGGATCTACTGGCATACCAATATTTGCTCCACCACAAGAAGAGACACCTACTCTGGATACAAAGACAGCTCGATGAAAGGAAAAGGTTAGCCGATGAATCGAGTTTACGACGGGCCCAAGTAAGCTCTACACGAGGGTCCAGGAGTGTGACAGGAGAAACACCACCAACAAGAGCGACATCTCGATTACAGAATATCCCCGAAGCAGACATAAGTGGAATCATCTGAGACCTCGACCTATCATTCATGTCGATCGATCAAGCAGGAAATATCAAGGCAAAAATAGATCAGGTAGCTATTGTAGCCGCGCAGACATACCTGATCACCACTCAACCCGCACCCGACGATCCGCGTGTGGCCCTCCATCGCTCCGCTCTGATGAACATCAGCATGGTAGCAGCCTCACTTGCGGAAGCAAAACAAGGACTCACACAAAGGTCCCCACGCCATCAAAACAGTCCTCGACAAGCAGGACACACCCGGTGATCGAAATCACCACAACAGGCGCACCTCGTAGGATCCGAGCCACGAAGCAACACAAGGAACTACAACACCCATCATAGGAGCAGTGGAACCAGAGATGAAAACCGCACCCGACGATATCAAGATGGAGATGATGAAGACGACCATGAATTATGCGGGGCCAGTTGCTTCACGCACAGGATTCGAAAAGCCTCAGTACCGAAAGATTTCAAACTTCCACATGATCGACACAAATACGATGGGCTCCAGGAACCCGAAGCTTGGCTAGCAGATTATCTAGCCACCGTCAAATTACAGGGCAGATCCACAACTACCATGATGCAAAGCCTACAACTA
Organism: Avena eriantha; assembly: GCA_910589775.1. Classification (NCBI taxonomy): domain Eukaryota; kingdom Viridiplantae; phylum Streptophyta; class Magnoliopsida; order Poales; family Poaceae; genus Avena; species Avena eriantha. The sequence continues at coordinate 361,196,642 of OU342743.1, forward strand.
CACCTCACCGGCGCCGCAAGGTCATGGTTAAGGCAGTTACCCGAAGGTTCAATTAGTAGCTGGAATGATCTGGAAGATAAGTTCATCCGACACTTTCATTCTACATTCAAGCGACCAGCATCCTTGGAATAGTTGCAAGCGTGCAAACAAAAATCCGGCGAGTCAATAAGAGCATTCATACAAAGATGGAATATCATCAAAAACTCAGTTGAGTCCATATCGGACGAAAGGGCCATTGACGACTTCAACGACGGCCTACGTCGACGAGAATTCATAGAAGAGCTGGGTAGGACGAAACCAAAGACAGTATCACAGTTGATGGAAATAGCAAACCGTTGGGTTGATGGAGAAGACGCGCTACATAATAAGCGCACGCGGTCACCCGAGGAAGACAGCGATAAACACGGCAATGACAGAAGACAAAGGAACAACAACGGGAATGCAGGACCAAGTTACGTCGTGGCAGGTTTCTCCGGTGAAGGTAACAACAGAAGCAACGACAATAATGGCGGATACCGTCAGAACAGAGATGACGTCACAAGAAGCCAATCCGCACGGCGATATCAGCCAAGAGCACGAGACCCACCTATGTCCGCGATGGAAATGTTGGAAGGACCCTGTAATATGCATTTTTACATTGACTCAGCAGGCAGGCGACAATCCAATCACCTGATGAAAGACTGTCGAACATTCTTGAAGATGCAGGAGTTATGCAACACAAAGGAAGCCGAAGCAGCAAACCGAGGGTACACATCCACGCTTGGCGCACTAGCTATCGGTGCACCACCACCAGTTGCACCATCGCAAAATTCAAACGATCAAAACAACGAGTATCCCAGATCAAAAGGAACAATGTCTATGATTCAGAAAGGGTGTCCACCCAACAGAATTCAGAATCTCATCACAAGACAAATAAATATGGCGGAAACATCAACATCAGCCACACCCGAGTATCTCCATTGGTCAGAGAAAGAAATTAAGTTCAGCAGAGCATATCACCCACTCCGGGTCCCATGACCATGACATCCAGCCCTGATAGTAGAAGCACAAATTGGCGGATTCGACATGAGCAAGGTCTTCATGGATGCAGGGAGTAGCATAAGTTTGATCTACGCGAAAACGTTGCAGACAATAGGCTACCCTCTAGATAATCTCGCTCCAACAGAAACCTCTTTCCACGAAATAGTACTTGGTAAAGCCGAAATTCCTTTAGGCAAAGTTTTCCTTGATGTTGTTTTTGGTTCCAAATTAAATTTCAGGCGAGAAAAACTCAAATTCGAAGTCATGGATTGGCCATCACAATACCATGCAATCTTGGGACGACTAGCCTTTGCACATTTCATGGCAGTACCACATTACGCATATTTGGTAAGGAAAATGCCAGCACCAAAGGGAATTATCACGGTGCAAGGAAGCTTCACACGGGTGGATAGCTATGATCGAGAGTTCAACAAAATTTCAGAGTCCTTCGGGATAGCAACAGAGTTTGAGCAACTCAAACGTTCGGCAAACGAACAACCTCTGGAGGTAGCACGTGTCAATCCTGATCAGGCTTTTAACATGGCAAAAGACACAAAACAAGTACAGATCCACCCCGCTGACCCGACAAAAACAATATTTGTGGCTTCCAACCTTGATCCTGCATAGGAAAGCGCGCTCATCGAGTTCCTCCATGAGCACTGGGAGATTTTCGCATGGCTACCTTCTGACATGCCGGGAATCCCCAAGGAACTCACTGAGCACGCACTAAATTTAGATCCAAAGGCAAAGCCAATAAAACAACCGCTTTGACGCTTCAAAGAACGAAAATGCAAGGCCATTGGAAAGGAGCTCCATCGCCTAACCGATGCCAATTTTATCAAAAAATTGACAAAATCAAAGTGGCTTGCAAACCCAGTATGTGTCCCAAAGAAAAACAGTACGGAACTTTGGATGTGTATCGACTTTACTGCACTGAACAAACGTTGCCCAAAAGATCACTTCCCATTGCCGTGAAAATCGACCAAATCATCGATGCAACTGCGGGATGCGAACGTCTTTCTTTCTTGGATGCTTATTCAGGATACCACCAGATTAGGATGAAGGAGGAAGACCAGGAGAAAACGGCGTTTATCACACCTTACGGTGTTTCTGCTACACAACAATGCCATTCGGCCTGAAGAACGCTGGAGCAACATATCAATGGATGATGCAGAAGTGCCTGGGAAGCCAAATAGGTACGAACCTACAACTGTATATTGACGATGTCATAGTTACCACAGGTCAAGGATCGGTGCTGATCAAGGACCTAGAAGAAACATTCAGAAATCTCGACAAGATCAGCATCAAACTGAACCCAAAGAAGTGTTACTTTGGAGTTCCGGCAGGACAGCTCCTCGGATATTTGGTATCCGCCAGAGGGATCGAGGCTAACCCCGAAAAAAAACAAGCTATCCTCACAATGAAGAAACCAACAAATCTACATGGTGTACAGCAATTGGCGGGACGAGTGGTGGTGCTGAGTCGTTTTATTGCAAGATTAGGAGAAAAAGCGTTGCCATTCTACGCCCTCATGAGAAAATCAGAAAAAATTGAGTGGACAAAAAAAGCTCAGCATGCCTTTGAAGGTCTTAAAAGGACACTTTCGACATCCCCTGTCGTCGTGTCGCCAAAAGAGAAAGAACCTTTACTCCTTTATATTGCTACAACATATCAGGTGGTCAGCACAGTCCTGGTTGTAGAACGACCTGAAGAAGGAAAGACGCATGGTGTCCAGAGGCCAGTATACTTCCTGAGTGAGGTTTTATCGCCATCTAAACAAAGGTACCCACACTATCAGAAACTAGCATACGGAGTATTTATGACAGCACGAAAGCTACGCCACTATTTTTCAGAGCACCCGATCGTAGTGGTCAACGAGGCACCTTTGTCAAGCATCCTCAACAATCCAGAAGCAACTGGGCGTGTTTCTCTATGGGGCATCGAATTATCCCCTCGGGATATCACTTATGAGAAGCGCAAAGCAATTAAGTCACAAGGTCTGCCAGATTTCATCACAGAGTGGACGGAATTGCAATGTGCGGGTCCACCAGACCTTTCTAGCACATGGACAATGTACTTTGATGGATCAAAAAGAATAGAGGGAGCAGGAGCAGGAGTCATACTAATATCATCTCGAGGCGACAAAATGCGCTATATTCTTCGGATGAGCTTTACAAACGCATCCAATAACGAAGCGGAATACGAGGCCCTGTTGCATGGCATGCGAATGGCCAAACCTTGTGGTGCAACTCGCCTCAAAATCTTCGGAGCCTCCAACCTTGTGGCACAGCAGGCAATGAACAAATGTGATGCTGTCAGCAAAAATATGGTTGCTTATTGCGACTTATACGGCATCATGGAGGCTCAATTTGATGGGTGTGAAGTATCACATGTAGGAAGAGCAAGCAATGAGGAAGCCGACAATCTAGCAAACATCAGATCATTGTGTTTACTAATACCACCAGGAGTTTTTTCGAAGGAAATAGTGGAGCGATCAATCAAAGCGAAAAGAGTATCGGAAGTCATAGCACCAAAAACAGGGAAAAAGAAGCATCCACAAAAAGAATCCGGGGCTCCTTCAGAAACCAAGAACATAAAAGAGGCCATCGAAGAAAAAGAACAAGAAATCAAAGAGGTCATGCTAATTGAACCAGCCTGGATGCAGCCGTATATAGCATATATGATTAAGGAGAACTACCAGAAGATGTGATCGAAGCTCGGCGAATCACCCGACGATCGAAGGCTTTCAGGATAATTAAAGGAGAACTATACAAAAGAAGTATTTTGGGTGCATTGCAACATTGCGTAATACCCGAAGAAGGAAAAATTATACTGAAAGATATACATGAAAGCATTTGTGCTCACCATGCTAGTAGCCAAGCGATTGCTGCAAAAGCATTCAGGGCGGGATTTTATTGGCTCAATGCAGTACAAGATGCAAAAGACATTGTCAGAACATGTGAAGCATGTCAATGATTCGCAATAAAGGCTGGAGCACCAGCCGCTGATCTAAACCCCATACCCTTGGCTTGGCCTTTCGCGCAGTGGGGACTCGACATGGTGGGAAAACTTCACAAATCAGCGCCAGGAGGACATGTATTTTTGCTAGTAGCAGCCGACAAATTTACTAAATGGATTGAAGCGATGCCTGTCACCACCCAAGATGGAACTTCGGCTATGAATTTTATCAAATCCATAGTATTTCGGTATGGCGTACCAAGCAGCATCATCATGGATAATGGGACCAACTTCACTTCCAATGAGTTCAAGGAGTACTGCCAGGAGATGGGCATCAAAATAAGCTACGCTTCGGTAGCTCACCCGTAAACAAATGGACAGGTTGAAAAAGCCAACGGACTATTTACCGCTAGACTCAAAAAGAGACTACTGGCACCACTTGACAAAGAAAAAGGAACATGGGTGGATGAATTACCATCCGTGTTATGGAGTTTACGTACAACTCCAAATAATTCAACACAAGAGACGTCCTTCTTTTTGGTCCACGGTGCGGAAGCCGTGCTTCCAGTTGAAGTATCACACGAATCACCAAGAGTAGCTGCATATAATAAACAGGAATCAAGAGAAGCACTTGAAGATGATGTGGATGCGCTTGATGAAGCTCGAGACGAAGCCCTCCAAAGAGTAACTATGTACCAGCAAAACCTACGCAATTACCATAGTAGAAGATTGCATCCTAGGTCCTTCGCAGTAGGGGACCTAGTTCTTCGCTTCAAGCAAGATGGCCACAAGAACCTAGAATCGCCATAGAAGGACCATATAGCATCACAGAAGTTATTCCCGGAGGAGCATATCGACTACAAGACAAGAAGATAGGAGTAAATTATTCAAATCCATGGAACGTAGCACAACTATGACGCTTTTACGCATAAGATTATTTGCAAAAGTAATACGAGTTACAGTTCGGCTTATTAAGCCAAGATGTCTAGGAGAAAGGCTAAAAATAGCCATCTGCTCAAAGAATAATGTACCGTCGATTTTCGCCTTGTATATAAAGAGAAGTTATTTGTATCTTAATCTTCTTTTTTCAAAGATCAATGCTAACAGCAATTATGAGCCTATGTCCGGATACAGGCATCCGAACATAGCATCAGGGGCTACTCCCATCGGGAGCGCTAACGCGCACCCGATAGAAATACCGTTGTGTATAAAGTGCATTGACAAATTGCAAAAACCTATTGAGTTTTACACTAGTGTATCCTCAAAGGTGTTACTCCCATCAAGAGATAGTATAAAATAATAAAAGTATCTGATATAATCAGAAATATTGGCGGCCCAGCAGGCCAACTGCCAAAAAAGCCAAAAAATTTGGATCACGCTCAGACGCCAGAAAAAATACGAATGCCGTGTTCAGAAACACGAAAGTAAGACCCGAGGATTCGTCCTGTGTGGCTTGGTAATCGCACAAGAATGCGCTCTACCAGTAAAATCCGTATCAACGATACGATGCAAAATCCCGACTGACGCGTTGGGTACCCGATAAAAAATAGAAAACTAGAATTCAGTATTCGGTAAGACCTCAGCGGCTCGAACTGAATTACGCCAGCAACAAATTCCAGATTCAAGCCTAGGGACTTGAGTTTGATGTAGGTCAACTTTGTTTTTGCCCAGGAGCAATTAACTGATTCCTGATCCGTCGGAAGAATCAGACTCGTTGTACCAATATCCCTACAAAAAACAAAATTAAACAGAATCAGAGAAAGAAGGAAGAAAACTCTGAGACTCAACCTAAAAACTGCGGATTCAGGTAGAGTCTCGGGGGCTACTGACATGGGTATGATTACTTGGATGCTCATTATTCGCTACCCTACATTGGGTAAAAGGAATACAGCCCATAGAGATTCCAGATAAAAGCCCAAGGAAGCAACCGACAGAGACTCTTTGTTGTATTACGAAAGAAACCACGAACCGACATTATGTTGGTATTGTAATCACGCGTGTATGAAACCTATCCGCATACAGCTTTGAGACCCGGCCTATTATATATAGGACGGGAGAAGCCCAAGCGAGGGTTTTCCCCAATATTCATGCGACTTTGTCTTCATTATTTTCCTGACATCCGACGAAATCCCCAGCGTTCTCTTTTCCACGAAACCCCAAGTCTGTCACCATGGGCATTGCCGAGGTTACCCCTCGTCAATATGTCTACTCGGCGGCATATCATTTGCCTTTGGGACTAAAGAGAGGGTGAAATCCTTTGGACGTGTCTTGGAAGCATACCTAGAATGCCTCGTGACAGATTGGCATCGCCTCGTAATCTACACGATCAAAGGAGGATTAAAGAGGGACTCCCTAAGCTAATTACGATATCCACGGGGAAACCCTTAATTGCGGTGGTTTGTATGGGTGACTGCTCTCAGACATCGCAGTGGTTATTTAGAGGTGACCTCACTCTTGGCTCAACAAAGTGGCTTTCTACAAGCCTTGTAGTGAACATCTTATTATGGGGCTCTCTCCACACATATCATGACACAAGAAGTGTGTTATCTCAATTACATATAACAATAATACTATGCTAGTGGTGTATCCTACATCCCTGAGAACATTTTAGCCCTATTGAGTTCAACCACGCTTTCATACAATCTTGTTACTTGTTTTCTATTACCTGTGTTCGTTACTTTTCTACAAACAACCATAAACCTTTCAAACACCCCTTACTTGAGATCAAGGACAGCTTATAAGTATTCTTTGGTAGATAGTAACGAGGGGCATAGAGACCTTTACCAATAACTCTCTGTGGGTTCGATATCTTTACTTCGAAACTAGCTACAATTGGTATGTGCACTTGCAGTCATCAACCCTCTCGTCTCCTCATCGTTAGGGACAGAAGCAAGCCGAGCTGAGCATGATCGTCGCCTCCTCATCCTTCACTGCTCCTTGTAAGTTCATAGGAGGAGCCAGAGAAGCCGCGGCTTCCCCCTCTTCTTCTTCTTGTCTGAGCCGAGCACGCCGGCGTAGTACACCATCGTCGTTGTCATCACCTGCTGCCCCCATCCCCGATTCCTATGGAAATCGGCAGAGGTCAGCTCTCCCATCCTTTCCCCCTCGGTGCATCCTTTCTGTCGCCCTGTGCTTGCCCCGTTGCCGGTTTTTCCCCAGCTGCGTGCTGCCACACGCACGGAGACAGTAGCAACACCAGTTTCACCGCGAGCCCTTGTTACCGTCATAGTTCCGGCCGATATAGCCCTTTCTCGCCCGTGCACCCTGCACGAGAATTGTAGCCATATGACCCCTCTATGATTGTTTTTGTGGCTTGTCCTAAATCTCGATGGTTGTGTTGCCATCGTCACCGGTACGATCCAATCTCGCAGGAAAGGACTGTCGACTAGTTCAGATCCGTCAGTTAGCGCAAGCAGTTTTGTAGAAAACACCCTGCAGGTTTGTGTCGATCAGGCACATGTCCCTGAGAGCCCCACATGTCAGCGCCTTTGCCGACCGCGTGCCCGGTGGCCCCTCCCCGCTTGCAGGTCCACTTGTCGGTCTCGTTGGGTAGAAAACTCCCCACTGAGAAAAGTCTAGATTCCAATATAAATAAAATTCCAGAAAAAATTGATAGACCTAAATAAATTCATATATTTTTAAATAAAATGAAATTGGTAAAACATATAATATGAAATATGAATTCCAGAAAAAATTGATAAACCTAAATAAATTCATATATTTTTAAATAAAATGAAATTGGTAAAACATATAATATGAAATATGATTCAAATTCAAATATGAACTCAACCATATTTTCAGATTTTCCTAGATTTGACACTAACTAGTGAAACCTGTGGCTTTTGACCTCATTTTAATTATTTTGCAATTAAATATTATTTTCAATCCATAAATTCGAATAATACATATGATATATGTTTTCTAATCAGAAAAATGCCAGGAATTCAAATATGCCTTCCAAAATAATTTTTGAGCAATTTAAAATTTCGAAATTATTTAAATGCCAATAAATGCCTTTTCTTAATAAATTGATAACTTTAATTCCGTAATTCTAAATTCGATAAATAATATGTCTAAATCGATCAGCACAACGAGCCCGTTATAAATATGCATTCCATGGTATGAATTGAAGCATGTATCATATAAATATTAAGAAAACAACAAGGAATATGCAAGTAAACTTGACTAAATAAATACTAAAAATGCTTATTTATTGTTTCCACACCTCACCCATGCCATGCTACATTATACATTGTTTGCTTGTTGCATATAATTTATATCATTGTGCAATATATTTATTTTGGTCCTTGCGTGTTTGGTTCTTATCCGGATAGACGCTGAGTAAGGAGAATATTATGAACCTCGGGAGTATTACTCGGATCCTTCCTATTCTGCAACTGAACTGCTAGGCAAGCAATCACCATACTTGCATACATATAGCACCTATGCCTCTATCTTATTATTGTATCATTGAGTCACGATTGCATTAAATTGAATCTCAAGTATTGCATAATGTTTACTTTTAAACCCCACCGAAGCTTGTATCCTCAATCCCATGATCCATTACTACAGGAATTGCTTGAGCCATGTGAGTTGTAGAATTGCTTGTGTAGGGTTTGTGCGTGCCTGTGGATAATGAGGTACCTAAACAACTTAAACTGTGTAGTAATGGGATAACTAAAGAAAGAGTCACTGATGGGCAATAGTTGTTATTTGGTTCTTCCACGCTCACTTGTGTCCCGTAGGACCCATGCGTACTTGATTCCCGTTCCTTGACTATTCGCACTATCCACATTCAGGAGACTCTATGGATCCCCCTTTGCCTGAGCTTGATTCACACTTTATTTCTTAGGTCACAAACTAGTTTGGGGCTTTATTACTATCTTGTACTTATGCCATGCTTTACTACTTTATTTATGATTGCACGTGGAGCGCGTGTACTGTTTTTGAATTTGGAATGTTTTTGCGGTATCGACAAGCTCAGTAAATAGAACAATACTCATGGAATGGTTAATAAAACTGCCAACGAATGGGATGTTCTTCCAACTTCTCGTCGATAAGCGAGAAGGAGGGCGATCGATGTTTATTTATGTTGCTTAAATAAATGTTGCTTAAATTGACCTAGAGAAATTTGAGGATGGGTGACCGACCAGGAAGTGGGTACACGGTGCACACGAGTGAGGACAAAGTGTCCAGAAAAGACTAGTGTTCATCTATGTAGCCAGTCTTGATATCTTATTAAGTTTCCAGGAGTGACAGCCCAGGCACGGAGAGTCCGGGGTGTTACAATTGGTATTAGAGCTAGGTTTGCGGTTAAACGGGCGTGTGCGGGTCAGTGGCGGACATGTGGAGCATGGCACGTGTGGCCCAGAGTGAACATGGCATGTCACATGTGTCGACACTTGATGCAGAGACGTGTGCCAAGAGGGGACGTTCCTGGCTTGTGGTTGATCGACGAGGGCGTCGATCTTCTAAGGGTGGGTGTATGTGAAACCATGGCACATGGCTTAATAAGATTGATAGGATACCCACATCAACAAGTTGCAATTTCTTTTTCGCAAGCTCATCTAAATAGAACTCTAAGGTTAAGCATTCTTGGCCTAGAGTAATTTGCGGATGGGTGACTGACCGGGATGTGGATACTGGATGAGCACGAGTGAGGACAAAGTGCGTAGAAAAGACTAGTGTTGATCTATGGGGCCAGTATTGATATTCTATTAAGTTGCCAGGAGTGACAACCTTGATATCCTATTAAGTTGCCAAGAGTGATAGCCCGGTCACGGAGAGTTCGAGCTGTTACACAGTGCCTTTTCCCCCAGCCGACTAACGAAGCGACTCAATGATGCCAAGCAACCAGTAAACTTCTAGACATTGTTGAGACACTTCGGTAGTTCCATTCTTTCAATGGCACTGATCTTAGTCAGGTTTGCCTCGATACCTCGGCTTGACACGAGGAAAACGAGTAATTTTCCGATCAGGACACTGAATGTGCATTTTTCCAGGTTCAATTTCATTCGGAATCTTCTTAGGTTTGCCAATGTTTGCCTTATATCATCCAAGAGAGTATGACTATCCTTGGTTTTGATGACCACATTATCGATATATACCTGCACATTTTTATCAATTTGGTCATGCAAACATTTTTGCATACACCTCTAATATGTATCACCTGCATTTCTCAAACCAAATGGCATGATGCAATAACAGTAAGCCCCATATGGGGTAATAAAGGCTGTCTTTATTTGATTAGCTGGGTTCAAAGGTATCTAGTGGAAACCATAATACACATCTACAAATGATAACAACTCACACCCAGCAGTAGAATCAATCACTTGATCGATCCTAGGTAAAGGAAAAGGGTCCTTCAGATAAGCCTTGTTGTAAGATTTGTGTAATTGATACACATTCGCCATACCACTGCAACATTGGGGTCATCCTTCTCCTTCTCAACTAAAATTGGAGTTGATAGCCAATCTAGGTGTAGCACTTCCATAATAAACCCATCTTCGAGCAGTCGAGCTATCTGATCACCAATATCTTTTCTCCTATCTTCGGGGAAGCGGTGGAGAGGTTATTTCACTGGCCTTGCATCTAGCCTGACGTGCAAAGAGTGCTCGGCTAGCTCCCTCGGGACACCCAGCAGGTCCTATGTCGACCATGCAAAGATATCCCGATTCTCACGGAGGAAGTTGACGAGTTTTCTTTCCTATTTTTCAGTCATGCCAGTACCAGTTGTGATGGTGCACTCAGGGAACTCAACATCGACCTGGATCTTCTTTGTTTCCTTGATCGCCTGGAAGGACACATTGTCATGTGGGTTATTTAATGTCGGCATATTCAGCTGACACGACTGTGCCAATGCCACAGCATCATCAATCCGCTTCTTCTCTTGAGCGATAACTAGTGACTTGGCCAGAGAACAGCCAGCTGAGGCACATTCCATGGAGCGCCTATGATCGCCTGCAATGGTGATGACCCCATTTGGCCCCGACAACTTCATATTCATATAGCTTATGTGGGTAGAAGTCATAAACTTCGCCAATGTTGTCCTGCCAAGCAAAGCATGACAACAACTGGTGAGATACACAACCACAAACAATAGGTTCTCTATCCGACAATTATCCCTTATGCTGAATAAAACATATATCCGGAATTTGCCTATCGGCTCGCATGATAATGCTGGTACAATGCCATGGAAAGTGGTCTTTGTCGGTTGAAGCATGTTCTCTGTTATGCCCAACTTGTGCATTGTATCTCGGTACAGTATATTGATACTGCTACCATCATCGATGAGAACCTTAAAGAATTTGACATTTATGTTAGGCCTGATGAACATCGGGTCCACCACCAAAGCATATGCCCCTGGACTCAGGATAATCTTGGGATAGTCCTTAATGCTCCAAGTGCTTTCCTGGTCGGACCAGTACATGAATTTCGGCAATGCCAGCATTACTGCATTCACTTCCATCTGGCGCCTTTGTAGGCTCTACTTATCTGTTTCTTCCATCATAAAGATGACATAGCTTTGGTGGTGCTCTTTATACTCATTCTGGCCTCCCTAGCCGGCATTTCCATAATCTCCTTGGTTCTGGTTCCCAACTTGGTTCACAACTTTTCTTCTTTTCGGGTTCTCATATCTCAGCGGCGATGGTAGCATCAGTGCTTGAACATTTGCTCCTGTGAGTGGTGGTGGGGGAGGTGGTGGTAAACCCATCTCTCCTTTTTCTCGCACGCTAGAACCAGCTGCACTGCCTCGTTGTATGGTTTGTCGGCTGACTTGGTGTTGGCATGTGAAAACAACAGGGCTGATCCAACATCATCTCATACATGAATTTCGGCCTTTCTTGCCACTTTTCCTTTTGCTCACTCCACGGTTTCTTTCCGTCCACTTCTGGCGATGTCTATTGCCGACACTAGGTTGATCCTGGTTCACTGCCGCCACCTAGTTTGACCCATACCGATAATACGGCCTCCACCTCTTCTCTTTCCTCGGAAGTCATATCTCCTAGATGATCCGACCCCATCACGAGAATAATACTCCTCATTTGGCTCGGCCGACATAAGTAGTGGCTGGGTTAGATCACCGAAGACATATGAATCTGCTATCTTTATTGTCTTGGCCAGAGTGGTCGGCATATCTCCCTACAACCTTTGCCATAATACACTGGCATGTCGGCATCCCTGGGCAAACCATTCTATGGCTTGCGACTCAATTATCCCTTCATAGGAGTTACGCATATTGCACCACCTTGTCAGAAACTCTCTGGCGGTCTCATTAGCCTCTGCTTGCACATAGCCAGCTACTAAGGTCTATTAGGCCTTTGTAAGTACTGGTGAAATTGCTGACAAATGCTTCCTAAAAATCTAGCCAATAGTTTATGCTTCCTGCTAGAAAATTGTTTAGGCACACTCTAGCAGGTCCCTCCAACATCTACGGAACATACCTCATGGCCCATCGGAGGTTTCCTTGTGCAATATGAACAACTGTGGCATAATCTATCAACCAATCCTCTAGCTAGTGCTGACGTGATAGGTCTTTGTTCCCCTTGCTAACTGAAAGTTCAGCACTAGCGGCTCTCTCAGAATGTGAGGTCCGAAACATGATGGACCCGGAGGAGCTTTCCCCTCCATTATTTCCGACATATAGATCCTATCCAACTTCAATCGAGCATCATCTGGCTATAAATTTCGGTTTGCCAGCCGAGATCCCAACGGGTTCCCCATCATCAGATGTTGTGGCCTTGGGTATCCAGCATTGGCCATAGCCAAATAACCATCGTTATGTCGGTTCGCCATTGGGTTAGCATTTTGGTGTTTCACAATTGGTCCCGCACTTTGCTGCTGCCTAGGTGGGTTCGGCACCTGATACTAATACTGAGGCTACTGCTATTGTTGCTGCCCCCCACCAGCCGAGTGATGGCCATGATGGTTCAGGTTATTCAGGCCAGCATTGCCGCATCCAACATTACCCTGAGTGACATTCCCCTGGCCAGCATTTCCATGACCGACACTTCCTTGCCCGGCATTCCCCTGTCTAGCATTGCCTTTCTTGACAACATTTGGGTTAGGCCACTAGCTGCTTGTTCTTCTTGCTGGAGTTCACTCTTCCTTCTTCCCTTGGAGCTGCATGGGGAGATGATGTTGCTACCCCGGTAGATTTTACAGCATCGCCCCCAACCAAATGAACGACTTGGGAGCCGCCAACTCCATCCGGGTTTGTCCTGATGATAGCCTCATTTTTCCATTTTGCGATGCGCACCAGCTCATTCACTCTCTCCTGCCGCCTATGCCGGGCCTCGCCGGATAAGGCTAATAACTCAACTGCCACAGCATCTGCAGCCCTAAGGTTCTTAGCCGTGGTACTGTTTTTTGGCAAACCGGAAAAATGACTACCTGATACAGCAGACTTAGTTCTACCCTCTCTTGCAATCTCAGCATTGAGGTTCTTACCCTTATTCCTCACTCCATCTAAACGACTAGGGCCTCCTGCAAGAAACTTATGTGCCTTGTTATACTCACGAAGGGTGATGTTCAGATCCTCACGTGCCTTAGCTACCTGCATAGCCCCCTGAAGGACACTTCTCCGGGTTTGTTCTAGCTCGGCCTATGCCTAAGCCATATCTACTATGGGTGCAACTAGCACAGCCAGCTTTTCAATAGCCACCTACAATACATTCTATGGATTTTCTAGCAGTGGAAATCTAGACCTGGAAACCTTGGGAGTTGTCTCACCATCTTTAGCGGGCTCTTTGCCGACATCCACATTTGACTCAGATAGGGACAGACAAAAGTACGGTTTTTAGGTCATGTAGTGCAGCTTCAACCTCCTCGGTCCAAACGAACTTCTTGGTCTTTTTAAAGAGCTTGTATAATGGTGCGGCTCTTTCACCTAGCTGGCTTACGAATCGACTAACTGCAGCAATGCAGCCAGTTAGCTATCGTACATCCTTCAGGAGAGTAGGCCTGGAAATATTGAGTATAGCCTTTATTTTGACTTGGTTCACCTCTATGCCCTTTGGGACACGATGAAACCTAACAATTTTCCAGCTAGTATTCCAAAGAAACACTTCTTTAGGTTAATCATTATATTGTATTTTTGTAAATTACTGAATGTTTCCTCCAAGTCGGAAATGAGCGTTTCCTTGTTTTTGGACATCACAGCAATATCATCCACATATGCATGTACATTGCGTCTAATTTGATCGTGGGGCAATGTTGCATAGTGCGCTGGTACGTAGCTCCTGCATTTTTAAAGGCATAGTTGCGTAGCAGAAGGTTCCAAAAGGGGTGATGAACGAAGTCTTTAGTTTGTCTGACTCCTTCATATGAATTTTGTGATATCCGGAATATGGGTCGAGAAAACATAGGAGTTCAGAGCCTGTTGTCGAGTCAATAACTTGATTGATTCTAGGCAGATGAACGGATCTTTGGGATAAGCCTTGTTCAAGGCAGTATAATCAACACACATCCTTAAATCAGTGGTGTCCTTTTTAGGGACCATTACAGGATTGGTCGACCACTTAGTGTGGATGACCTCTTCTATGAATCCGGCTAACTCGAGTCGGGCTAGTTCCTTATCTATTTCTTTGCACTTTTCATCGCTGAAACATCATAAGGAATATTTGATGGTTTTAGCATTCAGATACATGTTTAAATAGTGCTCGGCAAGTTCCCTAGGTACTCTGATCATGTCAGAAGGTTGCCATACAAAGATATCTTTACTAGCTTTGAGAAACTCGACGAGCGTGCTTTCCTATGTGTGGCCTAAACCTACGCCTATCTGAGTCACCTTGGAGGGGTTATCATCCCTCAATGGCTTCGTCTTCATCTCTTCTGATGCCTTAAAATCCAGAGTCAGCTTTGTCACCTCCTTCTTCGTCACGGGCATCTCAGACGGGTCAATGTTCTTCTTGATCTCCTGGTACTCCTCGTCGTGTAGTATGGCTTCAACAAAGGCGGCATTTCCATCCTTGCACTCTCGTGCCTTCTTCGGGTCTCCTCGGATCATGATGACGCCATTGGGACCTAGAATTTTCATCATGTTGTAAATATAACAAGAGTGAGCCATAAAAGCCTAGTAAGCCAGATGCCCAAAGATAGCGTGGTATGCGCTCTTGAATGGGACCACTTCAAAGGATAGAGCTTCCGTCCGGTAGTTCCTTGGAGTTCCAAAAGTAACATCCAAGGTGATTCCTCCTAGAGAGTTCGCTTGTCGTTCAGGGACAACTCCATGGAAAACCACGGAGTTGTGGTTCAGCTGTGTTTCCGATATCCTCATACGGCGCAGTGTTTTGATGTAGATGATGTTGATGCTACTGCCACCGTCCATGAGGGTCTTGGAGAACCCATAGCCGTCGATCAGTGGATTGATGACCAAAGTGTACTTTCCTCGCCAATGTGGTTTAGGTGAATGATCGCTTCAGTCAAAGGTAATTGTCACTTCCGACCAATCCAGAAACTGAGGGACAGTCGGAATAGTTGTGTTCAGCTCATGCATCACTGCCTTTTGACATTAGCTGGTTGGGATCCAAGGAAGCAGACGTAGGTGTCTTTCTTGGTTGGGAAGGTCTTCTTTGCATCCAACTTGGGTTTTGAGGCCTTTGCTTCCTCCATGTCGGAATCTCACTTGGACTCCTTGTCTTTGTCAGAAGTTTTCTTTCCTTTTCGTCGCTTGGCCCTATAGCCAGCGGATTTGTCTTTCTTGATGTCGACATTGAAATGACACTCAACATTGGTGTGGTACGAGCCCCCATTGCCATCCGAGTGATGCACACATGGATTATTAGCAATGTAGGCCCAAGAGTAGGTTTTACTAGGTTGGTGGTCTCCTCTACCTTGGACTCTGGAAGTTCCACAGCCTCGGCCCCAGCCGCCTCCGTGGCCTCCTGGTCCTCCATACCCGAAAGTTGCGTTAACTATTGCGGTTTCCGGATTGGGTTTATCTTCCGAGGTGTTCTTGCATTTCTGGGTCTACTTCTCCTTTGTCTACTTGGCCGACTATGGCACAGCCAGTACGTTTAGCAGTCCCTCTGAATCATCGTCGGCATCAGCATATTTTCTTACCGACTCAATCAGCTCCCCGAAGTCGGTAACTTTGTTGCACTTCAGGCAATGATGCAGTAATCTGGTTGGGAGTCCCGTGATAAAAGCTTCGATTGTGGTTTGGTCGTTTAGTCCCTCACAGGAGTTCTTCGTGTCGATCCATCATCCGAGGTAGTCCCGGCAAGTTTCTCCGGGTTTTTGGGTGCACCGCTACAGATCTCCGACTGTGCAGGGCTTCCTGTATGTTCCCTCAAAGTTTCGAAAGAAAGTACTTTGCATGTCATACCAATTGTGGATGGTGTTGTTGGAGATTTGTCCCATGAAGGAACTAGGGTCCAACGATCCCTTGGTTCGAGAGGGGGCTGAACACGCGACTCTAAGGAAACTCGGTGACAATAGTGGCAGCGGAGCAAGCACACGATAGAGAGGTGACATGGGTTTTTTTACATAGGTTCAGGACCCTCGTGAGGAGGTAAAGCCCCTACTCCTGCTTTATGGTATTGCTCGCGTGCTTTGCGAGGGTACAATAATGGAGGATGAAAGTCTAGAGTTTTAGATCTCAAGGATCAATCACACCTAAGGTAGGAGAAGGGATCCTTATATAGGGAGGCATCGGGCCTCTTCCCCCGTTCCATCGGTGGGAAGGATCATCACAGTGTCGCTCCTTGAGGTCCTGGTCTATAGGACTATTTTTGTTGACCAAGTCATGGGCGTCGGGTGCTTCTCCATCTACTAGTAAAGTGGCCTTCCTTTTCCTCGTTTGTCATCATCCGGCGCCGCCAGGTGTCTCCCTTTCACCTAAACGGCAAGGTGGAGCACCTGCCATGCTGAAGTCGTCTATCCTTCTGTTGCCAAAAAGGTGCCAAACCAGACCTTCCTTTACCGAGGCGAATAGAGGGTGCAGAGCCGCTGCGCCCCTTGTCGGGACCTGCCTCGCCTGTTGGATGCCTGGTGAGATTGCCAATGGGCCCCGAAGTATGCTCTGGAGCATCCAAGGACGGGTTGCACGGTGGAGCTCTACAGGGGGAGGATCCTCCTCTAGAGGGCGTCTCCTCGCGAAGCGGAGCCTCGCGAGGGTACACTCGCCTATGCCATCTCTAGAGGTGCTACGGCCTCCTGTAGGCTCAGCTCTATCAGGTTCTGGGTCTACTAACCATCGGGACATGGCACCCCGGTTGCCAAGGCCCTGATAGGTGTTTTCCAGGAGTTCATTGAGCCATGATCGAGCCGTCTTCCTTAGCATAAGTGGGAGATATCGGGTCGTGACCAAGATGTTTCCTTCTTTGGAGATGCAGCAGGCCTCGAAGAAGTCCTAGAGCCAGGTGTCTGGCCGAGCCACACCATTGTAGGGTTGAATGTGCCTTGAGATAGCAAATCCCTTTAGGAAATCTATTTGTCGAATTTGTGGCCCGAAGAATTTTGGCACACGTATATATTATCCGACTCATAGCGCCGCGCCTCTATGTTTGAGTTGATCCGGTGCCTGGCATCATTTGGTGATAGAGAGCGCCATCTCGGATTTTCCCTGTGGCTACGGCGCCGTGGATCCGAATTTCTATTTCCTCCACCACCGCCTCCACCGCGATTCCCTCCTTGGCCTCCGTGGGAGCCGTTATGGGAGCTAATTGGTGGATAAGGTGGTCCAGGTGTGTTGCTTCCTCCAGCCGGAGCTTCATGGTGACGGCCACCATGCTGGCTTGATCCAGCGCGCTGTTCATCGTTCCTTCGTCCGGCATTGCCGTCATTGTGATGTGGCTCAGTCAGACGGCTTGTGTGTCTAGGAGGAGCATTCTTTGATGATCCTACTCCCCATGTTGTGTTTCTTCATCTTCCCTAAGGTTATCTGATTGCTACCGAGAAGGTTGCTGTTGAACCATTGTTGCTACAGTGTCTTGCTCTGCGGCCGGGGCGATGTTGCTCTAGCTTTTTGCGGGTCTATGCCGATATCCTTAAGAGACGGTTCTTGAATAGTTGTCTTCCCGCAGGTCGGGACGGTAGCGTCGTTCCGGCTACCTCTGGGGCCTTATATCTTGATGTCGACCAGTGTCCGTGCGGTATTAGTCGGATTTGGAGACCAGTTTCCCGCTGCTGGACGTGGTGACCTTCTGTTGCTCTAGGCCCTTGGTGAGTAGCTTCACACTTAGTTGGACCTGGTCTGGACTTGGATAATTTGCCAGGATCTTTCGGGCTGCAGCAGTATTTTCTACCGGCATGCTATACACCTAGGTTCCTTTGTTGTCAATCCGAGGCTATCCCACGGCTATGTATCCTTTGAAAAGGGTCTTGTGAACTTCCAAATTTTATTAGGCAGCTCAGGGCCATTCCGGGTCTTCTAATACTGCAATGAGCTAGGCTGCCCTACCGCTGCAATGCACTACTTTTCCTCGAGGAGATGAGTGGCTTCATCAAGGAGTACCTGGAGATGCGCTTCTAAGGCTTAGGCTCTATCCTCCACCTCCGCGGGTGTAAGATCTGCAACCGTCGGGATCGGTGTTGTAAGTGCATCTCTAAGAATTTTACGGGCACCAGGGGGTAACCACGTGTCCATCCAATGGAGTGCTTTTGGTTTGTCGGGGATCAGAGCTCCATCTAAATCCTCTTCGTATTCCTCGATGATTACCTCATCAGCCGAAGGATCCTTAGTCGGAGTCTTCTTTTTCTTTGCCTTCTTAGTAGCACCGGTAGCAAAGACGGCTTTGGGTCCGATTCCTAGGGTCAAGCTTCTTTCAGTACTTTCAGACATCTGGACGTTGGGGTTATCTCCGTGAACCATATCATCATGCGGTTCAAGAGAGATTTCTCCATATCCTTCATCCATACTTCTATAGGGGCTTTGATCCATAGATTCTCCTTCTGCAGCCTTGGAGTTGATCTCCTCTTCAATTTCCGTGGAGAACTTTAGAAATTCTTCCGACATCATGGAATCATCCGAGGATGCTAGTATGTCATTCCGATTGCCTCTAGCACCGAGTCGTTGTCGTCTCCAGCATCGGCTGAGCCGGATCCAGATCCAATGTATCCGACAAAGTGTGATGTGTGCGCCCTGAGGTAGTTTCGACTTTCTTCGTTGGCCTCCTCAAAACTTTTTATGGTTTCAAGGATCTCTTCCATGCTGGCGTTTCCATGCAGCATCATCCGCCTCAACGTGTGCGTCAGGAGTGATTTTCCTACTCGAGCATCGGCACAGCTAGATCCAGAATTGTTGCTGCTTTGATCTTCGTGAGATTAGACCTCCTTGGGGAGATCTTCTTCAGAACCGATCTTTTCCACTATCTCCGCTTCAGGTGCGGGCTAGGTGGGATAGTTTTCTGAGACCCGGAACTCTGTCGCTTCCACAAACAAAGTGGATCTAGAAATTTCTTCCGCCTCTATCATCACCACTGGGGTGGGTTGGGCAGGTTCAGCGAAACCGAGATAAACATCAATCTCGCCAAAGGACATGATTGTGTAGATGGTCATGGGTTCCCTAGACAGAATCCAAGTCTCATCAAGAAGGACAAGAGGACATCGTTGGCGTAGAGGACCTGGCCGACAGCGATTGTCTCGCTGATTCCGATTCGCACTGATTCCGCCCGGAACGTAGATCCGAAGGTCACCTGCCCCATGGTGGGCACCAACTGTCATTGGATTGAAGACATGTATGCCGAGAGGGAGTCCTCCAGGCATGGAGAAATATGGGGTGTGAGATGATGGTATTCCGGGATGGTGAGAACACAAGCTTTACCCAGGTTCGAATCCGCCAGCGGTGGACGAATCCTACTCTTGCTAGCAATCCAGTAATACGACAGAGCCAGAAGTACAGATTACAAGAGAGGTTTCGCCTATGTGAGTTGAGGTTGTAAGTTGTGGGTACCCTAAAGGCTGGTCCCTAGGACGGCTTATATAGATGTCCGGCCTAGGGTTATAGGAGAGACCTATCCGGCTATGGTACAAAGTCGGTTACAGAGTACATCTTGGACTACAAGGAACTATACAAGCCTAAATTGGTAAGTCTTATGGGCATTCCCGTAGCAGGATGGGCTTCTAACTTCTCTCGCTGACTAGGCTGCCCGTGAAGCAAAGATCTAACCTGAAGTGGGCCACCCTGGTCAGCGAGTCATAGTGGGTCTACCCAGAAAGTATATCCCCAACAACGGTCATCATCACCTCCATGCTACCAGCGGGGCGATCGATACGCCAGTCGCCAGCTGCGCAGAGAGTAGGTGGATCTACTACAACCACCACCTTCTGCGGGAACTTGCAGGAGACATCGACTGCGACATAGATCTTGTGCGTGCCGAAGCTAGCGAACTTGCCGCCGTGCGGGAAGGGCATGTTGCCGAAGTTGTCGTTGTTGTCACTGATGAAGTCTAGCGAGCCGAATTGCTAGACCAAGCCAGAGATGATGCGCTTGCCTGAGGCTATGAAGCTTCCTCTCCGGATGAACACCCCAGCCAGCGTTGCTACTATCCATGGTGGGTGCCAACTGTCGTGGTAGTGTCACGACAGATGTCATAGGGTGGCTAAAGTAGGGACGCTAGTGGATCCAGGGAGGGATAATGTGGTAGATACCACACATAGAGACACACGATATACCCAGGTTCAGGGCTCTCCTAATGAGATAAAACCCTACTCCTGCATGCTAGATCTTATAATATGATCAACACCCAAGATATAATGGCTCCTCAAGTTGTATGCAAGAGGAAGAAGGAGCTCCTGCCTCTCTCTGTACTACTAACGATGAACTAGTAACCAAATGAACTGACCCTCTTCTAGGAGGCCCTGGTGCACCTTATAAAGGGGTTCCTAGGTTACAGTTAGGGCTAAGGTGGCATGGAATATGCCGTAGCAGAAGTCGTTGGCTGGGCCCAGATGCTCTTCTTGTCAGCGATGGGACTTGACGTGCCCATGACTGCTAATGGTCTACCGCTAACGTTGTTTCCTCCTAGAAATCCTCGATGGGACTTGGCTTCGTGATTTAGGGGCATGCTTGACTGAGCACGCTTATCTCCTCTGGGAATCCTGGGAGAGATAGAGACGTTGAACTTGAGGCCGACATACACCTTCTTGGCGTATGCCAACCCATATGTTGACCTCAACCCAAGTAAGTCGGCTTGGGGGAACCTGTATAGAAGAAGCAATATACATGTTCTGCCGACATACTTTATATGTCAGCCAAGGTATACCGACTTGACCTGGCTTGGGTATCTCGTCGTATGTTGGTTGTCACACATTTGTCAACCTTAGTCTTGGTTAATCTCATCTTTATACCACAGCTTGACCCTACCGCGGGTCATCCCGTCGACAATCACTCTTATTTTATTCCTCAGCAGAGAGTTGCTAAAATTAGTTTTCCCTAACGGATGATGTCCTAGATTTTCGTAACTTCTCTCTCGTCCGGCTAAGGTGTCAAGTGGGATTCCGCTAAAGTCCCACTTTTAATTCATTTGCCAAATTCTAGTTCAAAATTTTGCTTAAATTTAAACTTTTGATGAATGAAATAGAAATGGAATTTTGACAGGAGCACGTGACACCCTACGCCCGGCCACCACACGGTGTACACAGTTTTTTTAACGAGGAAGGGTCCAGAAGGACCCAGAGCCGTGCATTACTTTATCAGGTGGGTACTAATTACATGCGCCTTGCATCTATTGCCCAGACAACCCTAGAATTTGAAGTAGAGGCCACGAACATTACCAAAAAGACCCTAGGACAAAACCTAAAAAAGCAATTAGGTCCTAGTTCTTCTCCACCACCAGTTGCCATCGACCTCAAGGCAAAGATGCCGAGGTCTTGGAGGAAGGTGCCCGCGCTCTCACTTCCGATGAAGAATCACTACAACCGGCCACCTCGATGCCTCCGGGGATGAACCACTTGGCGGCAAAGGGGAAGCGAGCTCCGACGCAGGATTCGCTGAGGGCCTCCGAAGGAGGTTAAACCAACAGGCCGCAATTCGACCAGAAAAGGAAGTAGCGCAGTGGACGCACCGCCGCCATTGGACCACTATGGATGTACATCAACAGAGCACACATCCACCTGAGAGCTCGCTGAGGCGGGCCACCCAGCAACCCACTAGATCGAAGCAGAAGAAGGCGCTCCGCCCTCCATCGCCTCTACGGTTGGCCAAGGGGAGAGCACCAATAAACACCAAGAAGCCACGACGCCACTCCTCCTCTCCGCCACGGTCGACCAGGAGCAACGTTGTAGTAACACCGCCATCAATCTGATGCACCCCTTAGAGCATCCTCCTCCACCTCTATCCTCCATATCCCACCACCATGGTGAGAAAACAAAACAGATAGAAAAGAGGGAGGTGCTCCAACGCTGACCTCCAATATGGAGGCCGCCCATTGAGCTTATTGAATAGGGACGGTGCAGCCCCACTCCCTTCCACCTCTGGCTCCGACCACCGAAGCTCCATGGACTGGAGAAGCAACACAGCCGGCCGGCCGACGCAGCTTAGGTGCGCCGACAGCCAGAATCCCATCAGCACAAGGCCAAACTCCACTAGGGGAAGAAAACTAACTTAAACTAACGTCTGGATAAGGGGGCTGGCCTCCCTCTCCCAATCACTCCGGCCGGCGGGACCGTCGGAGGAGAGGGATAGGGGCCGGGAAGCGAGCGGCAAAGCGGTAGTTATTGGAGGGCGGTTGGGGATAAGGTGTCCGCGCGGTGTTGGTGAGTGGCCCCTGATCACATCACTCTAAACATCACTTGTTGTGGATTTTGAGAATACAACTTGGAAGGGTGTATCAGCTTTTTCATAGAAGAAGAGGCCAAGATGGCCGGTACAACACCAAGAGGCAACACGATACAAACTCGACGTCACACGGTTTACAACCTGACCCAAACCGTCAAAACGAGAAAGACACGCCTTGCGCTATCTTCAGCCATGAATAGCGAGGAAGCGATACACCGAGCTTCAAAGCGGCGTCACACCCGAAGAAGGGAACTTCACGACCGACTCTAACTCCGGGAAGGCACAAACCAACACATAGCCTGCTCATACACCTACAAACCTGACCCAAACCGTCAAAACAACAGACACGCCTTGCGCTATCTTCAGCCATGAATAGCGAGGAAGCGATACACCGAGCTTCAAAGCGGCGTCACACCCGAAGAAGGGAACTTCACGACCGACTCTAACTCCGGGAAGGCACAAACCAACACATAGCCCGCTCATACACCTAAGTAGGCAAGTGGACAATGGGACCGAATCCATAGCGCCCCGGAAGCCCATGCTCTCCAAGTGGCACACCGAGGACTCATCGAACCACCTAAGCGACGCCCCTAAGGAGGGACCGACATACTCGTATTCTCCAACTGCCACAGATGAAATATTCAAGAACAAGTACTCCGAATCAATGGTACTCGAAATATTCAAGAACAAGTACTCTGAATCAATGGTACTCGTAGTCTCCAGAATTCATTTATGTATCATCAGTTAGTAGAATAACCCATTCCTAGCTGAGGTTGCATCAAGATACATGAAAATCAAATACAAACATGAGCAGAGGTAAGAAAAATACTAGTGTAGTACTAGTATACATGAATTTACAACCTACAAATATACCGTACTACCTGTTCCAAACTTCAGCCTCACCGTATGCCATCATAAAAGTATACTGAGCTCTCCACTAACTCATTTTTGATTCTTTTGAACTAATTTCCGTACAAAAAACAAAGGTAAGACAGAACAATAAGATCTAAAATCTATGAACTACGCAGAGCGACATAGACAGAATCACGCATCTTCAGCAGCCCCACTTGCGAGGCACAGCTCGTGGAGCTCATTCAGAATCCACTCCTCCCCGGTGTGTCCACCAAGAACCAAGACCCTGGTACCACCAACCACACAGGTGCTGTGCCCCCAAGCGAACTTCGGCGGCTGCCCAGGAACGTTCAGGATCCTCCATGTTGGCTTCTCCTCTGCCGGGTCAAGCAAGAAAAGTTCGGCGGGTGAGTGCAGTCCAGCAATTGAGCCACCAAATATCATGATCCTCCCACAGGGCAGGGTCACAGTGACATGATCGAGCCTTGGTGGTGGACCAACACTTGGAAACCCAGTTGTCACTAACTGCCTCCATTGCGGATTATCTTCGCCAATGTCCAGAGTGTAGGCATCACTTGAGCGCAGCCGAAGCGAGCCACTCTTCGCCAGTCCACCAAACATAAATATTTTAGTCTTACCATAAACAGACAATGTGTGGCCAAGGCGGGATGACCAGGAGGTAGGGATCTCCTTCCAAGCTGGACTTTCCTTTGTGAGGTCAAGCAGGAATGTGTCGCTTAGAAGCACACCAGATTCGGCACACCCCCCTGACACAACAAGTTTAGAACCGTCCAGGGTGCAAGAACTGTGCCAAGACCGTGGCAATGGTGGGCCGTCACTTGCAACTTCCCTCCAAGTGGGATGCTGGGCATCCAGATCAAGGACGAAGACATCATTAAGCAAACCTTGCTGTCCGCAGCCTCCAAATACTACCAGCCATGAGCCATTTAGCCATGAGAGCGTGTGTCCCCAGCGGCCAGGTGGGGAAGCAGAAACCTTGACAAGGCACCATTCTGGCTTTGCAGCCTCCAGGTTAAGCACAAAGGTGTCATTCATAGGCTGCATGTTGACTCCCTCCCCTCCAAAAAGGACGAGGCGGTTACCCACAGCGCAGGCACTAAAGTTGCACCTGGATGGCTCAACGCGTCCTCCAACTGTGAACTTCCGCCATGAGGCTGCCTCAAGGGTTGTTAGTTCTCTTGCAAGACGACCCCATCCTAACATCTTGGTTCTCGTCTCAAGCCTGCCAGTGACATCTCTTCCCCATGCGTTCTGGCATACCATTTTTCTCAGATGATCATTTTTTGTCAGCTCATGCATTCTAGTGCAGACTGATCCAATGGATGCCATATCTCTGGGTGAAAGGCGAGATAAGATATTATGAGCCAGAACTTCATCTGAGAGCTGGAAGATACCACAGTAGTCTGAACATTGGACTTTAGGGGTATGCTCATGAGAAGCGGGGTTCATATCTTGAATGCTGAGCCTGTGGCTGGACTGTTGTTTATACACTGGGTAAGATATGTTGCTGGGATCGATGTTGGCATCGGAGAACAGCTGGATCGCAATAATGTGTGTCAAAGAGCCATCATCCCCATGCAATGGAATGAGCCTTAGCCGGTTGTTCAGTGGAGCGCCATCTTTCCGGAAATTCAATAGTTCACCTTGGAACTCAATTCCATCACTGAGGCACCGCCGCATCTCTGAAACAACCATTGGATCGACAAGGGGGTGTCGTCTTTGGGCACGTGGATCCCGAAACTGTAGAAACCGACTGAAAATAAAGTTTGAGTCAACAGAGTAATGTGAGAAGCTTGGTCAGGCCTCTGACAAATATTTTACTGAATTGTTAAGCTTAATTCAAGTACGATACAGTTTGACAATTGGAACATGTGCAAAAAATTAAGTCAAGCATAAATGAAGATAGTAACTAATTTCAGCAATGAATAATATCAGTGGATCATAGCCTGACTCGAACAACTAACTAAGTATGCATATTTTCATTTGGTTTGATATGTATGCATATTTATTTCAGTGCTTTTTGGAAATGTGAAATTTGAACCCAAGTCGTTTTGGATACAGACAAAACCAAAATTTAGAAACGACTACCAATATGTTCAGAAATATCAAGGTCAGATATATAGAAATCTTATGTAGAAATTATGTTGATAAGCACTTTCACGTATATACATTTATTGAGTTTTATACATACACTGCAAAAGAAATCAGTGGAAATATTTGCACTTTGGAGACCATTTCGATCTCCAAAACTACAACTTTTTGAGCACCGGTGGGAGTACTTCAATAACCCATTAGGTTTTAGAAAGTTAACTTTTAGGACATATAAATAAGATATTTGCCACTGCTTGTTTGGTCTGAACTATCGAAGAATAGAACTTCTTACAGACATACACAATTCAAATAATTGTTTCTTTTAACAGATATTTTATCCAATACTAAAGAAGCTCATTTGCAGGTACGAAGTACCGCAACTGCCTCCTACAGATATCATACAACAACGGTGGAATACTAACTTATTTGAGCTGTCTTACGGTGATTGGGGAGTACTTCGAAGTACTTCCCAGGACTCCTGTCTAATCTATACCGCCCGTTCGATCTAGCCTAATAATTAGATTTCAAATTAACACAATCGAGGGCATGCAGAAGACGATGAAGCCAGCAGACAGCAAACGAGCGAACAGACCCAACTGACCAGGCAGCGGCCAGACAGGGCCGACAGGCCGGAACCGTGCAGGTAAGCGACAGCGACAGGAACCTTCAGGTGTGACGGCGGTCTGGAGGGTGGCCGGGCAGGCCAGAACCACGCAGGTGTGAGCAGCAGCAACGGGAACCGTCGGGTGAGGCGGCGGTCTCGAGGGCGGCCGGGCGGACAGATGTAGACGGCGGCCGGAGATAAACAACAAGCAACGAGTGGCAGTAGCACGGGAAAAATCGAAATGGCGGGGGGTTATGGCGGCTTCGTCGAATAGCAGTGGCGAAGTCAAACTCGAAGCTGAGTGTGCTGCTGTCTGCCCACGACTTCACCGGCTGCCCGGGACGTCGCTGCCTCCAGGTCGAAGTCCCCCGCCTCCTCAAGATAGCTGTCTGCCAAGGCATCAAGGTCCTGCCCAGCCCAAAATCTGTAAACGATGGCCAGCATGGGAGCCAGCAGGCGGGCAGGCCAGCCGGCGGGGGTTCAGTCTGGGAGGCCAGAAGACAATGGTCGGAGGACCGCCGGCGGACTACGGAGAAGAGCAGGGCAGAGAGGGCTGCGGGGCGGGCTGGAGCCACGGGACAGCGACAGGAGCCAAGCTGGCAGAGGTAGGTGGAGAGGACGGTGGGGCGGGGAGGCTTGAGAGGATAACCACAGCATTCTCCCTCGTCGCCGGGTCTTGAGGTGGTTGACTACGCCGGCGTGTCGGCGGCTGCCGGAAAGGGGATTCTGAGATGACAGAGAGTGACACGTGGACCTTTCTTTTTGCGAAATTCCACCCATCTATTAGTAATCATCAACAGCAGTACAAAGAGACTTAAAAGTAATAGAAATTACAAAAAGGTCATTGGACCACCTAGCGACGACTACAAACACTAGCACGAGCCGAAGACGCGCCGCCGTCCTCGCCCCTCCATCACCGGAGCCGGGCAAAGCTTGTCGTAGTAGAGCTTGTTGTAGTAGACAGACAGGAAGTCGTCGTGCTAAGGCCCCAAAGGACCTCCGCACCAGAGCAGCAACCATTGCCGAAGATGACAACCGTAGATCAAAAGAGACTGACCTTAAACCACACCGACGAATACGGAAAACAATCAGATCCCAAGAGATCTGCTAGACACACAACTCCACGCGCCCTCCGCCGGAGCCTTATTCTGCCGGAGCCTTATTCTGACTTCAGGACGTAACCGCCACCTCAACATCCCAAAGAAGACACTGAAAAAAGGGCTAAACAAAAACGAAAACTCCCCCACCAGCGAGAGGCCATGGTCCGCCACACCTCCAAGGCCCTAAGGCCACCGGAGGCCATATTGACTCCAAATTGTCTACCTACCCGTTAATTAAATTAAATGAATAATATTTCTAGAATTATCCTGTACATTTTAGTATTTTCCAATACATCTTTCTAGTACTTATTTTTCCACCCTTGGATCGACTTGGTTGAACGGCTACTAAAATCGCCAACCAAAGTAAAACTTATAAACTTATTTACATGTACTAAATAGCTACAGCCATGCTCCTAACGGAAGCACCACACGCTGTCACAAATTCTTTGCTCAGATGCTATCCACATCTATGCATACATGGGCACATCCCGTTTTGCATGCGAAATATAGTCTAGTTTTATTCTTGTGACGTGTCCTTCTCTACGTGCAAGTGGTCAATATTAGTAGAGCGAGATACGGAGAAAATATCAGGAAGAGAACAAGGAACGGCTCCATACATGCGTCTTCACCCTCTACCTTTCGATTCGTATGGCACAAGATGCTAAATGCCAGAATGTAAGAAATATCAAGATTCTACACTTCCAGTAAGTGAGTACGTATCTTTGCACAAGCATTACAACCACAAACACTGCAAAAGCTAAGTGGTGCAGGGATATCCTGAAATCTAAAATCGAACTGCACGAATGCGAATTTAAGTCCTAATTTTTGGACGAATGGGTCGCATTCAAAACTGACTAGCCGCACTTCTCAGTTGTGAACATTGAGACTAATACAATAGAAAGCTCAGAACAACAAGCATTTTAGATCACACACTGAGATAAGCGTAGAAGAAGAGCTAGCACACACAGGAGGTTCGAGCGCTCACCAGTTCCGGCCGAGGACCTCGTGCGCGCGGTACCCCGTGGAGGCCTCGAAGGCAGCGTTGACGTAGATGACGGGGAAGTCGGGCTCCATCGCGTCTGCCACCACGATCGCCGCCGCCCTCTGCTCACCCGCCGGGCCCATCCCCAGCCCCCACGCCCACCCCTCCTCTTCCTCCAACTCGTCTCCGTCCACCTCCATTTCCATATCCTCTTCCTCTGCGGTGTACAGCCTCATCCGCTTCACCGCCACGACGGCGCCGTGATCCATCGCGTCAAACATGCCTCGCTCTCTCCTCCGAGCACTGGTGGGTTGGAAAAATGGAGATGCCGCCGCTGATGCAAAAGAGGGTGGGAGATATTTTCCTGCCAGAGGAGTACTACTTGTTTTGAAGGGCGCGCAAGAGAAGGGGCACGAGGTTGGTGGCTAATTACCAGATTCGCCAGAAAATATCTCGCGCTCGGTGCCACGGCCGTTTTGCCGGGACGGTGGAGTGGGCCCACTAGGCGGCATCCAAGGTCGCACGTTGCCAGTTTTTTTTATGGGGCGTGCTGGGCGTCCCGGAGGATCCTCGCACCGATCCTCCCGGTCGACAGCCTTTTTTTTTTAAGGAACACTACAGCATTCCATTACGATAACAGGCTGGACGGGTCGCCAGCTACAGCGTAATCCCTCCGTTCGGAAATATAAGACTTTAGCTTTGTGAAATGAATATATCTAGACGTATTTTAGTGTATATGTTCACTCTAAACCTATATGAACATATATATTAAAAGACGTCTAGATACATTCGATTCACAAAGCTAAAACGTCTTATATTTCTGAATAAAGGAAGTATTTTACAACATCTGGGAATTGACCAACCCAAGTTTTATAATGGTCAGCCTCCATACAAACACCATGCGCAGCTAAATTGTGTGCACGCCCCGGGGCAAGTTACAACTTGTACATCTTTAAAACCAAGACGCATAAGGGCTTGTTTGGTTCATAGGAATTGCATAGAAATTGTGTAGGATTTGATTCTTATGGAAATTTTTGCATAGAAATTGTGTAGGATTTGAATTGTTTGATTCATAGGAACCCATCCTATAAGAATTAATCCTATAGGAATTTTGTAGTGTAATTTCTATAGAAAAGAAACATTAGATCAAACCTCGTGGAAAAATTCCTTTGGTACATCAATACATGATTCCTCTTCCCATAAGATTTAAGTTGACATGACATCTCAATTCTATGTTTTTCGTATTCCTATACTTTTCCTATCCTATGAATCAAACAAGCTCTAAGACATTTAATTTCTCTGAAGATTGCTCTGAACATGGACATGTCATAGTCTTCAGTGGAGACAGCCAGATAGCCTGCTTCAACTCTACATAATCAGTTTCAAACACTATGGTTTGACATCCCATATGAGAAGCTATGCATGTTGCCTCTAACATGGCGTGAGCTTCAGTATGGAGAGCATTGGAAGCTCGCTCCATGTTGCCTGCTCTAGCTGCGACCAGGATGTCGTATTTGTTGCAAATGGTGAAGCCCCACCCTCCTGCTCGAGATGCCTCTTTAAAGGCGCCGTCTGTGTTGATCTTGAGGATGTTGGTCGACAGCCTTCTGATGCAGCCTTTCGTGTCCGTCCGATCCTATCACGAGCATCGCTTTTTCACCCCGCAAAGAAAAACAAAGACCATAAAAAGGCCCCCGTCTAACCGCATTTGTGGCTCTGGCATGGATTATCGTTTATGGCAGACCCTCCACGCCTCGGAGCAGCTCCACCACGAGACCGCCTGCGAGAAATCTTGTTGCAGCAGACGACCCCGGTGACTAGGAACAGCGGCTGATTCATAGCAGAGCCACCGCTGCCAATGACAGCTGCACCGTCCTACTAATGTAGCAGGCCTGCTTGTCATTGGCAACAAGACCTCCACCTCTTTGTAGCACCGGAATCCGCCCGCTCGTAGCAACGCCAAAGACCCTGGCCTCGCAGCGTGGCCAGCTTCATGTAGCACCAGCGGGCATGGTCGCAGCAGCGCCTCCAGCTACATATATGTAGCACCGTAGGCCATCGGTCACGGCAGCTCCGCCCGCCCCTTGTAGCAGTCCCACCCTGCTCCTTGTAGCACCAGCGCCAAATGTAGGCAGCAACACTGGCCGTCATACGCAGCAACGGTGACCACCACAAGCAGCAACCCTGGCCATCACAACAGCGACCACCGCAAGAAGCAATGCCGGCCGTCGTACACAGCAACGGCCAACGCTGGAAGCAGCAAAGCCGGCCGTCGTACGCATCAACGGTGACCACCACAAGCAGAAACATCGACTGTCACAATGACAACCACCGCAAGCAGCAACGTCGGCTATCGTACACAGCGAAGGCCACCGCTGCAAGCAGCAACGCCGGTCATCATACGCAGAAACAGCGACCACCACAAGCAGCAAAGCTAGCGCCGTATGCAACAACAACAACAACCATCTCAAGCAGCAACGCCGGCTGTCACAACGGCGACCACCGCAAGCAGCAACGCCGACTGTCATACGCACCAACAGCCACCACTGCAAGCAGCAACGCTGACCATCGTACGAAGAAACAGCGACCACCACAAGTAGCAATGTCATCCGTAATACGCAGCAACATCCACATCCGCAAGCAGCAACGCCGACCGTCGTATGTAGCAATGGCGACCACCGCAAGCAGCCACACAGCCGTCGTAGGTAGCAATGGCGACCACCAGTCCACCACAAGCAACGACACTGTCGTTCCGTGTAGCACTAGTGCTTGTCGGTTGTAGCTTCTTCGCGACCCTTCAACCGCAGCACCGCGTGCAGGCCTGCAGCGCCGCCACCTGCTTCCTATGAAGAAGCTAAGGCCTCACATTGAATGACATGGGAGCATGCGCAATGGGACCTGGCAGCACCAGCGAGATGGAAGTGAGTGTGGCAGCCTCACATGGTGGTGCTTTTATTTGCGAAGTAGAGGCGGCCGGCGGCGCGTGATCCCGGGAAGGCAGGACAGCGGCACGGCTCGCTCAGATGAAATCAGGGAGAAGAAAGGGAAAATGGATAGAACGATAAAAACTGGAAGAGCCAAGGTAGAAGAGGACGTGGGTGGGACTCATGGGAAAAATAAGTGGCAGTTATATTCTCACACGTATGTCACACTGCCAGCCCGGAGGACGCGAGAGACGCCATCCTCCCGGGGTTTTGGATCATTTTCCTTTTTTAATTCCCTCCGGTACAAATCAATGTTATCAGATTTCTCTAGATTTAGAATGTCAAATTATGAAATAACTACTAGCTAAAAAAAACCGTGCGTCGTTATACCTTTAAATCTCTAATTGTTGCCCTTTTTATCTGCAAGTAATATTATGTGTTCATCATCTTTACCATTATTTTCAATCAACCATTTACTAAATGCACAAATATACAAGTAATTCAAAGTAATGTTAAATATTTATATCACATTTGAGTAGTGTAAAGTAATATATTTTGAAGAGGTTTCATGATTCTCCTAGATATCTTTATGTTTATTTTTAATCCTTTTAATTGTCATTTGCTTCCAAAAAAATATAGTGTCGGTTCCTTTAGCTATTCTCTATGTCCATTGGAATTGAGTTTTATTAAACTTACATTATGGCTTTGGATTTTTTGGCGATTAGATGCTATTTTCCTCTGGTGCATTTTTCCTATTGACATTATTCATTTTCTATATACATCTATGTACCCCTTTTTTTACCCAACTATCGGTTATTAACATTCTCTATTTTCATTATTCATTTTCTATTATATGCATCCATTTTTTACCAAGTACTCCCTCCGTCTCAAAATAGATGTCGTAGATTCGTCAAAATTTGGATAAATATAAGACACTATTTAGTATATAGATTTATCCAATTTTTGACAAACCTGCAAGACAGAGGGAGTAAGAAAAATCCCATCGGCTTGCCCGTGCATCTTCGGTGCTTGCCAGACCACACTTTTGGAGGTGAGGCTAGCATGTCACAGTCACTGATTAGAAAAGGTATAGTGTCGTGGTATTGCTGACAAGTAGGCCATGGAGGGGTCCTCATAGAGCGTGTTTAGAGAGGTGGGGGAAGGAGGTGAGTTGACGGGTACGAGGTAACACATCTTACCTAGGTTCAAGTCCCACAACCGTGGTGGAACTCTACTCCTACTGTAAATCCTTTTAATAGCAATACGCCGAGTTACAGAGATAAGTTCGCTGTGTGAGGTGTTGTGTTAGGCACTAAGATGTTTCCCTAAAGGCTCCCACAGGTACGGCTTATAAAAGCGTCGGAACCTAGGGTTATATGGAAAGGACATTGCTGGACAGGTTACAGAGTCCTACACTAATACTAATTAGTCTTCATGTCTTATACTCCAAGGCGCTGGATTGGTCGATAACTGCACCGTAGCCTTCCTTCTTCCGGCATGGGCGTCCCTTCTGGATCCGTCTAACTAGGCCTCCCAGCATGCCATTGGCTGTGCTACCAACTGTGGACCACCCGGGTTATCCGGATTAAAGACATGCAATGGTGATACCCATTTAGCATATCCCCAACAGTAGCCCCCGGAGGACTTTGAGATCTTGCGCCGTCTTGTCCTTTGATCTTGAATTCTCCATCTAGGTGATGCCAGCAATTCGTTAAGCAATATTTTAAAGTTCTCCTAAAGAACCCTGCAATCCTCTCCGTCTTCAATATGTAAGCCGGAGATTCTCCAAGTCTTCTCTTCTAGAGTTAGACAATATTCGCCTTTAATGATATCTTCAGACGTGACTACTCTACTGCAACGGTCAGTAGGATGACATAGCCTACAGCCTACGCTTCCTCGAAACTCACATATGGCAGTGGTTTCATCATTAGCGATTTTCCCGCACGTGAAATCCGAAACGTTGAGCGGAAAATGGGGGACATGGAGAAATTACCACGCACGTTCGCACACACGTCGTCAATGCTTTTTACCTTTAGATTTCCTACGCACGAATCTTGGCGCCAGGGGTTATAAATATTTACTGTGGCCAAAGATATTTCTTTTACATGCATTTTTCCCCTACACCGTCTTATTTCTTCTACCGTGCGACCCTTCGAGCTCCTAGCGAGAAAAACCTATCCGATAAACTTCACCTCCTCTTCCTCTCTCTCAATCCACTCCAATGGCCAGTAGCATCCCATCGATGGCGGTGATCCCTGAGGCATCAATGGAATCATCAAAGGACGTCACGGTTCCGCTGGAGGGGGTGGTGGTTCCTGTCTCTACCGTGGTGGATACCACCGGTGATGACAAGAAACGGGCGGTGTCTGAACCTGTGGAGGAGGGCACTAACTCCCAAAAAGGAGTGGGGAGGTGCTCCGATCTCTCTGCTGAGCAGCTAAAGGAGCTTGTCACTGAGGGATATCTCCCTTCGACGGAGGGACTGGTCTGGCGGTTGGCGCCGGCCGGCGAGGTTGTCCCCTCTCCCCAAGCCAGATAAAAGTTCTACCTCAAGGCGCAGCTGGTACACGGTGTCTCCCTTCCAGTCTCTGACTTCTTCCTTGAGGTCCTCCGACACTTCTAGGTTCTTCTTGACAACCTTTCTCCCAATAGCATCCTAGTACTTAGCAATTTTGTAGCTTTATACGAAGGATACCTAGGGATTAGGCCTAGGTTAGATCTGTTTATCTATTTCTTCACCGTGAAGAGAGAGTCCGGAGATTCCAAGGATGAACTGCGGAACCATTAGCTTTAAGATCCGTCCTAACCGGCGGTTCCCAGACATTGTTGGCCATGATTCTTGCAAGAACTTGCAACGATCATATTTCTATGGCCCATATATTCCTCTGGTCGTCCGACAAGAAACGTACCCTGACTTCGTCGATGGAGCCGCCACCGAGGCCAGTACCTAGAGATCCCCTGCCATTCTTCCGTCCGACGATGAAGCCTCCTGTGCCATTAGGCGGATAGAGTGGCTGATAGATGGAGGGTTGACCGGCTTGGACCTAGCCATGTGCTGGTTTGAAAGGCGGATCCAACCTCTACAGCACTGCACCAAGCTTATGCACGAATATTCCATGGAGAGGAAAGATCCCATGAGGATTTCCGAGGATAACTTCTCCAAGGATTCTATCAAGTTCTGGCTCAAGGATCTTGTCAAGGTGAAGGACAAGAAGCATGGCTTCGTCATCACCTATGATATGTATGATTGTAGCAAATTCTCAGAGGTAACTATTTTCCCTTTATTGCTTTTTCATATACTCTAAGGCCTCCGCCTTGAATGCATCAGTCTTTGAACATGTTCATGTTCTGTCAGCTAGGACCTTGGCCAAGGTATATATGGCCGCTCAGGTCTATGATCCAAGGTTGAAGGATTTACAAGTTGTGTCCAACGATGATACCTCCAAGGATCATCAAGCTCCGGCAACATGGAAGCGAAAGAGCTCCACCTCTAGTGCTGCTACCGAGGGCAAGAAGATGAAGAAATTGGAGAGTGGAGTCTCCAATAAATCCACCGCTGCCTTAGAGGCCGATGATGATCGACTCAACGTATCGAGCTCATTGGGGAACCCCAAGAGGAAGGTATGATGAGCACAGCAACAAGTTTTCCCTTAGTTATGAAACCAAGGTTATCGAACCAGTAGGAGCAAGGAAACACCTCCAAGGTGTTGTTTCCAACTTGGAATTCTGCACAACACAACCACAGAACTTTGCCCCCAACTTATAGTGAGGTTGTCAATCTCAACGGTTTTGCTGAAAACAAAGGATTAAACGTACTGTGTGGAAGATAGTAATTACTTGCAGAAAGTAAACAAAAAACAGTAAATAGCTTGTAGATTGATGGTAAAAGAATGGACCGGGGTCCATAGTTTACTAGAGGTGATTCTCCTTAAGATAGATGACATGTTGGGTGAACAAATTATAGCGGGGCAATTGACAGACACAGAGAAAGCATGCATGCATATACTAATCATCTTGACTGCTATGAGATTTGATTGGGCATTACAACATTATACACAGACCGTAATCCAACTACATCTATGACTAATAATCCACCTTCAGGTTATCATCCGGACCCCCTCTAGTATTAAGTTGCAAGCAACAGATAATTGCATTAAACAAAGTGTGTAAAGTAAACAATACGATTGTTCTATGAACAAAGGATTGCTGTTTTCTCCCTAGTAGGAACAACACATCTAGTACCTTAGATATTTCTGTCACTTCCCCAGATTCCTAGAGGCATGAACCCACTATCGAGCGTAAATACTCCCTCTTGGAGTTTCTAGCATCTACTCGGCCAAGATAGCTACTAACAAGGGAAAGCATGCAAGATCACAAATAACATAGACATGATAGAATCAATAATCAATCTGAAATAGCATCTCAATATCCATCGGATCCCCGCAAACACAACATGTAGGATTACAAATAGATGATCTTGATCATGAACGGAGCTCACAAGATCTAAACATGGTAGCACAAAGGAGAAGAACCAACCATATCTACAAGGATCCGTAGTCCAGGGATGAACTACTCACGCATCACACCGGAGGTAGTCATGGTGATGAAGAAGGCCTCCAGGGTGATCTCTCCCCTTCGACAGGGTGCCGGGAAGAGCTTCAGATCCCTCCTGATCTAGGGATGGAGATGGCAGTGGCTATAGACTCTTTCATGGAATTTTTGATCGGGTACTTAGGGTTTTCGTCCCGGAGGCAATATATAGGCGAAGGGGCAAGGTCGATGGAGTACCAGGGGGCCCACACCCCCTGGTGACGCAGCTAGGGCTGGTCGCGCCACCACCAGGTGTGGCCGCCCTGGCTCCCCTATTCGTCTCCCCTCCGGACTCCGTGTTCCTTCTAGTGAAATATTGACTTGGACTTTTGTCCGGTCCAATTCCGAGAATATTTCCTTACTAGCTTTTCTGAAACCAAAAATAACAGAAAACAGGCAACTAGCATTGTGGCATCTTTTTAATAGGTTAGTTCTAGAAAATGTGTAAAAATACTCCAAAGTGTGGACAAAACATAAGAAAGTAGATATAAAACAAGCATGGAACATCAAAAATTATAGATACATTTGCAACGTATCAGCGGAGAAGGAGAAGACCACCGACATCCCCTTAGCCAAGGCACCTGTTGCGGTGTAAGTACCTTTATTCTCCGGCTTTATCTTGTTCCTTCTCATTCCTGTACTGATACATTGTAAATTTCAGGAAGAGATCTGATATTAGTTTGAAGTGTACCTCCAAAGATGTTGGAGGTTCAAAGAATATTCATGATATGTTGACTAAGTCCTCGCCTACCGTTGCTCCCCCAACTCCCGCCATCAAGCTTGCAACAGGTTCCATCGGAACCTCGTCTCCCATCGTATCCGAGACCTCCGACATGGAGATAGACATCAATCCAACACCAGATGTTTCAGGTTCTGCCGGCATGGACATTGTCACCAGTGGCCAAGCGACGCAGGATACTACCTCCTCTCAAGTGGCTGAAGCTTCGGCTAAGGATGCCACCGAGAAAGGGAAGAAATTGGCGGAAGATGAAGGAGTAGAAGCAACAATCACCAAGCCAAGAAATCCCACTCCATCAACTGCCATAACAATACAAGAGACGGCTAGAGCTTCATCCATGCCTCCGGCTACTACATCCAGCATGCCTCTGACTCCTCCAACGCTGAACTTGGATAATCTTATTCAGCGGGCAGATGCTATTTATAACAATGCTCGGACCTTCCACAATGCATACGCCACTTTGGCGAACAATCTCAAGATTGTGAGTCTTCGATCTTTACATTTCACTTTATAATATATCCCACGGTAGCCCCCGAGCTCTTAGGCGGAAAACCATCAGTTATTGGCCTGAGTGCTCCAAGAAGAACTAAGTGTAGAACTTGATAGTGTAGCCCCTTAGTTTCTAGGTAGAACGAATAATTCCGGCTATATACTCTAAGATAAAGCATACAAAGGTTAAAATCTGATACTGTAGCCTTGATGGGTTCATAGCAGGGAAAACAAAAAAAATCTACCGCAAGAACGAACAAAACCAAGATCTAATCTATGGAAAAGACAAGATCTAATCTATGAGATAAGTGCAACGAGATATATCTGTACTAATCCTTGTAGATCCAAAGCCTTGTTCGAGATCGGATATCGTGGTTGATGTACACGATCACTTGTCGTTCTCAAGATCAAGTAGATGATCCTTCCGGCGCCGTGTTTCGGTAGCGCTTCCGCAGTCGGTCACACGTGTGGAGTCGATGCAGACCTTCCTCTCCCCGTTCCAGCGAACAGCAGAGGTAGTAGATCTCCACGGAATCCCAGTAGCACGACGACATGGTGGTGGTGGTGGAGAAGGATTTCCACAGGGCTCCGCCTAAGCCAGAGCAAAAGGAAGGAGGAGGAGGGTGGCGGCTAGGGATGGGAGTAAAAGGGGCAAGGGGGAGGGGTGGCGCCTCCCCTCCTTATATAGAGGGGAGGGGAGCCCTAGGGTTCCCTCCCTTGGGCCCAGCCCTAGGGCCAAGGGAGGGGGAGTTTCCTTCCCCCCAATTCTTCCCCTTCTCTTTCTTGGTTTTCAAGTAAACTCCTTTGAAACTTATAGAACCTTCCAGAACCTTCTGAAACATTCTAGAAACTCCAACTAAATACTGCAGAACTTTTCTGAAACCCAGAAAAATATTTCCTTTACATGAATCTCATTCTCCGGACCATTCTGGATCTCCTCGGGATGTCCCGAATCCAATCCGAGACTCCGAACAACATTCGGTCTCCAACTCATATTCCATATCTACCTAAAACAACATCAAACCTTAAGTGTGTCACCCTACGGTTCGCGAATATGTAGACATGATCGAGACACCTATCCGATCAATAACCATCAGCGAGATCTGGAGATCCATAATGGCTCCCACATACTCAACGATGAGTTCGTGATCGATAGAACCATTAACATATGAAACCAATTCCCTTTGTCACACGATACTCTACTTATCCGAGGTTTGATCATCGGTATCTCCATACCTAGTTCTACCTTGTTACCGATAATTACTCTTTACTCGTTCCATGATATGTTATCCCTTGTGACCTAGTAACATGCTTGCAAGCTAATTAGATGACATTCCACTGAGAGGGCCAGAGCATATCTATCCGTCATATGGATGGACAAATCCTAGTCTTGATCCATGCACTTCAACACATACTTTCAGAATACCTAATGCCACATTTATAACCATCCAGTTACGAAGCGACGTTTGATGTCATCAAGGCACTTATCCAGTGATGGTGATTAAGACAATCTCATGGTCAAAGGATTAGGTTACTATGTATTTGAAAGCTTGTAGCAAAATGAACTTAATGACTTGATCTTATGATATGCTTACTATGGGTGTGTGTCCATCACATCATTCTCCTAATGATATGATCTTGTTATTAATAACATCCAATGTCCATGATCAGGAAACCATGATCATCTATTAATCAACAAGCTAGTCTTAACAAGAGGCTTACTAGGGACTCTTTTATGTTTACAAAACACACAAGTATTAGTGTTTCCTAATAATACAATTATAGAATGGGATGTAAACATTCATCATAAACACAAAGATATAATAATAACCATTTTATTATTGCCTCTTGGGCATATCTCCAACAGTCTGCCACTTGCACTAGAGTCAATAATCTAGATTACATTGTAATGTACCTAACACCCATGGCATTCTGGTGTTGGTCATGTTTTGCTCTAGGGAGAGGTTTAGTCAATGGATCTGCCACATTCAGATCAGTGTGTACTTTGTAAATCTTTATGTCGCCAACATGGACATACTCGCGAATAGCATGGAAACGTAGGTTGATGTGCTTCATCTTGCTGTGTGACCTTGGCTCCTGTACATTGGCTATGGCACCTGTGTTGTCACAATAGATGGCCATCGGGTCGAACGCACTAGGAACCACACCAAGCTCAGTAATGAACTCCTTCATCCATATCGCTTCTTGCATAGCCTCCGAAGCAGCTATGTATTCCGATTCAGTTGAAGATTTTGCCACAACGCTTTGTTTGGCACTCCTCCATCTCACTGCAACACCATTCAAAATAAATACGTATCCAGACCGTGACTTCGAGTCATCTGGATCGGTGTTCCAACTAGCATCGGTGTAACTGTTTACAACAAGCTGTTCATCACCTCCATAAGAAAGAACCATATCCTTTGTCCTATTCAGGTACTTGAGGATATTTTTGACCAATGTCTAGTGTTCCATTCTAGGATCACTTTGATATCTGCTAGTCAAACTAACAGCGTGTGCTATATCCGGTCTTGTACACAGCGTGGCATACATGATAGAGCCTATGGTCGAGGCATAGGGGATTTTGCTCATCTTCTCTCTATCTTCTGCCATAGCTGGACTTTGAGTCTTACTCAAGGTCTTACCTAGCAACATGGGTAAGAACCCTTTCTTGCTTTCTTCCATTCTAAATCTCTTTAGAACCTTGTCCAGGTATGTACTTTGTGAAAGCGCTATTAAGCGTCTTGATCTATCTCTATAAATCTTGATGCCTAAATGTATGCCGCTTCGCCAAGACACTTTCAAGAAGTTCTATATAATTCCCAATCAACAATATGTCATCCACATATAGTATTAAGAATGCTACGGAGCTCCCATATACTTTCTTGTAGATACAAGCTTCTCCATAAGTTTGTATAAATCCAAAGTTTTTGATCACCTTATCAAAACGTTGATTCCAACTCCGGGATGCTTGCTTCAGTCCATAAATGGAGCGCTGAAGCTTGCACACCTTGTTAGCATCTTTAGGATCGACAAAACCTTTGGGTTGTACCATATACAAATCTTCCTCAATGTCACCATTAAGGAACGCCGTTTCGACATCCATCTGCCAAATATCATAATCGAAATATGTAGCGATTGCTAACAAAATAGTCATAGACTTTAGCTTCGCTGCCGGTGATAAAGTCTCATCGTAGTCAACTCCTTGAATTTGTCGGAACCCTTTCGCGACAAGTCGAGCTTTATAGACAGTAACATTACCATTAGCATCTGTTTTTCTTTTAAAGATCCATTTGTTCTCGACAGCCTTGTGGCCATCTGGTAAGTCCACCAAAGTCCATACTTGGTTTTCGTACATGGATCCCATTTCAGATTTCATGGCTTCTTGCCATTTGTCGGAATCTGGGCTCATCATAGCTTCCTCATACATCATAGGGTCGTCGATGTTGTCCACCAACATGACATTGAACGCAGGGTCATACCAATCAGGAGTGGCACGAACCCTCGTCGACCTGCGAGGTTTAGTAGCAACTTCGTTTGAAGTTTCATGATC
The DNA here is from genome assembly GCA_910589775.1 of Avena eriantha. Lineage (NCBI taxonomy): Eukaryota > Viridiplantae > Streptophyta > Magnoliopsida > Poales > Poaceae > Avena > Avena eriantha. Next base: position 361,237,283 of record OU342743.1, read on the forward strand.
ATCATCATTAGCTTCCTGTAGCACCCCAATTGTCTAACAATTGTAATGCTACTTGTCCTAGTAAGATAATGACTACTTTATATATATTATTATGGCATCATAATTATGTCATGCTCATGTCATCATGCCACCTTGCATTTGAGCATCATATAAAACCCTTTTTCTTTTGGCTCTTCTCTCACATGCATTATTAATTGTATTTGCCTCTTGATATTGTATTTGGTTATTGATATATTGTCTAAATGCCCAAGTTGAGTTGGGGGCATATCTTTTATTTCCATTCCACCACCTTTCTCTTCCACCACTTTATAATCCCACCATCCCATTAACTATGAGCTTGTAATTCTTTTTCTTTCGACATTATATCCTAGCTCATGTGGTTTGGGGTGGATCAATCTTCCAAATTCTTTGCTTGGCTTACTTACCACTTCTTGGAAATGCATAAGATTAATGCCATCATATTATTATTGTTTTCACATAATAAATCATGGCATTATTATTTTTGCATGGGCCATGCACATTTCTCCACCACCTTTTTGCTCCTTTGGTTTTTCCTTTACTTTAAGTGGATCTTTACTTCATGGGTCATCTCTTTTCCTTCCACCATTCCAGATCCTCATCTATATCTATTTCTTTTATTTTATTTTTCTCTCATGCATGAACCACATGAGGCCTATTCCACAATTCTTTTCTTTTTCTTTTCTTGGAATTCTTTTTCTCCTCCACCTCATGTCAATTCTAGCACTCACCATGTTCCACTTGGGATGATCTTACCACATTCTTTTATTTTATTTTTATTTATCTACATGCATGAGCCATGTGTGATCTTTTCCACCTAATTCTTTTATTCCTCTTTCTTTCTTTTTTTCTTGTCTCTCTTCCACATTAGATCATGCAAGCTCAAGCCCCTTGGATCTTCTTGTTTTGGTCTCATAATCAAAAATTAAAATCTAAATATCTAAATAAACCTAACCTAGATTTTCCTCTCTCTCTCTCTCTCTCTCTCTCTCTAATTCTCTCCTAAACCCTAACCTATTCCACTCTCTCTCCCTCTCTCTCTAACCTGCTGGGCACCACCTGGCCACCTCTCCCTGGCCCACACCCAGCCACCCTAGCCTAGCCATGCCCTAACCCTAGCCATGTCTAAGCCTAGCCGAGCTACCCTCCCCTCTCTTTCTTTCTCCACCTAGCCGAGCTACCCCACCTGCCTGTCCCTCTCTCCGGCCAGAGCCCCACCTGCAGCCCCCTCCCCGCGCTGCCCATCCCCTGGACAAGCCCAGCCGGCCGAGCACGTGCTCGAGGGAGAAAAAGGGCAAAGCCCTAGCCCCTTTTCTCTGCCGTGCCCCAGCTGCCCTCCTCCTTCTCTCCCTCCTTTTTCTCCTCCCGCACGCCTCTCGGGGCTCGCCCAGATCCACCCCGAGACGCCCACCTCTCCTCCTTCTTCCTCCCCAATGTCCACCACCTGCCGCCGTTCGCCGCCAGGTACCAACCCGCCCCGACGAACCAGCCGAGCAGCGTGACCGTGAAGTGGCGGAGAAGATCGAGCACGCCCCCCTGCGACGCCCCGTGCCCGTCGACGTGGACGGAGAAGCTCCCCAGCAACCCCGCGCCTCGACGCTCTCCAAAACCCTAGCCCGCCGGTGCGTCTGCGTCCTCGCTGCTCCAGAGCCTCCCCGACCGATCCAACACCGCCAGGCAAACCGCGGTGAGCCCCTCCCTCTCCCGGACAACCTCCTCTTCTTCGTCGTGGTCTAGCCTCGCCGTGCGTTTCGTCGAGCAGCCTCCGCGCGCCAGAGCTCGCCAGCATCTGCCGCTCTCCCGCGCCACGCAAGCCCTATCTAGCCCGCGCCCACCTCCCAGTCAGCTCCCCTAGCCCTACCGCACCGGCTCGCACCCTCAGCGCGCTCCCCCGCGTCCCCGGATCGATCCCCCGCCCCACGCCGTGCGCCAGACTCGCGTCAGACGCGCGAAGACGATAAACAGTACCGGGCCCGTTGTCATTTTCTAAAAAGCCCCCCACATTTTTATTTTCCTCAACCCGCGCTCCTCTCAGCCCCACCAGTCAGCCACGCCCGCAGTTAGCAGAAAAAAACCCCAGCTTTCCTGGCCGCAAACCGCGGTCCAGCTGGTGCCCCACCAGTCAGCCGCTGGGGCCTTTCCCACTGGCACGTGGCCCTTTCCGCCGCTGGCCCGCCTGTCAGCCGCTGTGGGTAAGCCAGACCCGCGTGCAAAATGCGTTTTCGCGCGCGTGTGGCCCAGTCAGCGAAGCCCCACCCGTCAGTGCATGTGTCTGAGTTTGCCTGTGGTGTAAAAAGTAATTCCCTGAGTCTGTTTTTATCCAAATCTTTTCCAAATTTATTTAAATTCAAATTCTTTTCAGATTCAAATAATTTTTAAAATACAAATCCAAATAATACAAATAATATATGTTTTGGAATCAGAAAAATGTGAGGAATCCAAATATGCCCTTCAAAATATATTTTGAACATTTTAATTTTCGAGATGATTAAAATTACAAGAAAATGCCCTTCTCCTTATTTAATTAATAACTTTTGTTTTATAACTCCAAATTTGACAAATAATATGTCTAAATCGATCAGCGCGATGCGCCCGTTCTATTTATGCAGTCCTTGTTCTGAATTGAAGCATGCATCATGTTGTCATTTAAAATCTGAACTGTTTATGACAATAAAACTTGGTCAAATGAATGATAAAATGCTTTATTTCTTGTATCCACATCTCACCTTTGCCATGCTATTTTAATGCCATGTAATTGTGCATCATTCATCATGGCATGCTTGGTTGCTTGTTGCATTTTAATTCATATGCTTGTGCACTTTATTTATGTTGGCCCTTGTTTGTTTGGTTCTTCTTCGAATAGACGCGCAGCAGGAGAATTACCAGGAATCACAGGAGTATTACCCAGATCCATCTCTCGCTTCAACTGAGCTGCCAGGCAAGCACTACCACATGCTTGCATACATACAGTACCTATTGCCTCTATCTTATTCTTGCATCATTGAGTCGCGATTGCATTAAATTGAATCCCAAGTACTGCATAGCCTTTACTTTTAAACCACACCAAGCCTGTTCCGGTCCCATGAGCTATTACTACAGGAGTTGTTTGAGCCATGCGAGTCGTAGAAAAGCATGAGTAGGGTATGTGAGCGTCAGATGGATAATGAGGTACCTAAACAACATAACCTGAGTAGTAATGGGATAACTAATGAAAGAGGCACCGGTGAGCAATATCTGCTATTTGGTTTTTCATGCTCACTTGTGTCCCGTAGGACCCCGAGTACTTGATTCCTGTTCCTTGACTATTCGCACTATCCACATCCGGGAGGCCTTATGGACCCCCCTGAGTCAGAGCTTGATTCATTCTTATTTCTTGGGGCCACAATTAGTTTGGGGCTTTATTACTTTCCTGTACTTATGCCATGTTACTGCTTTATTTAAGATTGTGCGAGGAGCACCTGTACTGTTTTGGATCGTGACACGTTTTCGCTGTATCGACAAGCCCAGTCACATTTTCGGGTTCCCAGTCGTTTACCGCCGTCCACACAAACCTTGGGTCCATCTCGGAGCCGGCCAACTTCGTTGCGGGTAGCTTAATGGGGTGGCCCCCTGAAATATTTCTGAATCCTGTGATTGCTTTGTCGTGAATGCCTCGTTGGGTTTTGATTTGGTTTTTCCGAGGTTGATCGAGTGTGTGTTGCTATTCGTGCACCCCTGCAGGGTAAATCTTTCTGAAAGCCGTGTCCGCGGTTATGGACGACTTGGAGCACATTTTCTCGATCATAGACAAGTATAACTAAAGTACCGCTTTTAAATTGACTAAGTACTTGACTAGTAAATAGTGCAATACTCATGGAATGGTTAATAAAACTGCCAACGGATGATGGGGGTTGTTCGTCCGCTTCCTCGTTGGTAAGCGAGGAGGAGGATGGATCTGTTAATTATACTGTTATAACTGTTGTTCTTAATTCACGGACTTCCGTCTATCATTGGTTAGGCGGAAGGTTAGCGAGTCTCTATAGAATTGTTAGGTATTATCTTTTGCTGCAATTGCGTCACCCCAGGTTGTGTCCCCTTTAGTGGCATAAAGACTTGCTGAGTACCCCTAGGGTCTCACACGATAAATTGTTTGATTCAGATGAACAGGTGTACCCGCAAGATGGATACTGGGTGGAAGAGACAGATGATGTTGGCAACGATCATTCGGTGTAGAGATTCCGGGAACGGGGATCCGTGTGATCTGTGGGCGGGATGTGTTTATTTATGGGGCATCTTATGCCAATTTGCTTCTTATCCGTACTCGGATCTTGTTTTCCGCTTCCGCCTGATACTCTGATGTGTGATGTATGAGGAGCTATCCTAAATTATTATATCTATCTAGGACATTTGGATCTTGCCGTATGGCGTTGCAATATTTCTATTTCTTTTAGATGGAATGGCTCTGAGGATTGTTGTATGTGGCTTGCATACATACTCACTTGTGTATGTAGTTGATCCCTTCGCCTGCCGATTACGCCGCTCGTTCTTGTCCCGTTGTTTGAAAGTGGTTAGGACGGCCGAAAGGTCTACCGTGAGTGGCCCTGGGCCCCGCCGTACTATTTTAACCACTTTCGTTCATCCAGGCATTAACTAAGAGCGTAATTCACCGAGGTAGTTACACTTCCTCTCTTATTGGTGCAGGTGGCACATAAACATCTTCCGGTGTTGCGCCACTCTCAAATCCGAGAGAAGGTTCAACAACCTCGTCGAGTTCTACTTTCCTTCCAGTCACTTCTTTCGAGAGAAACTACTTCTCAAGAAAGGATCCATTCGTAGCAACGAAAACTTTGCCTTCAGATCTATGATAGAAGGTATACCCAATCGTTTCTTTAGGGTATCCTATGAAGACGTATTTTTCCGCTTTGGGTTCAAGCTTATCGGGTTGTAACTTCTTTACATACGCTTCGCAGCCCCAAACTTTAAGGAACAACAACTTAGGTTTCTTGCCAAACCAGAATTCATACGGTGTCGTTTCAATGGATTTAGATGGTGCCCTATTTAAAGTGAATGCGGCTGTCTCTAATGCATAACCCCAAAATGATAACGGTAAATCTGTAAGAGACATCATAGACCAAACCATATCTAAGAGAGTTCGATGACAATGTTTGGACACACCATTACACTGTGGTGTTCCTGGCAGTGTCAACTGCGAAAGTATTCCGCATTTCTTTAAATGCATGCCAAACTCATAACTTAGATATTCACCTCCGCGGTCAGAACATAGAAACTTAATCTTCTTGTTACGATGATTTTCTACTTCACTTTGAAATTCCTTAAACTTCTCAAAATTTTCGGATTTATGTTTCATAAAGTAGACATACCCATATCTACTGAAGTCATCCGTGAAAGTAGGAACATAACGATATCCACCGTGCGATGCTACGCTCATTGGGACGCACACATCGGTATGTATTATTTCCAATAAGTCCATAGCTCGCTCCATTATCCTAGAGAATGGAGTCTTAGTCATTTTTCCCATTAGACATGCTTCTCATCTTTCAAGTGATTCAATAAGTCCATCGGAATGGAGTTTCTTCATGCGCTTTACTCCAATGTGACCAAGATGATAGTGCCACATGTATGTAGAATTATCATTCATTTTTATTCGTTTAGCATCTATGTTGTGAACATATGTATCAGTACTATCGATATTCAATAAGAATAAACCATTCATCTTAGGTGCAATTACCATAATAAATATCACTCATATAAATCGAACAACCATTATTCTCAGACTTAGACGAGTAACCGTATCGCAATAAATAAGATCCAGAAATAATGTTCATGCTTAATGCAGGCACCAAATAACAATTATTCAAGTTCAAAACTAATCTCGAAGGTAGATGAAGAGGGAGCGTGCCGATGGCGATCACATCAACCTTGGAGCCATTTTCAACACGCATCGTCACCTGGTCTCTCGCTAGTCTTCGTTTATTCCATAGCTCCTGTTTCGAGTTAAAAATATGAGCAACCGAACCAATATCAAATACCCAGGCACTACTACGATTACTAGTAAGAACATCAATAACATGTATATCAAATATACCTTTCTTCTTGATGTTGCCGTTCTTCAGATCTGCCAGGTACTTGGGGCAGTTGCGCTTCCAGTGACCTTCCCCCTTGTAGTAGAAGCACTCAGTATCAGGCTTAGGACCAACCTTGGGCTTCTTAGCAGGTGCGGCAGATTTCTTGCCATCCTTCTTGAAGTTGCCCTTGTTCTTAGGCTTGCCCTCTTTCTTGAAATTGGTTGTATTATTGACCATTAACACTTGGTGCTCCTTAATCACAACTTCAGCAGTTTTCAGCATGGAGAAGAGTTCATGCAATGCATATTGTAGTTCATCACAAAGTTCTTATAACTAGGTGGCAGTGATTGGAGGACACGATGAATCCCCAACGCATTAGGAATCGTTATTCCCAATTCTTGGAGCCTGTTTGCGTGCCCAGACATTTTGAGCACGTGCTCGCTAACAGAGCTGCCCTCTTCCATTTTACAGTTAAAGAACTTCTCGGAGGCCTCATAGCTCTCCACGGTCGCATGAGTCTCAAAGATCAGCTTGAGCTCATTGATAATCTCAAAAGGGTCACGGTGCTCAAAGTGCTTCTGAAGCTCCGATTCTAAACCGTACAGGATGGCACACTGAACTGTGGAGTAGTGATTTTTCTGAGTGATGAAAACATTTTTAACATCATTGGAGGCATCCTCTGCAGGTTGGTCACCTAGCGGTGCATCGAGCACATAGGTCAACTAACCAGCGCTAAGGAAAATCCTCAATCCACAGAACCAGTCCATGAAGTTGCTTCCATTGTTTTTCAGCTTTTCTTTCTCTAGGAACGCATTAAAGTTGATGGAGGGGGTCGCCATGATGTACAACATATTTGCCAAGAGTTTAGACTAAGTTTATGACAAATTGAGTTCAAATTTAATTCTTAAATTTACTAGGTGAACTCCCACTCAAAACAACATCCCTCGTGTTGCCTTAGTGATTACACGAACCAAATCCACTACACCAAGTCCAATCTTCACGAGAGAAGATGTAGCTTCAAAGGCGAACAATCAACATGTTCATCATATCATTCATATAACTCATGCTTTACCTTTCAGTATTCCGTGTGCATGCCAGGCTCATCAAGATTAACCTTAGTATCCACATGTGCAAATCTGGCTTGCACCCGTTGTATGCACACGTAGAATCTATAACACCCGATCATCACGAGATGCTTCAAAACGATGAGTCTTAGCAACTGTGCCTACTAAGGACGGACACTTTATTACTTGATATTTACTGTGAGGGATCATCTTATAATGCTACCGTCGTGATCTAAGCAATACAAGATGCAAAAAGGATTAACATCACATGCAATTCATAATATGTGACATGATATGGCCTTTCTTCTTGTGCCTTTGATCTCCATCTCCAAAGCATGGGCATGATCTCCATCATCACCATCATAGTGTCAAGGTCAGTGGCGCCGCTTCATGGTTGTCCATCACTAATAGCAACTGTAACAACTACTTGGAATAAAGCTATTACATGATGAATAGACACGCAGGTCTTAACAGAATTTAAAGACAACCATTAGGCTCCTGCCGGTTGCCATATTATAATAAAGATCATTGCATACATCAAATATATTCACAATCAACATCGTGTCCATATCACATCACATGCCCCTGCAAAAACAAGTTAGACGCCTCTAATTTTCTTTGCATGTTTTACGTGGTTTGGGGCTTTCGTATAAGAACCGATCTTACCTACGGACAAGAACCACAATGCTGATACTAGTGTTTTCAGATGCTAATTGTAAATTGAATCTTAACTATGGTGGGAGAGACAGACACCCACAAAGCCACTTCTACAATGCAAGTTGCACGTCAAGCGTGGAGCAAGTCTCATGTACGAGGTCATGTAAGGTTAGCCCGAGCCACTTCATCCCACCATACCACAAGATGCAAAGTACACGTGAAGACAACGATAACAAAAGCATCAACACCCACAATAACCATTGTGTTCTACTCGTGCAACAGATCTACACATAGACATGGCTCTGATACCACTGATGGGTTCGTAGCAGGGAAAACAAAAAAATTCTACCGCAAGAACGAACAAAACCAAGATCTAATCTTTGGAAAAGCCAAGATCTAATATATGAGATAAGTGCAACGAGATAGATCTGTACTAACCCATGTAGATCCAAATCCTTGTTCGAGATCGGATCTCGTGGTTGATGTAGACGATCACTTGCCGATCTCAAGATCAATGCGGTGACCCATCATGCCACTGCATATGTAGTACACTATAGTCGTTGACATGGCACCCACAGAAAACCGTTCCGTAAATATCACATCCCTGAGAGTGGTACAACACAAACATTGTGGGTCCAAATTACAAACATACACACTTCATTATTATTACAATACCAGAAGTTCGAGACTTCAAAAGATTCAAACATACAAACCAAATAACTTATCTCATAAGTTTAGCGGAAGAACGAAAAACACAATGGTAAATAAGACGTGAGGTCAACAACTTATTCTATAGAGTTCGGGCTGCTCGGCTCAACCTAGGTAACTAGAGTACGGCCTGACAACTACTCTGACTCGTTGTCTTCAGCTCCATATTGTATCCCGTAGTCCACTCCTTCGATTCCACCAGATAGGTCCGACTCTTCATAGTAGACGTTGTTCTGGACCTCCATAGCATACACTTGGTCATCCTTCTGGCCCTCAAAGTCTAGCAAGGGGTTCAAAGGAAAGGGTGAGTAACAGCATTACCCAGCAAGTTCACTATATGCAAGGTGGGAAGTTTGATGCTCTATCTACCACCTCGGACGATACGTCCTTGGTACTATGCAGTTTTGGTAAACATTTCTTCAAAGATTGATTTTAATTATCAAAACTATTCCCATCAGCCTTCACAGGTTGACTAGAACTTCATGGAGTTCCTTTCCTGTCGCGTTCGTAGCTCCTTACCGGAACAAGGAGTAACATGTAACAATTCTTACACTCTGCAGAGGTGCATTGCTTTACCCATAAGAGACCAACTCCTTGTTGCACAATCAGGCGTACTTTCCTATCCACAATTCCATGATGTGGGGCCCAGTAGATGATCCAAGCCAATCACTTCCCCCTTCGTGACCCCGCATGTCCCTTTGGTGTACGCCATGCTCACATATTGAATTACGACAATGGTTAGTATAGACCGTCAGATGCCAGAACTATCATGGGACGTTGAGGGGTCCCACCCATATGCTGCATATCCTCTACGAATTACTAATAAATGCACGCTACGAGGATAACAGCCACGACCTAGCCATCCAGATGCATGCGAGAGGAAGAAGATACAGCTGACTTCTCCGTCCCATTCCAAATCTTATGGTTAACGTGTAATATACGGTGCTAGAATCACTGATGTCACGGGTTATTAAGTCCTAGATGTTTTGCAGTTGGAATCTTAGATTCCCCTGCAATTCTTAGTATTTATCATCACTTAGGATGATACTAGCATTTCATTAGTTTGAGAGAACTTATTTTCTATCTCCTTTAGAACATAGGTGATAACACACAATTTTCAAATATTTTCATAAAGACTATTCAAAGGACATGAGCAAGTTGTGAACTTGCCTTGTGACTGCAAGGTAGTGAAGTCAGATGCTTCCACCTGACCTTGAGCTCTGGTTTCTACAGAGAACCATTATTGCCCAGTAAGGACAATATTTAAAGAAGCAATATGCAATGCATAGTAATGTCATGCAATGGTTTATTGTTTGCTTATTTGGGTGCTTTACCCTTTTACTAAAAGTTTGCTATTTTCTTTAATTAAAAAAAGTATTACTTAAAGTCTTTAAAATCTTCATAAACATTATATTTAGTATTTTTATAATGTTTAGTATTATTTTAAGAGTTCAAAATTGAATTTATTTAATTTTTAACTCTTTAAAATATTTCACTAAAATTCCTTTAAGGAAATAATACTTTATTTTTATGACACTTAATTTACCTTTCAAAAATACAAACTAGTATTTTTCTATAATAGCATTCCCTTTTTTAATTGTAAAATGAATTTTATTCAATTTTATGTGTTTGGTATATTTTTATAAAATTCCAAAGGAATATATACCTTAATAATAATAATTTTAAATTTAATTACCTAAAATTCCATTTGTTATTTTTATTGAATAGAGGACATTTTTATGAGTTCATTGATATTTTTTTTATATTTTTAGGATTTTTATTTCATTTCTTAGAACTATTTAAGTCATAGGGGTATTTTGGTCATTTGACAATTTAATTAGATTTTTCCTTTTAAACTGGACCTAGCGCATTGGGTTAGCCGGGCCCTGACTCAGCCCAACCAGGCTGGTCAAACCCTCTCTGTCACGAGCGGCCCAGTGCCACTCGATCTCTCCCTTCTCTCTCGCGTTCACCTACTGGCTCGCCCCCGCAGAGCCACCGCGATGCCGATGCTGTCGTCACTTGATTCCTGCCTCCCTGGACCACTCCGGCCGCCGCCGTGGTGCATGGCGAGGTAGCCGACGCCGCTCCGCCATCCGGTCCCGCTTGATTCATCTGTAGGTCTCCCTTGTCCAGGTTGACTCCACCCCAAACCCTAGGGTTTGGGGTTGCCGGCGATGTGGAGTCTCACCGCCCCGGCGGTGCTGTGCTGGGCTTCTGGAGGTCCTGTGGTGCCGCCACTGCTGCACACATGACTATGGCCACCGTTCCATGGCTTGGCGCGGGTTGCAGCGCCCTCAGGTGCTCCCCATGCCCCCGTGTGCGCTCGCCGGTGACTCTTCTTCCTCTTCTAACTACAGCGAGGACCACATGTGAGTTCCTCTTCTCTCCCTCTCTGATACTCTGGCTTACCTTGCTACTCTCTGAGTGTTGGACATGTATGAACCCTAATTACATCTATCCATGGTGCTAGGGTTCATCCTTCTGTGCTAGGGTTCATCCCTTGATGCCTTGTTTATCTAAGGTGGTTTATTACTAAATCTAGCCGTGTATGACTTACTGCTATACTGTGGTTCTTAGTGTTGACAGTTATTTCTGTCAGTAGGCTGTTAACTAAATTTTTACTCACTGTCCTCTATTATGGCTATGATCTGGGTTGAGATTAGCTCTCTGGTTCTTGTTCATATGCTTTGGTATGAAAGAATTGGAGTTGGATATCTAATCCAATTACTCTCTGATACTTGCACATGATAGAATTCAGATATGTCAAATATGATTCCTAATTGTTATGTTAGGAAAATGATTAGATGTTCTTTTGCAATCATTGTATTATGGAATCCCTGGTAGAAACTGCTTAGTTAGGATAGGCCCTTGTGACACCCTCATTTGAGTGGTACACAGGTTCATCCAGATACTAGACTATGTCCTATTTGTGCTCTATTATGCCAGAGAGTTTCAGAACATTTTATTGGGTAATTTAGCCTGTGATGCTAGTCTGAGGCAAGGCTACAGAAAAGTAGCTATTTTCACCTGCTGCTTTACTTCTTTGATGATCTGTGATGGATGCCTCTAAGTATCAGTCCTACAGTGCTTGTGGAATTTACCTTGGTGATTCTTAGTAGGTTTAATATGATAGATCCCTACTGTTTGAGCTAGATCCTGAAGCTACGATTACTTCTGAGGTGCTACCATCCATGGGATGTGCCCAGAATTATCTACTTAAGACTGCTGTCAAATTGGCTGTAGAAATATGTGTATTTCTTCAAGATCCATGATGCAAAGGCTGAGATCTTGGTATTAACTTGTAAAGATTTATCATTGGCTATTTGTCTTTCTTCTAGGATGGATATACACCTCACTTGGGTGTTTTTCTGAGAAGATCTTATAAAACAATACATGCTCTATTTAATTTATGATGATTTGATCATGTGATGGTTTTATGTGTACTCACCACACTACTTGATGGCTAGTGAGGTTGTGGTGTTGCTTGCTGGCTTGTTCTTGTTAACTTGTGCTTGCTGGCTTGATCTGACTCTGCACCTCCTGGTGCTGCTCCTGTGATCTTGTACTTGGCCTTGCTATCCACCTGCTCCACCCCCTCATTATGTTAACATCTTGTGGTGAACTGGTGGTTGATTTGGTAGACTGGCTGGTGGTTTTGTTAAGGTTTTGGCAAGCTCACGAGCTCTGAGTGTGTGCTTGAGAAGGAGAAATGAGTTCTTGTAACTATGCTTTGACTGGTGCTCTGTTTGAGTGTTTGCACTGCTGCTGCTGTCTTGACAGCACACTCCATGCATTTTTGTGACTAAGCTATATGGCTATTGATGAGGACATCCCTACAGTTACACCTACCCCAATTGCTAATGATGATGTTCCAATTGCAAAGAAAGATCAATCCAATGAGATAAGTATTGGAATAATCACAAGATCTCGTGCTAAGCTACTAGAACAACAGGTGAACTTGTTTCTTAATGAACCTGGTGTTTTAGTTAATGAGAATTTTATACTACCTAAGTCTTTGAATTATTGCATGATCAGGTACTTGGGAGAAGAAGGCATAGCCCGAAGCGAGGAGCTAATGGAACATGGCGTGTTGATCAATGAAGAATGCACAAGGGAGGAGAGGGAGGAAGCACAAGAAGCACACAAGCTTGAAGATCAACACTTGGTGGAAGATCTTTGCTGCGGCAGAGAAATGCCACTATTCTCTACCACGACAGGCTGCCGCGACACAAAAGCAGCACGATTGGCTGCCACGACAGGCTGCCGCGGCACCCAAACCATGCCAAAGTCTGCCACAGCAGAGTCCTAGGCCAAACCCAAGTTGGGTCGGTTTGTATCCTTAGTTGGGTGGGACCAACTCGGTTTCCACCCTAGGCCACCGCCTCTCAGACCCTTAAATAGATGGGGGCACACTAGTTTTAGTTTTAGACAATGTTAAAATTATTTTGGAGTTGTTTCTCTATAGAACCTGTGGAATTACCCTGCGATTGAATTCTACCAATTGCAATTGAGTGTGATCTGTTGTTCCATTGGGAATTAGTAGATTGCATACTATCGTTCGTGGTCGACGGTTGCGTGTGCAAGAGTGTGTTGTTGTGAATATCCTACAAGGTTCGAGAGCTGTTGCATTGGCATCAGGGATCGAGCGGGAGAGATCATAGCTACGCACTAGTTATCAATCATCCACCATTACCATCGACAAGAGCTTGCTGAGAAGATCGAGCCACCCCATATCATCTTGGAATCAGATTTCCTCGTTGCCTCGGTAAGCAATCCACAATCCATCCATAGATTAGAGAGTGTTTTTCGTCCTATACAGAAAAAAGCCCCACAAAAAGATTTGCCATAGACTAGATTGCATCATAGACGAGTAAGTTGCTGGTCGTGTTCATCCTTTAGTTTAGATCTAGATCCATTTCATCGTTTTTCCTCTTTCTAGTCGAATCCACCATCTAATTTCTGCCGCCATAGTCAGATCCGTTTTTAGCTAGAGTCCTGGTCATACACCCTTGGCCGAGTCGATTTGTTAAAAAAAATTCCTTACCGATCTCTGCCGTGACACGGAATCGCCCATTTTCTCTGTCGCGACAGCGTGTCTAACCCAAACTCTGCCACGACACAGTTTCTCTGCCGCCGCTCTGCCGCGGCATGTTTTCTGTGTGTTTTTCTGCCGCCGCTTCTGCCGTGGCACGTTTTTGACTGTTTTCTCTGCCACGGCAGGAATTTTCTCTACCACGGCAGATTTTTGACCTATTTCTCTGCCACTGCAGGAATTACAAGTGTGACAAAAATTGCACTATTCCTTAACCTTAGCCACAACCATTCTACTACATAGGTGTAGGAACTTTCCCATTGAGACTAGTTTCCGCTCCTACAGGCTGCTCTTAGGATTTTGGTGCTCTACTTTGTAATTTTACAGTGTGTGATATATATAAAAAAACAGAAAAAGCAAATTAGCAAAAGAAAAGCAAAAAAGAGCTATACAAAAGAAAAGGAAAAATAGTGAAAAAGAGAATTTGAGCAAGAGGCCTAGTGATATCTTTGTGCACCGGTAGATTGAGCAATCTTGTGCGTGTTTACTTTGAGCTTTGCTAGTGTCTCTCGAGAGTAGTGCAACACCCTTCATAGTTGCATTGCCATGTTTTTCTCCACGTGTGTGTTTCTTGGGTTTTTTGTACGATCAGCACTAGGACTTGTTTGCGGTGTAGATATGATACCATACCTATAGCTCCACCATACATAACCTATGTGCCCTGCGATCATTCTCTATACCTTTGATAATCACTTCATCACATCAGTGCATAAGTCTTTGATTACGTTTGGTAAAGCATCTGTATTCACTTTGGAATGGTAAGATCTCCTTTCTTGTCAGTTGTGAGTGAGTTGTGAGAGTTCCCACCAATCAGATTTTGATTTTTGCACTAACCTACTAATCATGTCTTCTAGTGATGATGATGTTGTGTCGCAGAAAAAGGAGGATGAGGAGATTGTTAATTGGCGCGAATAAGGCTTTGAAATCCCACTTGACACATGTGTTTATTCACACGACAGATGCCATTGACAAGAATATCCAGGACGTGAAAATGACATTGGATCAGAATGTTGGTGCAGTTAATACTATTCAAACGCAAGTGATAGCAAAATATCACAACGTTGCAGCGTTCCATTGAGGCTTTGACAGTCGCCATACATCAAAGGCAGGGACACCCACCTGATGATGCTTTCGATGATTATGATGAGGGAAGCGTGGCTGATGCTGGCCCACATCTAGGCAGGGGACGTGCCAATCCCCCTGTACCTGTGCCTGCTGCTGCACCTACTTATGGTCGTGGTCTTGCTCCTCTTGGGCATGCCCAACATGTTCAGCACCAAGCTGTTGATGATGGATTGGGCAAGCCAAAATTCTTGATTCCCAAGTTTGATGGCTCATTAGATCCTGAAGATTACCTTACATGGGAGTTGAAGATTGAGAAGCTCTGGCGTTTGTTTGATTATCTAGAAGACAAGAAGGTCAAACTTGCAGCATTAGAATTTGATGGTTATGCTTTGCATTGGTGGGATGCTATTGTGCAGAATAGAAGGGAGGACAATGAACTTCATGTAATGGATTGGCGCGAGATGAAGCAAATTATGAAGGCTCGTTTTGTACCCACCAACTACTTGCGATCAAATTTTGATAAATTGACGCAATTGAGGAAAGGAACCATGTCAGTTGATGAGTACTACATGGAGATGGAGATGCTTATGCATTGTGCTAGAGTTCATGAATCCCTTGAGATAACCATGCAGCGATTCCTAAACAGTTTGAAGTTACCAATCAAGATCATTGTTCGTCATCACAAGTATGATACCATGAATGAGCTATTGCACCATGCTAGAGAGGTCAAATCCCAGTTGGCTGAAGAGGCGAAGTTACGTGCTCGTTTTCCATCATCTAGCCGTTTTTCGGCCAGATCTACACCTCCTTGTGTACCGCCACCTGCTTCTAGTCCTGCTACACCATCGGCCAAGCCAGCAAGTACACCTTCGTTTGGGTCTAATGCTCGGAAGCCCGCTACACCTGCTGCTAGTTCGGGTTCCAATATGTCGACTGCACGTACTCGCGATGTGGTGTGCCATACTTGTGGAGGTAGAGGGCACTACAAGAAGGATTGTCCAAACAACAAGGTAATGTTTGTTAATGAACAAGGTGAAGTAGAGAGTGGAGATGAAGCTGATGACGATGATACTTATGATGGCGAGGATGGTGCCGATGCTTATCCTGAACGTGTACCAACTATTGTCGTATCTTCACGTATACTTAGTGTGCAACCTATTGATGATTCTCATCGTTGCAACTTGTTCCAAACAAAAGCTCTAGTTGGACCTAACAAAGCTTGCAAGGTCATTATAGATGGAGGTAGCTGTAGAAATCTTACAAGTAAGGAATTATGTGCCAAGCTAAATTTTACATTTTTGCCTCATCCGAAGCCATACTACATACAATGGTTGAGAAATAACTGGGAGATGAAGGTAAATCATATGGTACGCGTGAATTTTCATATAGGGCCATACAAAGATTCTATTGACTTTGATGTGGTTCCTATGATTGTTTGCCATCTTTTATTGGGTCGGCCTTGGCTTTATGATCGCCATGTGCAACACAATGGCCAAGCCAATACACACTTGGAATTCAAAGGAAAGATGATTACTATGCAGCCAATCACACCACAAGATATTGTGAATGATTCTCACCAGAAGATAGAGGTGAATTTGAAGGAAGATCCTATAGCTCGGTGAGATTGTGTGATAGCTATTCTTGATGTAATCGAGCCTAAACTGAGTGATATAACGGAAAGTTAGAGAGTGCCTAATCTGTTGATATTAGCCTTCAAGGAAGATATGGGAGAATTTCGTGAGGATCCTATAGCCATGCCACTTTTTCTCATGTATAAGGGTAAGGTATTGGTTCCTAACGACATGACCCCTGTTTCTCTTCGTGTCTCTTCTATTTTGCAGGATTTTGGGGATGTGTTTCCAGAAGATGTACCCGCAGGTTTGCCTCCATTGCATGGTATTGAACACCAAATTGACTTGATCCCTGGCGCCACACTTCCCAACCGTGCACCCTACAGGACCAATCTCAAAGAAACTAAGGAGATACAGAAGCAAGTACAAGCGTTGCTGGATAAAGGGTACATTCATGTTTCTGTTAGCCCTTGTGCTGTTCCTATTATTTTATTTCCTAAGAAAGATGGTACATGGCGCATGTGTGTAGGTTTTAGAGCGATTAATAACATCACTATTCAATATCGTCATCCTATTCCACGCTTAGAGGATATGCTTGATGAATTAACTGGTGCTGCTGTTTTCTCTAAGATTGACTTGCATAGTGGTTATCATAAAATTAGGATGAAAGAAGGGGATGAGTGGAAAACTACTTTCAAAATGAAATTTGGTTTGTATGAGTGGTTAGTCATGCCGTTTGGTCTTACTAATGCACCTAGTACATTCATCCGATTAATGAATCATGTTTTGAGAGATTTTATTAGTCTTTTTGTGGTTGTTTACTTTGATGATATACTTATCTACAACCACAATGAAACTAAACATTGTACTCATATTTGACAAGTTTTGCAAGTGTTGCGTGATAATAAATTGTATGCTAATCTTGAGAAGTGCACATTTGCAAAAGATAAGGTCATATTTCTGGGATTTGTTGTATCTAAGAATGGGGTAGAGGTAGATCAATCTAAAATTGAATCAGTTCAGATTTGGCCTACTCCCATGAATGTAAGTCAAGTGCATAGTTTCCACGGTTTACCAATTTTCTATAGGCGCTTTGTGAAAGATTTTAGCACCATTGCTGCACCTTTGAATGATTTGACAAAGAAAGGTGTTCCTTTTGTATGTTGTGTGACCAAAGACATTGCTTTTGATACATTGAAATGTTTGCTTACTTCTGCACCATTACTTGCATTACCTGATTTTTCGAAGCAATTTGAAGTTGAATGTGATGCTAGTGGTATATGCATTGGTGGCGTTTTGATGCAAGAGGGTCGCCTTATAGCTTATTTACCTAAGAATTTGACTGGTGCTCAACTGAATTATCCTATCTATGATAAAGAATTGTATGCACTTGTTAGAGTACTTGAGGTTTGGCAACATTATTTGTGGCCAAAAGAATTTATCATACATTCTGATCATGAAGCATTGAAATACTTGAAAGCTCAATCAAACTTGCATAGAAGATTAGCTAAATGGGTTGAGTTTATTGAGTCTTTTCCTTACATCATTAAATATAAGAAGGGAAAAGAGAATGTTGTTGCTGATGCTCTCTCTAGGAAGAACATGCTATTAACCAATCTTGATGTTAAAATTCCTCGATTAGAAGCTATTTGTGCACTTTATGCAACTGACCATGATTTTGCTGAACCATATCATTTGTGTGCTCTTAGAAACACATGGGATAAGTATCATATACATGATGGCTATTTCTTTCGAGCTAACAAACTATGTATTCCAGAATCATTGTTGCATTTGTTTTTAGTGCAGGAATCACATGCTGGTGGTTTAATGGGTCACTTTGGGTGTGAGAAGACGTTGCTCATGCTTGCTGATCACTTTTATTGGCCCAAGATGAGACATGATGTGTACAGATTTGTGAGTCGATGTATTACATGCCACAAGTCGAAATCTAAGATGAAGCCTATGATGACCCACAAGTATAAGGGGTGTATCGTAGTATTTTCGAGGGAAGTGAAACCCAATTTATTGATTCGACACAAGGGGAGCCAAAGAATATTTATCAGCCTTAACAACTGAGTTGTCAATTCAGCTGCACCTGGAAACAATCTTGCTCACAGCAGTTTATCAGTAGCAACCGTTTTGTAGTAGGAATAGTAAAGTAACAGCAATAGCAAAACAAAGACAGTAGTAACAAAAGCAGTAAACAGTGGGATTCGAGTGCGGTAGGCATAGGGATGGATGGACGGGCGTTACATGGACAAGACAATTCACATAGCAAACAGAACATAGGGCAATTGCAGATAAATAAGATAAAGCACCCAAGTACTAGACAATCCTAGGCATGTGTTCCATATAGTCATACGTGCTCGCAATGTGAACTTGCACAACATCTTTTGTCCTGCCAGCCCGTTTGCAGCGGGGCCACTAGGGAACTACTGGAAATTAAGGTGCTCCTTTTAATAAAGCATCGGAGCAAAGCATTAACACTCTGTGAACACATGTGATCCTCACATCAAAGCCTTTCCCTTCCGGTTATCCCAATTTCTGTCACTTCGGGGCCATAGGTTCCGGACAACGACGTGTGTATACAACTTGTAGATAAGACCAAGAACAATACTATCATAATGAATCAATAATAAGTTCATATCTGAAATCATGGCACTCGGGCCCTAGTGACAAGCATTAAGCACAACAAGTCGCAACAAAGTCATAAAGCACTAATAAAAGATACTAGGCACCATGCCCTAACAATCTGATGCCATTACATGAACGACCTCATCCAATCCCTACCATCCCCATAGCCTACAACGGGGGATACTCACTCATGGATGGGGGAAACATGGATGGTCGATGGAGAAGCGATGGTGATGATGATGGCGATGATCTCCTCTAATTCCCCGCCCGGCAGGGTGCCAGAATGGAGTTTCTGGTGCTGTTTCATGGAATCTGGTGGTGGCGGCGGAGCGGAACTCCTTCTGGAAAATTGTCGAACCCCCTTGAGTTTTTGGTTAGAAGGCTGACGGGGTGCCTGGGGCCACCACACCATGCCCTGGCGCGGCCAGGCCCAGCCCGCGCCTAGGGGTGGTGTGGCTAGCCCTTGGCCCTCCTCTGTCTCGTATTCTGGCTCCGAGAGTGACATGGGTATACCCTACAGGTACTCGAGGTTGGTATATATGGTCCAAATACGTATAGGCCTACGGTGTCGCCAAGGCCCAGATGAAAGGACTCGAGTGACTTGCGGACTCTCTATTGCTTAAAGAACAAGAAGAAGCTAAAGATAGAAAGTTTAAAGGGGAAAACCCTAACTTGTAACCGACTCGACCTGCTACCCGAGACCTAGCCTATCTATATAAAGGCTAGGAGGGGGCAGCGAGGAGGACACACGCAACCCTAGTTTCCACAACCCTCGCCAGATTGCATCTGCGCACCATTGTAACTTTCGACTCCTTCGATAATTCCACGAGAAGACAAGTAGGAGTAGGGACCTCTACGAGGCCTGAACCTGGGTAAATCCTTTGTCCCCTGTGTGCTTGTTTGCTAGCCGATAGATGTCTCCAGCGCTCCCTCCTTCTCCAAAACCCAAGTCCATAACAATGGGCATTGATGAGTTAAACCCTCGTCAATTGGCGCCGTCTGTGGGAATTGAGAGTACTGATGTTGCGGCTTCTTTGGCCCCATCAACTGTGATCTACAACTCCGCAACAACGGAGATTCGCCAGCTCTTCGGTGCCTTCGACTTCACCGTCCACACACCGGCCACCCGCTCGGCCTTCGAGTCTGTGGGCGACGGAATCAGCCTAGCGATTGGGAGCTTCTGCTTCCAAGTTGGTCAGATGGGCACGCTTCGCATGCCTGATCAGCCAACAACACCGGCGATTGCCCCGGCATCATGGTTCCCTCCATCGATCGGCACCCTCAGCAAGCTCAACGCCCCGGTGGCAGTCGAGAATACGATCAGCGACAGCAGTCGTGATTCCGATCTGAGCGACCTGGCCACTGAAGATGGAACCTACGGTTCCGGATCTGAAAGTTGTGGAAGGAACAGCTTCCCCAATCACTTCATGTGCGCCGTCATCAACGCAGGCGACACCTCCGCCAATCGTGACAACAGTGGTAACACCAGTAACGACACTGATCCACCCAACACCGGCAACGGTGGCAACGGCGGTAATGGCGGCAATCGCGCTCCCGTCAACAACGGAGGAGCAGTCGAACCTCCCAGCATAATCAATGAGCAAACCGGCAAACGCGTCGTAATCAAGCTCAATGAGCAAGAGTGGGATCGCTGCCGCGAAGCCCTACGGGGCACACCTCTACCCTTTGGGTCCCTACAGGAACTGCTGATGGGCTATCACTGGCTCCTGAAGGAAGAATTCAAGCGCCAACTTCAAACAATCGCGCAACTTGAGGCGCGTAAAAAGGCAGCGGACGAATCGAGCCTTCATTGTGCTAGGCTCTACTCCTACGAAGGATCCTCCTCAAGAGGCAACGAATACCTTGCCAAGAAGAGGCAGCCGCGGATGGCTCACCTCACCGAACAAGAGCGCATAGAGGCCGCGAAAGTCCTCGACTTCGGCTCTATGACAGTCGACACGAGAGGCAACGTGGTTCCCAGGATGCCGCAGGCTGCGGTGACGGCAGCCACCATGTACCTCCTTAATAACCAGCCGCCAGCTGGAGATCCCCGAACTGCCATGCACCGATCTACGATCGCGGGTTTGGGGTTAATCGAGGCCGCCCTCAACAAGGAGCCAGTACCAGACCCAAAAAAGGGCAAAGCGCTAGCAAAGCGCCACTCCTCGCCCTCATCCAGCGATGACAGTCACGACCTGCCTCTACGCCGCCGCTCACGGCGACACGACCGTGACTACGATGTGCACGACGATCTCACGCAGCGCAAGATCGACAAATCAAGGGCACGACGTGCTCGGTCGACTGACACGGAAGAAGAAGATGGGGAGCTCTGCGGCGTCCGATGCTTTAGCAGATCCATTAGGCAGAAGCGAATGCCTAAAGGGTTTAAACTCCCATCGGAGAACCCGAAATTTGACGGTCTGCAGGACCCCAAGATCTGGCTGGAGGACCACATCTCCTCTGTCAAGCTCCACGGAGGCAGTCGAAGTACTGCCATGCAATGCTTGCAGCTACAGCTACAGGGCGCCGCCCGGGCATGGCTCAATAACCTCCCACGCGGATCCATTCGCAGTTGGGATGATCTGGTTTACAGCTTCGTGCGCAACTTTAAGGGCACGTACAAACGACCTGCATCAATCGAAGAGCTGAGATGCTGCCAGCAAAGATCTGGCGAATTGCTGTGCTCCTACATCCAAAGGTGGTCCATCATCAAGAATTCCGCGGAAAACATCTCAGAAGACCGCGCGATTGATGCATTCAACGGTGGTGTCCGGCGCCTAGAGCTCAGGGAGGAGCTGGGCCGCTCAAAGCCCCAGACCATCGACCACCTGATGGAGATCGCGAATCGGTGGGCCGACGGAGAAGATTCAGTAAAAAATCACGCTCACTCTGACGAGGAGGCAGAACTCGAACGCAGACGCGACCGCCGAGGCAAGCGCCGCATGCGCATCTACGATGACCGCGACGATGTTAACATGGTCCCGGCCAGCTACGCCGATAGACGCGACGATAACCGCAATAGCGGATACCGCAGCGGCGGATACCGCGACTCCGGGAAAACCACGCAAGTATGGCAACGCCGCACTCGCGATGAAGCACCCGCGACCTCCATCGAGGACAAATTGTACGGGCCATGCATGGTACACTTCTACATCGACAAGCATGATGGCAAGAGAAAGTCCAGCCACCTCCTCAAGGACTGCCGCGAGTTCCTCAAGCTACACGAGGGATTGGTTCGGATGAACTGCAATGCAATCGAAAGAGGCTACGGAGCCGCTCCAGGCGTCATGGCACATGGCGCACCACCATCACCACCTGGGCCACCCCCGAACGGAGCCGCACTGGACCAGCACCACAGGGCCATGGGTACCATGATGATCCAAAAGGGGTGCCCCTCCAACAGGGTGCAGAAGGCCATCACTCGCCAAGTCAACTTGGCCACGCACTCGCCACCATCCACCACTGAGTACCTCAGTGGTAGCGAGTCGTGCATCACCTTGGACAAACGCGACCACCCGCCTCAGATACCTCGCCCAGGTCATTGCCCCCTTGTACTCGAGGCGCAAATTGGAGGTTTCGACATGAGTCGCGTCTTCATGGATGGCGGAAGCGGCACCAACCTCATATTCGCGAGTACCTTGCGAGCAATGAGGATCCCTCTAACCTGCCTGGAGGCATCGGACACAATGTTCCACGGCATCGTCCCAGGGAAAGGCGTATACCCCCTGGGAAAAATCAACCTCGACGTCATCTGACAGTTGCGACAGGGAATTCAACAGAATCTCCTAGTCCTTCGGCATGCAGGAGGAACTCGCAAGGCTGAAAGAGACGACAGACAACAATCTGCCTCCCCTGAGTAGGCCAAGGTCACCTGACCTCTCCTTCGACTCATCTATGCACACAAAGAAGGTGCAGGTCCATCCATCGGATCCCGCCAAGACGGCCCTCATCGCCAACAACTTGAGTCCCGCATAGGAACTCGCACTCGTTGAATTCCTCCGTGAGCACTGGGAAATTTTTGCCTGGTGTCCTGCGGACATGCCAGGAGTTCCCAGGGAATTCGTCGAGCACGCACTCAACGTCAACCCTGACGCAAGGCCAGTCAAGCAAACAATCAGGCGACTGTCTGAGCCACGAGCGCAGGCAGTCGGAATGGAGATCAACAGACTCCTCGAGGCCAAGTTCATACGCGAGATCAAGGAAAGCACTTGGCTCGCCAATACGGTGCTGGTACCAAAAAAGGACACGGATATCCTACGGATGTGCGTGGCCTTCACCTCTTTAAACAAGCACTGCCCAAAAGATCACTTCCTGCTACCACGGATCGACCAGATCATCGACTCCACCGCTGGATGCGAGCGCCTCTGCTTCCTCGACGCCTACTCAGGCTATAATCAAATTCGAATGAAGGAGGAAGACCAGGAGAAAACAGCGTTTATAACGCCCTTTGGTGTGTTCTGCTACAACACAATGCCCTTCGGGCTAAAAAACGCGGGAGCCACCTATCAGCGGTGCATGCAGGCTTGCCTCAATGAACAACTGGGTCGCAACATCCAAGTCTATGTCGACGACATAGTAATCAAGACCAAGGAGGAAGCCTCTGTAATCGACGATTTGCGCAAAACCTTCGCCAACCTCGATCGCTACCGGATCAAGCTCAATCCGGACAAATGCGCCTTCGGCATACCATCAGGGAATCTACTCGGATATCTCATCTCCGCGAGGGGAATCGAGGCGAACCCGAAGAAGATAAAAGCCATACTAGCCATGGAGAAGCCGAAGAACATAAGAGGCGTCCAGCAACTGGCCGGACGAATCGCGAGCCTCAGTCGATTTATCAGTCGGATGGGTGAAAAGGCACTGCCCTTCTACCAGCTCCTCCGCAAAGCTGAAAAATTCGAGTGGACCAATGAAGCGCAAGAAGCATTCGAAGATCTCAAGCGCCTGCTATCCACTTCGCCAGTACTGGTGACTCCACGAGAAAGGGAACCACTGTTGCTATACATCTCCGCCACCAACCAGGTGGTCAGCACAATGCTCGTTGTCGAGCGAGCTGAGGAAAACAAGGTCCACGGCGTACAACGCCCGGTATACTGCCTCAGCGAGGTCCTCACGCCAACAAAACAGCGGTACCCGCACTACTAGAAGCTGGCGTACGGCGTCTTTATGACCGCCTGGCGACTGCGCCACTACTTCCAGGAACACCCAATCGTGGTAGTCAACGATGCCCCGTTGGGAAATATCCTCAATAACCCCGAGGCCACGGGGCGAGTCGCGCTTTGGGGAATAGAGCTGTCTCCACGAGACATCACATACGAAAAACGCGACGCAATCAAGTCGCAAGTGCTCCCTGACTTTCTCGTGCACTGGATGGAGAACCAGCTCCCGGACAAGCCAGATATGTCCTACCTCTGGACAATGCACTTCGATGGGTCCAAGCGGAAAGACGGAGCAGGCACAGGTGTCATACTGACATCACCTCAAGGGGACAAGCTGAAGTATATCCCACGAATGCAGTTCACAGCCTCAAACAACGAGGCTAAATATGAGGCCCTGTTGCACAGGATGAGGATGACAAAAGCTTGCGGCGCCAAGAGGCTCATCATATATGGCGACTCCAAGTTGGTCGTCAACCAAACAATGCACGAGTGCGACGCACTGAACGACAACATGATCGCGTACCGCGACCTCTACGACACACTCGAAGGAGACTTCAATGGTTGCGAGTTGCGACACGTAGGTCGCGAAAGCAACGAGGAGGCGGACGCACTCGCCAACATCGGCTCTACCTGCGCCCCCATACCACCTGGGGTATTTCTCGAGCGCATATGCGAACGCTCCATCATGCCAAAGGCCGCAGAGAAGAAAACAAGCGCAGCAACGCACTCGGGGGCTACGCCACCCAATGAGCCAATGGCACTCGATGACTCGGAGCTGGACACAGGACTCGAGGGAGCAATGACCGTCATGATGATCGAGCAATCTTGGACGCAGCCATACATTACATACCTCCTCAGCAAGAGACTACCGGACGACCCGATAGATGCACGGCACATCGCACGGCGCTCCAAGGCATTCACCGTTATCAACGGCGAACTGTATAAACGCAGCATCATAGGAGTGCTACAACGATGTGTCTCCATGGCCGATGGAAGAGTAGTTCTCCTTGACATCCATGAAGGGACCTGCGGGCACCACACCGGCAGTCGCGCCCTCATTGCCAAAGCTCCACGAGCTGGATTTTACTGGCGTACGGCCATGCGCGACGCCAAGGACATAGTCCAAAAATGCAATGCTTGCCAGCGATTCGCGGACAAGCCACACGCACTAGGCGTAGAGCTACGACCTATTTCAATGGCCTGGCTCGTCGCATAGTGGGGGCTCGACATGGTTGGCAAGCTTCCAAGGTCCTCGCGCGGAGGTTACGTCTACCTCTTGGTTGCAGTCGACAAATTCACCAAGTGGATCGAGGCCATTCCGGTGACCAACCAGTCAGGATACAACGCAGTCAAGTTCTTCGAGTCCATCGTCTATCGCTTCGGAGTACCACACAGCATCATCACGGACAACGGGACAAACTTTGCATCCAAGGAGTTCCATGAATTCTGCAAGAATCTGGAAATCAACGTCAACTATGCCTCCGTAGCACATCCACAGAGCAACGGTCAGGTCGAAAAAGCTAACGGGCTTGTCTGCAGCGGCATCAAGAAGCGACTCCTCCGACCACTCCAACAAGCCGCGGGCTGCTGGCCAGACGAGCTGCAATCGGTACTCTGGAGCCTACGCACAACTCCAAACAACGCCACAGGGTACACCCCGTTTTTCATGGTGCACGGAGCTCAAGCGGTGCTACCCGCCGAAGTACAATACAAAGCACCGCGCGTGGTCGCTTACAGCGAGCAGGAGTCAACTCTTGCACTCGAAGACTCCGTCGAGCTCCTTGACGAGGCAAGGGAAATCGCCATGGAGAGATCAACGATCTACCAGCAGAACCTGCGCAACTACCACAACAGGAGGCTATGCCCCAGGCCCTTCATCGAAGGCGACCTGGTCCTGCGACTGAAAGCAGCAAGGGCATCTCAAGATCGAGTCCCCCTAGGAGGGACCATACGTGATTACAGAAGTAATCCCAGGTGGCGCCTACCGCCTTAAAGATTTAGAGACAGGAGTCGCATACTCCAACCCTTGGAACGTCGCGCAGCTGCGGCGCTTCTACCCTTAGTTGTCTTTACTTTTATATTGCAAATAAGGCTACTCAGCCACACATTGTACCTCGTACTGTTCTGCGAATAAATGAAGCTAAGTGCCCCAAAATTCTATGTTCCTTTTTATTTTATTTTTGCAATTAATCCACTCGAGGGCTGCGCCACCCTGTACACATCTATTCTATGAACTAACGCGATATCCTGAGTAGCTGACGCATCAATCGAAACCCATGAGAAACACCAACCCAGCTGCCACGCACCTGACAGGTTGGCAAGGGGCTGAGATAAACACAAGTCAGGCTAACGAAAAGGAATCGCATAGTGCAACGCACTCACAAAACATACAAGCTAATAAGCTCTTTTACACATCACTGTCAATCAATTATGCACAACATATATACGAACTTTACAACACTAGTACAACTATGTGCAGGATACAAACTAAACTACTGTTGCAGCAAAAGAACATTGGTCTGCTCCTCGAAGAAGTTGACAATCTCCTCCGCTGGGCGAGCCACCACCTGGTAGTGCGGAACCATGTTCCAAGTCGAACCTGCTGGCGGCGCTGGCGGTCCGGCCACAACTGCTGCAACGTCCACATCAGGCCTATGCAGTCGCACTAGCGAAAGAGCAGCCTTGGCACCAGCCCCTAACTGTTGCCGTACACACTCGCGGACCGCACTCAAGTCCTAGAATTTAGCAAGAAGGGCCAGCAAGCTCGATGGAACGACGTCCAGCGGGAACATCGTCTGGTAAATATTCTTCAAGCATGATTGCGACTTCTTTAAGAAGTGAAGCACTCGCGACGCACGATCCTGCAGGGTCGCCAATGCGATTGCGCGATCATGATCTACCCAGAAGTATCCACTCGCCTGAAGCTGCTCTTGGGTCAGGTCATTCATGCGAATAGCAATCCTATCCTTCTCATCCTGTGGATGGCGTGCACTGACAACTATACCAAGCAAGGGTAGAAGTATGAAGAAAACAAACTATGGCGAGTGACTACAAGGAAAAGATAAGGAAGAAGAAAACTAACATTTGAATTGGTCGCCTAGCTGCGTCACCTCCCCCAGCAGATATTGTTCTCGGGCGATGGTTTTCTCTGCCCTTGACTTCCATACATCCGCATTACCACGGAGTACAGGAAATTCACGCTCCAACTGCTTCACGCGGTCACGAAGTCGCGAGAGCAGAGACAGCTCATCCACCCTCGAGCGCGGCAGCGCCAAGGTGTCATCAAGGGGTGGCGAATCCCGAGGTTCCCTCAAGGGATTACTCGATGTTCCCTATCACAAGCAAGCAAGAGACAATAAGAAGACTAAGGCGAGGCATAGACAAAAGACTCGAGTGCATTCAAGATTAACAAAGTATCAGCAGATACACTCGCCAAAAGGCACGTTTTCGATGCAAAAATAAGCTACTTAACTATTACAAGGCAAGACTACTGAGGAGCAACTACTTTCTTCGACTTGGACTTTGGCTTTGGGGGCCTCATCGAGTCCGTGGCGGTATCAGACGCCATAGAGTTTGTGCCGGCCCCTGACGCCACAGCCTTCACCACCTTCTTGGCTCGCTGCAGCTCCTTAGAGTACTTCACAACTGTGTTGATCAGTTGCGGTCCGTACTTGCCACAAGCAGTTGCGAAAGGAGCAAAGACTACCTGCTGGCCATCCGCGCTGACAGGCATTGACTTGGAGACCGCCGCAGGATCAACTTCGACTCCGTGGGCTTGGACCATTGTGAGTGACATTGAAGCGCCAGCCACACGAAGCGAGTTCTTGAAGCTCGCAGGAATGCCTCCGGCAAGAGACTCCACCAGCTCATCTATATTCTCGATCAACTCAGCCTTGGGCGTCATCTCTTCCCGAAGGTGACTGAGCACGCCCTTAGCCTTGGCAAGCGTCCCCTGCATGGCAGCGCTGCGGTCTTCGACTGCTGAGATGGCACCCGCCAACGCATCGTCACAACGGAGCGCCTGCGCGTCAAAGCTCAGACCGCTGGCATCTAAACAAGAATCAAGCATTGGCACAAAATAAGCACAAAATAGCAAAGTCGACAAAATATGCAACTGGTGAAATTGAAGACCAAGAAATACCTGAGAGAGCCTTGGCAATCAAGAAAAGCTGTTCTTCGAACAACTTCTCCCTATCTGCGATGGAGGTGCACAGATCCTCTTCGTGTTTCCGCTATTCGTCTAGCGCCGTGATTGCCTCATCACGGCTCTTCAACGCCGGAGCTAGCGTTTTCTCCAGGGAAGCAGTGCTACGAAGGAGGGCATTATGCTCAGCTGTGATATAAGCAAAGATAAACCGTCAGTCGAATATATCACAAGGATGCAGAAGAAAAGTAAAGAGCACTCACTTTCAACCGCGCGATGGCGATTGTCCAGCATCGCATGCTGACGACCTATCGCCAGCACCTGCTTCGCCAGGTGCGCGGCTTCCTTCACAACGAGCTGTAATAAAAGAAACAGTAAAAGATTAGTAGAAGGCACAGATAAAAATTCAACTACAACATCAGAAGAAGAGATACTACACATACATGATCCTCCAATGACTCCGAAGTCGATTGACGCGCAGTCGTCCGAGCAACCATCCGATGCTCCACATCGTGTGGAGAACTCGATGAATTATGCCCTTAGTGGGCCGCCAAAGGAGGGGAAGGAGCACCCTAAACCTCTTTCTTGGCCTTGGAGGTTGCGACTCTAGATTCCTTCACAAATTGGACGTCGCTAGAAGATGACGACGTCGGCTGACTGAAGACCAAAACCAGCATCAAGAGAATGCAAATCGAAAAAGGAAAACTTTTATACTTACCAATCAAACTTGTCAAAATCAAAGGTTTGATCCCCTGAATCTGACGATGACTCCTTCGGCAACCGCATCTTGATGGCTCTGAGTATGGCGCCTAGAAAAATGCTGGAGCGTTGTTGATGTAGAGCTCGTTGGGAACCCCAAGAGGAAGGTATGATGAGAACATCAGCAAGTTTCCCTCAGTATGAAACCAAGGTTTAATCGAACTAGTAGGAGCAAGGAAACACCCCAAAGGTGTTACTAGTTGAGCTTTGGCAGAGCGCACTACCGGTGCTAGTAGCAACATGGAGACCTGCACAACACAACCACAGAACTTTGTCCCCAACTTGCGATGAGGTTGTCAATCTCACCGTGTTTTGCTAAAAACAAAGGATTAAACGTATCGAATGGAAAGAAGTAAAAGTTTGCAGAAAGTAAACACAAAGCAATAAAATATTGTAGATTGAATGTAAAAGAAAAGGAACGGGATCCATAGTTCACTAGAGGTGGCTCTCCTTAAGATAGATAACATGCTGGGTGAAAAAATTACAGCGGGGCAATTGACAAACATCGAGAAAGCAATACATACATATACTAATCATCTTGACTCCTTTGAGACTTGATTGGGCATTACAACATTATACATAGACCGCCATCCAACTGCATCTATGACTAATAATCCACCTTCAGGTTATCATCCGAACCCCCTCCAGTATTAAGTTGCAAGCAACAGATTATTGCTTTACGAACTGCGTGTAAAGTAAACAATACGATTGTTCTATGAACAAAGGATTGTTGTTTTTTCCCTAGTAGCAACAACACATCTAGTACCTTAGAGATTTCTGTCACTTCCCCAGATTACCAGAGACATGAACCCACTATCGAGCATAAATACTAACTCTTGGAGTTGCTAGCATCTACTTGGCCAAGATAGCTACTAACAACGGAAAGCATGCAAGATCACAAATAACAAAGACATGATAGAATCAATAATCAATCTGAAATAGCATCTCAATATCCATCAGATCCCTGCAAACACAACATGCAGAATTACAAATAGATGATCTTGATCATGAACGGAGCTCACAAGATCTAGACATGAAAGAACAAAGGAGGAGAACCAGCCATCTAGCTACTACATGGATCCGTAGTCCAAGGATGAACTACTCATGCATCACACCGAAGGCTTGCATGGTGATGAAGAAGGCCTCCAGGGTGAATTCCCCTCTCCGGCAGGGTGCCGGGAAGAGCTTCAGATCCCTCTCGATCTAGGGATGGAGATGACGGCGGCTACAGACTCTTTCGTGGATTTTTGATCGGACCCTTAGGGTTTTCGTCCCGAGGGCATCTTATAGGCGGAAGGGGAGGCCGAGGGGGTGCAAGGGGCCACCACACCACCCCTGGCACGGGCCCAGCCTAGCCGCGCGGCCTGGTGGTGTGGCCGGCCTCTGGCCCCTCTGCGTCTCATATTCTGGCATCTGATGGTTCGGAAAAATAGGCACTTTGGCTTTTGTCCTGTCCAATTCCGAGAATATTCATTTTCTGACTTTCCTGGAACCAAAAATAGCAGAAAATAGGCAGCTGGCACTATGGCTCTTGTTAATAGGTTAGTCCAAGAAATCATATGAAAAGTACTCCAAAGTGTGGACAAAACACAAGAAAGTGGATAAAACCAAGCATGGAACATCAAAAATTATAGATACATTTGCAATGTATCAACGTCCCCAAGCTTAACTCCTGCTCATCCTCGAGTAGGTAAGTGATAAAAAGAAAGAATAATTTTTGAGGTGACATGCACCATCAAAGACTTGATCAAAGTATTTATAAAACATTCAAAGCTGGGATCATAGTACTTCCATCATAGCATGAAAGGCAAAGTTCTAGAAATAAGACAATGAAACTACGAGGCAACATGAAAAGGCACAAACAAAAGATTCATGAATAACAATGCTTTGCAAGACATTTGTTTGTTTCACATAAAGAAAACATAGCATAATAGTATTTAGCCTGTCCCTCAATAGAGTAGCAAATATAAATGCATAGGACACCTTCAAAGTTCATAAGAGTGACTAGATACAATAGTTTAAAACAAGCAATATCAAGTTATGCATCAACCAACTAGTCTTGGGACAATGCACATAGAACTAAGAATGGCCACTATGGTCTCAAAGTAGGTGCATAAAGGTAGAAAGTGGAGACTCAATATAATGGTGGAAGAAAGGCTTTTTTATAAAAGGAAGTAGGGATTCAAGTCTCATAAAGAGCTTCCAAAATTGTTGGTACTTATAGCTTTCAGCTCTCATTGCCCCTATCATAAGCATCTTGACGTGATTAAGGTTAAAGTGAACAAACTATGGTGTATATGCTTGACGAAGTATAAGTTAGAAATTTCATGTCCCTTGTATACGAGGGCCGCTCCTCATGCTACTCAAGTTTAGTCACCGGTAAGTTCTTGTCATTGTAAGTATATGTGTATCATAGAGAACCACCAACGGGGTACCCCTTGCCCGATGATACGGAAGAATCCCCATATCAAAATGACAAGGCAAGTAGACAACGAGCATCTCAGCAATCTTCTTATTTACCATGGGAATATGGTGCTTTTTTCTCTCTTTCCTCTTTTCATAATCTAATTTTTTGTCTCTTTTCTCTTTTTTTTCTCTTTTCTCTTTTTTTCTCAATATAGGACTCTTTTTTTATAAGAAGAATGCTTCATAGAAAGCTCATTATGGTTACGCTGCAGGTTTCCACCATGTTAGCATGGATTAGACCAGCGGCCCAGGCGTTTCTCTAACACATATACATAACTCCATGGACTTACAAGCTCCCCTTTGATTTCACACCGATGACATCCATATACAAAAGAGCATAATATCAACTAGGTACAAGTACCAAGTGCAATGTTGAAAGCGTTCCCCATGAAAGCATGGTTCTGCTAATTCCCAAAAAATAAGTGCAAGCATATACAACATAGATGACTCAATGGTTCAAGTTTATTAAGGGAAAGAAAAGTAAAGTGTGCCATCAAGTTCGTGAGAGCTTTAATCACTAGTTTTCTCATAACAAGTTTAATTTGGAAGGTAAACAAAAGCATGAATATACTTGGAATAGCATAATCTAGTATGTAGGTATGGTGGACTCTTTGGAATAACTTGGTTTAGGGAGTTGGATGCACGAGTGGAACTCATACTTTTGGTGGAGGCTAGCAAAAGACTGGGAGCGACAAACTAAGGGAGCAATAATGGCCATAATCATGCAGAGCGACAAAACATCATTGATCAAAGCATAAAGTGATACTACAAGTTGAAAACTAAAGGATCATAAAGGCTATGGTGACTTGAGATAGTCATAACATGGTGTGAGCATGCGCCAAGTCAACCCAAATAAAGCATCAAAGGAGAATACCACTATAATATGCCTTAATATGCTAAAACAACGCATGATTCATCCAAGGCACATCAAGCAATCTCAATTGTTTGTAACAAGTCATGCTACAACAAAGAATACTAAGAATAAAGCCAAAACAATATCAAGCATGGCATAACAAAGCATAGGCCACAGTCAAAAACAAGCTCTTTTTACCACATAAGCAATGAACTTTCCTACTCTTTTCCAAACCAAACCAAACTATTTGCAAACCAATGTATGAAAGAGGGGGTCCAACCAATTTATTCAGCAAACTAAGCAAACCAAAGCAAACGAAAAACCAAAACGAAAATGAAAAAGAAGACGCTCCAAGAACAACACAACTGTGCATGAAACAATAAAAATGAAGCGTTTGGAAGAAACTTGGGATTTTTATTGATGAAGAAGGGGATGCCTTGGGCATCCCCAAGCTTTGACGCTTGTACTTCTTGGATATTTCTTGGGGTGACACGCGTGGCATCCCCAATCTTGAGCTTTAGTCCATCCTTTATCTCATTACTCGTTCCTTCCATACACCTGAAAAATTTCCCTTGATACAAAACTTCACACAATCTTTATTAGCAACATTAGTGCACTCAAGATAAATAAGTCTTAAGGTTCAGTTCCAACACCAAATAAACTTCCATTAGAACACTAGCTACTGTAGAACTTCCCTCAAAAATCTCAATTCCCCAAAAAAACTCAAAAAGGAACCAACAAGAAGCAAATCGAGAAAATGGCAGAAATTTGTCAAAACAGACCAGCAGGTAAAGACGAATTTTTTTGAAGACCTTCTGTTGCTCAAATCAAAAAGTGTTGAACTAACGAAAGTTAGATAATAACCTGGGTCAGAAGCACAAACATTCACGCCTTAAAAAGACGTTCAGAGATTTTACACGAATTTTTACGGTGAAGCACAGAAATCTATTTCGGGATAACAACTTTCCCAATCATTACTTCTCTCTCATTAGAGGTTACTCTTGGCACAAAAAGCAAATAAAAAGGATAAGGAGAGGTTATTACAGAGGTAATAACTTCCAAGACTCATCTAAAACTTTTGGGTTATCTCCCAATAAGTACTTTTCTTTAACGCCTTTAAGTTAGGCATAAAAAGCAAGAAAAAGAATCAAGTGTTCTCAAATGAAGAAGCATTAAGACCAAATTTTGTTTTCATAGGAGAAGCAAAATAAATCTTCTCTCTCTTCTTAGGGAAGTGTTCTATACCTTTCTTGAGTGGGAGTTGATATTTAATGGTGCCTTCTTTCATATCAATGATGGCACCAACAGTTCTAAGAAAAGGTCGTCCCAAAGTAATAGGACAAGAAGCATTGCATTCAACATCCAAAACATAGAAATCAACAGGGACATAGGCATTGTTAACCATAATAAGAACATCATTAAGACTCCCCATGAGTTTCTTTTTAGCATTATCATCAAATGGGACATTCAAATAACAATCTTCAAGAGGAGGCAAATCAAGAATATCATAAATCCTTCTAGGCATAATAGAAACACTACTATCAAGATCACATAAAGCTTTGAAATTAAAGTCATTCACTTTCATATTAATGATGGGTTCCCAACCATCTTCTTGTTTTATAGGAATAGAAGCTTTATGTTTCATCTTTTCTTCTTTAATCTTTATGAGAGCATCAGTAATGTGTTTTGTAAAGGCCATGTTCATAGCACTAGCATTAGGACTTTTAGCAAGCTTTTGTAGGAACTTAATAACTTCGGAGATATTGCAACCATCAAGATCAAAACCATACTTATCATCTAAAGTAGTAGAACTATTACTAGCCTCAACACTAGTGGTGGTAATAGTAGAAACACTAATGTTTCTAGCAATTTCATCTTCTCTTTCCCACTTAGCATGTAATTCAGCTAATAGTATAACATTTTCATCAATTCTTACTTGTATAGCATTAGTAGCTGCAAAGGGATTATCATTAGTTTCAGGTTTAGTGGCCATTTTATTCAAAGAAGATTGAGCTTCAACCAAAGATGCTATATTTCTTTCAGCATTAGAGAGTTTTTCCTCAATAGTTTTATTGAAAGCAGTTTGTTTACCAATAAACTCTTTAAGCATAACTTCAAGTTCAGAGGGAGCATTCTTATTATTGTTGTAAGAATTTCCATAAGCATTACCATTGTTGGGAGGATATGGCTTATAATTGTTGTTACCAAAGTTACTCCTATAAGCATTATTACCATAAGCATTGTTGCCAAAATTGTTATTTCTTATGAAGTTCACATCAACTTGCTCTTCTTGAGCAACCAAAGAAGCTAAAGGAACATTATTTGGATCAACATGGGCTTTCCCATTAACAAGCATAGACATAATAATAGCAATCTTATCACTCAAGGAGGAGGTTTCCTCAACAGAATTTACCTTCTTACCTTGTGGAGCTCTCTCAGTATGCCATTCAGAATAATTAACCATCATATTGTCCAGAAGCTTTGTTGCAGCACCCAAAGTGATGGTCATAAAGGTACCTCCAGCAGCAGAATCCAATAGGTTCCTTGAAGAATAGTTCAATCTTGCATAAAAAGTTTGGATGATCATCCAAGCAGTCAGTCCATGAGTGGGACAATTCTTTACCAAAGATTTCATTCTTTCCCAAGCTTGAGCAACATGCTCATTACCAAGTTGTTTAGACTTCATTATTCAACTTCTCATAGATATAATCTTAGTAGGAGGATAGTATTTTCCAATGAAAGCATCTTTGTATTTAGTCCAAGAATCAATATTATTCCTAGTTAAGGAATTCAACCATTCTTTAGCTTTTCCTCTCAAAGAGAAACAAAACAATTTCAGCTTAATAATATCACCATCTATATCCCTATGCTTTTGCATCTCACAAAGTTCAACAAAGTTATTTAGATGGGAAGCAGCATCTTCATTACCAATACCAGAAAATTGTTCTCTCATAACAAGATTGAGTAAAGCAAGTTTTATCTCAAAGAAAGTATCTTCAGGCACGGGTGCATCAATAGGTGTGCTCATAAAATCATTATTGTTGGTGATAGTGAAGTCACACAACTTAGTGTTTTCAAGAGTACTCATTTTTTTGGGTTTTCAAATAAGAAAGCAAACTAGTAAAACTATTTTTTGTGTGTTTTTGATAAACAAAGCAAACTAAACAAAAAGAAACTAAGCAAAACAAAAATAACAAAGTAAAGAGATTGGTTATGAGGGAATCCCCTTGTGAAGATGTCCTTGACTCCCCGGCAACGGCGCCAGAAAAATGCTTGATGGCTCTGAGTATGGCGCCCAGAAAAATGCTAGAGCGTGGTTGATGTAGAGCTCGTTGGGAACCCCAAGAGGAAGGTATGATGAGCACATTAGCAAGTTTCCCTCAGTAT
This sequence comes from Avena eriantha, assembly GCA_910589775.1. Taxonomy (NCBI): domain Eukaryota; kingdom Viridiplantae; phylum Streptophyta; class Magnoliopsida; order Poales; family Poaceae; genus Avena; species Avena eriantha. The sequence goes on from OU342743.1 coordinate 361,272,928, forward strand.
GAAACCAAGGTTTAATCAAACTACTAGGAGCAAGGAAACACCCCAAAGGTGTTACTAGCTGAGCTTTGGCAGGGCGCACTACCGGTGCTAGTAGCAACATGGAGACCTGCACAACACAACCACAGAACTTTGTCCCCAACTTGCGATGAGGTTGTCAATCTCACCGTGCTTTGCTTAAAACAAAGGATTAAACGTATCGAATGGAAAGAAGTAAAAGTTTGTAGAAAGTAAACACAAAGCAATAAAAGATTGTAGATTGAATGTAAAAGAAAAGGACCGGGATCCATAGTTCACTAGAGGTGGCTCTCCTTAAGATAGATAACATGCTGGGTGAACAAATTACAGCGGGGCAATTGACAAACATCAAGAAAGCAATACATGCATATACTAATCGTCTTGACTCCTTTGAGACTTGATTGGGCATTACAACATTATACATAGACCGCCATCCAACTGCATCTATGACTAATAATCCACCTTCAGGTTATCATCCGAACCCCCTCCAGTATTAAGTTGCAAGCAACAGATTATTGCTTTACAAACTGCGTGTAAAGTAAACAATACGATTGTTCTATGAACAAAGGATAGTTGTTTTCTCCCTAGTAGCAACATCACATCTATTACCTTAGAGATTTCTGTCACTTCCCTAGATTACTAGAGGCATGAACCCACTATCGAGCATAAATACGAACTCTTGGAGTTGCTAGCATCTACTTGGATAAGATAGCTACTAACAACGGAAAGCATGCAAGATCACAAATAACAAAGACATGATAGAATCAATAATCAATCTGAAATATCATCTCAATATCCACCAGATCCCTGCAAACACAACATGCAGAATTACAAATAGATGATCTTGATCATGAACGGAGCTCACAAGATCTAGACATGAAAGCACAAAGGAGGAGAACCAGCCATCTAGCTACTACATGGATCCGTAGTCCAAGGATGAACTACTCACGCATCACACCGGAGGCTTGCATGGTGATGAAGAAGGCCTCTAGGGTGAATTCCCCGGTCTGGCAGGGTGCCGGGAAGAGCTTCGGATCCCTCCCGATCTGGGGATGGAGATGACGGCGGCTATAAACTCTTTCATGGATTTTTGATCGAGCCTGTAAGGTTTTCGTCCCGAGGGCATCTTATAGGCGGAAGGGGAGGCCGAGGGGGTGCAAGGGGCCACCACACCACCCCTGGCGCGGGCCCAGCCTAGCCCCGTAGCCAGGTGGTGTGGCCGGCCTCTGGCCCCTCTCCGTCTCGTATTCTGGCATCTGATGACTTCCGGAAAAATAGGCACTTTGGCTTTTGTCCCGTCCAATTCTGAGAATATTCATTTTCTGACTTTCCTGGAACCAAAATCAGCAGAAAATAGGAAGATGACACTGTGGCTCTTGTTAATAGGTTAGTCCAAGAAATCATATGAAAAGTACTCCAAAGTGTGGACAAAACACAAGAAAGTGGATAAAAACAAGCATGGAACATCAAAAAATATAGATACATTTGCAATGTATCACATCTTCTTACGGGAAGGTGGCGCCACGACACTCACAGGAACTGCAGGTATCGACGACTCTGCACCAACAGCTGCACCTTCTGGAGTCGAAGGAGACGATGCAACCGAATCCTCGCTGCGCGAATGCTTACGAGTATATGGACCACTCGACTCGGGGGCTTCCTCCTCTACATCAGATGGGACGGTCGACTCCGACTCATCCTCTTCCAAGCTTTCGCAAGGAATAACCCCCTCGGGAGGAGGAGGCATACAGGGTGACACCCTCCAATCCTGCATACAGAGAACAAAATAAGCACAAACCAAACAAAGAGAAGCATTCGACAAATAAAGCTACTTCGTAGCACAACCATACCTCAGGAGGAGGATTAGCAGTATCGAATGGAGGTACGACTGGTTCACCGGGGAGCACATCCTTGGTGGTGTACTTGGTGACCAGTCGCACCCTCTTATCGACCTCACTCGCGGAAATGCCATCGGCAGATACGTGAGTGACATCGTCTGCGCCAACCTACTGGAACATAGGGTGGACTCAGGCCTGCAGGGGCTGGACACGATGGCGCAACCTCCCTCTTCTTTACCCATGCAACTCTCGAGGTCGCAGACGCGCTCGTACAACACATCTGTCTCCGCGGACTCGGTGGGCATCACTGTGTTCTTCCAGGAGCGCCTCCTCTTGCACGACGTTGTGGGATCGAAGGGTGCGAGTCCGAAGTGGTCTCCATCGGCCTTCTGGTCACGGATGTAGAACCACTTGTCCCTCCACCCTTGGACGGACATCATGAGCTTGATGTTGAAGTATGTGGCGGAGGAGTCGACATGGATACCGCAGTCGCCTACATCGTAGACTACGGAGCCAGCCGCCGATTGGCGCTTCAGCTTGAAGAGGCGCTTGAAGAGACCGAAGTTCGGCTCGATTTCGAGCCAACACTCGCAAAGAATAATGTAGCAAGCTACATGGAGGATGGAGTTGGGGGACCGCTGATGGAGCTAGAGCCCGTAAAAACAGAGAAGGCCCCTGAAGAAAGGAACATCACCTGAAAGTCGGCAGTAAGAAAGGAACATTGCAAATGTATCTATAATTTTTGATGCTCCATGCTTGGTTTTATCCACTTTCTTGTGTTTTGTCCACACTTTGGAGTACGTTTCATATGATTTCTTGGACTAACCTATTAACAAGAGCCACAGTGCCAGCTGCCTGTTTTCTGCTGTTTTTGGTTCTAGGAAAGTTAGAAAATGAATATTCTCGGAATTGGACGGGACAAAAGCCAAAGTGCATATTTTTCCAGAAGACTCACGGAGCCAGAATACGAGACAGAGGAGGGCCAGGGGCTGGCCACACCACCCCTAGGCACGGGCTGGGCCTGGCCGCACCAGGGCATGGTGTGGTGGCCCCAGGCACCCTCTCGACCTCTCTCTTCGCCTATAAGAATCCTTCTGACCTAAAAACTACGGGGGGTTCGACGTTTTTCCACAAAAAGTTCCGCTGCGCCGCCGCCACCGAAGGGGAGATTCAGGGGACAGAAAGTCTCTGTTCTGGCACCCTGCCGGGACGGGTAAGTGCCCCCGGAGCCATCTCCATCGATCTCCACCATCATCTCCATCGACCATCCATGTTTCCCCCATCTATGAGTGAGTAATCCCCCACTGTAGGCTATGGGGATGGTAGGGATTGGATGAGATCGTTCATGTAATGGCATCAGATTGTTAGGGCATAATGCCTAGTATCTTTTATTAGTGCTTTATGACTTTGTTGCGACTTGTTGTGCTTAATGCTTGTCACTAGGGCCCGAGTGCCATGATTTCAGATCTAAACTTATTATTGATTCATCATGATAGTATTGTTTCTGGTCTTATGTACAAGTTGTATACACACGTCGTTGTCCGGAACCTATGGTCCCGAAGTGACAGAAATCGGGGTAGCCGGAAGTGAAAGGCTTTGATGTGAGGATCACATGTGTTCACGGAGTGTTAATGCTTTGCTCCGGTGCTCTATTAAAAGGAGCACCTTAATTGCCAGTAGTTCCCTAGAGGAACCGCTGCAAACGGGCTGGCAGGAGAAAAGATGTTGTGCAAGTTCTCATTGCGAGCACGTATGACTATATATGGAACACATGCCTAGGATTGTCTAGTACTTGGGTGCTTTATATTATTTATCTGCAATTGCCCTATGTTCTAATTGCTATGTGAATTGTCTTGTCCATGCAATGCCCGTCCATCCATCCCTATGCCTACCGCACTCGAATCCCACTGTTTACTGCTTTTGTTACTATTGTCTTTGCTTTGCTACTACTGTTACTTTACTATTCCTACTACAAAATTGTTGCTACTGATAAACTGTTGTGAGCAAGATTGTTTCCAGGTGCAGCTGAATTGACAACTCAGTTGTTAAGGCTGATAAGTATTCTTTGGCTCCCCTTGTGTCGAATCAATAAATTGGGTTACACTTCCCTCGAAAATACTGCGATACACCCCCTATACTTGTGGGTCATCAAGACTATTTTCTAGCGCCGTTGCCGGGGAGCATAGCTTTATTTATCAAGTTCACTTGGAATCACTATTGTTCAAGCTAAGTTTATATTTCTCCTTGTTTGCTTGTTTCTTTATCAAAAATACAAAAAAATTAGTTCCTACTCTAGTTGTTGTTTTCGTTGGTCTGTTATTGTCTTGCTTTATCATGCTTGATGCCAATGGTTGGTTTCTTTGAAACTGAATCTTATTGGCAAGGTGGGTTCACGGAAGATCAAAAAGATTATTATAAGGAACACCACTTGTCACAAAAAGGGAAACACTTATGGGAACGAATTGATAGATTGTATACCATTGCTAGAAACGTGTGCTCTACTTATAATGTTACTTATTGCTGTGATGAGTCTTCTTGCAGAAAGAGGTATAAACACCTCCCTTTTCAATGTGAGTATAGTTCTAATGATACCATATCTTCCTATGCTAAAGGAATTTATGACTTTTATGATGCGGAACAAATTGAAGAATTTATTGCTTGGAAGGGTGCTTTTGAACTTGCTAGTTTGCTTGAAAAATATTGATGATTCACCTTACAAATATGAGGTGTATGGTATGCTTAAATTTTGATTTGATAATTACAAGGATGAAAATGACTATATTCTTGAATATTTTAATAGATGCTTTCCACAAATGGAAGAGACTAATGCCTTGCAGGATCCTATGGAAGAAGAAATTGATGAACCTGAAATCTCATTAGATGAAAAAGAGGAGGAGAGTGATGAACAAAAGGAGGAAGAATGGATTAGCTACCCATGCCTACCTTCTAATGAGAGTAACTCTTTATCCCTTACATTATTTGATTGTCCCCCTTGCTTACTAAAGGAGAATGAATGTTATGTTCCTTAGGTTTCCCTTGATAGTGTTTATAACAAAGCTCTAGTGCTTGTAGATCATGAAGAGCATGCTTTATGTGATAGTTATATTGTTGAGTTTATTCATGAGGCTACTGAAAATTATTATGAGAGAGGAAAATATGGTTGTAGAAGTTTTCATGGTGTAGAAACACCTCTCTATGTGCTGAGAGTTTTGAAGTTACTCTTGTTTTATCTTCCTATGCTTGCCACTTTGTTCTTTATGAATTTATTTGCATACATTATTCCTATGCATAGGAAGTGGGTTAGACTTAAATGTGTTTTGAATTTTATTCTTGATGCTCTCTTTTACTTCAACTTATATTTCTTATGAGAGCATCCTCTCAAACTTTTATGCCTGAAGATGATAATATGTCTATTATTCTTGGGAGACCTTTTCTTAAATACTGCAGGAGCCGTTATTAATTGTAATCAAGGGAAGGTGACCTTCAATGAACACAATGTCTATTTCCCCAAGAAGATTGAAAGGACTTATAGTTTGAATTCAATTGAATATTTTGAGGTCATTCAAGTTGGAGAAATATATTGTCCCATACGAAGAGAAAAAATTTGAAACTATTATGATTGGGACCATTGCTACCAAGGTTGAGGTAACATAATCATTAGTGGGATACAAAGTTTTGTCTCATATGGAATTTTTTTGGTAACAAGACCTGATCAACCTTGTTAACAAAGGATTTCATTCAACAAAACAATGCTTTCACCATGATTATATCCGCTTACTTCTATTCTATCCATTTTAGTTTTTGCTTTTGCCTAACTTAAAGGCATTAAAGAAAAGTACTTGTTGGGAGATAATCCAAGAGTTTTAGATGAGTCTTGGAAGTTATTACCACTTTAATAACCGCTCCTTATCCTTTTATTTGCTTTTTGTGCCAAGAGTAACCTCTAATAAGAGAGAAGTAATGATTGGGAAAGTTGCTATCCCGAAACAGATTTCTGTGCTTCACCGTAAAAATTCGTGAGAGAGCTGTGTATGTCGGATTGAGCTGTAATGTTTTGTGCTTCTGCTCCAGGTTGTTATCTAACTTTCGTTAGTTCAACACTTTTTTATTTGAGCAACAGAAGGTCTTCGAAAAAATTCGTCTTTACCTGCTGGTCTGTTTTGACAGATTTCTGCCATTTTCTGCATTTGCTTCTTGTTAGTTCCTACTTGAGTTCTTTTGGGGAATTGAGATTTTTGAGGGAAGTGCTACAGTAGCTAGTGTTCTAATAGAAGTTTATTGGTGTTAGAACTGAACCTTAAGACTTATTTTTCTTAAGTGCACTAATGTTGCTAATAAAGATTGTGTGAAGTTTTGTATGAAGGAAAAATTTCAGGTATATGAAAGGAATGAGTAATGAGATGAAGGATGGACTAAAGCTCAAGCTTGGGGATGCCACGCGTGTCACCCCAAGAAATATCCAAGAAGTACAAGCGTCACAGCTTGGGGATGCCCAAGGCATCCCCTTCTTCATCAATAAAAATCTCAGGTTTCTTTCAAAAACTTCATTTTTATTGTTTCATGCACAATTGTGTTTTTCTTGGAGCGTCTTCTTTTTCGTTTTCGTTTTGGTTTTTAGTTTGCATGGTTTGCTTAGTTTTCTGAATAAATTGGTTGGACCTCCCCTTTCATACATTGGTGTTCAAATGGTTTGGTTTGGTTTGGAAAAGAGTAGGAAAGCTGATGCTTAAGTGGTAAAGAGAGCTTGTTTTTGACTGTGGCCTATGCTCTATCATACCATGCTTGATATTGTTTTGGATTTATGTTTAGTATTCTTTGCTGTAGCATGACTTGTTATAAACAATTGAGATTTCTTAATGTGCCTTGGATGAATCATGCGTTGTTTTAGCATATTAAAGCATAGTATAGTGGTATTCTCCTTTGATGCTTTATTTGGGTTGACTTGGCGCATGCCCACACATATGTTATGACTATCAATGATGTTTTGTCGCTCTGTGTGGCATCCCGCTAAAACCACTACTAGAAAATCGCGTTGTTTTTGTGCATTGCATCATCATGACCGCATGCTCATGTCATCATGCCACATTGCATTTGAGCATCGTCATCATCTTGCATGGATTTGTCTAAAACTATTTTCGAAACGCCCAGTTTTGTTTTCTAAATATTCCCGTCTTACTTTAAATTAAACCCGGGTCTCCGGAATATTTTGTTTCGTCTACAAACAGATTTCAAACGCCCTGTTTAAAAAAAGTATTTAATTTATTTTTGGGAGGCAGCCCGCTAGGCCCGAAAGCCCGACCGGCCACCTCCAAATCCTAGTCTAAAAATATCTAATCCTAATTCTACCCAATCCTACCCTACCCAGCCTCCCTCCACCTCAGCTTGACCAATCCCAGGCCCCCACCTCACCAACCCCTCCACTTCACTCCCTCACACAGCCAACACCCCCCCCCCGCCGACCAGGTCCACCACCTGGGCACGCCACCCAACCCGCCTGGCCCCCTCCTGTTTTTCCCGCCCACCTGGCCGACGCGTACAACAGCGCACCCTGGCTGGCCTCGATCCCCTCCCCCCTCTCTCTCTTCCCTGGACCCACCACTCCCCACCCCCGCTCACGCCTCGCAACCAGGCTCCCACCTACCCCGCCGCATGCCTCCTTCCCTCTGCCTCACAAAAAAATCACCCTTGCCGGCCCTTCTTCACCGACCGGCTGCCACCCGAGCTTCCCCTGCTCTCCTCGTCGCCGGCCTCGGCGTCCGCCGCCAGGATCCGCAACCGCGCGGCGCACCACACCCGGCCGCCACACCGGAGCTCGGCCCCGCCACTCCGCCTCGCCTCGCTCACCCCGGCAGGCCCCAGAGCTCCACCTTGCAGCCACGGCGGGCCTACCCCCGTGCGCTCGCCCGACCCCACGTCTCGCCTCCCTTCCTCCGAGCCAGGCGCCGCCGCCAGTCTGACCTTCTCGAGCTCCGCCTCTGCCTCGCGGTCCCCTGCCACTGCTGTCGACCTACCCCGCCTACCAAGCTCCGCGCCGCCCTTCGCCATCCTCCGCTCCGTCTGCCCGGGCCCGAGCTCCCTCCGCCGTCCTCAGGTCCTGCCTCGCCCATCCTCGCGCTCGCTCCCCTCTGGCCTTGTGCACGCCGCTGACGCCGCATCTCCAAGCCCCTGCCTTGGTCGCGTCAGGCTGTCTCGCCACCCGGCCGCCTCTGTGCGCCCCCTTGCAGAACCACTATGGGCGTCGTCACCGCAGTCGCCCTTCCTCGCCATGGACGCCTCCTAGCGCAAGCGCCGCCCGGCTCTCGGTCGACCTCAAACTCCTCGCCCAGTACTTCTGCACCGCTCGCCTAGTACCTCTGCACCTCTCGCTCGCGTTCGTCAAGAAGGAAGCAGGTTGTCTCTATGAGCCCTGTAGCCATGGAAGAGTTGTTTGAGGCTTGACCCAATATTTTTGCCTCTGTGGTGTCGAAGGTAATATGAGTATGTATGTTATTCGGTGGCAGATGTTGTTGCTGTGGTGAAGTTGGTCCTTCTACAAACTCCCGGCATGATCGACAAATAAGCACGAGGGATCCAAACCAAGTAGGCCCACACCAACGGACGAGAGAGAAGATGTCTATCACGAACTCCAAGTTCCTCCAAACGGAATCTGAAGGCGATGATCCCGGTAGCTGAAGACCTTGTCGAACCCGAACCCCTTTGGCCCATCGGGATCTTCGTCATGGATTCGAAGGCCGAGACCCTGTTCCCGTAGTCTGAGACCGATCCCCGACCCCTCGAAACAAGATCGCCGAACCCTATGTGTGACCCCTTTCTGAGCCCCTGTTTTTATAAATGAAATACAAACTTATTGCATATTAATTGTTCATCTCGCATGCATATCATGTGGTTTGGGGGCCTTATGCTGATTCACCTCATAATTAAATATGGAGTCCATCTGCGGGATACTTTTGTCTTATTCCGGACTCCATTTAAATTGGCGTAGCGAACCGATGCCATGTTTCTCCCTGTTAATACAACATTTAATTTGCGGGGTAGATAAATAACATGAACCCTCTAATTAATTATCGGGACCCCGGTTCCGCTTAATATTGCCTAATTGCACCGCATCTTGCGATGCCATGCATCATATCATAAGCATGTCGGATCTTCTGCCGTAGTATTAAATATTGCATCCGATGTTTCTGCTAGTGTTTGCTTCTTCGTGGATTAGACCGATGAGTGGATGCGAGTATCGACAAGTTCTTCGGATATGAATCTCCGGCAGTGTTTCCCAGGCGAGCATCTCTTCCCCTTCTACCTATTTTGCATTTATAGTCTTTATTTCCTCCTGTTGATCTATTGCTATCCGTGTCGTGATGCTTTAGTTTCCGTACCCCAGTTATATCCCGTGCAGCCTCTATATTGTCTTGGACACCTCCTATTACCTGTGTCTGGTAGATAGCTGGCCTTGCGAGTCGTAGTTCCATGTTCAGGTGCGATCTCGTGTTGTCAAGTACCACAGTTGTTGGAATGCTGGCAGATGTTTATGGTGGAGATGCTTATTGGTGGAGATGATCATGAATTTAAATACAACTATTAAAATGCTAGATATAACTAATGCAGAGGCATCGGTGGGCAATAGATGTTATTTGGTTCTTCCACGCTCACTTGTGTCCCGTAGGACCCCGAGTACTTGATACATGTTCCTTGATTTTTCGCACTATCCACATCCGGGAGGACGTGGACCCCACTGAGCCAGAGCTTGATTCATTTCTATTTCTTGGGGCCACAAACTAGTTTGGGGCTTTATTACTATCCTGTACCTATGCCATGCTTTACCGCTTTATTTAAGATTGTGCGTGGAGCACCTGTACTGTTTAGGATTGCAGAGTGTTTTCGCGGTATCGACAAGCCCAGTCACACTTTCGGGTTCTAGTCGTTTACAGCCATTGGCGCAAACCTTGGGTCCGTCTCGAAGCCGGCCAACTTCGTTGCGGGTAGCTTAATGGGGTGGCCCCCTGAAATATTTCTGAATCCTGTGATCGCTTTATCGTGAATGCCTCGTTGTGTTTTGAGTTAGTTTTTCCGAGGTTGATCGAGTGTGTGTTGCTATTTATGCACCCCTGCAGGGTAAAACTTTCTGAAAGCCGTGTCCGCGGTTATGGACGACTTGGAGCACAGTATCTCGATCATAGACAAGCATAACTAAAGTAGTGTTATAAATTTGACTTAATATGTGACTAGTAATCAGCTTCACTACAATGGAATGGATAATAAAAATGCCAACAACTGGTGGATCTGTGGTGATCTGTGTCATACTATACCTGCCTAGTAAGTATTGCAACTCCAATGGAATGTGATAAAAGTGCCAACAAAATGCTGGGTTTTGGGATTCCTCAGGACAATTATATCTGTCTAGTAAATGTTCCAACTATAACGGAATGATGATTAAAACTGCCCACTACTTCTGCTATCAGGATGACTCATGCTATATATCTGATTAGTAATTGCTGCAACTATAATGGAATGAGTAAAATTGCCAACTGTGTGAGTTTCTTGGTCCGACTTCCTCGTTTGGTCTCGAGGGGGAAATACCAGGATGGGTTTGTTTGGTGTTAGCTTCAGGTTGGATCCGAATAGGTCTTTCTTATCCCTCTCTGATAATCGCCAGTTGTATCGAGTCTCTATAGGTTGTTTAGTGCCGCTGCGCTGCCGCTGCGCTGCCGCTTCAGCCCACCATACCTATGTAGGCGAGAGCCGCCGAATTCTAGCCTCGCCGTGTACTGGCCTCAGTACTGACGCTCCTCTTTTTCCTTTGCCCTTTGTCGACACTCCTTATGTTTTAGCAGGTTTGAGCTCGACGTCGTTAGCAGGGTTACCCTTCCGGCTTGGCCTAGGCAGGGTTATGGACGCCATTGGTTATTCTTCAGGGCTCTTAGCCCCATTTGCATCTTTTCCGTAGTCGGACGCTCTATCGTTTTCAAAGGTGACTTGGATCTTTGTATTGTATATCTGTATTCTTGACTCGTTGTTGTATATATATTTGTTCTGTGGGTCCCATCGAGGACTGTTGTGTAATGGTATTACTTCGTTTTACACCCGCACGAAAGTGCCTGGTGGGCGTCCTTGAATCGTTTCTATGCGGGTTTGGCGGAAAGGGCTAAAACTTGCATAGAGCCGATTTGAGGGTGTTACAGAGTGGTATCAGAGCTCAGCAGTTGTGATACCCCACAAGTCCAGCTTGTAGGATAACCTAGCTAACGGCCGAAGTAGAGTGTCAAAACTATTTTCGAAAAATCGGTTGGACAGATCTGATTAGGTCTGCTTCTACTCCTTACCCCTCTGCTGTTCTCCTCTTACCTCTACGTGTTTTGTATCTGCTCTCTTATCTTCTTCTAGTCCAGGAATTCTCGTGGTCGGGTTTCTGTCATACCTTCAAGGTTTTGTTTCCTTCGTTGGTAACGGTGCTTCTACATCCGGTCTTCGTGCTATCCGCGTGATCCTTTATCTGTGGTACCATTCTTTGTTCCTTGTTTGTGCCTTCTGGAGTTTTCCGACACGACGACATCATCTACGCCAGATCCGATGTAGAGCCTGCATCACTCCTTTGTTTCCGAACCTCGAGTGTCGAGATCTCTAGTCTGATTCCGAGAATGGTTGCATGTTTTTCTACTGATTGTGCGGAGTAATAGTTTGGGTGCGTGATGGATTGGCCCCCATGCCGAGTACTCAATCTATTTGCTCTTGTACATTGAAGTGGATGAGAATGCATCGGTTCTCTCTTTCTATCGAAGCTAGAGGTGTCTTTAATTGTGGATACCTTTACCTTCGTCCTTTGTTTTCTGGAGTGTTCTCTCGACGATCACGGACAACGACCTCTTGTTAGTGCTGTCGCGAGGATCTACACGAAGCGTGAAGTTTCAGATCACCAGTCTTCTTCCCGGTACCATGAGGCGGATCTCGAGGGCGAGATCCATTGTTAGTGGTGTCGAATTGTGGCATCCCGCTAAAACCACTACTAGAAAATCGCGTTGTTTTTGTGCATTGCATCATCATGACCGCATGCTCATGTCATCATGCCACATTGCATTTGAGCATCGTCATCATCTTGCATGGATTTGTCTAAAACTATTTTCGAAACGCCTAGTTTTGTTTTCTAAATATTCCCGTCTTAATTCAAATTAAACCCGGGTCTCCAGAATATTTTGTTTCGTCTACAAACATATTTCAAACGCCCTGTTTAAAAAAAATAAAGTATTTAATTTATTTTTGGGAGGCAGCCCGCTAGGCCCGAAAGCCCGGCCGGCCACCTCCAAATCCTAGTCTAAAAATATCTAATCCTAATTCTACCCAATCCTACCCTACCCAGCCTCCCTCCACCTCACCCTGACCAATCCCAGGCCTCCACCTCACCAACCCCTCCACTTCACTCCCTCACACAGCCAACACCCCCCCGCCGACCAGGTCCACCACCTGGGCAAGCCACCCAACCCGCCTGGCCCCCTCCTGTTTTTCCCGCCCACCTGGCCGACGCGTACAACCGCGCACCCTGGCTGGCCTCGATCCCCTCCCCCTCTCTCTCTCTTCCCTAGACCCACCACTCCCCGCCCCCGCTCACGCCTCGCAACTAGGCCGCCACCTACCATGTCGCCTGCCTCCTTCCCTCTGCCTCACAAAAAAATCCCCCTCGCCGGCCCTTCTTCACCGACCGGCCACCCACCGAGCTTCCCCTGCTCTCCTCGTCGCCGGCCTCGGCTTCCGCCACCAGGATCCGCAACTGCGCGGCGTGCTCACCCGTCCACCACCCCGGAGCCTGGCCCCGCCTGTCCGCCTCGCCTCGCTCGCCCCGACTGGCCCTAGAGCTCCACCTTGCAGCCGCGGCGGGCCTACCCCCGTGCGCTCGCCCGACCCCGCATCTCGCCTCCCTTCCTCCGAGCCAGGCGCCGCCGCCGGTCTGACCTTCTCGAGCTCCGCCTCTACCTCGCGGTCCCCTACCGCTGCCGTCGACCTACCCCGCCTACCAAGCTCCGCGCCGCCCTTCGCCGTCCACCGCTCCGTCCGCCCGGGCCCGAGCTCCCTCCGCCGTCCTCAGGCCCTGCCTCGCCCATCCTCGCGCTCGCTCCCCTCTGGCCTTGTGCATGCCGCCGATGCCGCATCTCCAAGCCCCTGCCTCGGCCGCGTCAGGCCGCCTCGCCACCCGGCCGCCTCTGTGCGCCCCCTTGCAGAACCACTGTGGGCGCCGTCACAGCAGTTGCCCTTCCTCGCCATGGACGCCTCCTGGCGCGAGCGCCGCCCGGCTCCCGGTCGACCTCAACCTCCTCGCCCAGTACTTCTGCACTGCTCGCCTAGTACGTCTGCACCGCTCGCTCGCGTTCGTCAAGAAGGAAGCAGGTTGTCTCTTTGAGCCTTGTAACCATCGAAGAGTTGTTTGAGGCTTGACCCAATATTTTTGCCTCTGTGGTGTCGAAGTTAATATGAGTATGTATGTTATTCGGTGGCAGATGTTGTTGATGTAGTGAAGTTGGTCCTTCTACAAACTCCCAGCATGATCAACAAATGAGCAGGAAGGATCCAAACCAAGTAGGCCCACACCAACGGACGAGAGAGAAGATGTCTATCACGAACTCCAAGTTCCTCCTCACGGAATCCGAAGGCGATGATCCCGGTAGCTGAAGACCTTGTCGAACCCGAACCCCTTTGGCCCATCGGGATCTTCGTCATGGATTCGAAGGCCGAGACCCTGTTCCCGGAGTCCGAGACCGATCCCCGACCCCTCGAAACAAGATCGCCGAACCCTATGTGTGACCCCTTTCTGAGCCCCTATTTTTACAAATGAAATACAAACTTGTTGCATATTAATTGTTCATCTCGCATGCATATCATGTGGTTTGGGGGCCTTATGCCGGTTCACCTCATAATTAAATATGGAGTCCTGCGGGATACTTTTGTCTTATTCCGGACTCCATTTAAATTGGCGTAGCAAACCGATGCCATGTTTCTCCCTATTAATACAACATTTAATTTGCGGGGTAGATAAATAACATGAACCCTCTAATTAATTACCGGGACCCCGGTTCCGCTTAATATTGCCTAATTGCACCGCATCTTGCGATGCCATGCATCATATCATAAGCATGTCGGATCTTCTGCCGTAGTATTAAATATTGCATCCGGTGTTTCTGCTAGTGTTTGCTTCTTCGCGGATTAGACCGATGAGTGGATGCGAGTATCGACAAGTTCTTAGATATGAATCTCCGGCAGTGTTTCCCAGGCGAGCATCTCTTCCCCTTTACCTATTTTGCATTTATAGTCTTTATTTCCTCCTGTTGATCTATTGCTATCCGTGTCGCGATGCTTTAGTTTCCGTACCCCAGTTATATCCCGTGCAGCCTCTATATTGCCTTGGACACCTCCTATTACCCGTGTTTGGTAGATAGCTGGCCTTGCGAGTCCTAGTTGCGTGTTCAGGTGCGATCTCGTGTTGTCAAGTACCACAGTTGTTGGAATGCTAGCAGATGTTTATGGTGGAGATGCTTATTGGTGGAGATGATCATGACTTTAAATACAACTATTAAAATGCTAGATATAACTAATGCAGAGGCATCGGTGGGCAATAGATCTTATTTGGTTCTTCCACGCTCACTTGTGTCCCGTAGGACCCCGAGTACTTGATACCTGTTCCTTGATTTTTCGCACTATCCACATCCGGGAGGCCGTGGACCCCCCTGAGCCAGAGCTTGATTCATTTCTATTTCTTGGGGCCACAAACTAGTTTGGGGCTTTATTACTATCCTGTACCTATGCCATGCTTTACCGCTTTATTTAAGATTGTGCGTGGAGCACCTGTACTGTTTAGGATTGCGTAGTGTTTTCGCGATATCGACAAGCCCAGTCATACTTTCGGATTCCCAGTCGTTTACAGCCATTGGCGCAAACCTTGGGTCCTTCTCGGAGCCGGCCAACTTCGTTGCGGGTAGCTTAATGGGGTGGCCCCCTCAAATATTTCTGAATCCTGTGATCGCTTTGTCGTGAATGCCTCGTTGGGTTTTGAGTTGGTTTTTCCGAGGTTGATCGAGTGTGTGTTGCTATTTGTGCACCCCTGCAGGGTAAAACTTTCTGAAAGCCGTGTCCGCGGTTATGGACGACTTGGAGCACAGTATCTCGATCATAGACAAGCATAACTAAAGTAGTGTTATAAATTTGACTTAATATGTGACTAGTAATCAGCTTCACTATAATGGAATGGATAATAAAAATGCCAACAACTGGTGGATCTGTGGTGATCTGTGTCATACTATACCTGCCTAGTAAGTATTGCAACTCCAATGGAATGTGATAAAAGTGCCAACAAAATGCTGGGTTTTGGGATTCCTCAGGACAATTATATATGTCTAGTAAATGTTCCAATTATAACGGAATGATGATTAAAACTGCCCACTACTTCCGCTATCAGGATGACTCATGCTATATATCTGATTAGTAATTGCTGCAACTATAATGGAATGAGTAAAATTGCCAACTGTGTGAGTTTCTTGGTCCGACTTCCTCGTTTGGTCTCGAGGGGGAAATACCAGGATGGGTTTGGTTGGTGTTAGCTTTAGGTTGGATCCGAATAGGTCTTTCTTATCCCTCTCTGATAACCGCCAGTTGTATCGAGTCTCTATAGGTTGTTTAGTGCCGTTGCGCTGCCGCTTCAGCCCACCATACCTATGTAGGCGAGAGCCGCCGAATTCTAGCCTCGCCGTGTACTGGCCTCAGTACTGACGCTCCTCTTTTTTCCTTTGCCCTTTGTCGGCACCCCTTTTGTTTTAGCAGGTTTGAGCTCGACGTCGTTAGCAGGGTTACCCTTTCGGCTTGGCCTGGGCAGGGTTATGGACGCCATTGGTTATTCTTCAGGGCTCTTAGCCCCATTTGCATCTTGTCCGTAGTCGGATGCTCTATCGTTTTCAAAGGTGATTTGGATCTTTGTAGTGTATATCTGTATTCTTGACTCGTTGTTGTATATATATTTGTTCTGTGGGTCCCATCGAGGACTATTGTGTAATGGTATTACTTTGTTTTACACCCGCACGAAAGTGCCTGGTGGGCGTCCTTGAATCGTTTCTATGCGGGTTTGGCGGAAAGGGCTAAAACTTGCATAGAGCCGATTTGAGGGTGTTACACTCTGCATGATTATGGCCATTATTGCTCTCTTAGTTTGTCGCTCCGAGTCTTTTGCTAGCCTCCACAACAAAGTATGAGTTCTACTCATGCATCCAACTCCCTAAACTAAGTTATTTCCAAAGAGTCCACCATACCTACCTACTAGCTTATGCTATTCCGAGTATATTCATGCTTTTGTTTATCTTCCACTTGTTATAAAAAACTAGTGATTAAAGCTCTGACTAACTTGATGGCACACTTTACTTTAGTTCCTCTAATAAACTTGAACCATTGGGTCCTTCTTTGTTGTGTATATGCTTGCGCTTTATAAGTTGAAATTAGCAGAACCATGTTTCATGGGGAACGCTTTCAACATTGCACTTGTGATATTATGTTCTTTTGCTTACGGATCCCGGCGGTGTGAAATAAAAGTGGAACTTGTAAGATCATGGAGTCTGTATATGTGTTAGAGAAACGCATGGGCTGCTAGCCTAAGCCATGCCTAATCATGGTGGAAACTTGCAGCATCACCATAATGATCACTCTATGAAGCATCCTCAATAAAAACCTATGCAAATAGCAAATAAAAAGATCGCTGAGATGCTCATTGTCTGCTTTCCTTGTCATTTTGATTATGGGAAAGCTCCCGTATCATGTGCAAGGGGTACCCCATTGGCGGTTCTTAATGATACACATATACTTACAATGACAAGAGCTTACTCGTGACTGAAGTTGAGTAGCATGAGGATCGGTCTTCGTAAGTAAGGGGCATGAGATTTCGGTTTATAACTTGTCAAGCATATCCTCTTAGTTGTGTCACTTTAACCTTAATCACCTTAAAGATGCTTATGATAGGGGCAATGAGAGCTGAAAGCTATAAGTACCATAATTTTTGGAAGCTCTTTATGAGACTTGAATCCCTACTTCCTTTTACAAAAGGCCTTTCTTCCACCATTATATTGAGTCTCCACCTTCTATCTTTATGCACTACTTCGAGAGCATAGTGGCCATTCTTAGTTCTATGTGCATTGTCCCAAGACTTGTTGATTGATGCATACCTTGATACTGCTTGTTTTAAACTATTGTATCTAGTCACTCTTATGAACTTTGAAGGTGTCCTATGCATTTATATTTGCTACTCTATTGAGGGACAAGCTGGATACTTTTATGCTATGTTTTCTTTATGTGAAACAAACAAACATCTTGCAAAGCATTGTTATTCATGAATCTTTTGTTTGTGCCTTTTCATGTTGCATCTTAGTTTCTTTGCTTATTGCTAGAACTTTGTCTTTCATGTTATGATTGAAGTACTATGATCCCATCTTTGAATGTTTTGCAAATACTTTGGTCAAGTCTTTGATGGTGCATGTCACCTCAAAAATTATTCTTTCTTTTTACCACTTACCTACTCGAGGACGAGCAGGAGTTAAGCTTGGGGATGTTGATACATTGCAAATGTATCTATAATTTTTGATGCTCCATGCTTGGTTTTATCCACTTTCTTGTGTTTTGTCCACACTTTGGAGTACTTTTCATATAATTTCTTGGACTAACCTATTAACAAGAGCCATAGTGCCAGCTGCCTGTTTTCTGTTGTTTTTGGTTCCAGGAAAGTCAGAAAATGAATATTCTCGGAATTGGACGGGACAAAAGCCAAAGTGCCTATTTGTCCAGAAGACTCACAGAGCCAGAATACGAGACGGAGGAGGTCCAGGGGCTGGCCACACCACCCCTAGGCGCGGGCTGGGCCTGGGCGCGCCAGGGCATGGTGTGGTGGCCCCAGGCACCCCCTCGAGCTCTCTCTTCGCCTATAAGAAGCCTTCTGACCTAAAAACTCCGGGGGGGTCGACGTTTTTCCACAAAAAGTTCCGCTGCGCCGCCGCCACCGAAGTGGAGATTCAGGGGACAGAAAGTCTCTGTTCTGGCACCCTGTCGGGACGGGGAAGTGCCCCCGGAGCCATCTCCATCGATCTCCACCATCATCTCCATCAACCATCCATGTTTCCCCCATCTATGAGTGAGTAATCCCCCGATATAGGCTATGGGGATGGTAGGGATTGGATGAGATCGTTCATGTAATGGCATCAGATTGTTAAGGCATAGTGCCTAGTATATTTATATTAGTGCTTTATGACTTTGTTGCGACTTGTTGTGCTTAATTCTTGTCACTAGGGCCCGAGTGCCATGATTTCAGATCTGAACTTATTATTGATTCATCATGATAGTATTGTTTCTGGTCTTATCTACAAGTTGTATACACACGTCGTTTTCCGGAACCTATGGTCCCGAAGTGACAGAAATCGGGGTAGCCGGAAGGGAAAGGCTTTGATGTGAGTATCACATGTGTTCACGGAGTGTTAATGCTTTGCTCCGGTGCTCTATTAAAAGGAGCACCTTAATTGCCAGTAGTTCCCTAGAGGCCCCGCTGCAAACGGGCTGGCAGGACAAAAGATGTTGTGCAAGTTCTCATTGCGAGCACGTATGACTATATATGGAACACATGCCTAGGATTGTCTAGTACTTGGGTGCTTTATCTTATTTATCTGCAATTGCCCTATGTTCTGATTGCTATGTGATTGTCTTGTCCATGCAACGCCCGTCCATCCATCCCTATGCCTACCGCACTCGAATCCCACTGTTTACTGCTTTTGTTACTACTGTCTTTGCTTTGCTACTGCTGTTACTTTACTATTCCTACTACAAAACTGTTGCTACTGATAAACTACTATGAGCAAGATTGTTTCCAGGTGCAGCTGAATTGACAACTCAGTTGTTAAGGCTGATAAGTATTCTTTGGCTCCCCTTGTGTCGAATCAATAAATTGGGTTTCACTTCCCTCGAAAATACTGCGATACACCCCCTATACTTGTGGGTCATCAGGTGCTATCCAAAATTAATGATAATGCCTACTCAGTTGACATACCTATTGAGGAGTTTGGTGGAGCTAGCAACAACTTCAACGTTGCTGATTTGTCACCATATGCTGGAGAAGACCTGGGAGCAACGAGATCGGCGCCTTTTGAAAGGGGGGCGAGATGATGAGGACATCCCTATAGTTACACCTACCCCAATTGCTAATGATGATGTTCCAATTG
This sequence comes from Avena eriantha, assembly GCA_910589775.1. Lineage (NCBI taxonomy): Eukaryota > Viridiplantae > Streptophyta > Magnoliopsida > Poales > Poaceae > Avena > Avena eriantha. Next base: position 361,291,997 of record OU342743.1, read on the forward strand.
CAAAGAAAGATCAATCCAATGAGATAAGGATTGGACCAATCACAAGAGCTCGTGCTAAGCTACTAGAACAACAAGTGAACTTGTTTCTTAATGAACCTAGTGTTTTAGTTAATGAGAATTTTATACTACCTAAGTCTTTGAATTATTGCATGATCAGGTACTTGGGAGAAGAAGGTGTAGCACGAAGCGAGGAGCTAATGGAACATGGCGTGTTGATCAATGAAGAATGTGAGAGGGAGGAGAGGGAGGAAGCGCAAGGAGCACACAAGGTTGAAGATCAACACTTGGTGGAAGATCTTTGCCGCGGCAGAGAAACACCACTATTCTCTGCCACGGCAGGCTGCCGCAGCACAGAAGCAGCACGATTGGCTACCACGATAGGCTGCTGCGACACCCAAACCTCACCTAAGTCTGCCACGGCAGAGTCCTAGGCCGAACCCAAGTTGGGTCGGTTTGTATCCCTAGTTGGGTGGGACCAACTCGGTTTCCACCCTAGGCCACCGCCTCCCAGACCCTTAAATAGATGGGGGCGCACTGGTTTTAGTTTTAGACCACGTTAAAATTATTTTGGAGTTGTTTTTTTATAGAACCTCTGGAATGACCCTGTGATCGAATTCTACCAATTGAAATTGAGTGTGATCTGTTGTTCCATTGGGATTTAGTAGATTGCATACTACCTTTCATGGTCGACGGCTGCGTGCAAAAGAGTGTGGTGTTGTGAATATCCTACAAGGTTCGAGAGCTGTTGCATTGGCATCAGGGATCGAGCGGGAGAGATCATAGCTACACACTAGTTATCAATCATCCACCATTACCATCGATAAGCGCCTGTTAAGAAGATCGGGCCACCCCATATCAGCTGTGTGGTCTGGTTGTGTGGCCTGGCTGTCGATCAGACCAAGTGAAATAATCTTCACCTGTTACCCTTTTACTAATTACTGTCCTGGTGAAACTTGCCCCTCTTTTATTACTCTGTGATGTAACATGAACAGTGCATTTCACTGTTCACCACTGAGAGTAAAATTAACTAACTAACCCTTTATTTTCCTTTTAGTTGTTTATATTATTTGTAGGAACAAGATATGGACATACAAGATTTAGTATAGGAGTAGATAGGTAGTATAGGTTTTAATTGTAACCTTCTTTTTATTCTTTTTGTAAATAATCTTGTAAAGATATTATTATAAGTTAATAAAGTTTGATTTCTATTCTTTGTAATCTTTTGCTTTTGATGTATTTATCACCAGTTGTAATCTTATTATGGAATAAAGAAATAAGAATTCATTTCTTATTTAATTTCCCTTGTCTTAAATCCTTATTGTTGTTTACTATATCTATAATTTACCAAACAATGTCAATCAGGTAATTTGGAAAACAATTCAATATTACAAACTTCTAATTTTCAAATACTTTCAAATTGATTTAAATTTCAAATTTGAATTCAAAATAACTTCCCAAAGACTTAATAATTCCTAAAGATCATGTCAAAATTCATAGTAGTCACTAAAAAGAGCTATTCCTACCTCTAGTTAGTGAAAAGAACTCTGAGCCCTTTAGGTTTTTGTTTGGCGAAAAATTTGCCCTGATTTTTATGGATGCATGCATGCACAAACTTAGATTCCTATTTCTACCCTTCGTTGCATCCTAATGCTAGGATGTTACAATTGAGTAGACGATCTATGATAATATCGATGATATCTTGCTTTTCCTTGATATAATCTGGTGCAAATTCCTTGCTACTACCAGGTTCATACCAGCATATAGGTGATCTACACTTCCTCTTGTATCTTTAGACTACTTTGATAGTTGTTGTTGTAGGAAAATTCTGCCAATGGTAGATGATCTTCCCACGAACCTCCAAAATCTAATGCACAAGCTCTAAGCATGTCCTCCAAGATTTGATTGGTCCGTTCTGTCTGACCTCCAGTTTCTGGATGATAGGCTGTGCTAAAATCCAACTTTGAGCCAAGTGCTTCATGTAATTGTTTCCAAAATGCTGACGTAAACACAGATCCTCTGTCAGATACAATTTTCTTGGGTACCCCGTGCTTACTCACAATCTCTTTGACATAGATTTCCACTAATTTTTCAGCATTATCTTTTTGGTTTACTGGAATAAAATGCGCACTTTTTGTGAATCTGTCCATAATCACCCATATCATATCCTTCCGCTTCGGTGTCATGGGTAATCCGGTGATAAAATCCATACCAATTTCTTCATACTTCCATTCTGGAATTTCCAAAGGTTGTAATTGTCCCGCCGGACTTTGAAGTTCTGCTTTTACCCTTTGGCAAGTATGGCATTCAGATACATACTTTGCAATATATCTTTTCATATTGTTCCACCAAAATAATTCTTTTAAATCCATGTACATCTTTGTACTTCCAGGATGTATAGAATATGGTGTTTCATGGGCTTCCTGAAGTATCACCTCTCGAATTTCTAGCACATCTGGTACACGAAGACGGTTTTGAAACCATATCCATAATATCCTAGGTGAAAACTGATGTTTGACCTTGAGAGGTTCTTCGAACTTCTTCAGCAATGAAAGGGTATTCACATTGATGTATAAAAATTTCATGCTGAAGATCGCTACTCCGCTCTTCAACTACTCTCATGGTAGCTAGTCCTCCAAGAACTGCTGTACTTATAAATTGTATTTCCAATCTTTCCAAATCCATTTGCAATTCTTTTGGCAGTTCTCTATTCATAGGTTGCGTATCTGTGCTTTTTTGACTTAAAGCATCTGCCACAACATTTGCTTTTCCAGGGGTATAATTGATTGCTAGATCATAATCTTTAATTAACTCTAGCCAACGCTTCTGTCTCATATTCAACTCCTTTTGAGTGAAGAAATATTTGAGACTTTTGTGGTCAGTGTATTACTCACACCTGGCCTAATAGAGAAAATGCCTCCATCCTTTTAAACAAAATACTACTGCTGCTAACTCTAAATCATGAGTTGGATAATTCACTTCATGTGGTTTCAGTTGTCTAGATCCATAAGAAATTACCTTACGATCTTGCATAAGCACACAACCTAATCCTTCCTTAGATGCGTCACAATATACTATGTAATCTTTTCCTGTTTCCGGAATTACTAGGATTGGTGCGGTAGTTAATCTGGTTTTTAACTCCTGAAAACTCGCTTCTCACTTCTCATCCCATATGAATGGTGTATTCTTTCTTAGACATTTGGTAATTGGTCCAACTATCTTGGAAAAACCTTCAATGAATCTCCGATAATAACCGTCCATGCCTAAGAAACCTCGGATTTGCTTCACATTGGTTGGTGCCTTTCCAACACTGATCGAAGTTTGGATGGATTTACAGCAATTCCATCCTTACTGATCACATGACCAAGAAACTCTACTTCGTCCAACTAGAATTCACACTTGCTGAACTTAGCATAAAGCTTATGCTCTCTTAGGGTTTGCAATACTATTCTCAAATGCTCTGCATGCTCTTCTTTATCCTTAGAGTATGTCAAAATATCGTCAATGAATACTATGACAAACTTGTCTAGGTACGGCATGAAGATTTTGTTCATCAAATTCATGAATATTGCTAGTGCATTGGTCAAACCAAAAGGGACGACGAGATACTCATGGTGTCCATACCTTGACACAAATGTTGTTTTAGGAACATCTTCAGGTTTAATTTTTATCTAATGGTATCTTGATCTTAGATCAATCTTGGAGAATACTCTAGCTCCCTTGAGTTGGTCAAATAGATCTTGAATTCTTGGTAATGGGTACTTGTTCTTGATGGTGACATTGTTGAGATTTCTGTAATCTCCACACATTCTTCGTCCTCCATCTCTTTTATCCACAAAAATTACTAGAGTTCCCCACGGGGATACACTCTCCTGAATAAATCCTTTTCTGGCTAACTCATCAATTTTCTCCTTAAGCTCTTTTAATTCTTTTGGCCCCATCTTATACGGTACTTGGGCTATTGGTGTTGTACCGGGTATCATGTCAATAATGAACTCTATTTCTCGATCAGGTGGCATTCCTAGTAATTCTGCTGGAAAAACATCTTGGAATTCCTTCACTACAGGAATATCTCCCAATTTGACCTCCTTCATTGAGTTCAACTGCAGATCCACCATGATATGGCTATGTTTATCCTCCTGATAAACTATCCTTCCTCCACTTGGAGACTTGATTGAGACGGTTTCCTCCTCACAGTTGATCTGAGCTCCGTAGTCCGTCATCCAATCCATTCCCAACACTACTCCTATTCCCCTGAATGGAATCACATATAGATCTGCAAAATAGGTTTGACCACAGATTGAGATGACTTGGTTTAATTTAATGTTTCTAACTACCACAATCCCTCTAGCGTTAACTACGGTCATAGGTTTTTCTAACGGTGTCCTTCTAATCCTGAACTTATCACAAAATTCTTCCGATATGAAAGAAGTAGTTGCACCTGTATCAAATAAAACTTTTCTAGGATTTGTGAGAATATTGAGCATACCTATCACCGCTTGTTCCGAGTTATCCACCTCGTACAAGGTTGCGCAATTCAGCTTTCCAGTAGGTCTACCTCTCTTGCCATTGTCATTTTTGCCATAACTTCCACCTCTATTAGGTTGTCCACCTCCGCCTCTTGCTTGATCACCGCCTGTTGTAGGCCAACCACCTGGTGGTTTGCTTGGGCAATCTGGCTTAATGTGCCCCTTCTGACCACAACCATAACATATGATTACTGGCTTTTTATATTCCTTTTGGAAATGCCCTGGAATACCACAATTGTTGCATATAATATTCCTCCTGGTGTTGGACTAACTTCCACTACTATTCTTGTTAGGATTGTTGTTGAAGGGTTGATTCCTGGGTTTGAACTCCAAATTAGGTTTAGGCTTACTTGCTTGAATCCTCTTGGTTTCCTTCTTTTCTCTCTTCCGTCAGTCCTCTTGGACATTCTTATAATTATCCTCAAATGTGATTGCTGCATCTAGTAACTATTGAAAAGTTGCTTTATTGGCCAACCTCAGCTGCATATTCACAAATGGATTTAAACCATGCAGGAAGTGTTTCTTCCTTTTCTCCTCAGTGCTCACTTCATCCTCAGCATAACGAGATAGTTGACTAAACTCCCGGATGTACTTCATGACACTGGCATATCCCTGCTGAAGATCTTTAAACTCCCTACACTCCAAATCCCTCACACTTTCTGGAACATGATACTCACGGAATCTCTGCTTAAACTCCTCCCAGGTATACTCCCTACCTAGAGGTTGCATTGCTAGCTGATTCTCCCACCAAGATGCTACAGGTTCAGTTAAGAGATATGTTGTATACCTCAACTTTTCCTCATCATTGCACCCTAAAGTCTTCAACTTTCTCTCTGGATCTGCTAGCCAATCCTCTGCATCCATTGGCTCAGGGACTGATGCAAAAGGTAACGGTCTTGCATTTTGAAAATCAGAAAGACTCACACCCCGTCCTTCAGGTTCCCTCTGATGTCCCACTCGATCCACTAATCCTTCCATGAACTTGTTCTGGGACTCTTGCATCATTTGCATGTACGGCATAACGTTCTGCTCCATCAATGGACTCATTGGTGGTGGTGGTAAATTTTCCTGCACTCTGGCGTCTTCATCCGCCTTTTCCTTAGTTTCGCGCTCCATGCGCTGCTGTTCAGTCTAGTCCTCTACACCTGTTTCCATACCCCCTAGTCCTGTAACATAAATATCAACTGCAACCAGCAGATGTGTAAACCCACGAGGTGTCGTCTGCAACGGACCAACCATGTCAAGCCCCTAGACTAAAAATGTCCAAGTAATTGGTATCGTTTGCAATTCTTCAGATGGAACATGTGGTTTCCTTACATAGAACTGACATCCAACACAAGTTTGCACCAGCTTATCGATGTCCGCCTTGGCGGTCGGCTAGTAGAATCCTTGCCAGAAGGCTTTGGAGACCAACGATCGGGGAGCAACATGATGCCCGCAATCTCTGAGATGTATCTCTCTAAGTATGTCCATACCTTGGTGCTGGGAGACACACCGTAGGAATACTTCTATGGTACTTATTTTGTATAGTTGGCTATCTATTATGACATAGCCTTTTGCTCTGCGTACTATCTGCCGGCTTTCGACTTTGTCGGTGGGCAGTGTTCAATCTTGAAGATAGTCCATAATGGTTTTGTCCAAGACATATAGGTCACTGTAATTGAGTTAACAAGTGAATCCACTCTATCCAGGTTGTCAGGGTCTGCCCCTTTCACAAATGGTGTCTGTAGATGCTCCAAGAAAACGCCAGGAGGAATTGGTTGACAGGCTGATCCAAGCTTAGACAACAGATCTGCCGCCTCATTGTCCTCCCTCTTGATGTGCTTGACTTCGTAGCCATTAAAGCACTTGGCTATCTCGTTTACTTCGTCTCAATATGCCGCCATCATAGGGTTCTGCGTGTTCCAGGTGCTAGCCACTTGATGGGTAACCAAGTCAGAATCTCCAAAGCAAACTATGCGCTTGATGCCAATATCCTTAGCTACACGAAGTCCGTGAATGAGAGCTTCATATTCCGCGATGTCGTTGGTCGTGTTGAAGTGGATCTGTAGGACATACTACAACTTCTCCCTTGTTGGTGATTGTATTAATACACCATCCCCCGAGCCATAGAGTAACTTGGATCTGTCAAAGTGCATGACCCAAAACTCTGGCTCTAGCACAGGAGTGTCTTCTGGAAGTTCTATCCAATATGCGATGAAATCCGCCAATGCTTGTGATTTGATAGTGTCGTTCCTCTTGTAGGTGATTTCGAAGGCGGCAAGCTCAATGCTCCACTTAGACACCCTCAATGTAGAATCGCTGTTGTTGATGATGTTGGACAATAGAGCTTTTCTCACCACTATGATGGTGTGCTCCTGGAAGTAATGCCTTAGCTTCCGTGAAGCAAGGAAAACTCCATAAGCTAGCTTCTGGTAATGCGGGTAACTCTACTTGGATTCCATCAAGACCTAGCTTGCATAGTAAACTGGTCGCTAAACTTCGTGCTCGTATGTTGGCTCCTTACGCTCCACCACAACGACGATGCAGATAACCCAGTTGGTTTCCGCCATGTATACTAACATTGGATCCATTGACTACGGTGCTGCAAGTACTGGTGCGGAGGAGAGTATTATTTTCAACCCCTAAAATGCTACATCTGCTTTATCCATCCATACAAATTTGTTCGCCTTCTTGAGAAACTTGTAGAGCAGCATTGCCTTCTCTCCAAGTCGGATGATGAACTGGCTTACTACAGCGACATAGCCTATGATCCGCTGTATGTCCTTCAAGCATGTCAGAAGTTTGATGTCGAGGATGGCCTTGATCTTCTCCGAGTTGATCTCCGGGTTGACCTCAATTCCGCGATGCGAAATGATGAAACCCAACAATTTGCCGACTAGGACCCCGAAGGCACACTTCTTGGGGTTTAGCATCATGTTATATTTCCGGAGGTTGTCGAAGGGTTCCTGCAAGTCAGCGATGAGATCATTTGATTTTTTTGACATTGTCGCGATATCGTCCACATAAGCGTGTACATTGCGACCTATTTGATCATCAGGCGACACTACATCGTCCACTGGTACGTAGCACCAGCGTTTTCAACCCAAAGGGCATCGTGACGTAGCAGTACATGCTATAAGGTGTGATGAACGAAGTGTCCAATTGGTCCGACTTTCGCATTTTAATCTGGTGGTATGATGAGTATGCATCGAGAAAACATAGAAGTTCTGAGCTAGCCGTCGAGTTAATGACTTGGTCAATTCGAGGCAAAGCAAACGGATCCTTCGGGCACTATTTGTTAAAGCAGATGTAATCAACGCACATTCTTAATTCTTTGGTTCCCCTTTTGGAGACAAGTATAGGATTGGCCACCCACTGGGTGTGAATAACTTCTCGGATAAAACTAGCCTTAAGTAACCTAGCTAGCTCCTTGCCAATGGCTCTTCGTTTTTCATCACCGAAGCCTCGTAGAGGTTGTTTCACTGGTTTTTCTTTAGGATCAATGTTTAAGCTGTGGTCGCCAAGTTCCCTAGGTATACCCTTCATGTTGGCAGGTTGTCAGGCGAAGATGTCCCTATTCCCGCGGAGGAACTCGACGAGTGTGCTTTCCTATTTGGGATCTAGGTCCATGCCAATGGAGGTGGTCTTGGAGGAATCTCCTTCCACAAGTTCCACCTGCTTGGTCTTGATGGAGGCCTTGAAGGCAGGTTCAGAGTCAGAAATCTGTTTCTTCAAAGCCATCATCTCTGAGGAATCGACTTGGCTCTGGATCTCCTTGAACTCTTCACCATAGAGGACCACTTCAGTGAAGGCGACTTCACTTAGCTCACACTCCCTTGCCTTAGTGAAGCTTCTGGCAACAGTGGTGATGTCTTTTGGTCCGGGTATCTTGAGCTTGTTGGAGACGAAATATGGCCTGGCGAGGAAGGAGTGGAAGATGTCGCGTCCAAATATGACATGGTACACGCTCTTCAAGCGCACCACTTCAAAGGTCATGCGCTGTTGGCGGTAATTGTTGACATCACCAAAGGCGACCGAAATGGTGATGCAGCCAAGGGACTGACCTTGCTGGCCAGGAAAGACGCCATGGAACACGGTATTGCTCCCCCTTAGCTGGGTCTTTGTCAATTTCATCTTGTGCAGTGTATCAAGGTACATAATGTTGATGCCGCTTCCATTGTCCACAAGGCACTTGGTGAACTCATTGCCGTCAATCAGGGGGTTGATGACCATGGCATAATGGTTCTCTGTTGGGATGAGCTCTGGGTGATCCTCTCTGTCCCAAGTAACTGGAATTATTGGCCACCTGGCGTACTAGGGAACTATGGGGAGGGTGGCCATCAGTATCCTTAGAGAGGTTTTCTGGGCCCGGATGGTGGGAGTGCCAAGGAAAGTGTGGTAGACTGGAGCCTTCTTTTCAAAAGGATTTTTACCTTGCCATCGTCTTTCTCGGTGGGCTTGGGGTCCACGTCTTCATCCATATCATCTGAATCCTTGGACTCTTCCTCCTTCTTCCCTTTGCCCATTCCGCGGGGTCTATTCTTCCGACTTCGCTTGAGGTCATTGATAAACTTGCACTGGCGGTTGGTATGAGTGACCTTACCATTTGCGTCAAGATGGACGAAACACGACATATCAATGTACTCCTCGTATGTCTAGGGAATGCGGGGCCCTACTGGTGTAGAGTCACTCCAGTGCTGTCCACGACCAGCTCCCCTGTCACAACTATGTTGTCCGCCTTCGCCTCTGCCAGCGAAAGTCATGTAGACCATGTCGGCTTCTAGCTTGTCTTCTGGCGGAATCTTCCACTTGTTATTGTTGTTCTTCTTGGCCTAGGTAGGAATAGACACTGCAAGTAGGGACCCGCGAGCATCATCGTCGGCAGCGGCAAACTTGCTAGCCTTGGCAATAATTGAGTTGAGGTTAAGGTTTCCCTTGTCTTGAGTGTGCTTCAGCGTATGTCAGAGCAGGGTTCCCTTTTACAGACCATCGATCAAGGTTGCTATAGTAGTTTGGTCATGTACTCCCGCGCATGAACTTTTCATATCAAGCCAATGGTATAGGTAGGCACGAGATGATTCATCCTTCTCTTGCACACACCGCTGTAGGTCACCGACAGTGCATGGATGTTTGTACGTACTCTTAGGTCTTGGTGAATGCTTCATGCATGTCCAACCATTTACAAATTGATTTCTCCGACATGCCATCGATCCATTGTTGAGCGGTACCAGAGAGCATTAGGGGGAGGTACTTAATGGAAAAGTTAGGGCTTCCCCCTACGATTTCAATCGCTTCGTCGTAGTCCTACAACCATGTGGCAATCCTGGTAGTGCCATCATAGGGATAGACAGTCTTGTCAATCCGGAGGCCCTTAGGGTAGGTTGTCCTCCGGATAACTGGTCCGAAACAACATGGCCCCAAGTATGGCTCTTCCCGGGCTTCATGGATCTTATCAAGCGCGAACATGCATCGTATGACTCTGAGTGTTGATTGTGGTGATCTCTGCCATGGGGAGGGGAATTGTGGCATGATTTGCTCCTGTGTCCGTAGTTGCCGTTGCGCTCTCCGTTGTGCGGAGGCTTATCTCCTTAGTCGCGTATAACGATGCCGACCTGAGGGAGTCTAGGAGGTGGCATGCTTGTACGGTGGCACGACTGTGGGTCCTCACGATGTTGGGACTGCGGGGGTGGTGTTGAGCGACAGGGGTGAGCCTTATCTTCGTTGTTGGAGGATATTGGGGTAGCATTAGTCATGTTGCATGGATCCCTCCGCCTTCATTCCATGGAGCCTGTATAGGATCCTTCATCGCGAGGTGATCTTGGTCTACGACGGTTGTTCATGCTGGACTGGCAAAGCTCCGGGTTGGACTCCAGCCTCTGCGAGGTGGCCTTATTCTATTGTTTGCAAGCCTTGGCGACAAGGTCATAGACCCGATCCACCGCTTCAGGTGATCTATCCTGTTCGAGTAAGTTCTTGGTGACGAGCATATTGAGGGCAAGGGTTGGCATGACCTTCTTCCCAGCCGAATCGATGTAGGGGTAGCTTTTGTCATTTTGGATGGAGCCCACCCCAAGTTGCATCGAACGCCTGGATCACCGATGACGTGAGCCGGAGCTTTCTTTGCCTTGTTCTTCAAGAGTAGCTTCTTGTACTCAGCCTTCATTGCTTGCATCGCCTTGATCGACTGTTGTGCTTTGGCCAAATCCTTGTCTAGCTGCACACCATGCTCTGCAATGCACTTGGCCTCCACGAGGATTTCCTGCATTTCTCATCAAGTTGCGTAATGTTCCGGATATGGGCAACCATTAGCGGTTCGACAAGGAGATCGCCATATATCACCTTGTCGGCTAGAGTGACCAAGGGGTTGCCAGCTGCTAACATGGATGGTGGAGGTGGTAGGTTTGTTTGGTTTGCAGCACTGGGCCCGGTGGTGAGTTCTTTCGGCTGCTGTGGGGGGATAGCCGGAGGGGGCATGGATATAGCTGGACCTGGAGGATCAACGACTTTTTTTACCATTGGCCACCGTAGCTCTAGCATCATCCGCTACTGGCGGAGATTTTCCGGCTCCCTGGTTCTACTGATCTTCTTCCACACGTTCTCGATGGCCACCAATACCTGGCGGGAAGTGATGGCTTTCTTGGCATGCTCCTCCTTCTCGAACTCCTTTTCGGTCTCCCTCATGACAGCATCGTATTCCTCCGATTTGGCCTCCGAACCGTCGCCATCCATGCTGACGTCGGCGTAAAGTGCATCGAGCACTGAGTCGAAGTTAGTGTTGGTGTTTTCGACGGTAGAGTTGGAGGCGGAGGCTGCGTGGCCGGTAGTCTTGGATTTTGCGGCTGCGAAGGCGATGTCGACCTCGACTTCCTCATTGGCGTCAGCGAAATTGTTAACAATTGCGATCATCTTGTTGAGGGTAAGTAAGTCGGCGACCTGTCACCTCCTGAGCGTATGCCGGAGAAGGGTTCCGGGCGTAAGCCCCTCCACTAAGAGGTACACTAGTTCATCAGTACGGTCTGCTTCCAAGGTTTCCCTCACCCTCATCCATATGGCGAGGTACTCACATGGGGATTCCTCTGACCTTTGGACACAACGAGCCAGATTGAAGATGGTAACGATGCCAACAAAGTGCGACCTCCACTTCTCAAACACTCGAGGAAGCCAAGCGGATTTGCCCGGTCCTTCCACCATTATATCCTGCATAGGGGCAGTTTGTGTGGGCCTTGATTTTTTGTGATCTAAGCTGGTAAACTCCGGAGAGAGATCCGATCCCGATCCTTCCGTGAGCGTGTCCTGCCTAGAGGCGGTCCATGCATGCCTTGACGTGTTCCCGACTTCTTTGGAGCTTGGTCCCGAGTCGGTTTCGCCGATGAAGAGATGGATGTCCCTAATTGGAACAATGGAGCAGCAGGTGGGGTTCGACTTCCCCGGGATCCAGAACTCGTCCGAGGGATGATCAAAACTACTCCTTCTATAAATGGTGACGGAACTCACCCACAATGGTGACGAAACTCTACTCCTTCTATAAATCTCTATAATGGCAATACGCTGAGTTACATGGATCGGTTCACTGTGCGATGTGTTGTGCTAGGCACTATGATGTTGCCATAAAGGCTCCCACATGTCTAGCTTATAACGGCGCTAGAACCTAGGATTACAGGGAAAGGACCTTGCCGGACATGTTACAAAGTCGTACACTAATACTAACTAGTCTTCGTGTCTTGTACTCCAATGCTCCAGGTTGGTCGGTAACTACACCGTAGCCTTCCTTTTCGTGGCGTGGGTCTCCCTTCTCGATCCGTCTAACTGACCACCCAGCAGGCCATGGGCCGTGCTACCAACCGTGGATCACTCGGATTATCCGGATTAGAGACATGCAATGGTGATACCCATTTATCATATCCCAACATATAGTACGGTGGATTGCAAGGTCTGTGCAGACTGTACCCACATTATGCGCGACCCGACGTTTAACTGTGACACACCACACGATCAGGACGAGCACCATGTCCATTTCTTATAGGCTCCAACAACTCATGTTTGTCACCATAGCCGTACTTGAAGACGAAACCGTCCATCGTGCGAAGGCAAAATCCACTAGGATTGGGACCTCCAGCTCCAGATCGATGTAGGGCAATCTGACCTCGCGGGTGTGGATGCCCAACTCCACCTCCACCCAAATCGAGTCCGTCTCCGTTAGCTACGAGAGAGCCTCACCGACGGAACGGCAGGCTGGAGGGGAGACGGCTGCTCCGCTGTGTAGAACAGGTCCAGGGCGACAGCGGTGGCGGGGTCTAGACCTGGGCGACAGTGGTGAGGGATCTGGTACGGCAACCACGAGAAAGCAGGCCCCACACTCAGGAGGCAGTTGGCGGCGTTCAGCGATGTGGGGAGTATGGAGAGTAATGCGGGCCTTAGTCAACGGCCGCCACCGGCCAGGAGATAGAGGAGGCCCGAGGAGAAGCACCTGGACTCCCGCGGCTATCCCTTGTCCACGCTCACCTCCGGCACACCCTGCCCGCATAGGATGGGAAAACAAATCGTGTATTTTGATTTGGCGGTGGCATGTCTTGTAATACCATAAAAGAGCAAGGGACAAAAAGACTAAAAAAGTACTCTCTCGGTTTTAAAATATAAGATATTTTAGTTTTGTAAAGGAGTGTACCTAGATCCCCTTTAATGTGTAGATTCATCTTTTTATAACGCTAAAACATTATATATATTGAAATAGAGGGAGTATTTGACGAAAATTTGCCACGAACGAACCTTCCTCAAAAGCAAATTAGTAATAAAGTAATATTCGTGAAAATTTACAATCTTTTCTCTAAGGGAGAAATGGCAATTTACGTGGACTCACGTGTACCTTGTATTTGTTGAGTGGACTCACCTGTACCTGCAACGACCATTTTTAGCTGCGGTGATAAGAAATGCTCCAACATGATATTCCCTCTATTTCTAAATATAAGAGTACCTTATATTAAGGAAAATAGATAGTATACTACGGAAATATCAACGAATGGTCTCGTCACCAATCAAAATATCATAAAATATCCTACTCGGCGTGTAGACTTCGCTTTTCATGTCCCAATCTGGTGTCAGCATCTTCATCGTTGTTCGAGCCAAACTTAGATGTGCAAAACGGCATTCGACCCACCCCGCTTCGTAGATAAAATTTGTTACGCTAGTTCTAAAATATTTATCAAAATTAGTTTTAGTTTAAACTATATTTTGCTTTCGCGGGCTTATGCGAGTTGCCGAGCTTGCAACCCTAGCCAAACTGGATGTTGGTGATACTAGAAAATTATACGGGACTGCCATGTGTATAATTTATACTAGATTTAGGGTTGCGCCTTGGCGCATGACCCGTGTCTCTCGCACCGGTTTCCATTTTGGATGACACGAAAAAAGTTGGAAAAACTATATTATAAAGTGTAGTTTTCTCATGTTCAGAAAACGATTTTGGGTTGCGGTTTCCGGCACTAATAGCCAGTTTGTGAAACGCTAAACATAATATGTCATGACAACTGATTAAAATCCATCATATGATCATTTAGGGACAGTTGCTGCACAGCACCAGTCTTTGGCACGGGTAAATACCTGGTAAAACACTATGCATAAATAGTACCACATGACATATTTTTCCATACAAATCATCAAGTGCTCAACAAATATGTAGGCATACAGAGCATAGGGAAATGACAAATGAATAGTCTACCAGCCTAATCCTAAGCATGCAGCCAAACAATCAGTAAGTATATTCAACTATATATGCATGTGATCGCTAAAGAAATGCCCAAGAAATAAGAGGCTACCATGTAGGTAAAATTCTTAAAGCGGACCTATTTACAAAATATCGCATTATAATTTAGCCAATAATGTTTTTCCACTCTCAAACACTTTTGAGTACAAATAGAAATAACCCAGTATCAGGATAAAGCTTGTGTACCATTCAAATGAAGGTTTCACAAGAATTCATCCTAACCAAGAAAATTCTACCAGGGATTTCATAATCCAATTCTTTCAAAAGAATACTCAATCATTTTCCTAAAATAGTATTTATGAATCATTCTGCTTTACATAAGAAGCTACCAACAAGAATGCATCAACAATATTTGAACAAGAGGCCAACTATATGTTCTAGTATGGGCATAAATCCACTCACACAATAGCTCAGAGTCACAACATTCAAAGTGTACAAGTGACAGTAATTCAAGATTATAGAAGAATGCAGTTAACAGAGCCACTGTCAGCAATTTCAAAGACCACCAGTATATAGTACTTCTGCATACACTAATCACCACCAATTAGTCCTAAATCGTTCACTACCTCAGTAATCACAACACTAGTGGGTCAAATCCCAACATAGGGGATGAACCCTAACTAGGGATCTCTCACCATAGGCACCCATAGAGTTGCAAGAGAGGACCAGAGGGGGAGAGAAAGGTAGACTTACCGGCAGTCCTCGCTGAAGATTAGAAGAGGAAGCAGAATCACCGGAAAGCGCACACGACGGCACGGGGAGCACCTGAGGGCGCTGCAACTCACGTCGAGCCATGAAGGCAGCTGCCACAGCCACACGAGCAGCAGCGGCCGCACCATAGGGCCACCAGAGTCGCAACACAGCATCACAGGGGCGGCGGAACACCACATCACTGGCAATCACCAAACCCTAGGGTTCGGGATGGAGGCGGCCTGGCCAGAAGGAGCACCCAACAACAAATCAAACTGGACCAATCGATGAAGCAGGGTCGACTACCCCATCATGCACCCGGGCAGCGGCCGGAAATGCCTAGGGAGGTCGGAATCGCGCGATGGCGGCGTCGGCAGCACCACGTCTCTGCGGAGGCGCGAGAGAGAAAAGGAAATGCGTGAGAGAGAGAAGCGAGTGGTACTGGGCCACTCGTTCAGAGAGGGTTTGACCAGTCAAGTGGGCCGGGTCAGGGCTAGGCTAGCCCAATGGGCTTGGTCCAGATTTAAAAGAAAAAATATGAATAATTTATCAAAAAATACCAAAATACCCCTAGGACTTAAAAGGTTCTAAAAAATATAATAAAAGTCCTAAAATTATAAATAAAATACCAATGAACTCATAAAAGTATCCTCTATTCAAAAAATTTAATAGAGAGAATTTTTGGTAATAAAAATTAGAATTGTTATGATGAATATATATACTCCTTTTAGAATTTTATAAAAATATACAAAACACTTACAATTGAATATAATTCATTTTTAAGATCCTAAAAGGAAGTACTATTATAGAAAATCCTAGTTTGTATTTTTTAAAAGTAAATCAAGTGTGATAAAAATAAAGTTTTATTTCCTTAAAGGAATTTTAGTTAAACACTTCAAAGAGTTAAAATTAAGTAAATTCACTTTTTTTAAACTCTTAGAATAATACTAGTTATCATAATAATGCTAAATATAAAAATTATATGAATTTAATGATTCTTAAGCAATACTTTTCTTTTATTAATTAAATGAAACATAAAATCTTTATAAGGTGGGTAAAACACGCAAAAAAGGAAGATAATAAATCATTTCATGACATTACTATGCATTGCATATTGCTTCTTTAAATATTGTCCTTACCGGGAAATAATGGTTTTCTGTAGAAACCGAAGCTCAAAGCCAAGTGGAAGTATCCAACTTCACTACCTTGCAGTCACAAGGCAAGTTCATCACTTGCTCATGTCCTTTGAAGAGTCTTTATGAAAGTATTTAAAAATTGTGTGTTATCATCTATATTCTAAAGGAGATAGAAAATAAGTATTTTCCCAAACAAATGAAATGCTATTATCATCCTAAGTGATAATAAATATTAAGAATTGCAAGGGAATCTAAGATTTCAGTTCCAGGACAGATATGACTTAATAACCCATGACATCAGTGATTCTACCGCCGTATATAATGCGTTAACCATGAGATTTGGAATGGGATGGATAAGTCAGCTGGATCTTCTTCCTTTCGTATGGACAGATGACCTGATCATGAGGTTGAGGATTTCTCGTGGAGAAACCTAGCACATGGGTGGAACCCCTTAGTTTCCCGTGATTTTGGTGTCTAGATTATCTTGAGAGGCTGTTAGTGGTTTAGCTGGTCCTTTAAGGGAGCTTGCCAGGGCATAACCATCTCATAGAGTCTTCAGGTGCCTACCAGAGTTATAGCCGGTCCTATAAGGGGCTTGACAGAGGTGGGGCATGTCCTGGAGGATCGTATCTTCATGCGGGGTCGCGGAGAGGGGCAGTGATTGGCTTGGATCACCTACTGGGCCCCACATCACGGAATTGTAGATGGAAAAGTACGCCCGGTTGTGTAACAAGGAGTTGATATCTCATGGGTAAAGTAGTGCACCTCTGCAGAGTGTAAGAACTGTAACTTATTACTCCCTATTCTGGGAAGGAGCTCCGAACGCGGTAGGAAAGGAACTCCATGAAGTTCTGGTCAACCTGTGAAGGCTGATGGGCATAGTTTTTGCTAATAAAATCAACCTTTGAAGAAATATTTACTAAAACTACATAGTACCAAGGAATTATAGTCTGAGGTGGTAGTTAGAGCATCAAGCTTCTCACCTTGCATATAGTGAACTTGCTAGGTAATGCTGTTACTCACCCTTTCCTTTGAACCCCTTGCTAGACTTTGAGGGCCAGAAGGATGACCAGGTGTATGCTACGAAAGTCCAAGGCGACGTCTACTATGAAGAGCCGAACCTATCCAGTTGAATCGAAGGGGTGGACTACGGGATACACTATGGAGCTAAAGACAATGAGTTAGAGTAGTTGCCAGGCCGTAATGTAGTTACCTAGGTTGAGCCTAGCAACACGAACCCTATAGAATAAGCTGTTGAGCTCACGTCTTTCTTATCGTTGTGTCTTTCGTTCTTCCGCTGAACTTATTAAATAAGTTATTTGGTTTGTAAGTTTGAATCACTTGAAGTCTCGAACTTCTGGTATTGTAATAATAATGAAGTGTGTATGTTTGTAATTTGGACCCGTGATTTTTCTGTTGTACCACTATGAGGGATGTGATATTTACAGAATGGTGTTCTGTGGATGTCATGTCAACGACTATAGTATACTACACATCAGTGGTATGCTGGGTCACCGCAGCTGGTATCAGAGTAATTGATTTGACCTTAGGTTGGTAAACCTAGTAAAGGGAACTACTTGTAGGAGTCTAGGAGCAACGGTAAAGAGTTCTCTAGATTATATGATGAATATTCAATTGGGAATATTTCATTATATCTTTTAGTGCGATAATTCTTTATTATGATGCATCATTATAATTAATGGCTACTAATTATGAATTTTTTGTATATAGTTAAAATGACACCAAATTTCCAAACAGACTTTAGCAAGGAAAGAAGAAAATCTCGATGATTATCAGGGGACTTTAACTGAACAGCTTCGAGAACTTCTGAGGGTTTTTGGTTGCACAACTAATATTCTAGTTAGTACCTTGACATACCATGATGGACGAATGTTAGCCAAATATCGTGTTAGTATCCAACTACCAGCAAAGCTTGGTTTATATCAAGATTTACCTATGGGTGAAGGTAGAAGTCACCTAGCAGCATACCATGTTGCTATTTTGGAGGCGATATCCAATGTTCGGGAGCACAAAGCACAAGAGTTAGCTGGAAGCAAATATTTTGCGATTCCTCATGACTCTATAGACATGGAGCCAGTCCCGAATCATCTTACTTTAGTAAAGAAGCATCCAAAACTAGCTTCCAAGTTTATGGATCAGTATCGACTGATAGTTGGGTCTTTCTATAAGACACATCAGGTTATTGTGAAGGATCAGATTGATATGCTAGAGGATTTAACTAATCCCGAACGAAGGGAGAAGTTAGAATCTCAACTAGAGAACGAAGCAGTGGGTAGGGTTAGCCCAACTTTTAAGGATATACCTATAGATCCAGCATCTTACACCATACCCTTATTCACCTATGCTAGAACCCACCAGATATCTTGATGAGGGTACTAGTCATCCAGTACCATAGAATTCTTGGGGAACTTAGGACTCGGAACTACCTATTGGAAACTCGGAAGGATGGAGGTACGGATCGATGGATGGATCTGCCGGAAATCCTATTCTGGTGGAGGATTCTGTTGGTGATACCGGGCAAACTAGTCGGAGGGAGTGAGGTCTTATTCCGTTGATGGAAGGGATGTCCATGTGGAGGATGTGGAGTCTGATGAGGAAGATCCTGAAGAAAGGGTGTTTGAGTCACTAGAACATTATCCTACTCTAGATAACGTGCACTATCCAATTGTAGCTGAGGACTATCATACCCAGCAGAGTACTCGGGGAGCACCGAAAGCGGAATATTCTATTGATTACTCTAGGGACGGGATGCAAGATATGATTGAAGAAGATAGTGATGAGAATAATTCTGAAGATACCTCAAATGAGTTGGAAGGTATGGACGCACTTCAGTTGGATGATGTGTCAAGTACGGATACTTCTGATACTTAGTATCGTCCGTCAAAGAGGCAAGTCATTCCACAGATGCTGCATCGTACTTCACGTCAGCATGGTTGTACTCTGGGTATGTACGATGAACGTCGCAGCTTCTGGGGTGTGTGATCTTGAGGAGGAGTATCCTAGTGGTGATACGGAAGTTAGAGTCTGAGCACTTGATGTAACTAAATAAGTGGTATAGCATCCACATGAGTTTGTAATACCTAAATGGTACGGGCTTGTAATGACGTTATACTAACTATGTTGTTTGTAATGTATAATATGTGAAATGCATATCTGGTTCTTAATTGGATTTTGTTTTCCATTGTGTGACTAGTTCTATGCATGAAGTTGAGCTCAGAACACATATGCATGATGTAATTATGAGTGTTCGCTTTATGTTACAGGACTAGGGGGGTATGAAAACAGGTGTAGAGGACGAGACCGAATAGCAGCACATGGAGCGCAAAGCCAAGGGGAAGGCGGATGAAGACGCCAAAATGCAAGCAAATTTACCACCACCACCAATGAGGCCATTGATGGAGCAGAACTTTATGCAGTACATGCAAATGATGCAAGAGTCCCAGAACAACTTTATGGAGGGGTTAGTGGATCGAGTGGGACATTAGAGGGAATCTGAAGGACGTGGTGTGAGTCTTTCTGGCTTTCAAAATGCAAGGCCTTTACCTTTTGCATCAGCCCCTAAGCCAATGGATGCAGAGCATTGGCTAGCAGATACAGAGAGAAAGTTAAAAACTGTAGGATGCAATGCTGAGGAAAAGTTGAGGTATGCAACACATCTCTTAACCGGACCTGCATCATCATGGTGGGAGAATCAGTTAGCAATGCAACCTCCAGGAAGGGAGTATACCTAGGAGGAGTTTAAGCTGAGATTCCATGAATATCATGTTCTGGAAAGTATTATTGAACTAAAGCATAGGGAGTTTGAAGAACTTCAGCAGGGATATACCAGTGTCATGAAGTACATCCGGCAATTCAGTCAACTATCTCGTTATGCTGAGGATGAAGTGAGCACTAAGGAAAAAATGGAAGAAACGTTTCCTGCGTGGTTTAAATCCATTTGTGAAGATGCAACTAAGGCTAGCCAATAAAGCGACTTTTCAATAGCTACTTGATGCAGCCATCACATTTGAGGATGATTACAGGAATGTCCAAGAGGACCGAAGGAAGAGAGCAAAGAAGGAAACCAAGAAAATCCAAGCAAGTAAACATAAACCTAATATGGAGTTTGAAGCTCGAAATAGGTCCTTTAACAATGGTAACAACCCCAATCATGGTGCAACCACAACCAGGAGGAATGCCATTTGTCACAATTGTAAGCTTCCAGGGCACTTTAGTAGGGATTGCCTAAAGCAGGTGATCATATGCTATGGGTGTGGTAAGAAGGGGCACATGAAGCCCGATTGCCCCAAGAAACCACCAGGTGTGGCCTACATCAGGCGGTGGTCAAGCAAGAGGTGCAGGTGGACAGCCTAACAGAGGTGGAAGTTATGGCAAAAACGACAATGGCAAGAAAGGCATACCTACTGGAAAGCTGAATTGCGCAACCTTGGAGGAGGTGGATAACTCGGATCAAGCGGTGATAGGTACACTCAATATTCTCAGAAATCTTGGAAAAGTTCTATTTGATATTGGTGCAACTACTTCATTCATATCTGAACAATTTTGTCATAAGTTTGGGATTAGAAGGGCACCGTTAGAAAAACCTATGACCATAGTTACCGCTGGAGGGATCATGGTAGTTAGAAACATTAAATTAAACCAAGTTATCTCAATTTGTGGTCAAACCTATTATGCAGTTCTTTATGTGATTCCATTAAGGGGAATAGCAGTAGTTTTGGGAATGGATTGGATGACTGAGTATGGAGCCCAGATCAATTGTGAGGAGAAAACTGTTTCAATTAAGTCTCCAAGTGGAGGGAGGATAGTCTATCAGGTAGATAAACATAGTCATATAATGGTAGATCAGCAATTGAACTCAATGAAGCAGGTCAAATTGGAAGATATTCCTGTAGTAAAGGAATTTCAAGATGTTTTTCCAGCAGAGTTACCAGGAATGCCACCTGATCGAGAAATAAAATTCACTATTGACCTAATACCTGGTACATCACCAATAGACCAAGCACCATACAAGATGAGACCAAAAGAATTAAAAGAGCTTAAGGAGCAAATTGATGAGTTAACGAGAAAGGGATTTATTCAGGAAAGTGTATCCCCATGGGGAACTCCGGTGATTTTTGTGGATAAAAGAGATGGAGGATGAAGAATGTGTGGTGATTATAGAAATCTCAATAATGTCACCATCAAGAACAAATACCCATTACCAAGAATTCAAGATCTGTTTCATCAAGTCAAAGGAGCTGGAGTGTTTTCCAAGATTGATCTAAGATCAGGATACCATCAGATAAATATCAAAACTGAAGATGTTCCAAAAACAACATTTCTGTCAAGATATGGTCATCATGTGTATCTCGTCGTACCTTTTGGATTAACCAATGCACCAACAATATTCATGAATTTGATGAAAAAAATCTTCATGCCTTATCTGGATAAGTTTGTCATAGTATTCATTGATGATATTTTGATATACTCTAAGGATAAAGAAGAGCATGCAGATCTTTTGAGGATAACATTACAAATCTTGAGAGAACATAAGCTCTATGCTAAATTCAGTAAGTGCGAATTCTGGTGGGACAAGGTAGAATTTCTTGGTCATGTGATCAGTAAAGATGGAATTACAATAAATCCATCCAAAGTTCAATCAGTGTTAGAATGGAATGCACCAACTAATGTGAAGTAAATCAGAGGTTTCTTAGGCATGGCAGGCTATTATGAGAGATTCATTTAAGGTTTTTCCAAGATAGCTAGACCAATGACCAAATTGCTAAGAAATAATACACCATTCATATGGGATGAGAAGTGAGAAGCAAGTTTTCAGGAATTGAAAACTAGATTAACCACCACACCTATCTTAGTAGTTCCTGAAACAGGAAAATATTACAAGGAAGGATTGGGATGTGTGCTAATGCATGATCGCAAGGTGATTGCGTATGGGTCTAGACAACTCAAACCACATGAAGTTAATTATCCAACACATGATTTGGAGTTAGCAGCCGTAGTCTTCGCTTTAAAAGGATGGAGGCATTTTCTCTATGGAGCAAGATGTGAACTATACACGGATCATAAAAGAATCAAATATTTCTTCACTTAGAAGGAGCTGAATATGATGTAGAAAATATGGTTGGAGTTGATTAAGTATTATGACCTTACAATTAACTATACTCCAGGAAAGGCCAATATAGTAGCAGATGCTTTAAGTCGGAAGAGTACGGATACTCAACCCATCAATAGAGAATTACCAAAAGAGTTGCAAATGGATTTGGAAAGGTTAGAAATACAATTTATAAAGACAGAAGTTCGTGTCGGCTTAGCTACCATGAGGGTTGTAGAAGAGCAAAGTAACGATCTTCATCATGAGATATATCGACATGAACTTGATGATCCATTCATTGTTGAAGAAATCAGAAGAATTTCCGAAGGACAAAAATTAGTTTTTCACCTAGGAGATTATGGATCTTTATGGTTTCAAAACCGTCTTTGTGTACCAGATGTACCGGAGATCAGAGAGGTGATACTCCGAGAAGCACATGAGACAACATATTGAATTCATCTAGGGAGTACGAAGATGTACATGGATCTTAAGGAATTATTCTGGTGGAATAACATGAAGAGGGATATTGCAAAATATGTGTCTGAATGCCATACTTGCCAAAGAGTAAAAGAAGAACATCAAAGTCCAGCAAGACCATTACAACCTTTGGAAATTCTGGAATGGAAATGGGAGGAAATTGGAATGGATTTTATCACAGGATTACCTATGACACCAAAGGGGAAGGATATAATATTGGTGATTGTGGATAGATTCACTAAAAGTGCACATTTTATTCCAGTAAATCAAAAAGATAATGCTGATTAGTTAGTGGAAATCTATGTCAAAGAGATAGTAAGTAAGCATGGAGTACCCAAGAAAATTGTATCACATAGAGGCTCGGTGTTTATATCAGCATTTTGGAAACAATTACATGAAGCACTTGGCTCAAAGTTGGATTTCATCACATCATATCATCCCGAAACTAGAGGCTAGACGGAAAGGACCAATCAAATTTTGGAGGACGTGCTTAGGGCTTGTGCATTAGATTTTGGTGGTTCGTGGGAAGATCATCTACCATTCGCAGAATTTTGTTACAACAATAGCTATCAAAGTAGTCTAAAAGCAGCACCATACCAAGTACTTTATGGGAGAAGATGTAGATCACCAATATGTTGGTATGAGCCTGGTAGTAGCAAGGAATTTGCACCAGACTATTTCAAGGAGAAGCAAGATATCATCGATATTATTAAAGATCGATTGAAGATAGCTCAAAGTCGACAAAAGAGTTATGCTGATCAAAGTCGAAGATCGTGGCATCCAAAAGTGGGGGATATGGTATATCTCAAAGTAAGTCCAATGAAGGGAGTTAAGAGATTCGGAGTCAAAGGAAAACTGAGTCCAAGATATATCGGACCATTCAAGATACTAAGTCAGAATAGAACAATAGCTTATGCTCTTGAGTTACCAAAAAGACTGGATCAAGTTCATAATGTTTTCCTTGTGTCACAACTACGGAAATGTCTTAAAGTTCCCGATGATGCAATTAGACGTCAAGAAATTGAGTTACAAGCAGATTTGACTTATGTTGAGAAACCCTATAAAATTTTGGAAGAGACCTAGAAAAGGTTGAGAAACAGAGCAATCAAATACTGAAAGGCACAATGGGAACATCACCTGGAGCGAGAAGCCACATGGGAGAAAGAGGATGACTTTAAAGAAGCATATCCAGAACTATTGATGAGGACATCCCTACAATTACACCTACCCCAATGACTACTAAAGATGCTACACCTGTTGCAAGGAAGGACCAGTCCAATGAGATTAGAACTGGACCTATTACAAGAGCTCGTGCTAAGCTACTTGAACAACAGGTGAATTTACTCCTAAACGAATCTGGTACTTTGATTGATGAGAACTTTATACTGCCTAAGTCTATGCATTTATGTATGATCAGGTTCGTTGGAGAAACAAGCATGGAGAGAGGAGGAGAAGGGATACAAGAGAAGCCCAACATGATGATCGCCCAAGGATGCGCGAGGGAGGAGAGGGAGGCAGGCGCAATACAAGCAAGGGAGATCATCGAAGAGAAGGAACATTCAATTCGGACAGACAGAAGTCCTGAAATTGAAACAGACATGGATTCCTCATACGAACTCCAAATCAAGCAAATAAGCACTTGTTGGATAGATAATTCCAAGATCTTTCCAATGAGTACTTCCACGTCTAAAAGACCCCGGATAATCCGGCCCCCACACCCCGGATAATCTGGCACTGCTTTGGAAATTCTGCAAAGGACTTCGGCGCGACGTTCTGTCCCGGGGCGGATATTTGACCGGACTTTTCCCCCGAAAAATCCGGCCCCCGGATAATCCGGCCCTCTTAGACCGGATAATCTGGCCCAAAAAGTTCCCATCAGATCCGGACGGATCTGACTATAAGCCTGGGAATGCCCTCTAGGTTAGGTTAGACCACGTTAAAACTATTTTGGAGTTGTTTCTTTCATAGAACCTCTGGAATTACCCTGTGATCGATTTTACCAACTATAATTATGTGTGATCTGTTGTTCCATCGGGAATTAGTAGATTGCAAACTACCATTCATGGTCGATGGCTGCGTGCGCAAGAGCGTGGTGTTGTGAATATCCTACAAGGTTCGAGAGCTATTGCATTGGCATCAGGGATCGAGCAGGAGAGTTCATAGGTACATGGTAGTTATCTATCATCCACCATCATCACCGCCATCCGCTTACTGAGAAGATTGGGCCACCCCATATCATCTTGGTATCAGATTTCCAGTGTTGCCTCGGTAAGAATCCACAAATCCATCCATAGATTAGAGAGTGTTTTTCATCCTATACAGAGAACGCCTTACAAAAAGATTTGCCATAGACTAGATTGCATCATTTTCGAGTTTTAGTTGCTGATTGTATCTTCTCGTAGATCCGATCTGCAGGTTTTTCCTTGTAGGAGTCTAGTTTTTTCGTTTGTGTCTAGGTTTAGGGTTTGATCTTGTTTTCCGCTGTGTTAACCATCGCCGTGTTCCGCAAGTTTTCCTCGTTTGTCCGAGTCCACATAGCGTACCTTTGTTTGCATACCATAGACACAACCTATCTACAACATTTGTGCCTAGGAACATACCCATGAGACTAGTTGCTTTGCTTCGACAGGCTGCTCATTAGGGTTTGAAGTGCAATTTTTTCGTCCAGGTAGACCGGATTATCCGGCCCCCGACAAACTAGAATATCCGGCCCATAATTTCTCAGAATTGTTGCATCACGTATTACATTGTGTCAGATAGAAGAGAAAAAAAGTTGTTAAAAAAAGAGAAAAGAAAAGAGATACAAAAGTAAACAATAGAAGGGAGATATCAAGGTTGATTGGTGGACTAGTTTTATAATAGCACTAGTAGATTGAGCAATCTTGTGCCTATTCTATTTGAGCTATTACTAGCATCTCTCTTGTGCATTGTAATATTCCTTTTCATAAGTTGCTTTGCCACGTTTATCTCCACCGTGTGTGTTTCTTGGGTTTTTGTACGATCAGCACTAGGACTTGTTTGCGGTGTAGATAGGATACCATACCTATAGCTCCACCATAAATAACCTGTGTGCCTGTGATCGTTCTCTATACCTTTGATATTCACTTCATCACATCAATGCATCAGTCTTTGATTTCGCTTGGTAGAGCATCTCTATTCACTTTGAAATGGTAAGATCTCCTTTCTTATTAGTTGTGAGTGAGTTGTGAGAGTTTCCACCATACAAATTTTGATTTTTGCACTAACCTACTAATCATGTCTTCTAGTGATGGTGATGTTGTGTCGCAGAAAAAGAAGGATGAGGAGCTTGTTAATTGGCGTTAATATGAGGCTTTGAAGTCCCACTTGACACGTGTGTTTACTCACATGACAAATGCCATTGACAAGAATCTACAGGATATGAATATGAGATTGGATCAGAATGTTGGAGCAGTTGATACTATCCAAACGCAAGTGGCTGCACTCAATGTCAATGTTGCCACTTTGCAGCGTTCCATTGAGGACTTGACAACCGCCATACATAGAAGGCAGGAACCTCAACATGATGATGCCTTTGATGACTTTGATGAGGGTAGCGCTGTTGATGCTACTCCACATGTTGGCAGAGGACGTGCTATTCCCTCTGTACATGTACCTGCTCATGGCCGTGGGCTTTCTCCTCTTTGGCGTGCTCAACGTGTTCCCAACCAAGCTGCTGATGATGGTTTGGGCAAGCCAAAATTCTCGATTCCCAAGTTCGATGGTTCTATTGACCCTGAAGATTACCTCACATGGGAGTTGAAGATTGAGAAGCTCTAGCGTTTATTTGACTATCCTGAAGACAAGAAGGTCAAGCTTGCAGCATCTGAATTTGATGGTTATGCTTTGCGTTGGTGGGATGCTCTTGTGCATCATAGAAGGGAGGACAATGAACTTCCTATGATGGATTGGCGCGAGATGAAGCAAATCATGAAGGCTCGTTTCATACCAACTAACTAATTGCGATCAGTTTCTGATAAATTGACGCAACTGAAGCAAGGCACCATGACAGTTGATGAGTACTACATGGAGATGGAGATGCTTATGCAGTGTGCTAGAATTCGTGAGTCCATTGAGATGACCATCCAGCGATTCCTAAACAATTTGAAGTTACCGATCAAGAGCATTGTTCGTCATCACAAGTATGAGACCATGAATGAGTTGTTGCATCATGCTAGAGAGGCCGAATCCCAGTTGGCAGAAGAGGCAAAGTCACATGCTCGTTTTCCGTCCTCCAGCAGATTTTCGGCCAGGTCTACACCTCCTACAGTCACGCCACCAGCTGCTGCTCCTTTTACACCATCGGCCAAGCCAGCAAGTACACCTTCGTTTGGTTCTAATGCTCGGAAACCCGTTGCTCCTACTGCTCGCTCGGGTTCTAACATGTCTACGGCACGTACTCGTGATGTGGTGTGCCATACTTGTGGAGGTAGAGGGCACTACAAGAAAGATTGTCCAAACAACAAAGTTGTGTTTATTAACGAACAAGGTGAAGTAGAGAGTGGAGATGAAGCTTCCGATGATGATGTTGATGATGCTGAGGATGGTGCTGATGCGTATCCTGAGAGTGCTCCAACTATTGTTGTATCTTCACGTATACTTAGTGTGCAACCGGTTGAGGAATCCCAGCGTTGCAACTTGTTCGAAACAAAAGCTCTAGTTGGACCTAATAAGGCTTGCAAGGTTATTATTGATGGAGGTAGCTGCAAAAATCTTGTAAGTAAGGAACTATGTGCCAAACTGAGTTTGACATACTTACCTCATCCCAAGCCATACTACATACAATAGTTGAGCAATAATGGTGATATGAAGGTAAATCATATGGTACAAGTGAATTTTCAAATAGGGCCATACAAAGATTCTATTGATTTTGATGTGGTTCCTATGACTGTTTGTCACCTACTATTGGGTCGGCCTTGGCTCTATGATCGTCATGTGCAACACAATGGCCGAGCCAATACATATCACTTGGAATTCAAAGGGAAGAAGATTACTATGCAGCCAATGACACCACAAGATATTGTGAATGATTCTCGCCAGAAAATAGAGGTGAATTTGAAGGACGATCCTACAACTCGGCGAGATTGTGTGACAGCTGTTCCTGATGTAATTGAGCCTAAATTGAGTGATATAACGAAAAGCGAGAGAGTGCCTGGTTTATAGATATTAGCCACTAAGGAAGATATGAGAGAATTTCGTGAGGATCCTACAGCCATGCCACTTGTGCTCATGTATAAGGGCGAGGTATTGGTTTCTAACGACATGACCCCTGTTTCTCTTGGTGTCTCTTCTGTTTTGCAGGACTTTGGGGATGTGTTTCTAGAAGATGTACCCGCAAGCTTACCTCCATTGCGTGGTATAGAACATCAAGTGGACCTGATTCCTGGTGCCACACTTCCCAATCGTGCACCCTACAAGACTAATCCCGAAGAAACTAAGGAAATTCAGAAGCAAGTACAAGCATTGCTGGATAAAGGGTACATTCGTGTTTCTCTTAGCCCTTGTGTTGTTCCTGTTATTTTAGTTCCTAAGAAAGATGGTACATGGCGCATGTGTGTAGATTGTAGAGCGATTAATAACATCACTATTCGATATCGTCATCCTATTCCACGCTTAGAGGATATGTTAGATGAATTGAGTGGTGCTGCTGTTTTCTCTAAGATAGACTTGCGTAGTGGTTATCATCAAATTAGGATGAAAGAAGGGGATGAGTGGAAAACTTCTTTCAAAACAAAATTTGGCTTCTATGAGTGGTTAGTCATGCCGTTTGGTCTTACTAATGCACCTAGTACATTTATGCAATTAATGAATCATGTTTTGAGAGATTTTATTGGTCGTTTGGTGGTTGTATACTTTGATGATATACTTATATACAGTCACACCGAAACTGAACATTGCACTCATATTCGACAAGTTTTGCAAGTGTTGCATGATAATAAATTGTATGCTAATCTTGAGAAGTGCACATTTGCAAAAGATAAGGTCATATTCCTTGGATTTGTTGTATCTAAACATGGGGTAGAGGTAGATCAATCTAAAATTGAATCAATTCAGAATTGGCCTATTCCCATGAATGTAAGTCACGTGCGTAGTTTCCAGGATTTAGCTAGTTTCTATAGGCGTTTTGTGAAATATTTTAGCACCATTGCAACACCTTTGAATAATTTGACAAAGAAAGGTGTTCCTTTTGTATGGGGCATGGCCCAAGACATAGCATTTGATACATTGAAACATTTTCTTACTTCTGCACCATTACTTGCATTACCTGATTTTTTGAAGCAATTTGAAGTTGAATGTGATGCTAGTAGTATAGGCATAGGTGGCGTTTTGATGCAAGAGGGTCGGCCTATAGCTTATTTTTCTGAGAAATTGACTGGTGCTCGTTTGAATTATTCAATCTATGATAAAGAATTGTATGCACTTGTTAGAGTACTTGAGGTTTGGCAACATTATTTGTGGCCAAAGGAATTCATCATACATTCTGATCATGAAGCATTGAAATACTTGAAAGCTCAATCAAACTTGCATAGAAGATTAGCTAAATGGGTTGAGTTCATTGAGTCTTTTCCTTACACCATTAATTATAAGAAGGGAAAAGAGAACGTTGTTGCTGATGC
Organism: Avena eriantha; assembly: GCA_910589775.1. Classification (NCBI taxonomy): domain Eukaryota; kingdom Viridiplantae; phylum Streptophyta; class Magnoliopsida; order Poales; family Poaceae; genus Avena; species Avena eriantha. The sequence goes on from OU342743.1 coordinate 361,321,312, forward strand.
TCTATCTAGGAAGAACATGCTATTAACCAATCTTGATGTTAAAATTCCTGGATTAGAAGCTATTTGTGCACTTTATGCAACTGACCATGATTTTGCTGAACCATATCGTTTGTGTGCTCTTAGAAACGCATGGGATAAGTATCATATACATGATGGCTATTTCTTTCGAGCTAACAAACTATGTATTCTAGAATCATCATTGCGTTTGTTCTTAGTGCATGAATCACATGCTGGTGGTTTGATGGGTCACTTTGGGCATGAAAAGACGTTGCTCATGCTTGCTGATCACTTTTATTGGCCCAAGATGAGGCGTGATGTGTACAGATTTGTGAGCCAGTGTATTACATGCCACAAGTTGAAATCTAAGCTGAAGCCTCACGGTTTGTATACACCTCTCTCTGCACCTACTACTCCATGGGAAGACATTAGTATGGATTTTGTGCTAGGTCTACCTAAAACTCAGAGAGGTCATGATTCTATATTTGTGGTAGTGGATAGGTTCTCTAAGATGGCTCATTTTATTGCCTGCCACAAAAGCGATGATGCGTCTCATGTTGCTAACTTGTTTTTCAGGGACATCATGAGATTACATGGAGTACCAAAAATGATTGTTTCTGACCTTAATGTTAAGTTCATGAGCTACTTTTGGAAGACCTTATGGGGGAAGCTAGGAACAAAGCTGCTGTTCAGTACTACATGTCATCCCTAAACAGATGGTCAAACGGAGGTGGTGAATCGAACATTGTCACAGCTGCTAAGGACCATGATTAAAAATAATCTGCAGGAGTGGGAAGAGTGTTTGCCACATGTTGAGTTTGCTTACAATAGGGCGGTGCATTCAACTACTCAGCTTTCTCTTTTTGAGGCGGTGTATGGTTTCAAGACATTGACGCCACTTGATATGTTGCCTCTGCCATTACATGAGAGAGTTGATATGGAGGCATCAAAACATGCTGATTATGTGAAGAAAATACATGAGATGACTCGACAGGCTATTGAGAACAAAGGCAAGAACATTGGTGCTGCAAGGAATCAAGCAAGGAAAGAAGTGTTGTTCGAGCCTGGAGATATGGTTTGGGTGCATCTACACAAGGATAGGTTCCCACTACTTCGAATGTCAAAATTGAAGCCAGGTGGTGCTGGTCCTTACAAGGTGTTAGCCAAGATTAATGATAACGCCTACTCGATTGATATACCTATGGAGGAGTTTGGTGGAGTTAGAAACAGCTTCAACATTGCTGATTTGTCACCATATGCTGGAGAAGACCTTGGAGCGTCGAGGTTGACGCCTTTTGAAGGGGGGAGATGATGAGGACATCCCTACAATTACACCTACCCTAATGACTATTGAAGATGCTCCAATTGTTGCAAGGACGGATTGGTTCAATGAGATTAGAATTAGACCCCATTACAAGAGCTCGTGCTAAGCTACTTGAACAACATGTGAATTTACTCCTAAATGAATCTGGTACTTTAGTTGATGAGAACTTTATACTACCTAAGTCTATGCATTTATGTATGATCAGGTTCGTTGGAGAAACAAGCATGGCGCGAGGAGAAGGGCTACAAGAGAAGCCCAACATGATGATCGCCCAAGGATGCATGAGGGAGGAGCGGGAGGCAGGCGCAATACAAGCAAGGGAGATCATCGAAGAGAAGTAACGTTCAATTCGGACAGACAGAAGTCCTGAAATTGAAACGGACGTGGATTCCTCATACGAACTCCAAATCAAGAAAATAAGCACTTGTTGGATAGATAATTCCAAGATCTTTCCAATGAGTACTTCCACGTCTAAAAGACCCCAGATAATCCGGCCCCCACACCCCGGATAATCCGGCCCTACTTTGGAGATTCTGCAAAGGACTTCGGCGCGAAGTTCTGTCCCTGGGCGGATATGTGACCGGACTTTTTCCCCCGGAAAATACGGCCCCCGGATAATCTGGCGCTCTTAGACCGGATAATCCGGCCCAAAAAGTTCCCATCAGATCCAGACGGATCTGACTGTATCAGACACGTTTTTGTTTCGCGTTTTTTGGACATTCCAGTAGCCATATAAGCCTAGGAACGCCCTCTAGTTTAGGTTAGACCACGTTAAACTATTTTGGAGTTGTTTCTTTCATAGAACCTCTGGAATTACCCTGTGATCAATTTTACCAACTATAATTGTGTGTGATCTATTGTTCCATTGGGAATTAGTAGATTGCAAACTACCGTTCGTGGTTGATGGCTGCGTGCGCAAGAGCGTGGTGTTGTGAATATCCTACAAGGTTCGAGAGCTGTTGCATTGGCATCAGGGATCGAGCGGGAGAGTTCATAGCTATAGGCTAGTTATCTCTCATCCTCCATCTTCACCGCCATCCGCTTACTGAGAAGATCGGGCCACCCCATATCAACTATTTAGGTACACATCAACAAACTTCGAGACGAAGTTTAATTTAAGGGGGGAAGTCTGTAACACCCTAGCATTTAGGAACCAACGAAGGGTAGAAATAGGAATATGCGCATATGCAGGCATTCACCTGTAAAATCCGAGTAATTTTTTTGCCAAACAAAAAACCTAAAGAGATCAGAGTTTCTTTCACTATCTAGAGGTTGGAATTGCTCTCTGTAGTGATTGCTATAAATTTTGACATGACCTTTAGGCATTATTGTGTTTTGGGGGGAAATATTTTGAATTCACATTTGAAATTTAAATCATTTGAAAAAGATTTGAAAATTAGAAGCTAGAAGCATAAAGCGGTTTTCCAGAATGAGGTATTAACATTGTTTGATTATATTATAGATATATTAAACAACAATATGAATTTATGACAAGGAAACTCAAATAAGAAATGAATTTTTATTTCTTTTCTTTATTCCATAATAATGTTACAAATGGAGATAATTACACCAAAACAGAATATTACAAGGAATAGAGTCTAATAAAATGAATCTTTATTAAAGCAGAGGAATATTATTACAAGATTCTTTACAAAGAGAATATAAGAAGATTACAATTAGAATCTATACTATCTATCTATTCCTATACTACATCTTGAGCATCCAGACCTTGTTAATTCCAAATAAGATAAACCACTCAAATGGAAATAAAGGGTTAGTTGGTTATGTTTACTCTCAGTGGTGAAGAGTGAATTGCACTGTTCATATTACATCATTGAGTAATTAAAATAGGCAAGTTTTACCAATATGCGATATCTGTTCTTTTAAGCAAATAGCTTCAATGCCACATTATAATCCAAGTAGAGAGGGGTAAGTTTCACCAGAACAGTAACCAGTAAAAGGATAGAAAGTAAAAGTTAGTTCACTTGATATGATCCATCAATAGCCAAGTAGCAAGGCAGCTTAGTCATGTAACTGCATGATGTGTGGTGTCGACATAGCAACAACAGTCCAAGCAGTCAAAAGGAAACACTCAGTTGTGGCACAGCCACTAGTGATCACATTCTATCTCCACCTTCTCAAGCACATGGCAAGAACATAGTGAGCCTATCCACTTTCCAAACAAACCACCAGATAACTTACAAATCAACCATCAAATCACCACATAATGGTGACATAAGGAGGGGGTGGTGCATGAGGATAGCAAGGACAAGCACAAGGTCATAGGAGCAAGGAGGAGCAGAACAAGAACCTAGGGTGTGCAGAGCAGGCTCCAGGGGTGATCAAGTCACCATGATCAAGCCAGCAACATCAAGCAACACCACAACATCACCAACAAGCAAGTTGTGTGGTGAGTTTGTACAAAACCATCACATGTTCAATCTTAGATAAGCATGTGTTGTTTCATATAAGATCTTCTCAAAAAAACACCCAAGTGGGGTGTATCCATCATAGAAGAAATAAATTGAAGCCCAAATAATCAATCTTTGCAAGCCACACCAAGATCTCAGCCTGTGCATCACTGATCTTGGATAATAACACATGTTCTACAGCTAATATAACATCACCCTTAAGCAGGAATTTCTGGACACATCCAATGGATGGTATCACCTTAGAAACTACTTCATCTTAAGTATTTATATCAATCAGCATGAGCCGAGAAATCATTTTCTTAAATACTATAAGGATCATTGTTTACACTTAATATCAAGGAACATTTGTGAGGATCAGCAGGTAAAAACCTTAGTTTTTATCTAGCATAGCCTCAGACCAGCATCATAGGCTTGGTAAAATTAAAGAGTACCACTGGCTAATTCATCCAATAAAGTTTTTCAATTCTCAGACACTTTTGAGTACAAATAGAAATAGCCCAGTATCAGGATAAAGATTGTGTACCATTCAAATGAAGGTTTCACAAGGATTCATCCTAACCAAGCAAATTCTACCAGGGATTTCATAATCCAATTCTTTCAAAAGAATACTCAATCATTTTCCTAAAATAGTATTTAGGAATCATTCTGCTTTACATAAGAAGTTACCAACAAGAATGCATCAGCAGTATTTGAACAAGAGGCCAACTATATGTTCTAGTATGGGCATAAATCCATTCACGGAGTAGCTCAGAGTCACAACATTCAAAGTGTACAAGTGACAGTAATTCAAGATTATAGAAGAATGCAGCAAACAGAGCCACTGTCAGCGTTGGAGATATGCCCAAGAGGCAATAATAAAAGTGGTTATTATTATATCTTTATGTTTATGATAAATGTTTACATCCCATGCTATAATTGTATTAACCGGAAACATTAATACTTGTGTGTTTTGTAAACATAAAAGAGTCCCTAGTAAGCCTCTTATGGAACTAGCTTGTTGATTAATTGATGATCATGGTTTCCTGATCATGGACATTGGATGTGATTAATAACAAGGTTATATCATTAGGAGAATGATGTAATGGACACACACCCATAGTAAGCGTAGCATAAGATCAAGTCATTAAGTTCGTATTGCTGTAAGCTTTCAAATACATAGTAACCTATTCCTTCGACCATGAGGTTATGTTAATCACCATCACCGGATGGATACTTTGATGACATCAAACGCCGCTTCGTAACTGGGTGGTTATAAAAGTGTCATTGGGTATTCTGAAAGTATGTGTTGAAGCGCATGAACCAAGATTGGGATTTGTCCATCCATATGACGGATATATATGCTCTGGGCCCTCTCGGTGGAATGTCATCTAGTTAGCTTGCAAGCATGTGACTAGGTCACAAGGGATGACATATCACGGAACGAGTAAAGAGTACTTATCAGTAACGAGGTAGAACTAGGTATGGAGATACCGACGATCAAACCTCGGATAAGTATAGTATCACGAGATAAAGGGAATTAGTTTCGTATGTAAATGGTTCAATCGATCGTGAAGTCATCGTTGAGTATGTGGGAGCCATTATGGATCTCCAGGTCCCGCTGATGGTTATTGATAGGAGATGTGTCTCTATCATGTCTGCATATTCACGAACCGTAGGGTGACACACTTAAGGTTCGAAGTTGTTTTAAGTAGATATGGAATGTGCGTTGGAGACCGAATGTTGTTCAGAGTCTCGGAATGGATCCGGGACATCACGAGGAGATCCGGAATGGTCCGGAGAATAAGATTCATATATAGGGGATCATTTTCTAAGTTAGGAAATGTTCCGGAGTGTTTGTATGGAGATTCTAGAAGGTTTCAGAATGTTCTGGAAGGTTCTAGAGGATTTCTTGGAGTTTGCTTGAAAACCAAGAAAGGGTCAAAGGAAACCTAGTGGGGCAAGACACGGATTCGTGAGGAGGACTCCTCCCCCTTCCCACCGCTGGCCATAGGAGGGGAGTCCTACTAGGACTCCCCCTCCCTAGGCGCGCCTCCCCCCCTTAAATAGAAGGGTAGGGGTGCCCCCTCCAGCCTTGCTCCCACAACTCCCAATCTCTGCCGCCTCTCTTCTCCACCTTTCTTCTGCACAGGCATAGGCGAAGCCCTGCAGAATTCTCTACTCCACCACCACCACCACCACGCCGTCCTGCTGCTGGGATTCCATGGAGAAGATCTACTACCTCCGCTGCTCGCTGGAACGAGGAGAGGAAGGTCTGCTTCGACTCCGTACGTGTGACCAACTACGGAAGCGCTGCCGGAACGCGGCGCCAGAAGGATCGTCCACACGATCTTGAGATCGGCAAGTGATCGACTACATCAACCACGAGATCTAATCTCGTTAACGCTTTCGGATCTATGAGGGTTAGTTCCTATCTATCTCGTTGCACATATCTAATAGATTAGATCTTGGCTTTTATCTAGATTAGATCTGGGTTTTGTTCGTTCTTGCGATAGAAATTTTTTGTTTTCCATGCTACGAACCCATCAGTGGTATCAGAGCCGTATCTATGCGTAGATCTGTTGCACGAGTAGAACACAATGTTTTTTGTGGGTGTTGATGCTTTTGTTGTCGGTGTCTTAGCGTGTACTTTGCATCTTGTGGCATGATGGGATGAAGCGGCTCGGGCTAACATTACATGTCATCGCACATGAGACTTGCTCCACGCTTGACGTGCAACTTGCTTTGCACAAGTGGCTTTGCGGGTGTCTGTCTCTCCCACCATAGTTAAGATTAAATTTACAATGAGCATCTAACAACACTTGTATCAACGTTGTGTTCCTTGTTCGTAGGTAAGACCGGTCTTATGCGAAAGCCCCAAACCACGTAAAACATGCAAAGAAAATTAGAGGCGTCTAACTTGTTTTTGCAGGGGTTTTGTGATGTGATATGGCCATCATGTGATTGTGATTATATTTGATGTATGCAATGATCCTTGTTGTAATATGGCAACCGGCAGGAGCCTAATGGTTGTCTTTAATTCTGTTAAGACCTGCGTGTCTATTCATCTTGTAATAGCTTTATTCCAAGTAGTTGTAATAGTTGCTGGTGATGATGAACAACCATGAAGCGGCGCCACTGACCTTGACGCAATTCTGGTGATGATGGAGATCATGTCCGTGCTTTGGAGATGGAGATCAAAGGCGCAAGAAGAAAAGACCATATCATATCACACAAATTATGAATTGCTTGTGATGTTAATCCTTTATGCATCTTGTATTGCTTAGATCGCGACGGTAGCATTATAAGATGATCCCTCTCACTAAATATCAAGTAATAAAGTGTTCATCCTTAGTTGGCACCGTTGCTATGACTCGTCGTTTCGAAGCATCTCGTGATGATCGGGTGTGATAGACTCTACGTGTGCATACAACGGGTGCAAGCCAGATTTGCACATGCCGTAACTAAGGTTAACCTTGACGAGCCTAGCATGTACAGACATGGTCTCGGAACACGGAATACCGAAAGGTAAAGCATGAGTCATATGGATGATATGATGAACATGTTGATTGTTCGCCTTTAAAGATACATCATCTCACGTGATGATCGGACTTGGTGTAGTGGATTTGGTTCGTGTATCACTAAAACAACTCGAGGGATGTTGTTTTTGAGTGGGAGTTCATTTGTAATTTGGATTAGTAGAACTCAATTTATCATAAACACAATCAAAGTGAATTTGCATAGTTTGTTGTAGTCATTGGCATCTGTTCACCACCTTACGATTAGTCATAGTTGAGATAGTAGAACTATAGAAATTCTGGATATTTACTTTACGAATTGGTATCGTATTGTTTTGAATGTCAATTTAAAGTTTATAAGTCCTATTGCAAACTTTCAGCAAACTGTATTTGCTCCATGAAGTTTAATAAGTAGTATTAAATCAAGAGTAACAATTCCAGTGTTAGTATCTAATGTATCATGTTTGCCTCCATGATTCTTGATACTCAAAAGATTGTTTTTAATATCAAGTTTATCTAAGAGCTGAAAGCAATGTTTTAGAAACCATCATATGTGAAAGGTATTGCGATATCTAAAACAATGTGTTGGTTACAACATGATAGAGTATACGTCCTCATATTTGATGAGAATTTGTGAAGGTTGGAGACGCTAGTCGTCCTAATCCTCCAAAAGGTTTTGAAAAAGAAACATTATACTCGCAATTCACCTTTATAAGCTATAGCAGCTTGATCATGAAAGATGTCATGATAAGGATGAATAGAAGATGTAAGTAAAATGTTTACTACACTTAAAGATTACTAAAGAATGGAATTTTGAAAGAATGCCAAACATTTGATGATGGTGATCCACCTCAAAGTGCAAGTCCAAAGGTATTAGTAGTTGACTGTATACGCTTTGTACCATGTGTCATGTTGATGACACCACTATTGATGTTGATAGATTCTTTAAAAAAATAAAAGGAATTGCTGAAAGAGAATCTATAAAATATTTGGCAGAAAATAAAAGGTTGGAGATGTCCAACTTAGGCATATAGAAGATACATGTTATGGCTGTATTCCTTGCTTGTTAAACAATGTGGTTCTCCGGTATTGGATACCGAATTGGTTGGTATGAAGTGTCATACAGGACAACACAATTCATGAACTACAATGGCCTAAGTAACTAGCAAGAGAATGAGTGATGATGTTCATCGAAAACAAATAAAGTGTTATTGTGTTTTTCGTTGACATCAAACCTAGCCTTCAAGATTTGTTTTAATAATTGTTATTTTGTTCCGGTATTACGAGAACAATGGTTGTTCAAATAATTACCGTATTCCATAAAGGATGGATGAACTTTTACAAGTCTGGTGGGAGAAATCACATCCATAAACACTATTGCTAAAATGTCGCAAGACAAATGATTGAAAGATCACTTATGAAGTGACATCGCTGTTTAAATTATATTTGAAAGAAAACATGAAGAAACTCCATGTTGATGGAATTTTGGAGTCTTTGATTTTGATCTATTGACGCATGTGAGACTTTCCTCGAGATAATTGAAACTCCGTCCATAGGCCAGAGAGGAACGGATGACTAGCTTATTGGAAATTGTGCATGCTGATGTGCATAGTCCATTATGTGTAGCCATATGCGATAGATCTTTTTGCTTCATATGCTTTCTCTGAAAATTTGAGTGAATATATCTGTATATTTACTTAATAAGGAGGAAGTATGAAACATTTGAAAGTTGGTCAAAGACTTTCAAGATGAAGTTGAAAATCATTGTAATAAGAAAATAAAGAGTTTATGATTCGATCATAAAGGAAGATATTTGAGTTACATGTTTAGCAAAAACACCTAAGACTTGAGGAATTGTTCCATGATTTGTATTTCCCGATGAACCATAGGAGTATGGCATATTCGAGAGATGAAATCAAACCATGTTTGAGATGGTAAGATCAAGGGTGTCATTTATAAAACTGCCATTATATATTAAAGATTAAAGCTTTAGTGACTACCTCTTTTACACTGAAAAGAGCTCCATCGTGATCCGTTGAAATGACACCATATAAGTCATGGTTTGGGATAAAACCCGAATTGTCTTTTCTTAAATTTTGGTATGTTATGCATAAGTAAAATGTTTACAACCGAAGTCGGATAAGCACGTCTTTGTAGGTTATTCCAAAGAATTTGTTGGGAATTTCTCCATAACACTGAGGACAAAAGAGTTTGTTACTTGGAACGTCAAGTTTCTTGAGAAGGAATTTTTCGTGAAAAGTTAAGTGGGAGGACAATAGAACTTTGATAAGGTTGTTGAACCTTAGCTATATGTGCTAAGTAGCGCAGCGCCGGTAAGTGTCCCGGTGGCGGCCACAATGCTCATGGCTCTCGTGATTACAAAAGGTGTGATCTCGGAGATTAGAGTTCCTATAGAACCGTGTGGGTCGGTAAGAATCAAATAGTAAGATTTGATAAAGCAAGTCGTTATTGTTTTGACAATGATGAACCGACTACATGCAAAGAAGCGATGATGGGCCCTGACTCCATAAAATGACTAGAAGTCATGGAATCCGTGATAGAATCCATACACGAGAAATCAAGTTTCTGAACTTAGAAGACCCTCCGGATAGGCGTGAAGCCTATCGGCCGTGTTTGGATCTATATAGAAATAGACATGGATGTTTCAAATCTATGAAATAGTCGACATGTCGGAAAGAGTTTACGACAATGTTCAAGGAATTGACTATGATAAGATTTGATCTTTCACAGCGATATTTAGTCTGGACGGATTAATGTAGCAACCACTACATATATTTTGGTATATGGTAGTTGAACAAACAAAACAAGTTCTTCTAATAGAATGGTTACCTAGGACGTGTACATGACACGATCCAAAGGGTTTTGTTAATTCAAAGGATGCTAAAAGAGTATGCAAAACTTCAATGGTTGAAGTAAGCATAGCGGAGTTGGAATCTTCACCATGATGAAACTGTTAAAAGAGTTTAAATTCATCAGAGATGATGAAGATGCTTGCATTTGCAAGAAATTAAGTGGGAGCGCTGAGACATATTTCTAATACATTATGTGAAAGACCTGTTGTTGATTGGAAATGATGTATCTTTTATTGACACAGGTTAAGAATTTCATTTCGATGAAAGACTTAGGCATAACCCAAATTAGGCATCAATGTCTATATGGATAGATTGAGGCGCTAATATGGTTTTGCCAAATGTACATAGATAAGATGTTGAATGAGTTCAATATGGAAACAACAAGAAAGGTTCTTGACGCACGGAAAGGACTGAATCAAGATTCGAGTGTGTTGACACGAGATTCAAGTGTTTTGACACTTGGTGAAATCACAAGAATATTTTGATCAATCATTCTTTGAGATGTACACATCCAGATATATCCTATGCTCTAAATGTTATGAGCATATACCAGAATGATTCATAAGATGATCATTGGACAATAGTAAAGATATTCTTATGAGCTTTGGAAGAACTAAGAATATATCATGTATAAGTGACAAATAGTTAAAGGTAGTTCATTGTAAAGTGTTACATTGATACTAGTTTTGTCACAAGATACAAATTAAATTTATCTCAATTTAGACTATGGGTGGCACAATATAATGGAAAGGATGTTCCATGATGGATTTGGATGAGTTCCAAAGTTGAGATATTGTGACGGATACTACAACAAAAGGCTAAGTATATAACTGCTATAGTAGCAGCAAAGGAGGGCATTTGTGTTAAGTAGTTTGTTATCTAACTAGGTGTGGTTCAAAGTGGGCTAATACTATAAAGATACATTGTATGACAATTGTATCAACATGATTTAATCCCAAGGAACTAAAGGTATCACCAAAGGACCAAATTTATACAATGCCATCTCATTGGAGAATGAGTAATGCGTAGAGACGCAAGGACATGCAAATACACACGGACCTGGAAGTGTCAGATCCGAAAATTATGTTTACCACTAGCAATAGTGTCTATACAACACCAGAAAGCCATAGGTGTTGAATGCACAAGTTTTGAACTAGATTATTGACTCTAGTGCAAGTGGGAGACTGTTGGAGATATGCCCAAGAGGCAATAATAAAAGTGGTTATTATTATATCTTTATGTTTATGATAAATGTTTACATCCCATGCTATAATTGTATTAACCGGAAACATTAATACTTGTGTGTTTTGTAAACATAAAAGAGTCCCTAGTAAGCCTGTTATTGAACTAGCTTGTTGATTAATTGATGATCATGGACATTGGATGTGATTAATAACAAGGTTATATCATTAGGAGAATGATGTAATGGACACACCCATAGTAAGCGTAGCATAAGATCAAGTCATTAAGTTCGTATTGCTGTAAGCTTTCAAATACATAGTAACCTATTCCTTCGACCATGAGGTTATGTTAATCACCATCACCGGATGGATACGTTGATGACATCAAACGCCGCTTCGTAACTGGGTGGTTATAAAAGTGTCATTGGGTATTCTAAAAGTATGTGTTGAAGCGCATGAACCAAGATTGGGATTTTTCCATCCATATGATGGATAGATATGCTCTGGGCCCTCTCGATGGAATGTCATCTAGTTAGCTTGCAAGCATGTGACTAGGTCACAAGGGATGACATATCACGGAACGAGTAAAGAGTACTTATCAGTAACGAGGTAGAACTAGGTATGGAGATACCGACGATCAAACCTCGGATAAGTATAGTATCGCGAGACAAAGGGAATTAGTTTCATATGTAAATGGTTCAATCAATCACGAAGTCATCGTTGAGTATGTGGGAGCCATTATGGATCTCCAGGTCCCGCTGATGGTTATTGATATGAGATGTGTCTCTATCATGTCTGCATATTCACGAACCGTAGGGTGACACACTTAAGGTTCGAAGTTGTTTTAAGTAGATATGGAATGTGCGTTGGAGACCGAATGTTGTTCGAAGTCTCGGAATGGATCCGGGACATCACGAGGAGATCCGGAATGGTCCGGAGAATAAGATTCATATATAGGGGATCATTTTCTAAGTTAGGAAATGTTCCGGAGTGTTTGTATGGAGATTCTAGAAGGTTTCAGAATGTTCTGGAAGGTTCTAGAGGATTTCTTGTAGTTTGCTTGAAAACCAAGAAAGGGTCAAAGGAAACCTAGTGGGGCAAGACACGGATTCGTGAGGAGGACTCCTCCCCCTTCCCACCGCTGGCCATAGGAGGGGAGTCCTACTAGGACTCCCCCTCCCCAGGCGCGCCTCCCCCCTTAAATAGAAGGGCAGGGGCGCCCCCTCCAGCCCTGCTCCCACAACTCCCAATCTCTGCCGCCTCTCTCCACCTTTCTTCTGCACAGGCATAGGCGAAGCCCTGCAGAATTCTCTACTCCACCACCACCACCACCACGTCGTCGTGCTGCTGGGATTCCATGGAGAAGATCTACTACCTCCGCTGCTCGCTAGAACGAGGAGAGGAATGTCTGCTTCGACTCCGTACGTGTGACCGACTGCGGAAGCGCTGCCGGAACGCGGCGCCGGAAGGATTGTCCACACGATCTTGAGATCGGCAAGTGATCGACTACATCAACCACGAGATCTAATCTCATTAACGCTTTCGGATCTACGAGGGTTAGTTCCTATCTATCTCGTTGCACATATCTAATAGATTAGATCTTGGCTTTTATCTAGATTAGATCTGGGTTTTGTTCGTTCTTGCGATAGAAATTTTTTGTTTTCCATGCTACGAACCCATCAGTCAGCAATTTCAAAGACCACCAGTATATAATATTTTTGCACAGACTAATCACCACAAATTACTCCTAAATCGTTCACTACCTCAGTAATCACAACACTAGTGGGTCAAATCCCAACACAGGGGATGAACCCTAACTAGGTATTTCTCACCATAGGCACCCACAGAGTTACAATAGAGGACCAGAGGGGGAGAGAGAGGTAGACTTACCTACAGTCCTCGCTGAAGATTATAAGAGGAAGCAGAATCACCGACGAGCGCACACGGCGACACGGGGAGCACCTGTGGGTGCTGCAACCCGTGCTGAGCCATGAAGGCGGTGACCACAGCCACACGAGCAGTAGCGGCAGCACCATAGGTCCACCGGAGTCGCAACACAGCATCACAGGGGCGGCGGAACACCCCATCGCTGGCAATCACCAAACCCTAGGGTTCGGGATGGAGCGCCCAACAACAAATCGAACTGGACCAATCGCTGAAGCAGCGTCGACTACCCCATCATGCACTAGGGTGGCCGGAAAGGCTTGGGGAGGCCGAAATCGCGCGACGGTAGCTTCAGCAGCACTGCGTCTCGGGGGAGGCACGATAGAGAAAAGGAAATGCGTGATAGAGAGAAGCGAGTGGTACTGGGCCACTCGTTTAGAGAGGGTTTGACCAGCCAAGCGGGCCGGGTCAGGGTTGGGCCAGCCCAATGGGCTTGGTCTAGATTTAAAAGAAAAAAACTGAATAATTTATCAAAAAGACCAAAATACCCCTACGACTTAAAAGATTCTAAACAATAAAATAAAAGTCCTAAAAATATAAATAAAATACCAATGAACTCATAAAAGTATCCTCTATTAAAAAAATTAATAGAGATAATTTTTGGTAATTAAAAATTAGAACAGTTAGTATGAATATATATACTCCTTTAGAATCTTATAAAAATATACAAAACACTTAAAATGGAATAAAAATTCATTTTTAAGATCCTAAAAGGAAGGACTATTATAGAAACATACTAGTTTGTATTTTTGAAAAGTAAATCAAGTGTGATAAAAATAAAGTTTTATTTCCTTAAAGGAATATTAGTTAAACACTTGAAAGAGTTAAAATTAAGTAAATTCACTCTTTTAAACTCTTAGAATAATACTAGTTATCATAATAATGCTAAATATAAAAATTATAGGAATTTAATGATTCTTAAGTAATACTTTTATTTTATTAATTAAAAGAAACATAAAACCTTTATAAGGTGGGTAAAACACGCAAAGAAGGAAGATAATAAATCATTCCATGACATTACTATGCATTGCATATTGCTTCCTTAAATATTGTCCTTATCGGGCAATAATGGTTTTCTGTAGAAACCGGAGCTCAAGGCCAAGTGGAAGTATGCGACTTCACTACCTTGCAGTCACAAGGCAAGTTCATCACTTGCTCATGTCCTTTGAAGAGTCTTTATGAAAGTATTTAAAAATTGTGTGCTATCATCTATATTCTAAAAGAGATTACATAGTACCAAGGACTTATAGTCCTAGGTGGTAGTTTGAGCATCAAACTTCCCACCTTGCATATAGTGAACTTGTTGGGTAACACTGTTGGGTAGCGTTGTTACTCACCTTGACTTTGAGGGCCAGAAGGATGACCAGGTGTATTCTACGGAAGTCCAAGACGACGTCTACTATGAAGAGCTGGACCTATCTGGTGAAATCGAATGGGTGGACTACGAGATACACTATGGAGCTGAAGACAATGAGTCAGAGTAGTTGTGAGGCCTTAATGTAGTTACCTAGGTTGAGCCGAGCAGCACGAACCATATAGAATAAGCTATTGAGCTCACGTCTTTCTTATCGTGGTGTCTTTCGTTCTTCCTCTGAACTTATTAAATAAGTTATTTGGTTTGTAAGTTTGAATCACTTGAAGTCTCGAACTTTTGGTATTGTAATAATAATGAAGTGTGTATGTTTGTAATTTGGACCCGTGATGTTTCTATTGTACCACTCTAAGGAATGTGATATTTACAGAATGCTGTTCCGTGGATGTCATGTCAACGACTATAGTATAGTACACATACAGTGGTATGCTGGGTCACCACAATGAGAGCGTCGCTGAGGCAGATCCGGTGCAGTTAACGACGATGGTCGTGCAGCTGGTCTTGAGCGGTGGACATGGAACTCCTTGAACTAGATGACGTCCGGTGGACACTAGTGAAGCGGATTCGATACGGTTGGGTAGCTTTCGGCGGCGAGGAAACAGAGCTTGGTCGGTCGATGACGCTAGCGGCGGCGAGAAGAAGAGCTTGGGCGGTCGATGACGCCATCGGCGTGGTGAATGACACCGTAGCTCCGGTGCAGTGGCAGAGAGACCCGGTGAACTAGATCCGGTGCGTGAGCGTAAGTGAAGCGGCTCCG
This sequence comes from Avena eriantha, assembly GCA_910589775.1. NCBI lineage: Eukaryota > Viridiplantae > Streptophyta > Magnoliopsida > Poales > Poaceae > Avena > Avena eriantha. The sequence goes on from OU342743.1 coordinate 361,336,686, forward strand.
CAGCGGCGGACGAGACAAGAGATCAAGCCGATGCGCGTGGTGGCCGTGGGGGCGACAGAGGAGCTTGGGATTTTTGGGAGGGCCAGCAGGAAAAATTGCGCGAATCGGGACCATAGTATAGGTGAATAGCAATATATTTATGATCATGCCCCCAAGCTATTGACTTTAGCATGCCCATCTATCATCTGAACAATGGGTAGAACAGGAAATTTAAAGACAAAAGTTTTTGAAACAGAGGGGCAAAAAATGCTTCAAGTTTGGTGTGTGATATTGCCGCTCGATTGAGATTTGAGTTTCGCCCACGTCTAGCTAATAATAATAGAAAAATGGTACTATTCAGTGGGAGATTTTGGCTCAAAAGTTTTGAATCGGTGGGGCGGGAAATGCTTCAAGGTCGGTGGTTTTGCCGCTCGATTCAGATTTTGAATTTGGCTAGCGTCCATCTAGAATAGAAAAAGATAGTAGACCGTAACATATCTATCTAGGAATTCAAGGCTGAGAGTCACATCAACTGATCATCCATATCCATACTAGTAAAAGGCACGTGACACAATTTCCATACCACTATAGTGCTTGACATTTCTTTTCAAAAGAAAAAACGACTATGTTGCTTCATAATTTCCATATCACCTTATAGTGTAGGAATAACTTCGAACATCGGCAGTTGGATATAGATTGGAAAAACCCGACATTGTTGACCATTGGATCTCTTTCAGTACATTTGATTATGTCATGTTTAGTATATAGAAGATCCTATTATTGTTTGCCTCTAGCACCATGAATATACTATGCACATAAAGTACAGAGAACATGGTTTTGAATGCCACAACCCAAGTTTCCAAATATAGCGGACATTGTTTTATGTATGATTCCCAAGTTTTATGAGGTTTAAAAGCTACTGAGCTAACTCGGCCCACTCAAATGACTTTAAGTCTCTATTAACAAAATCATGTCATATTTGAACTAGAAGCTCTAGAAAGTGGTAGATTTCTATCAAAGTTCTACAAAAAGCATTTGGTGGTATGCATCAGGTAGTTAATATATCGAAAACAATCGAGAGTTTTGACAAATTCAACTTCCTGCTAAGAATTTGTATCTTGACAATTTTGAACCCGTTTTGAAACAATCACATGTAATAAGGAAAAACAGAAAAACAAATATTTACGCATGGCATCCTATCACGTCACGTGTACAGCCTGCTAGGAAACTGATAACCATGGGATTTGACAACTTCTGGAAACCAGCCCCGCCATATTTTCCCACCATGTATAAATATTATTAGGTTTCAACCCTGATGACCAAAAAAGGTCATAGCCATATCGACATCATAGTTAATTTAGTGTTCCCACATTAATTTGGTATATGGGTGCATCTTGGCGTAGTAGGAAATGTTGCCAATGGGAGTCTCAACATTGGGCCTGTTTTTTAAAATGGGAAAGTGATGAGTTTGCCCTTTTTCTTCGAACACACTCCATCATTGGAGCAAGCAAGGCTGACGATTAAGTCTACATTTATGTGCATACCTTGTTCTTACATCAATGCATGTGTAACCAACATATATGCAACCCAAGAAGCCCAGGCCTCATCTATATTGAGAAGACCATGTTTCAAAAGAAAAGCAAAAAAATCTACTGCCATTGATCAAAACAAGTACCAGTATAAGAGTATTAGTTCTAAAAAATAATTTAATAATAGCAACATCAACACATTTGAGAGATTCAATAGCTTTTGAAAGATTCAGCAGTACAGGCCATATTCTGCACTCGATCTGAACAACTCCCAATACATAGGAATTACTACAAAATATATTAGTAGTTGCAGAACTCCATACAAAATACTCAGTAGAAGTATAAAAATACTCTTAGTAGTACCTTAATCTAGCTAGGAACAATTACATGTCCCATCATATACTCCAAACATGCATGAGAGAAAGAGAGAGGTCAGAATCACCACAATATATGTATGCCAATGATTCAGCGTGTCTAGGTCATGGCCAGGTAGCACTTGGTTTCCCGCCTGGCACGCTTCTCTAGTTTTACCGTCGTCTGTGGATCCTCGTAATAGGCTTTCGCCTGTTCACCTTTAGCAAGATAGATGTAAAATTCACGGATCTTTCTAGCCATTTCCACCACTCCGATTGCTAAGGGAATCTGACACTAAAATAAATAAAGTAATTAATATTAGAACAGAGGGACTAGAAAATTACATAGTACATTCATATTAGGACCATCAGGAGAATATTAAGATGTGATATCTCACAATGAGTTGATGTCGTCGTCGATCCAACATTGGAACTCCACGAGGAACTCTGACCAATAATTGAGGAGCTTGACCATAAGTCCCCGTATCGACAGGTAATGGTTGAGCGCATCCAGCGTGGCTTCGGCCGGCGGCTCCACAATCTTTGGCTTAGAATAAAACTCGAGCTGATAGAACCCACGAAAATCGACCAATGATGATATCCTCACCTCGTACTCCTCCAATTCCCATGCCACGGACCTTACGCGGATGATGGACAAGACAATCTCCGTGTTTTGCCCATCAATCTGGCCGATGAACAGCATGCCCGTCTTCCCGATGCCGATGATATTTGTTCTCCGCGAGCACCCTGCAGGCACGGCTTAGACAGGTCCCATTGTTTGACGCTGTAGAGGACTATGGGCACCACGATCGAGTGGGTGGATTTGAGGTGTAGATACAATGTTAATTTGTTGCCGACCTAGTTGCATCCTGGCTCCATGCAGATAAACGGGCTGTGGATGTAGGATATCATGTGGGCATTGAGTTTGTTGAAGGAGACCACTTGTGAGCAGTTGTAGTTCGGTTAGCTGTAACCTTCTCCACCGATGACTTGGCCGTGTAGCTCCTTGGAGCATGCGGCCAGCCGCATGACGCTTTTAGCATCGAGACGCTTAGCGATTTGGTTGATGACGTTGTTGCCGACCTTGCTAAATCCTCTGCACTGCCGGCTCTCCCTCGAACGCCTCGAAATTTTGTACAGACGACCCTCCACCGTGTCGAGGAGGATTGGGGGCGAGGGCGGATCTATATAGAACTATTTGGGTTTTCTTGAGGAGAGGGGTGGTGGTTTGGAAGGCGAGATGCATCAAGCAAGATGGCGAGGAAAATGTGTGATCCTCGTAGTGGAGAGGATCCCAAATGCGGACATGCAGCGTCAGCGAGTGTGGATAAACAAAACGGAGATGGGGAAGATGGGATGGCTCTTTGAAAGAGGTTTTTTCTTTTCTTGTAATAAATTAACCATGTCACCTCCTGGTACAGTATAGTCTCATGACGTCAGTTTGACTAGACATATTATTTATTTACAGGTTCTACTGTAGTACTGTTTGCATACGTAGGAGTAGTAGGTAGGAGTATTACTCTATCTCCGTCCCGAGGAATAAGGCATCCTTGTTTTGCGTGTTTTTGCTTTGACCAAGATTTACTCTAAATATAGAGTATACAGAATGTTGGTAGGAAATTACCATTATTGGAAAGTTTTACTCTACCTCCAACAATACTAAATTTACACAAATTAATCAAGTGTATTAGTTACTCTATTTATTCGGTTAAATTTTACACAATGTAATCAAGTATGTAACTTCTCGGCACCCGCGCGCACACCTGCTAGTTGATCTCTCCCTCGTCTAGAGTGTGGCACTCAGCACATGTGCCATGGTTAGGGTTGCGAGCTGGATCCCGCGAAAGTCCCGCCTCTAGTTCATTTTGAAGTTTCTATAGGAGTACTTCAAAATGAACTAGAAGCGGAACTTTCCGTGGGATGCCTCTTTCAACTCTAACATTGGTACGATGGCTCTGTGCTTGTCTATCGTGTGTTCATCAGCTACTTTGTGTTGGTGTGCATAGGAAGGAACCACTTTGGGCGTTGGGTTGGGGCGGCGGCAAAAAAGTAGTTGTGGATTAAACTTTTTGGGTTTCAATTTTTTCGCTTGCTTCGTCCCAAACATCGGGGAAGGTTATTACAATGATCAACACTCACAACACTAGAGAAGGGATATTGTACTTGGTATGTATATATAAATATATACATGTCCCATCACATTCGATGCACTTCATTAGCAAGATCTAGCAAAAGTGAGCACCGCGCTGATTTCCTTTTTGTTAAGCAAGTTGTTGTTCTAGTACAAACGGTATGGCTCAGCTAGTGGATGGAGAAGGAGAGCCAGTCCTAACTGATTTTCCATGCTTATTTTCATGCCCCTTTGTACTAACACAAGGGTTAGGTGTAATTTTCTCGTTTTTGAGGTCCTTGATGTAACATGTATACTTCCACTAACCATGTTAAGTTGCTAACCGAAGCATCTCGCTCCTTCTAGGCCAAACCTAGTTGAAAAAATGTGCCACCGCACCACATTTCAGACAAAGTGGAGCATGCTTTCTTATAACTTCCTTGTTTTAGAATTGTTGAATATTCCTAGATAGGTAACTTCCCCCACTTAGAGGACTTTATGCCGATTTAATGAAATTATGTCAGATATGAACTACTCCCTCCGATCGATATTACTTGTTGTAGAAATGGATGTATCTAGACACGTTTTAGTGTAGACACATCCAATCTAGGGACAACTAATATGAATCGGAGGGAGTAGAAGTATGCATGATAGGCTGCTCTTGAATTTTACAGATGTCATTTGTTGGTACCAATGTCGTCAATATATCGAGAACCATCGCGAGATTTTAAAAATGCAAATAACTTCATGCTAAGAATATGCATGCCTTCAAACTTGATAATGTTTTGAAGATATTGAAATAAAACAAATAATAAACAAAATACTTTCATGTGGTGTCCTCTTATGCATATTGGTCGCCATAAAAAAATCAGAAATTTGTGCTTGACACTTCTTTCAAAACAAAAAACGACTATGTTGCTTCACAATTTCCATAGCAGTATATAGTGTACGAATAACTTCGAACATCGGCAGTTGGATATAGATTGGCAAAACCCGACATTGTTGACCATTGGATATCTTTCCGTACATTTGATTATGTCAGGTCTAACATATAGAAGATCCCACTATTGTTGGACTCTAGCACCATGAATATACTATGCATAGAAAGTACAGAGAACATGGTTTTGAATGCCACAAGCCAAGTTTCCATATATAGTGGACAATGTTTTATGTACGATTCCCAAGTTTTATGAGTTTTCAAAGCTTCCGAGCTAACTCAGACCACTCAAATGACTTTATGTCTCTATTAACAAAATCATGTCATATTTTGTTGGGGATATGCTATATGGGTATCCTCATAGCATGTCACCAGTCCGCCTAACCCGGGTGGCCCATAGTTGGTAGCAAGGCCTATGGCCTGTTGGGTAGCCTAGTTAGATGGATCCTAATGGGGGGCCCATGCCGGATAAAGGAAGGCTATGTAGGAGTCACCGACATACTCGGAGCCTTGGAGTACAAGACACAGAAGACTAGTTCATGTAGATGTAGGACTCTTTACCTTGTCCTACAAGGACATTTCCCTATAAACCCTAGGTCTTGGCGCCTTTATAAGCCGGACTGCGGGAGCCTTTAGGGAAACGATAATAGAGAACACAATAGATTACTACATACAACGCGCAACACCTCGCACAACAAACCTATCTCTATAACTCGGCGTATTTTCATTATAGTGATTTATAGCAGGATTAGAGTTCCACCACCGTTGTGGGATTGAACCTAGGTAAGTTGTATTACCTCGTACCCTCCAACTCTCTGTCTTACCCCACGTCTCTAAACACGCACTGTGAGGACCCCTCCATGGCGCACTCGTCGGCAATACCACGACATATTTGAACTAGAAGCTCTAGAAAGTGGTAGATTTCTATCGAAGTTCTACAAAAAGCTTTTGGTGGTACGCATCAGGTAGTTAATATATCGAAAAAATCGAGAGTTTTGACAAATTAAATTTCCTACAAAGAATTTGTATCTTGAAAATTTTGAACCCGTTTTGAAACAATCACATGTAATAAAGAAAAACAGAAAAACAAATATTTACACATGGAATCCTATCACGTCACGTGTACAGCTTGCCAGGAAACTGATAACCATGGGATTTGACAACTTCTGGAAACTAGCCCCGTGATATTTCCCCACCATGTATGAATATTATTAGGTTTTGACCCTGATGACCAAAAAAGGTCATGGCCATATTGACATCATAGTTAATGAACTGTTCTCACATTAATTTGGTATATGGGTGCATCTTGGCGTAGCAGGAAATGTTGCCCGTGGGAGTCTCAACATTGGGCCTATTTGATTCCCAGGATAGGAAAAACAAAAGAATAGGAAAACACAGTATTATTAGAATATCATGTCTAGTTGAATTCTACAAGATTTGGAGCCTACAAGATTTTTTTTAAGAAGTGTTAGATTCACAGGAAAGTAAAGGAATTGTAACATGAGGCTAAGGTGGAATGTTCTTAAAATTTTATGGAAGACATGTGCATGGCATCCTTTTGCATGTATCACATGCCATGCAAAATAATAAACTTGTGTTTTGACAAATTTTCAAAAACCAGGTTCACAAAATTGTCCTGCAATGCGTATGAATAGGTTTCGAGTCAGACGACCAAGGTCAATGCCATATCCTGTGATCCACATCATAGTTTATGGTAATTTCCCCATATTATGTAGATTGGTGCGTCTTGGCATTATTGTAAACAATATTTTTACAAGAGGAGTTTCCAAGCAGTATTATGAAAAGAGATGATCTTAAATTTCCAAGTGACAGGAACGTTGTTTTCCGCAAAGCAAATAGTTGTACTAGGAAAAAGAAGGATCAAAATGGAGGGGGGAACGAAGAGCTACTATAGAAGAGATTATGGGGTTAGAGAAGGCAACCTGAGAGGGCTGCAGCGAAGAGGTGTTGAACGTGGTTCGATGTCAGAGCAAAGTTATGAAAAAAAGAGATAGAAACAGAGCTATCGTAGTACCATGGCACACGTGCGCAGTGATACCTTCAATCCGGATTACGGATGTAGTATAACTCTTTTTCCCTAGTAGACCTAGGTTATGGAATCCTCTGGAAGCGAATGTATAGTGAAGTTACTTTAACGGACCTTCGGGAGTTTTAGAATTCCTTTTGTGTTTTCACAGGACCAGTAGCTTGCGTCTTTTTTGTTGTTGTCGACGATGGAGAGAGAGAGGGCCTAGGGCATTCGGTTTCACCTGTAGCTGTGCAAAAACATCTGATGGAAGTAAAAGATAAAAATAAAGTATGTGTGTACTTGTTAGAGAAAGATAAATTATATGTGGGCAGTGCATCCATAATTGCTATTGCCTCTGCAACCGCTTATAGCAATAACTTACTAGTCTCATGGATATAAGAAAGAGAACTAATGATATGCATAGTGATGTCACCGTTAATCCCAAGAAAATCCCTCACGTACAACCATACTACCCCTTCTGTCACTGGGTTCTCAACCTGCAAATCAGTCATCACTCATAGTCCCTATACCAGGCTCAACCCTCGGGGTCTTGGGGTACCTGACAAGTCCTTATATTGAGGCAAGATAGGATACAATAATCATCATGCATACAAACTAATACACGATCGCATCTACGATAAATCACATGCAGAATTTCTACATGGCTAGGCCGAATCCCTCAGCCCAAGGAGAATCACTCACACATAGAGATGAGATCAACAAGCACAAACATTGTAACGGAAATCATAAGATTGATAGAAATAGTCTTACAATGTCGCCAATCGGAGAGGAGACCTACTATTACAAGTGGTGGAAGATGGCTATGGATACGGAGAAGGGTTTCGAGATATGGAGGCAACTTTCTGGCGAGGTATGGCTTCTGGGGCATGGTGTCTCACTTTTCTCATCGCCAGAGGCTTCTTTTTATAGGGGTCCCTTCATGAAAGTTGTTCTGTTTTACCTAATGGAGGCGGCGCCAACTATACGACCGGAGCTATACGGTCGGAATTTTTGCTCCGGTCGTATAGTTGGTCATTACGGCGTCTGCCTTTGTTGGACAGCTCCTAGTTTCTTCTGGTCGAAGGAAATATCGTATCTTTGACTTTAATATAGTGATTCCCTCCTTTAAACGACATTATCTGCGCAGGAAAAATACAAGAACAAAGGATTGCATAAACCTCTGAATATTAGCATTAGTGGTAGGGTTTAGAGAGATATTTCATCAAAAATATGATCAATATCCAGTTTAAATGTGGATGTAGAAGCCTATATTTCAGAGCCATCAACCTCCCTAAGCTTAAACTTGATCGTCCCGAGCAAGAAAACCAAAATCAAAAAGGAACTCAGCATTTAAACTGAAATAACGAGATGGTGATTTTACTCATGATTAATAGTCTCATGTTTCCTCCACTTTCATAAATCTGAAAAACTTCAGCATAGATAGAGTAATGGCAAGCGTATCATACGGGTTTCATGCATCCTTATAGCGCAAAAAATATTGTAAGCATGGATGATTCAAATGAGTAAATTTTATTCGATGTCAAGTAATCAACTCATAGGCTTGCCTTTGAATAGTAAAGTATAATCATGTAAATTAAGAGTGTGAGAGTTGTCATGAAAAGCATATATACTAGAGTATCTCAATTCTCCCACATCGATGAATCAAGAATTTACAAGCACTACTTTTGTATTCATTGTCCTTCGAGAATTTCAGTTTTTAAATAATTGAGAGCATGCCAAAGATTTTTATTAGTTTATCGGGCTATGATGGCCACTCGTGGCATGACTAAGGTTTTTGTTCTTTTTGCATAATGATTACTCATAACAGCCAGAGGAGTGATTCCATCATGATTGCAGCTACCCCGGAGTGCCAAAAATCTTACCCACTATAGCATTGCTGCTACAAGTGTTTAATCAACTCATAGCCGAAATCTAGGAGTTTGCTCCATGAAGATCATTCGTAGGCTAGCGGAGTTGTTGGCATCCCATGAAGTTTGACACACATAAAGCTATATAATTCTTATGATTAACAAGTCAAACTTTGGCATGCTCACAAAAACCGCTAAACATTAATTCAATCGAACAAATCCTTTCAAAGAGAGCTATTAAGTGAATCAAAAATTTCAGTGGTGTCAAGTGTCTCAAGAAATAAGCCTTCAAGACTAAACACTAGAACACCCAAGCCTTCAATTGTGAGACTTTTTCTTATAACAATTTTTTAGCAATTTTTAGGCAAGACTTGGTTAATTATGAGAGCGAGAACAAAAGTGATCCCAATTAAATACCCATGCAAACAACAATCTTACTATGATACAAAGACTCACTCCACCAATATAATATCTCAACATTTACTACTAACTAGTATGGGTTTCTTAGGCTTAAAAAGTGGGGAGTCATAAGGCATACCTCTCATGTTTGGTTCCACTTATCTCTTCCTTTTTTTATTTGTTTCTTGGAAACTCGAAGTCGATCACTCTCCTACAAACATAAGAAGACCTCGAGGCGACAAGAAAAGAAAGAGGGAGAATAAGGAAAAATGGAGAAACCTTTTTGTGCTTTTTTAAGAGATGGAAATAAAGATTAGAAAATTGGCGGCAAAGCTTGGCTAGAAAATTTCAAAAGCAAATAAAAAGAACTAAAGATAAAGTGTTGGGGAAACCAACACGAGTGCTTATAAACTCAAAAAACGTAACCTCGAAAAAAAGCAAATGAATGCCAAATAAAGATACATGAGGAAACTTCCCCAAGCTTAGGCTTTTGCAAGCCCTTCAAATCATTGTGGTGGTGGGGAAAAGTCATTACTCTAGTTCGTGAATTGAGTGGAGAGGTTACTTGTTGATTCTCAAAGGTTCAAAGAGAGGTTGTGCATCCTATCCACAGTCCCTCCAAGTCCTTGGAAATCTTGGTATGTGGCAAACCGGGTTTGTGGCTCCTGTGAGGAACTTCTTGCTCCTCCTCTTGGTCCTCCTCCTCTTCAGGAATCTCCTCCTCAGGTTGATACTGCTCAACCTGCACATCATATAGCAAACATCCTTCCTCGATAGAGAAAAGACCATTAGGCAAAGGAGCGGGGTAGATGCGCCGAGCTCCAACAATATGCATATAATAAACACCACCTCTCCTAGTGAGAATTCCACATGCCCTCAAGGTGGAGAAACCAACACGTGTCTCACCTAGTACGGGTTGCAACTCACCTAGATCGATGTCTAGGGGAGTGGCAAGCACAGTGATGAAGCCTCCTCCTGTGATTGGCCCTTGTCTTTGGGAGGCTTGCTACTCCAGGTAGCGCACAAGGATGGCGCCCAAGTTGAGTGACAGGTTGCAGTTGATGTAAGCAGCCTTGGCGGGGACTAGGTCTCCTCCTCATTGAGTCTCGTGAACTCATTGCATGCCTGCAAGGTGTTAGAAATAACATAGAACAAATAGCAAATTGCAGGATGTTGAATATTCTTTCCCTTGTTCACTCTACTAGTTAAGCTCATTCCATTATAGTATTGATCGGGGGAAGGAATTAAGCCAGTGAAGGATGCGCGTAAAGCATGAACACCATTGTTTGGAAAATTAAAGCATGCACACCATTGATCTAACGGTAAGGTGTCGTTTTTGTTCATCAGATGGAAAGAAATAGTATCCTCTCCTTGACACAGTTTAATAGTGCTTTGAAATGAACTTAGGAATTCAATGGTTAAGCGGCGATAAGTAGGTACATCATTGTACACAAAGTTTTGCAGGCCAGCTCTATTGCAAACTAAATTAAAGTCATCAGAAATACCGAGCTGGTTCAATATAATGGGGCAAGCCCACTTGGTGGCCTTCACTTCGCGGTTCTTGATCTTGTTGAAGTGTTCGTGATGAGCCTGATCCCTGAACCAAATCCCCATGCGTTCCTGGGTGATTGCCCGAGAAGCACTAGTGGTGGCACGAGCACGAGTTTGGCTCCTTGTGTTCATCTTCTAAAACATTGAAGGAAGGAAAAAATAAAACTTTTTGATCCAACAATAGTAAGTATAATATGTTCCTCATCTAAGCACACTAAAGAATCTCCTCAAGATAATAATCTAGGTAAGAAAATCATGGCAATTAGTTCATAGTAGGTCTCACCCTAGATTGATAATGATAATAGATCGAAGATGAATTTGCAAAAAGTAATTGGAGGATCGGAGGAGAAACATACTGTAGATCACTTGTGTGCACGGAAATCGAATGAAATTGAGTAGAGATGAAGATCCCTTGAGGTTTTGAGAGAGTTTGGAGGTATAAGAAGGAAAACAGATTGAAGTTTTGAAGTTGGGAGTACCTTCCTGTGCGATTTTGTGGTCGGTGGCAACTATACGGGCACAGATATACGGGCGGAACATACGTTCCGGCTGTATAGTTGACGTTCTGTCAAAATATTAGGTCTTCCTCCTGGAGGCGCAGCTATACGACCACAACTATACGTGCGGAACAAAATGTTTCGGCCATATAGTTGGTCGCTAAATTGTTTATCCCTGTGAAAGAAAATTTGCAAAAGGCCTCGATATCTATACGACCAGAACTATATGGCTAGAATTTTTATTCCTACCATATAGTTGGTTGTTAAACTCCCAGTATATATGAAAATAAATCTTACAAGGGCATTGATATCTATACGATCAGAATTTTTATTCCCGTTGTATAGTTGGTCGTTGAACTATCTGTACATAAGAAAAGAAATTATACGGAGGCATCGATATCTATACGGCCGGAACTATATGGCCAGAATTTTTATTCCCGCTGTATAGTTGATCGTTAAACTCACAATACATATTGCAGAAAAAATTTCAATGGCAAAGATAACTATACGACCGGAACTACACGGTCGGAATTTTTATTCCCGCCGTATAGTTGGTCGTTAAACCGTCTGTATACATCAAAAATTTATGTTTCTTCGTAAACTATTTCTTTCCCTGTAACTTAGCGATATACCTTGTTTTTGATAGAAAATTGACAGAAAATATTGTCGACGAACAATAGCATGAATAATGCAGAAATTAAAGTACTACCAAATTTCTTCTCCCCAAATGGAGTTTTCTAGCACTCTTTATTGAACATGAACTAAAACTAAAACTAAAAACTTAACTCAAACCTTAATTTAACATGGGTTCCCTCCCATGGAGCGCTCTTTTATGGTTAATATCTTGACCTTGATGATATTCACTTGGGCCAGATGAGTGGAACACCTACTCCAAAGTAATTGGCCTTCAAAGTGATGGCCTCATTCTTGTCATGTTTGGCTTTCTTCTTCCTGGGGAAATGAATAACAAAAGGATCCCATGAAGGCAATTGCAACTTCATGTTCCCTTCATGAAGGTTAATTAAAGCCTTTATGGTTCTTAAGAAAGGACGACCTAGTATTATAGGAGCAACAGTGTCTTCAGGAATGTCAACAATAACGAAATCAATGAGAGCAGGACAACCTTTGATGTAAACTAAAGTGTTCTCCTTGATCCCTACAACTTGTTTGTAGGTAGAATCTGCTAAATGCAATTTTAATTCAATAATTTCAAAGGAGCCAAGATTTAACTTGTTAAAAAGACTCTTTGGGATTGTTGAAACGCTTGCACCTAGATCACAAAGTGCAGCTATCTCATTAGTTCCAATCTTTATCTTAATAGTGGGCTCAAATATATCATCTTGTTTAACAGGTAACTTTTCAGCGATTTTATTGTATTCCTCTTCAAGCTCGTGTACCTTAATTTCTACTTGATAAACAAAGTGTGGATACATGGCTTCATCATTACTTTCACTTACTGGAATTTTGACATTGATCCTTTTTACGAGATCTTCGATAGTGTAGCTTGGTGAAGGGGCATTACTATAGTCAAGTTCTTCAGGCTCCTCCCTTTGGATTCTCATCATTTTGAGTTCCTCAACAGGATTGGGCTCATCTTTTCCTGCAAATTTAGCTAGAATGAGAGTTTGACTCTCGGTTATCTTGCCTAGCTATGCCTCAACGATCCTTGTTCTTTCTTGAAGGGCCTGCAAATCATTTCTCAAACTGACAGCTTGGTTAGATAATTTACCAAGCATAGCATCATGGTTCTCCGTGATTTTGACTAAAATATTATTTTGCTCATTTTGCGAGTCTATGAAAGACTTAAGCATTTCTTGAAGACTACCATTACTAGTTCCCATATTATTATTAGAGTTATTTTTAGGACTAGCATAATGTTTCTGAAAATTAGGATTGTAACTCTTCTTCCAAGAAGGATTATAAACATTACGAGCTACGAAGTGTATTTCTTCTATATTTGTTTTGGGGTGGCTCTTACCTGAGTTTCCTTACCTTTTACGGCTAGTATGAGCTCATCCGACTTAGCATTGAGATCTTCATTCTCTTGTGGTGAGACAGAGTTCACCTTCTTCGTGTTTGATCTTTCAACATGCCATTGGGCATGGTTGTCTTGCATATTGTCTAGCAGCTGCTTTGCTTCGGTAATATGTTTACCCATGAATGTTTCTCCAGCTTCAGTATCAAGCATAGACTTAGACACATGATTAAGAGCATTGTAAAATAAATGGAGGATTAACCAATCTTCCATCACATGACTAGGACAGTTTCTTAGGCATTCTTTCATCCTCTCCCATGCAAACGCTAGTGGCTCACACTCTTCCTGTCTAAAATAGTAATATTAGATCGGAGTTGCATAGTCTTTGTAGGTGGGAAAAATTTAGTCATAAATAAAGAAGTACATCCCACCCATGATGTAATAGTATTTTTAGGCAAAGATAGCAACCATTCTTTAGCTCTTCCTCTTAGAGAGAAAGGAAATAGACGTAATTTGACCGCATCAAGGTCAATGTCTTTTATACGCATCATATCACATATTTCAGTGAAAGTATTTAAGTTTATACCTGCGTCTTCAATAGCAGAGCCTCCAAATTGATTCTGTTGAACCAAATAATAGGGCTTAATTTAATAGTCATCAGCAGCAATTGCTAGCTAAGTAATAGGAGTACACAAATAATCATTATTGGGAGTAGTAAACTCTCCAAACTGCCTTTTAGCCATACTTCCTATGTTTTGGGGTTTTCTTAGATTAAAAATTATAACAGTAAAAACAAGAATTTAAAGACTAACAATTTTTTTTGGTTTATCTAATAAAGACTAAAAGCAAACTAACAAAATTAAGAACAAGAATTAAAACTAGAAAGGTTCCTAATAACCTCACTAGGGTAGCTATTGCTTCCCCGGCCACGGCGCCAGAAAAAGGGTTGATACCTTCGATCCGGATTACTGATGTAGTATAGCTCTTTTTCCCTAGTAGACCTAGGTTATCGAATCCTCGGGAAGCGAATGCGTAGTGAAGTTACTTTAACGGACCTTCGAGAGTTCTAGAATTCCTTTTGTGTTTTCACCGGACTAGTAGCTTGTGTCTTTTTGTTGTTGTCGATGATGGAGAGAGAGGCCTAGGGCGTTCAGTTTCACCTGTAGCTGTGCAAAAACATCTGATGGAAATAAAAGATAGAAATAAAGTATGTGTGTACTTGTTAGAGAAAGATAAATTATATGTGGGCAGTGCATCCATAATTTCTATTCCTCCACAACCGCTTATAGCAATAACCTACTAGTCTCATCCATAGAAGAAAGAGAACTAATGATATGGATAGTGATGTCACCGTTAATCCCAAGCAAATCCCTCACATACAACCGTACTACCCCTTCTGTCACTAGGGTTCCCAACCTGCAGATCAGTTATTACTCATACTCCCTATACCTGGCTCAACCCTGGGGTCTTGGGTACCTGACAAGTCCTTAGATTGAGGCAAGAGAGGATACAATAATCATCATGTCATACAAACTAATACACGATCCGATCTATGATAAATCACATGCACAATTGCTACATGGCTAGGCCGAAGCCTCAGCCCAAGGGGAATTACTCACACATAGAGATGAGATCAACAATCACAAACATTGTAATGAAAATCATAAGATTGATATCAATAGTCTTACAATGTCGCCAATCGGATAAGAGATCTACTATTACAAGTGGTGGAAGATGGCTATGGAGATGGAGAAGGGTTTGGAGATCTGGAGGTGGCTTTCTGGCGGGGTATGGCTTGTAGGGCGTGGTGTCTCCCTTTTCTCGTCGCATGGGGCTTCTCTTTATAGGGGTCCCTTCACGAAATTTGTTCTTTTTGACCTAATGGAGGCGTTGCCAAATATACGACCGGAGCTATACAGTCGGAATTTTTTCTTCGACCGTATAGTTGGTCGTTACAGCGTCTGCCTTCATTGGACGACTCCTGGTTTCTTCTGGTCGAAGGAAAATCGTATATTTGACTTTACTGTAGTGATTCCCTCCTTTAAACGACATTATCTGTGCAAGAAAAATACAAGAACAAAGGATTGCATACCCCTCTGAATATTAGCATTAGTGGCAGGGTTTTGAGAGATATTTCACCAAAAATATGATTAATATCTAGTTTAAATGTGGACGTAGATGGCTATATTTCAGAGCCACCACACAACACCACACTATGGACGAGGGAGATGTCAGCTAGATGATGGGTGTGATGCAAGAAAGGATACAGTAGTATACAATTTATTTTCCTTGCATAGAGGAGGAGTAGCACACTGTAAGGCTGCAGGAGTGAGTACCACGCTATTTTCTTTGTTAAGCAAGTACAAGTGGACCTCATAAAAAATGAAAATTGCATCCAAGTCCATGCGTTTAGCACAAGGACCCTGAAACTTAGCAATGAAGTGTGTGTTTTGAGGTTTGTGCATACTAGCATTCATCATGCTATAGTAGAATCTTTCTAGATGCTAAGAATGGAAAAGAAGATCCAATGGTTAGCAATGTTTGGATTTGCCTGTCTTGATCAAACATTCATTATTCCATACACTATGCAGTGGTATATATGGTATTGTGAGAGATAAGAGACAAGATAAAGATAAGATAAGAAGTACTGCGAATGGCCGATCTAACTTTAGGTCTCGTAGGAGCGAGGTGCTCGAGAGTTAACACGATCGGTGGAAGTACATGTTACATCAAGGACCTCATAAAAAAATTACATCCAAGTCCATGCATTGAGCACAAGGACCCTGAAACTGAGCAATGAAGTGTGTGTCTTGAGGTTTGCGCATACTAGCGTTCACCGTGCTAAAGAATTTCAGTAGAATCTTTCTAGATGCTAAGAATGGAAAAGAAGATCCAATGGTTGTTAGCAATGTTTGGATTTGCCAGTCTTGATCAAACGATCAATGGTTCGTACACTCTATAGTGATGGTATGGTATTGTAAGACATAAGAGAAGATAAAGATAAGATAAGAAGTATTACGAATGGCCGATCTATTGGTAGGTCTCGTAGGAGAGAGGTGCTTCAGAGTTAACATGGTCGGTGGAAGTACAAGTTACATTAAGGACCTCATAAAAATTAAAATTGCATCCAAGTCCATGCATTTATTAGCACAAGGACCCTAAAAACTAAGCAATGGAGTTTGTATTTTTAAGTTTGCGCATACTAGCATTCATCGTGGTAAAGTAGAATCTTTCTAGATGCTAAGAATGGAAAAGAAGATCAAGAGGTTGGCAAAGTTTGGATTTTCTAGTCTTGATCCAACGGTCAATGTTCAAAGTTAATCCGTACACTATGCAGTGGTTTGTTGTATTGTAAGAGATAATACACGATAAAGAGAAGATAAGAACTACTGCGAATGGCCTATCAAATGGTAGGTCTCATAGGAGAGAGGTCCTTGAGAGTTAACACGGTCGCTGGAAGTACAAGTTACATCAAGGACCTCATAAAAATGAAAATTGCATCCAAGTCCTTGCATTTATTAGCACAAGGACCCTCAAAAATGAGCAATGTAGTTTGTCTTTTTAGGTTTGCGCATACTAGCATTCATCATGTTAAAGTAGAATCTTTCTAGATGCTAAGAATGGAAAAGAAGATCCAGAGGTTGGGAATGTTTGGATTTGCTAGTCTTGATCCAACGGTCAATGTTCAAAGTTAATCCATACACTATGCAGTGGTTTATTGTATTGTAAGAGATAAGACACGATAAAGAGAAGATAAGAAGTACTGCGAATGGCCTACCAAATGGTAGGTCTCGTAGGAGAGAGGTGCTTGAGAGTTAACATGGTCGGTGGAAGTACAAGTTACATCAAGGACCTCATAAAAATGAAAATTGCATCCATGTCCATGCATTCATTAGCACAAGGACCCTGAAAAATGAGCAATGGAGTTTGTGTTTTAAGGTTTACACATACTAACGTTCATCATGCTAAATTAGAATCTTTCTAGATGCTAAGAATGGAAAAGATTATCCAGAGGCTGGCAATGTTTGGATTTGCTAGTCTTGATCCAACAATCAATGTTCAAAGTTAATACGTACACTATGAAGTGATTTATTGTATTATAAGAGATAAGACACGGTAAAGAGAAGATAGGAAGTACTGCGAATGGCCTACCAAATTGTAGGTTTCGTAGGAGATAGGTTCTTGAGAGTTAACACGGTCGGTGGAAATACAAGTTACATCAAGGACCTCATAAAAATGAAAATTGCATCCAAGTCCATGCATTTATTAGCACAAGGACCCAGAAAACTGAGCAATGGAGTCTGTATTTTTAGGTTTGCGCATAGTAGCGTTCATCATGATAAAGTAGAATATTTCGAGATGCTAAGAATGGAAAAGACAATCAAGAGGTTGGCAATGTTTGGATTTGCTAGTCTTGATCCAACAGTCAATGTTCAAAGTTAATCCGTACACTATGCAGTGGTCTATTGTAATGTAAGAGATAAGACACGATAAAGACAAGATAAGAAGTACCGTGAATGGCCTATCAAATGGTAGGTCTCGTAGGAGAGAGGTGCTTGAGATTTAACACGGTCGGTGGATGTACAAGTTACATCAAGGACCTCATAAAAATGAAAATTGCATCCAAGTCCATGCATTTATTAGCATAGGGACCCTAGAAACTGAGCAATGGAGTTTGTGTTTTTAGGTTTGCGCATACTAGCGTTCATCATGCTAAAGTACAATCTTTCTAGATGCTAAGAATGGAAAAGATGATCAAGAGGTTGGCAATGATTGGATTTGCTAGTCTTGATCCAACGGTCAGTGTTCAAAGTTAATCTGTACACTATGCAGTGGTTTATTGTATTGTATTGTATTGTATCGCAAGAGATAAGACACGATAAAGAGAAGATAAGAAGTACATTACGGTGAATGGTCGGTCTTTGGAATAACTTTCCCTCTTGATGTTTAGGAAGCAAGTGAAAATTTCGAAAATCGGAAAACTTTGAATTTTTGTGCCGCCAACGACCAAAGTGGTTTCCTTCCTATGTAATCCTCGTCCCTACTCCGCACCAACGCACGGCTGTAGAACACGCCAAAGACACAGAGCCGCCGTACCAAGGCACACGTGCGTAGCGCCACACTGTGGATGAGGGGAGAGAGATCAGCTAGACCGGTGCGTGAGGGGGAAGGGGAGGAGAGATGGAGCATAGGGAAGGAGAGAGAAAACACACAATTTTTTTTAACGTGCATAGGTCCTGAAATGTACTACTCCACTAGTAGAGTGTAGTACACTGTAAGGCCACAGGAGTACCTCGTGTCAGAAACCCATCATAACTTTGCTTAGACATGGAACCGCCTTCAACTTCTCTTCCCTGCTGCCCTCTTCCCCTGCCAACGTTTTATTCTCTTAGCATGTAAAGCGCGTGGATAGAGGTGACCATATGTCTAAGCAAAGAAATATACTACTCCCGCATTGTGTAAAAAAGCACACCTTAATAAGGCCTACTATGTGGCATCCGCTATGGTTCACCTTATACATAGTGGAAAAAATAAAGTTATCTTTAAGCCTAAGGTGCACCTCAAGCTTGTGGGTTTCCCATAGAGAATAAAAATCATATTTCCCCTCTCTCCCTATTTCATGTGATCGTTTTCAAAAGGGGTTCAAAATTTTCAAGATGCAAAATCTTTTTTTGAGGAAGATACAAAATATTAGATAGACGTCGAACCAGTCGTCATCAATTGAGAATGTTCTTTCTTGGTAGTTGGACACTCACACCAACGACACTGCTTTTACAAGAAGAGATGCACCCATCTACTTTCGAAAAGATAATTAATTTAAGAGAAATCTATCACGCTTACTTGTAGCTCAAGTTTGACCTAATTTTGTTAAACTATCAAGATGCAAAATCTTAGCAAGAAGTTGAACCTATTGTGGACGAGGAAGAGACAAGCCGGACTATGCACCCGTGGCTGTAGAGAAGAAATCGATGGAGGATGGATGGTGAGAGCCAGCGAAGGAGAGAGAAAACGCAACTTGTTTTGCGTGCATATACTAGTAGTAGGTCCATACATTTACTACTATTGGAGTGTACCCTGTACCTCGTGTCAGCAACCCATCATAGCTTTGCTCTGACATCTCACCGCCTTTATGTCCTCTTCTGCGCCGATCTTGCGCTGCCTTTTTTTTGAAAGTCTCGCACTGGCTCCCTGTTGTTCTCTACTTGTGTAGCTCAGGTTTGACCAAATTTCGTTAAATTGTGAAGATGCAAATTCTTATCAAGAAGTTAAACCTATTGTCCAAACTCTCGGTGGTTTGAGGTTTGCACATACTAGCATTCATCCTGCTAAAGTAGAATATTTCTAGACGCTAAGAATGGAAAAGAAGAACCAGCGGTTGGCAATTTTTGGAATTGCTAGTCTTGATCTAATGGTCAATGTTCAAAGTTAATCCGTACACTATGAAGTGGTTTATTGTATTGTAAGAGCTAAGACACGATAAAGAGAAGATAAGAAGTACTGCGAGTGTCCTATCAAATGGTAGGTATCGTAGGAGAGAGGTGCTTGAGAGTTAACACAGTTGGTGGAAGTATAAGTTACATCAAGGACCTCAGAAAAATGAAAATTGCATCCAAGTCCATGCATTCATTAGCTCAAGGGCCCTGAAAAATGAGCAATGGAGTTTGTGTTTTTAGGTTTGCGCATACTAGCGTTCATCGTGCTAAAGTAGAATCTTTCTAGATGCTAAGAATGGAAAAAAATATCTAGAGGTTGGCAATGTTTGGATTTGCTAGTCTTGATCCAACAGTCAATGTTCAAAGTTCAAAGTTAATCCAAACAATATGCAGTGATTTATTGTATTGTAAGAGATACGACACGAGAAAGAGAAGATAAGAAGTACTGCGAATGGCCTACCAAATGGTAGGTCTCGTAGGAGAGAGGTTCTTGAGAGTTAACACATTCGGTGGAAGTACATGTTACATCAAGGACCTCATAAAAATGAAAATTGTATCCAAGTCCATGCATTTATTAGCACAAGGACCCAGAAAACTGAGCAATGGAGTTTGTGTTTTTAGGTTTACGCATAGTAGCGTTCATCGTGCTAAGTAGAATCTTTCTAGATGCTAAGAATGGAAAAGAAAATCAAGAGGTTGGCAATGTTTGGATTTGCTAGTCTTGATCCAACAGTCAATGTTCAAAGTTAATCCATACACTATGTAGTGGTTTATTGTATTGTAAGAGATAAGACAGAATAAAGAGAATATAGAAGTACTACGAATGGCCTACCAAATGGTATGTCTCGTAGGAGAGAGGTGCTTGAGAGTTAACTTGGTTGGTGGAAGTACAAGTGACATCAAGGACCTCATAAACATGAAAATTGCATCCAAGTCCATGCATTTATTAGCACAGGGACCCTGAAAACTGAGCAATGGAGTTTATGTTTTTAGCTTTGCGCATACTAACGTTCATCGTGCTAAAGTAGAATCTTTCTAGATACTAAGAATGGAAAAGAATATCAAGAGTTTGACAATGTTTGGATTTGCTAGTCTTGATTCAACGGTCAATGTTAAAAGTTAATCCGTACACTATGAAGTGGTTTATTGTATTGTATTGTATTGTATTGTATTGCAAGAGATAAGAGACGATAAAGAGAAGATAAGAAGTACAGTACTGCGAATGGCCGATCTTTTGAATAAACTTCCCTCCTGATGTTTGGGAAGTAAGTAAAAATTTCAAAAACGGAAAACTTTGAATTATTGTGCCGCTAAGGACCAAAGTGGTTTCCTTCCTATGTACTCCTCGTCCCTACTCCACACCAACGCGCGGCTGCCGAACACGCCTGAGACACAAAGCTGCCGTACCAAGGCACACGTGCGCATCACCATGCTTTGGACGAGGGGAGAGAGTTCAGTCGGACCGTTGCACGAGGGGAAAGGGGAGGAGAGATGGAGCATAGGGAAGGAGTGAGAAAACACACAATTTGTTTTGCGTGCATAGGTACTGAAATTTACTACTCCACTAGTAGAGTGTAGTACACTGTAAGGCCGCAGGAGTACCTCGTGTCAGAAACCCATCATAACTTTGCTCTGACATGGAAACGCCTTCAACTTCTCTTCACAGCTGCCCTCTTCCCCTACCAACGTTTTATTCTCTCAGCATGTACAATGCGTGGATAGAGGTGACCATATGTCTAAGCAAAGAAATATACTATTCCAGCATTGTGTAAAAAAGCATATCTTAATAAGGCATACTATGTCGCATCCGCTAAGGTTCACCTTATACATAGTGGAAAAAATAAAGTTATCTTTAAGCCTAAGGTGCACCTCAAGATTGTGGGTTGCCCATAGAGAATAAAAATCATATTTCCCCTCTCTCCCTATTTCATGTGATCGTTTTCAAAAGGGGTTCAAAATTTTCAAGATGCAAAATCTTTTTTGAGGAAGATACAAAATATTAGATAGACGTCGAACCAGTCGTCATCAATTGAGAATGTTCTTTCCTGGTAGTTGGACACTCACAGCAACGACACTGCTTTTACAAGAAGAGATGCACCCATCTACCTTCGAAAAGATAATTAATTTAAGAGAAATCTATCACGCTTACTTGTAGCTCAAGTTTGACCTAATTTTGTTAAACTATTAAGATGCAAAATCTCAGCAAGAAGTTGAACCTGTTGTGGACAAGGAAGAGACAAGCCGGACTATGCACCCACGGCTACAGAGAAGAAATCGATGGAGGATGGATGGTGAGAGCCAGCGAAGGAGAGAGAAAATGCAACTTGTTTTGCGTGCATATACTAGTAGTAGGTCCATACATTTACTACTATTGGAGTGTACCCTCTACCTCGTGTCAGCAGCCCATCATAGCTTTGCTCTGACATCGCACTGCCTTCAAGTCCTCTTCTGCACTGATCTTGCGCTACCTTTTTTTGAAAGTCTCGTGCTGCCTCCCTCTTGTTCTCTACTTCTGTAGCTCAGGTTTGACCAAATTTCGTTAAATTGTCAAGATGGAAAATCTTATCAAGAAGTTAAACCTGTTGTCCAAACTCTCGGTGGTTTCTGATATACTTCTAATTGACCCCCGATGTGGGTACCACCAAAAGCTTTTTCATAAAACTTTCATAGAAACCAATGATTTACCTGTCGCTGTCCTCCTCTCCATCGCCGACCGCCATTGTGGCGCTGGGCCGCCGCTCTACACCACCGCCGCCGTCACCTTTGAAAAGATGCACACATCTACCTTCGAAAAGACAATTAATCCAAGAGCAATCTATCATGCTAACTTGTAGCTAAAGTTTGACCTCATTTTCTTAAGTTGATAATATGCAGATTCTTAGCAAGAGGTTGAACATCTTGTCCAAATTTCAGGACCTTACTATATACATGCACGCAAAAAATATATGTTTTCTCTCTCCTTCACTGCCTCATCACCATCCATGCACACACTGGCCGGCTGATGTCTCTCCCTCGTCCACAACGTGGCGCGTGCGTCGACCTGCCTTGTCGTTCCATTTCACAACCTGCGAATAGGAAGCACCAAGCACACCCCGGCCCTTCGTACCTTTTGAGTTCTTCGATGTAAACCGTACTCGCTCCCATAGACTGTGTCAAATTTTAACTACAAGTAAGCGTGATAAATAGATTCCTCTTAAAATTCAGTACATCGAAAACCACGAAAAAACTTTTTCGTAAAACTTCCAAACCAACCTATAATTTACTTGTAGTTCAAATTTGACCAAATTTCGATAAATTGGCACAAAGTCTCATTCAAGTTGGCAGAGTTAGCTAGGAAGTTTTAAAATTCACAAAACATGGGAAAATCGATAATGTTCATTCCTGATAGTTGGAAACTCACACCGACAACATCGTTTACTAAAACAAGTTTCACCCATCTACCTTGGAAAATACAATTAATCCAAGAGCAATCCATCACGCTAACTTGTAGCTCAAGTTTGACCTAATTTCGTTAAGTTGTCAAGTGGATATTTTAAGCAAGAAGTGGAACATGTTGTCAAAGTTTTAGGACCTTTTATGGTGTTTATTCATGCAAAACAAATTATGTTCCAGGCCGACTGATCTCTCCCTCGTCCATAATGTGGCGCTGCCCACACATGCGTCGACTTGCTTTGTCGTTCCATTTCACACCCTACGAAGAGGAAGCACTAAGCACACCCCCAGCACGCTGGTTCGAAAGTGCGAGGAGCGTTTTTTGTGTGAAGCGAGTATAGTAGTAAGAAGGGTATGGCTCAGTTGCTCGCTCGAGAAGGACCCGACTGCTTTTCCTTGCTTAACATTAGGGCCCTTTGTGCTAAATTTATGGACCTCTATGTAATTTTCTCTTTTTTGAGGTCTTCGATGTAAACCGTACTCGCTACCACCGACCGTGTCAAATTTTAACTACTAGTAAGTGCAATAGATAGATTCCTCCTAGAATTTTCCAAAACACGTTTGAAGTTATAACCAGGAATTCAGTACATTGAAAACCACCGAAAGGCTTTTTCGTAAAACTTCCAAAGCAACCTACAATTTACATGTAGTTCAAATTTGACCTAATTTGGATAAATTGGCACAGAGTCTCATTGAAGCTAGCAGAGTTGGCTAGGAAGTTTTAAAATTTGCAAAACAAGGGAATATCGAGACTGTTTTTTCCTGAAAGTTGGCAAACTCACACCGAAGACATCGTTTACTAAAAAATATGCACCCATCTACCTTCGGAAAAAAATTAATCCAAGAACAATCTATCACGCTAACTTATAGCTCAAGTTTTACCTAATTTCGTTAAGTTGTCAAGATGCAATTTCTTAGCAAGAAGTTAAACGTGTTGTTAAAATTCCAGGAACTTTTATTTACTATATATATGCACGCAAAACAAATTATGTTTTCTCTCTCGTTCTTCGCTACCTCATCACCATCCACGCACGCCCCTGCCGGCTGATCTCTCCCTCATCGACAATGTGGCGCTGCCCACGTGCATCGATCTACCTTGTCGTTCCATTTCACACCCTACAAAGAGGATGCACCAAGCACATCCCCCACCATGTTGGTTTGAAAGTGTGAGGAGCGTTTTTTGTGTGAAGCGAGTACAGTAGTACGAAGGGTATGGCTCAGTTTCTCGCTCGAGAAGGACCCACCTGCTTTTCCTTGCTTAACTTTAGGGTTATTTGTGCTAAATTTATTAACCTCTACATGTAATTTTCTCTTTTTTGAGGTCTTTGATCTAAACCATACTCCCACCGATCATGTCAAATTTTAACTACAAGTAAGCGCGATAGATAGTTTCCTCTTAAAATTTTCCAAAAAACTTTTGAAGCTAACCAGGAATTTAGTACATTGAAAACCACCAATAAGTTTTTTCAAAAAATTTCCAAAGCAACCTCAATTTACTTATAGTTCAAATTTGACCTAATTTCGTTAAATTAGCACATAGTCTCATTCAAGTTTTAAAATTCGCAAAAGATGGGAAAATCAAGAATGTTCTTTCCTGATAGTTGGAAACTCACACCGACGACATCGTTTACTAAAATAAGATGCACCCACCATCTATCTTAAAAAAGACAATTATTCCAAGAGCTATCTATCACGCTTACTTGTAACTAAAGTTTGACCTAATTCCATTAAGTTGTCAATATGTAGAGTCTTAGCAAGAAGTTGAACCTCTTGTCAAAATTTCAGGACCTTTACTATATATATGCATGCAAAACAAATTGTGTTTTCTCTCTCCTTCACATTGCCTGATCACCATCCACACACACCCCGACCGATTGACCTCTCCATCGTCCACAACGTGGTGCTGCCCACGTGCGTCAACCTGCCTCATCGTTTCATTTCACACCCTACGAAGAGGAAGCACCAAGCACACCCCAACACGCTCGTTCAAAAGTGTGAGGAGCATTTTTTGTGTGTGTGTGAAGCAAGTACACTAGTACGAAGGGTATATGGCTAATTTGCTCTCTCGAGAAGGACCAGACTTCTTTTCCTTGCTTAACTTTAGGGCCCTTTATGCTAAATTTATGGACCTCTATGTAATTTTTTTAGGCATTTGATGCAAATCGTACTTTCTCCCACCGTCCATACCAAATTTTAACTACTAGGAAGCGCGATAGATAGGTTCCTCTTAAAATGTGCCAACAAACTTTTGAAGCTCTAACCAGGAATTTAGTACATCGAAAACCACCGAAAGCTTTTTCGTAAAACTTCCAAAGCAATCTATAATTTACTTGTAGTTCAAATTAGACCTAATTTCGATAAATTTGCATAGTCTCATTCAAGTCGGCAGAGTTAGCTAGGAAGTTTTAAAATTCGCAGAACATGGGAAAATTGAGAATGTTCTTTCGTGATAGCTGGAAACTCACACCTAGAACATCGTTTACTAAAAGAAGATGCACCCATCAACCTTCGAAAAGACAATTAATCCAAGAGCTATCTATCACGCTTACTTCTATCTCAAGTTTGACCTAATATAATTTCGTTAAGTTGTCAAGATGTAGAATCTTAGCAAGAAGTTGAACCTCTTGTCAAAATTTCGGGACTTTTACTGTATATATATGCACGCAAAACAAATTGTGTTTTCTCTCCCCTTTCCTGCCTCATTACCATCCACACACACCCTGCTGACCCGCTGATGTCTACCTCATCTACAACGTGGCACTTCCCATGGCGTCGACCTGCATTATTGTTCCATTTCACACCCTACGAAGAGGAAGCACCAAGCACACCCCCAGGATGCTGATTGGAAAGTGTGAGGAGCGCTTTGTGTGTTTGTGTGAAGCAAATACAGTAGTACGAAGGGTATGGCTCCGTTTCTCGCTCGAGAAGGACCCGAGTGCTTTTCCTTGCTTAACTTTAGGCCCCTTTGTGCTAAGTTTATGTACCTCTATATAATTTTCTCTTTTTTGAGGTCTTCGATGTAAACCGTACTACCACCGACCGTGTCAAATTTTAACTACAAGTAAGCACGATAGATAGATTGCTCTTAAAATTTTTCAAATACTTTTTAAGCTAACCAGGAATTAAGTACATAGAAAGATTTTTCTTAAAACCTCCTAGCTTATAGACAAATTCTGCCACCATAGGTGATGCCCTAATACTAGTATGAAAATAGAAGCTATAAATAGTACTCCGCTGACGTGACGAGAAAGTAATGCGCTAGGAAGTGGCATGTTTAATTTATTGCACAGGGGCGCGTTTTACACGCATTCACGCTAGCCGGTGTCCTCGATGCAGCCGCTTCTTATAGCAGAAGAAAAGAAAAAACCTCTTTGAAAGAACCATCCTATCTTCCCCATCTCCGTTTAGTTTATCCCCACTCACAGATGTTGCCTGGCCGCATCTCTGGCGCGTGCTTCACACATTTTACTCCCCATCTTGCATGCTGCATCACTCCCTCCATGCCACCAGCCCTATCCTCCAAAAACCACCAACAACTCTACATAGATCTACCCTCGCCCCCAATTCGTCTGGAAGGGATGGCGGATTCGAGGTGCAACACATGGCACTGCGGCTGGATCAAGGTCGGCGACGACGTCTTGAACGAAATCACTATGCGTTTGGACACTATCAGCACCGTAAGGCTGGTTGCATGCTCCAAGGAGCTGTACCGCCAGGTCGCAGGCGGAAAAGCTAGCAGGTGTCCCAACAACAGCTGTTGTTCATTGGTCTCCTACAATTACGTCTACGAGCACAAGATCCAGTGCTCCTACGCACCATGTGCAGCCTGCACGGAGCGAGGATGCGAGTTTGTCACCCGGCCATTGACTGTAAACACCCGGATTTTTAATCCTAGATGCCTGTTATGCCATACCTCGCAATCCTAGGATTATCATTTTTGTGAGACATAACAGATTGGATATCACAGTACATCATCCATTACAAACCATAATAAGGTCTTACAAATAAAGGATCTCATGATCCAGTCTTAATACAGATCAAGCAGCGGAAAATAAACGTAGTAGGGGGACCGTCTTCAGGGTCACATGCAATGCTGACGTGGGAGATGATCCTAGTTGTCGTAGACATCCTGCTGTTCATCATCCTAGTAGTCCTCCTCATAGTCTGGCTACAGGAATAGCAAGCCATGAGTACTCTTTAAGTACTCGCAAACTATCACTAACAAGTAAGGTAGTTCTAGTAGGAATCTTAAGCTCTAGATTTATTTGCAAAAGGCCAAATTTATCTAAACTGAGTTTAGAAGTAAAGAAAACTAAGTTAATGTTCTAAATCCCTTAAGTGGGAACCTAGCTTTCATATTCACAACCCTGTTGTGGTCAAGTCAAAATCATAGTTCACTTCACAAGTCATTTTGAAAACATCTGACGACGGAACAATATGGCCACTCCAACTGTCCATGACCGCGGACGCGACTATTCGAATAGTTTGACACCCTGCAGAGGTGGTACAATTTCACCACAAAATTCGTTAGATCCATTAGGGATAACCTTGAATCAACATACTTAGTATGCGGATAATCAATTATAACCTTTCAATTACACACTCTAGTATAGTCACCTCCCCTATGAGCTTGGCCTCCTAGCCATGACCATCTGCCATCCTAGGCACTGCATAGGTGGACATTCACACTCACGAGGTAGCCTCAGCTCAACCTCTTCCGCAAGGGAACCCATACTAAGGCATATAAACTTCCGGCTAAGCCCTACCCAATTCAGGTATTGTGGTTGTACGGTAAAATTGGGATGGTATCGCATCCGAACCCAACCATCCATTTATATAAAGGGCTAAGGCTCATGCCTCAATATTTTCATCATCAAATCCTTTTGTGTACATAACACATGTCAAAACGTTTCAATAGAATGAATCATCATTCCAAGGTTTTCATAATCATTTTCACCAAGTATTCCCATCTAAAGTGATCAACTTTTATGCTTAGCACTAGCCACTAAAGTTGACGGTATTCACTAATGAGGGGTGCTAATATCCAATCTCATGCCATGGAATGACATCTAAGTATAACTAGTTAGGCCTAGTTTTATACTCTTTATGGTATCTATACTATTTTTCCAAAATACTCACAAAGCACTAACTAAAAGTAAAGAACTTTGGTAAAGTAAAAGAATAAAGCTTGCAAGTAAAACTTGGGATTGGTATAATCAAAGTTATATAACCAAGCATGCCTAATGCATTTTGCTAAAGTTATGAAGTTTGCAAGTATTAGCTTGCATAGTTCTAGCTTGCAAGTAGTGATGGCTTGCCTTGAGTACAGAGTAGTGGTTGAAGTTTTCTTCTTCTTCTTCTTCTTCTTCTTCTTCTTCTTCTTGGTAGTACTCCTCCTCCTCGTATCCCGGGTCGGTACTATCGTCTATAAATGAATACGGGGTACACAATCACCAGAAATACTTAGCTAATTCTGTTTAGCATACTAAGGCACACACTTGATGATCTAGCATCATCACAATCATCACATGAAATAAATACTTAGTCTTATTTATATTATTTTAGAAAAGTAATTTCTACTGATTGAAAATAATTAAGATTGAATATTCTCCAATTAAAATATGGGATCATGTTGAACATCTCATCACCACATATTCTAATACATGGGAATGTGATTTAAAGGGGTGGTCATATTTTATTAACTTTAAGATTACCATTTAATAGAATTAAAGTGACTAGAAATGCCTATATAGCATTATTTTGATACTAGTCCAACGTCACTACATGCAAACCTAAATATTTTACATATTCAGATAGATCTTATCAAATGTGATTTTTGAGAGTTGGAATCAACTCAAAAGCATTTATGGTTGGTTTTCGAAAAATGTTTGAAATTGAAAAAGTCTCTGTATTGTTATTTTTACTATAGGTGATCTCTAAGTCCAAATGATTTGAATCCAACGGGCTTGGGTAGATAATTTAAATATCTTTCTAAAAAAATTGGAATCATGCAATTTGGTTTAGAGAATATCTCTGATTTGATTTTTGAATCTACTGACAGAATGTGGTTTTAACCAAATTGGAAAATCCTTATTTCAATTCATAGGCATGCGCGGGAAACTAAACGGGCCGGCCCAATCTATGCATCGCAACGTAGAGGGCTACTGACAGCACTGACCCACTAGTCAGTGACTTAAACTAACCGAAACAGTATCTTTCAATCTAGGCCCTACGATTAAAAGACGATCCAACGACTGTAGTTCATCGTTGACGACGAACAGCTCCAGCGAGGTCTAAGACCTAACGCGGCGATGGGGGTCGTGTGGGGATCACCTGGGATCCAGCTAGGGTCGACGATGGAGGCGAACGACGTGGTCGTCGACGTTGGTTCGAATGTGTTGGGTTCGCAGCATAGAAAACAAAAAATTTCCTACGATGGGAACTATACGCCAAGATCTATCTACTAGATACAATCAACGGGTGGATATACATCCATGGAGAACTTGCCCTCGAAGAAAACAAAGCTTTGTTAATGAGATGGAACTCATGGATGATGTAGTCATACACTTTCCAATCTCAAGATCGTGATGAAGTCCAGCAGGTCCGGCTCCGGCATGTCCTTCAGATCCAGCTGTAGCAAGTCCAGCACCACCAAGTCCAGCACCGCAAAGCAGCGGTGCATCCGTGATCCCACACACGTCCGGTACCCCGACAAACTCCGTCCCTCGCTCCAGCAAAGCAGCGGAACAAGCAACTCCTTTCCAGATAAAGCCACCGAGAACATGTATCTCGCTAATCCGAGACCATGGGGAATAATACTAGAGGGGGAGAGAGATCCTACAAGAGGAGGTGTGAGTGTGAAGGTGTGAGACAGGGGCCTCTTATTGGAGGACGGGAGGGTGCCCCTCCCCATGGTCGGTGCCCCAAGGGGTGACCCCTCACCTCCTCATTAATGTGGTGGTAACTCCCTCCACATAAATTTGCCCATTCACACTCTCTTTTAAAGTCTCCACTTTAAATGCATTAAATTTCTCCAAATTTAATGCTCTCTCATTTAATAAAACTATTTTATTAATTTTATTAAGAATTTTGTTAATTACTTTAATTAACAAACATTCACCTAAAACCCCCTGCAACATTTCAATATGATATGCAGAACCAATTTCAGCAATTTCACCCGAAATAGTTTCGGTGTCTATTGAAATAATTGCAGCGCTTTCTTAAATCTTTATCTGAAACATATTTGCTCCAAATGGTGTTGGTATCCCATAAGTGTGTCACCCTACGGTTCACGAATAATGCAGACATGATCAAGACCCCTCTCAGATCAATAATCAGAAGCGGGACCTAGAGATCCATACTGACTCCTACACATTCAACGATGACTTCTGTGATCGTGAGAACCTTTAACACTAGTAACTAAATCCCTTTGTCTCGCGATATATTACATGTCCGAGATTCGATCATCGGTATCTCCATACCTAGTTTGATCTCGTTGCCGACATGCACTCTTTTCTCGGTCCCGTGATATAACATTCTAGTGATCACATCACTTGCTTGCAAGCTATCTTAATGTGACATCACCGAGAGGGCCCAGAGTATATCAATCCGTCATCGGGATGGACAAATCCCACTCTGGATCCATGAGCCTCAATAGAACACCTTTGTACCACTGAACCCACCTTTATAGTCACCCTGTTACGGTGTGACGTTTGATGTTATCAAGATACTCTTCCGGTGTCAGCAATTAACATGATCTCATGGTCTAAGGACTAAGATTACTTCGTATGATGTTATAGCAATATAAACATAATGACTTTGATCGTAATGCTATACTTCAGATGAATGTTCATCACATCATTCCACCAACATTGTGACCTCGTTATTAACAACATCCAATGTCCATGATCAGGAAACCTTGATCATCTTGTTAATCAACAAGCTAGTTTATATGCGAGGTAGTACTAGGAACTTTGTATTTTGTTTATTAAACACACATGTATTAACTTTTCCAATTAATACAATTATAGCATGCAAAATAAACATTTATCATAAACATGGAATAAGATAATAACCACTTTATTATTGCCTCTCGGGCATATTCTGTTCAGTGTCCCACTTGCACTAGAGTGAATAATCTAGTTTGTAAACTTGTATATACAACACCTAGGTGTTGAATATACGCGTTTGCTAGTGGTTAACATAATCTCCGGATCTGGCACTTTCAGTTTCGTGAGTATTTGCATGTCTTTGCGTCTCTACACATCACTCATTCTCAAATGAGATGGCATTGTATTAATTTGTTCCTTTAGTGAGACCTTTAGTTCGTTCGGGTTAAAATATGTTGATATTATTGTCATACAATATATCTTCATAGTATTAGACCACTTTGAACCACACCTAGTTTGAAAACAAACTACTTAACACAAATGCCCTCCTTTGCTGCTACTATAGCAGTCATATACTTAGCCTTTTGTTGTAGTATCCGTCACAATGTCTCAACTTTGGAACTCATCCAAATCCATCATGGAACATCCTTTCCATTACATTGTGCCACCCATAGTCTAAATTGAGATAAATTTTAATTTGTATCTTGTGACAAAACTAGTATCAATATAACACTTTAAAATGAACTACCTTTAACTATTTGTCACTTATACATGATATATTCTTAGTTCTTCCAAAGCTCATCAGAATATCTTTACTATCGTCCAATGATCATCTTATAAATCATTCTGGTATGTGCTCATAACCCTTAGAGCATAGGACATTCTGGATATATACATATCACGGTATAATCGATCAAAATCTTCATGTGATTTTACTCACCCAGTGTTGAAACACTTGAATCTTGATACAATCCTTTCCATGCAGAAAGAACCTTTCTTGTTGTTTCCATATTGAACCTTTTCAATATCTCATATATGTATGTCTGGCACAACCATATTAGCGCCTCAATCTATCCATATAGATATTGATGCCAAATATTCCGGTTTTGCCCAAGTCTTTCATCGAAATCCTATTTTAATGAAGTTCTTAACTTGTGGCAATAAAAGATACATCATTTCCAATGAACAATATGTACTTTGCATAATGTATTGGAAATTTGTCTCAGTGCTCCCACTTAATTTCTTGCAAATACAAGCATCTTCATCATCTCCGATGATATTAAACTCCTTTGACATTTTCATCATGGTGAAGATTCCAACTCCGCTATGCTCACTTAAACTATTGAATTTTGCATGCCCTTTTAGCACCCTTTGAATTAACAAAACCCTTCGGACCGTGTCTTGTACACGTCCTAGGTAACCATTCTATTAGAAGAACATTGTTTTGTTTGTTCAACTACCATACACCAAATTATATGTAGTGGTTGCTACATTAATCCGTCAAGACTAAATATCGCTATGAAAGATCAAATCTTGTCATAGTCAACTCCTTGAACATTGCTGTAGC
Source organism: Avena eriantha (assembly GCA_910589775.1). Classification (NCBI taxonomy): domain Eukaryota; kingdom Viridiplantae; phylum Streptophyta; class Magnoliopsida; order Poales; family Poaceae; genus Avena; species Avena eriantha. The sequence continues at coordinate 361,369,235 of OU342743.1, forward strand.
ATCCCATCTGTCTAACATCTGTAATGCTACATGGTCTAATAATAAAATGCTACTTCCTGCATATAATTGTTGCATCATAATTATATCATGCTCATGTCATCATGCCACCTTGCATTTGAGCATCATATAAAACCCTTTTCATTTGGTTCTTATCTCATATGCACTATTAATTGTATTTGACTCTTGATATATTGTATTTGGTTCTTGATGAATGCTGGATGCCCAAGTTGAGTTGGGGGCATATCTTTTATCTAACTCCACCATCTTTTCTGGTCACCACCCCATAATTCCACCATTCAACTACATGTGAGCTTTGCATTTTTATTGGGTTTACCTCTAGCTCATGTGGGTTGGGATGGATCCACTTCTATTTACACATGCTTCCATATATGCCTCATGTGGTTTTCACATTGTTGATATGTCGAGAGCCACATGGCCACTTTCGCATGCATGTGGTTAGTTTCACTTGCCCTATCTTCCATATGGTTAGTTTTAGGAATAAGTGAGCATTGTTTAAATATAATTGTGGCCAAATGATCTTCAAGTGGAACATACACACTAGCATGGCCTATTATATTCATTATTGCTTAATCCACCCTTGCCATATTTTATCAAGCTTGTAGCTTATGTGGTGGTCTTTATTCAAGTATGGATGTGCATGGGGGTAATAGATGCCCATATGTATATGTAGTTGTTTTCACAACTAATGAATGTGGCAAGTATTCTTCATGCATGGCCCATGCAAAGCCTCACTTGTTCTTCTATTTTGGGTTCTTTTGGAATATTATTTGGGTGGAGTTTGTTTGAACTCAATTGAACAAATGAACCAATTAAATACTTCTTTTCCACTTGTCTTCCACCTTGCCCCTCTTTTAGTGGTTTCCTCTTTGTCAAGTATACATGGGATATATTTTGTTTTCACAAAATATTATCATGTGCATGAGGCATGCAAGATCATTTTTTTATTTCTTCCACCTCTCTCTCTTTTGTTCCTATTGTTTTCTTCCTTGCATAGGTTAAACCTTTTGGTTTTCTTAGCTACTCTAAAACCTAGCTCATCCATCTAGTTGTTTTCCCTCTCTCTTTTCTAGCTAAAACGAGCTCTCTCTCTCTCTACACCTAGCATAAGCCCTAGCTACCCTCACCTCCCTTTTCCCTTCCACTCTAGGCCGAGCCTCCCTGTACCACCACCTGGTTCGGCCCCCATCCGAGCCACCCCCTTGCTGAACACCCTCTCTAGGCCGAGCCACCCTCACCTAAACCCTAGCCGAGCCCCTCCCCTCTCTGTCTTCTCTCTCGCTGCCAGGAAGCCCCCACCCGAGCCACACCTACTGTGCCCCTGGGCCCCCACTGTACTATTTTAACCACTTTCGGTTCATCCAGGCTTGAACTTAGAGCATAGGGTCCGAGGTAGTTACAATTGCTATAAACTTCTTTCCAACATGTCGACTATTTCATAGATGTTAAACATCCATGTCTATTTCTTTATAGATCCAAACAAGACCGATAGGCTTTATGCCTTTTCAGAGGGTCTTCCAACTTCAGAAACTTGATTTCTCGTGTATGGATACTATCACGGATTCAATGAATTCTAGTAATTTTATGGAGTTAGGGCCCATCATCGCTTCTTTGCATGTAGTTGGTTCATTATTGTCAAAACAATAACGACTTGTTTATCAAATCTCACTATTTGATTCTTACCGACCCACATGGTTCAATAGGAACTCTAATCTCCGAGATCACAACCTTTGTAATCACAGGAGCCATGAGCATTGTGGCCGCCACCGGGATATTTCCGGCACTGCGCTACTAAGCACATATAGCTAAGGTTCAACAACCTTATCAAAGTTCTATTGTCCTCCCACTTAACTTTTCGCAAAAAATAACTTCTCAAGAAACTTGATGTTCCAAGTAACAAACTCTTTTGTCCTTGGTGTTATGGAGGAATTCCCAACAAATTATTTTGGAATAACCTACAAAGACATGCTTATCCGACTTTGGTTGTAAACATTTTACTTATGCATAGCATACCAAAATTTAAGAAAAGACAATTCGGGTTTTATCCTAAACCATAACTTATATGGTGTCATTTCAACAGATCACGATGGTGCTCTTTTCAGTGTAAAAGCAGTAGTCTCTAAAGCTTCAATCCTTAAAACATAATGGCAGTTTTATAAATGACACCTTTGATCTTACCATGTCAAACATGGTTTGATTTCATCTCTCGAATATGCCATACTCCTATGGTTTATCGGGAAAGACAAATCATGGAATAATTCCTCAAATCTTAGGTGTTTTGCTAAACATGTAACTCAAATATCTTCCTTTATGATTGAATCATAAACTCTTTATTTTCTTGTTACAATGATTTTTCACTTCATCTTGAAAGTCTTTGAACAGTTTTCAAATGTTTCATACTTCTTCCTTATTAAGTAAATATATAGATATTTTCACTTAAATTTCTAGAGAAAGCATATGAAGCAAAAAGATCCATCGCATGTGGCTACATATAATGGACTATATACATCAATATGTATAATATCCAATAAGTTAGTCATCCGTTCCTCTTTCGCCTATGGACGGAGTTTCAATTATCTCGAGGAAAGTCTCACAAGCGCCAATTGATCAAAATCAAAGACTCCAAAAATCCATATACATGGAGTTTCTTCATGTTTTCCTTCCAATATAATTTAAACAGCGATGTCACTTCATAAGTGATCTTTCAATCATTTGTCTTGCGACATTTTAGTAATAGTGTTTATGGATGTGATTTCTCCAACTAGACTTGTAAAAGTTCATTCATCCTTTATGGAATACGGTAATTATTTGAACAACCATTGTTCTTGTAATACCGGAACAAAATAAAAATTATTAAAACAAATCTTGAAGGCTAGGTTTGACGACAAAAAAACACAATAACACTTTATTTGTTTTCGATGAACATCATCACTTATTCTTTTGCCAGTTACTTAGGCCGTTGCATTTCATGAATTGTGTTGTTTTCTATGACAGTTCACACCAACCAATTCGGTATCAAATACCGGTATCCAATACCTCAGAACCACATTGTTTAACAAGCAAGGAATACAACCATAACATGTATATCTTCTATATACCTAAGTTGGACATCTCCAACCTTTTCTTTTCTAGCAAATATTTTATAGATTCTCTTTCAACAATTCCTTTTCTTTTAAAAGAATCTATCCACATCATTGATTTATGACAAATTGAGTTCGACTAATCCAAATTAGAAAAGAACTCCCACTCAAAAACGACATCCCTCGTGCCTTTTTGGTGATTACATGAACCAAATCCACTACACCAAGTCCGATCATCACGTGAGTCGGTGTAGCTTCAAAGGAGAGCATCAATATGGGCATCACATCAACTATATGACTCATGCTTAACCTTTTGGTCTGTGTTCCGAGGCCATGGCTGTACATGCTAGGCTCGCCAAGTAAGAACCTTAGTATTCGCGTGTGTAAAACTGTCTTACACCCGTTGTATGAAAGCGTAGAGTCGAGTACACCCGATCATCACATGATGTCTCGAAACACGATCCTTAGAATGGTGCATAATTAAGGAAGAACACATTTTATCATGATATTTAAATGAGGGATGATCTTACAATGCTACTAAAAGCACCAAACTAGCAATATAAGATGCAAATATCTAATGTGTAAAGTGGGATGATATGGTCCATGCATTTGATCTCTATCATATGCATCATGGTATGATCTCTATCATTCCTTTATGTGTAAGGCCAAGGTATATGGAACTTACACGTTAGGTGTGTTGTAAGAGTATCTATCACACATCTACTTACAACATTACCATATCATGACACTAGCGCAGCAACGATCTAAACTAGATGCCTCTAATTTATCCATTGCAAGTTTTACGTGGCTTAGGGTTTTCGGAGATAGAACCGTTCTTACCTACGAACATGGAACCACAACGAGGATAACCAAGTTATTAGCAACTTGTTGTAAATCAGATATTGATTATAGTAGGAGAGACAGACACCCGCCAGTCACTTATGCAAAACTAGTTGCATGTTAGTCGTGGAACCGGTCTCATGTACGATGACATGTAAGATTGGTCCGGGCCGCTTCATCCCACTATGCCACCAATATCCAAAATACATGAAAGAAGCAATAACATGATCATCATCGCCCACATATAAACATATGTGTACTACCCATGCAAATCACCTACGCATAGATCAGGCTCTGATACCCCTGTTGGGTTCGCAACATAGAAAACAAAAATTTCCCTACGATGTGAACTATACGCCAAGATCTATCTACTAGATACAAGCAACGGGTGGATATACATCCATGGAGAACTTACCCACGAAGACAACAAAGCTTTGTTAACAAGATGGAACTCGTGGATGATGTAGTCGTACACTTGCCGATCTCAAGATCGTGATGAAGTCAAACAGGTCTAGCTCCGGCACGTCCTTCAGATCCAGCTCCAGCAAGTCCAGCACCACAAAGTCCAGCACCGCAAAGCAGCGGTGCATCCATGATCGCACACACGCCCGGTACCCCCGACAACCTCCGTCCCTTCCTCCAGCAAAGCAGCGGAAGCAGCAACTCCTTTCCAGATAAAGCCACCGGGAACATGTATCTCGCTAATCTGAGACCATGGGGAATAATACTAGAGGGGAGAGAGATCCTTCACGAGGAGGTGTGAGTGTGAAGGTGTGAGAGGGGGCCTTTTATAGGAGGAGGGGAGGGTACCCCTCCCCATGGCCGGCGCCCCAAGGGGTGACCCCTCACCTCCTCATTCATGTGGTGGTAACTCCCTCCACATAAATTTGCCCCTTCACTTTCTCTTTCAAAGTCTCCACTTTAAATGCATTAAATTTCTCCAAATTTAATGCTCTCTCATTTAATAAAACTATTTTATTAATTTTATTCATAATTTTGTTAATTACTTTAATTAACAAACATATACATAAAACCCCCTGCAACATTTCAATATTACATGCAAAACCAATTTCTGCAATTTCACCCGAAACAGTTTCGGTGTCTATTGAAATAATTCCAGCGCTTTCTTCAATCTTTATCTGAAACATATTTGCTCCAAATGGTGTTGGTGTCCCTTAAGTGTGTCACCCTACGATTCGCGAATAATGCAGACATGATCAAGACCCCTCTTAGATCAATAATCAGAAGCAGGACCTGGAGATCCATACTGACTCCTACACATTCAACGATGACTTCTGTGATCGTGAGAACCTTTAACACTAGTAACTAAATCCCTTTGTCTCGCGATATATTACATGTTTGAGATTACAATATTACATGCAGAACCAATTTCAGCAATTTCACACGAAACAGTTTTGGTGTCTATTGAAATAATTTCAGCGCTTTCTTAAATCTTTATCTAAAACATATTTGCTCCAAATGGTGTCGGTATCCCTTAAGTGTGTCACCCTACGGTTCAAGAATAATGCAGACATGATCGAGACCCCTCTCAGATCAATAATCAGAAGCGGGACCTGGAGAACCATAATGACTCCTACACATTCAACGATGACTTCTGTGATCGTGAGAACCTTTAACACTAGTAACTAAATCCCTTTGTCTCGCGATATATTACATGTCTGAGATTCGATCATCGCTATCTCCATACCTAGTTTGATCTCGTTGCTGACATGCACTCTTTTCTCGTTCCCGTGATATAACATTCTAGTGATCACATCACTTGCTTGAAAGCTACCTTAATGTGACATCACTGAGAGGGCCAAGAGTATATATATCCGTCATCGGGATGGAAAAATCCCACTCTTGATCCATGAGCCTCAACATAACACCTTTGTAGCACTGAACCCACCTTTATAGTCACCCTGTTACGGTGTGACGTTTGATGTTATCATGATACTCTTCCGGTGTCAGTAATTAACATGATCTCACGGTCTAAGGACTAAGATTACTTCATATGATGTTATAGAAATATAAACACAATGACTTCGATCGTAATGCTATACTTCGGATGAATGTTCATCACATCATTCCACCAATGTTGTGACCCCGTTATTAACAACATCCAATGTCCATGATCAGGAAACCTTGATCATCTTGTTAATCAACAAGCCTATTATATGAGAGGCAGTACTAGGAACTTTGTATTTTGTTTATTAAACACACATGTATTAACGTTTCAAATTAATACAATTATAGCATGCAAAATAAACATTTATCATAAACATGGAATAAGATAATAACCACTTTATTATTGCCTCTCGGGCATATTCCCTTCAGAATGATGGTCACGGTAGCTCCTGGGGTGGCTCCAATCGACGACGCCCTTCTCCTTCTGCAGCGGCTGGCTCCGGCCAAATTCCAGCGAAGCGGCGCTCGCCTTGCTCTGGGGAAGGCTGTGGGAGGCTCAGTGAGGAGTGGGGAGTAAGGTGGTGTGGATAATTGAGGTGGAGAGGGCCTCTATTTATATATCGACGAGGGGACATTGTGGCATGGGCTCGGGCTCGTCGGTGACGACGATACAGGCAGCTAGCGGCGCGGCTGAGGGTAGGGGGCGGTGCGGTGTTCCATGGCGATCATCACTGGCTTAATGGCGAGGCACGAGGCAGTGCAGGTTGGTCAGGCGTGTGCGATGCTCTGTGAGGGAGCAGTGGTGTTCGTGACGGTGCACGGGTGCTACGGGTCGTGCGGCGGTGAACGGGGGTGGCTGGGAGGTGGCTGTGATCATGGCGAGTGTGTGCATGCGCGAAGAGAGCGAGGCGCGGTCGATGTGAGTCGGTCGGGTGCGGCACTCTGGAGCACTCTCGGCACGGCACAGAGACGCTGGGCGTGGTGCTGCTGGGGTGGTCCAGGGCTCTCCTGTGGTCGTGGGCTGGACAGGGGGTGGCGGTGTACGGTGCCTTTCTGCTGCGCGTCGTGGGCGAGGGCGGCGTGGCCTCTAGCGCTCTGTCCACGGTCGGCCGGCGAGTGTGGCTTCGAGCGGTGGCACACTGGTGCAAAACGGCTAAGGGGGAGCGTGTTTGGTGCTGCTAGAGACCGGGGGAGATAAGGGATTGTAATGGGGGTATTTCGTCTAGTGATCAATGCCCCAAACAGTGAAGTTAGGCAGGATTAGATTAGTGTCTCCAAGGTGTTTGTCTTAATGGTCGCAAGAAATTTAGTTTGAAAATTTTGAATGAAATTTGGTGAGTGGTTGAATCTTATGCTTGAGCGTCTATGATTGCTTGGAGAAGTCAAGTGGAATTGATTTGAGTGGTTTTTGCAAATTGGTGATTTTACCATATGAACTAGATTCAGTTTTAAAATGTCCTTTAAATAGATTTGAAAATAGTTTATGTGAGTTTGTAAAGTTGGCTTGGGTTCACTTTTAGTTGGTCTATCAAGGGGTGAAAAGAAGTGGAATTGTTTCTGTTAGAAATTCTTTTCTAGGAACACTCAAAGTGGCCTAGTGGTTAACTTTGGCCAAAATGACCATTTGATCTTTTTATTCATATTTGATTTATTTTTCTTTTGGTTTTGTTTGTAATTGGCCTAGATGATGTAGAATTCATCTTTAAACCCTTTCTCATCATTTGTAGCAATCAAACATGGCAAATTCAATCAATCATACACTAATGCAAATCACACATGCCTTCATATAGATTTTTGGAATAAAAGTTTTTGTTAACCCTAAATTTGGGTGATTGGAACTTGATGATCTTGATTAACATTTTTGGGGTGTTACAAACCTTCCCTCCTTAAGCAAAATCTCGTCCCAAGATTTAAGAAAAACTAGGAACTAAAGAGATTTGGAAACTCAGTCCTAATGTAATCTTCTCGCTCCCAAGTATCTTCTTCTTCAGTATAGTTGCTCCACTAGATCTTGAGAAACTTGATACTCCGGGTCCTAGTGCTTCTCAAGGCTTCTTCCAAAATACGAATGGGTACTTCACGATAGGTTAGATCCTTGTTGATATCTATGGCTCGGTGATCGATGTTCTTGAAAACTTCGGTCTTCTCCGGAACTTCTAAGCATTTGCGAAGTAACGAGATATGGAACACATTATGGATGGCTGACATCTCTTCTAGCAGTTCTAGTTGATAAGACACTTCTCCTCGGTGATTCAAAACCTTGAAGGGTCCAATATATCTGGGAGCTAACTTTCCTTTCAGTTGAAAATGTTGCATTCCATTCAAAGGTGATACTTTGAGATACACAAAATCTCCGACATTGAAATTCAGGTCTCGACGTCTCTTGTCAGCATAACCCTTCTATCTGGATTGGGCGGTCTTGAGGTGCTCACAGACTTTGTGAACCTTCTCTTCGGCTTCTCTTACGATGTCGGGTCCGAAAATCCGACTCTCTCCTACTTGTGACCAGTTCAAGGGAGTACGAAATTTCCTTCCATACATAAATTCAAATGGGGCCATTTGCAAATTGGCTTGATAACTATTGTTGTATGAGAATTCTGCGAAAGGCAGACAATCTTCCCATTTTGACCCATACTCTAGCACACAAGCTCTCAACATATCTTCTAAGATTTGGTTGACTCTTTCAGCCTGTCCATCGGTTTGCGGGTGATAAGCTGTGCTGAAGTTCAGCTTGGTTCCTAATCCTTCTTGGACTTTCTGCCAAAATCTTGAGGTAAACTGGGTTCCTCGATCCGACACTATGGTCTTAGGGGTTCCATGCAAACTGACGATTCTAGCAATGTACAACTCTGCTAGCTTCGAACTCTTGTAGGTAGTCATGACCGGTATAAAATGGGCTACCTTGGACAGTCTATCAACTATGACCCAAATAGTCATTTCCCCTACTAGATGTAGGCAATCCGGTGATAAAATCCATTCCGACAGAATCCCATTTACATTCCAGAATCTGCAATGGTTGCAAAAGTCTTGTGGGCCTCTAATGTTCCGCTTTGACTCTCTGATAGATATAGAACTTAGCTATGTAGCTTCCGATTTCTCTCTTAATCTTGTGCCACCAAAATTGCTCCTTCAAATCCTGATACATCTTCGTTCCTTCAGGGTGGATAGAATAAAGAGTATCATGAGCCTCCTGCATGATAACTTGCTTCAACTCGGAATCTACTGGCACACAGATACATCCTTTGTACCACAAAACTCCTTCTTCATCTTCGGTGAATCCGAGTACCTTCCCTGTACCGATACGATGCTTGGTTCTGTCGATACTTGCATTTCCTTTCTGCACCTCCTTGATCTAACTGATCAAAGTGGGTTGAAGTTTAATGCTAGCTAAAAATCCTTTGCTAATAGCTCCATTCTAAACTGCTCCAACTCTTCATGCAAACTTGGTTGGGCTTCTTTAATCATGGTGTTCAATCTACACGGGAATCTGCTAAGAGCATCTGCTACCACATTGGCTTTGGCGGGGTGATAATGAATGTCAAGGTCATAATCCTTGATTAACTCTATCCACCTCCTTTGCCTCATATTCAGCTCCTTCTGGCTTCAGACTCTTGTGATCCGAATAAATCTCATTGCGGTTACCCATAAGGTAATGACGCCATGTCTTCAAGGCTAAAACTACGACTTCGAGTTCAAGATCATGGGTAGGGTAGTTTTCCTCATGCTGCTTTAGTTGTCGGGACAAATATGCTATGACTTTGCCTTCTTGGATCAACACACATCCGAGACCAATTTTGGATGCATCACAATACACATCAAAAGGCTTCTTGATATCTAGCATAATCAGAATTGGGGCTGAAATCAATCTCTTCTTGAGCTCTTGAAAACTTGCTTCACATTTGTCCATCCATTCGAACTTCTTATCTTTCTTCAACAATTGGGTCATTGGTCTCGCGATGCTCGAAAATCCTTTAACAAACTTCCGGTAATATCTCACTAATCCGAGAAATGCACAGACTTGGGTTTGAGTGGTTGGGGCTTTCCATTCTTCAACATCTTTGATCTTGGCGGGATCAACAGCGACTCCTCCCGTCGACACAATATGTCCTAGGAATCCTACTTCCTTCAACCAGAACTCACATTTGCTAAACTTGGCATACAACTGATGTTCTCTAAGGGTTTCAAGGATGGTTCTCAGGTGTAGCTCATGTTCTTCTTCTGACTTGGAATAGATCAGAATATCGTCGACAAACGACAAACTTATCTAGGAAGTTCATAAACTCTTATTCATGAGATTCATGAAATAAGCGGGGGCATTGGTTAATTCAAAAGACATGACCATATACTCATACAATCCATATCTAGTGGTAAAGGCGGTCTTTGGAATATCCGTTGCACGAATCTTGAGTTGATGATAACCAGTTCTAAGATCAATCTTAGAAAACACTCTGGCACCAGTCAACTGGTCAAACAGATCCTCAATCTTTGGCAGTGGGTACTTGTTATTGATGGTGACATCATTCAGCTTCTGGTCATCCGTGCACAAATGGTTACCTCCATCTTTCTTATCCACAAACAGAATAGGCGATCTCCATGGCGATGCGCTTGGTTGAATTAGACCTTTCTCCAACATAGCATCCAGTTGCTTCTTCAGCTCCACTAATTCAGATGGGTTCATACTATAAGTTCTCCGAGCTATGGGTGCAGTTCCAGGAATTAGTTCAATGATGAACTCAATATCCAATCTGGGGGCATACCGGGCAATTCATCTGGGAATACGTCAAGGTATTCACAGACTACTCTGACTTGGTGTATGGTTGGTTGGGCTAGACTCTTGTTGCATTTGAATTGACGGGGCAATGTCTCAGATACATGCTCTACTGATACTCCAGAGCTACTAGTCATGTTTATGGCTTTCTTGGCACAGTCGATTAATCCTTTATGTTTCGACATCCAATCCATTCCTAGTACTACTTCCAAACCTTTGGTTCCAAGTACTATTAGATTGGCATAAAAATCTATTCCATGGATTCTGATAGGTACAACCTTGCAATTTTTTCTAACTTTGGTGGTTGAACCAGGTATTTGAACCATCATAACATGCTTCAATTTGATTGGTTGAATCTTACTAGTGCATGCAAATTCTTATGTAACAAACGAGTGCGATGCTCCAGAATCGAACAACACTCTTGCAAGTACTGAGTTAACAGAAAACATACCGAGCACAACATTGAGCGCTTCCTGAGCTTCTTGAACATTCATGTGGAACAGATGACCGTTGCGGTTGAGTGAGTTTCCTGGGGCAAATCTCCTTCCAGGCTGAACACGGCGTTGCTGCTAAGCGGGTGCATTCACATTGGTGGCTGCTACAAGGTTCTTGGGGCACTCATTGGAGTAGTGACCCTTGACTCCACCCTCAAAGCAAGTAATCTGGGACTTTTCTTTTGCTGCAACATGCACAACATTGCTTCTAGTCCTTGGGGTAGTATTGTTGTTGTTTTTGTTGGACTTGGGCGGTGCACGGTTGAAGTTATTGGAGTTGCCGTGATTGTTGTTGTGATTTCCTCCAGACTTCAAGTTTCCTCCGCTACGATTGGGATAGCTTGGACGGGACATAGGGGGTCTGTTGTTTCTTGGGGCATATCCTACAGACGGGTTGGGGCGATACTTTTGAGTATTGTGGGATCCAGTCTGGTGCATCATGCGACGCTTGCGGTTGTCATTGGCTTGGTCGATCTTCCCTTCCATCTGGATGGCAGAGTCTACTAGCTTTTCTAGATCTCCAAAACGGATGTTGACTAACATAGTCTGCATCTCATCATGCAATCCATTTAGGAACCTTTCCTTCTTCTTGACTTTGGTGTTAATCTCATCAGGGGCATATCTAGCTAGGGACAGACATTTGTCACGGTACTCCACTACCGTCAGCCTTCCTTTCTTCAGTTCCCTGAAATCATCTCTCATCCTGGTGACCAAACCTTGTGGCACATGGGTGCGGCTGAACTTGATCTTGAATGCTTCCCAAGTCATCATCTAACCGCCGTTCATGGTACGGGTGCTATTCCATCTCCTGCCAGATAATGGGTGGGAAATAGTACTTTCTCATTGGCTTGAACTCCTGCGACCTCCAGGTTGTTCTCCATGGTTTGCAGCCAGTCATCAGCATCTAAGGGATCCTCGGACTTATTAAAGATAGGTCGGTTGGTGTTCTGAAAGTTTTTGAGCTTGGATCCATGGTGATCCTGGTTTCCGTGACCTTGGTTGTTGTGGCCCATCTGAGCTATTTGTTTAAGAGTGGCTAGGTTGGCTTGGCGCTCGGCTCTACTAGCTTCACGGTTAGAAACTAGCATTTGCAGAATCTACAGCATCGAGTCCTAAGATGAGCTGCTTCCTCCGGGGTTTCCATGAGTCATCTGAAGATTGAGATATATAATGAGATAAGAGGGAAATTTCTAAGGTTCATTGTTTTGTTTCAAAAGCTTTAAACTTTGAGTTTGACTCAGGTTTGGCAAACTAACAACTTCTTCGCATTCATTCATTCAAAGCACACCAATACAAACACACACCACACACAAATAGAAAACAAATGGTTTTAAGAACCATTCTGTGAAACTACGATACAGTGGGACCGGTACAACTCATTCCTATGGTAGTGATCAAGTGAATATAATCATCATCAATGAAGTTGGAATCATCATCATCAGTGTGGAACTCCATGGAATCATTCTCCAGGTAGTCGTTGTCATCACTGAGGTAAGAGTAAAGATCTCCCTAGATATCTTCACCTTCCTCTTCCTCCTTTGTTTCAAGCTGGACTTCCTGTTCACGGATGGCCTTCTCGAGAGCAGCCACCTTCTTGCAAAGACGATCGATGGTGCGATCCTTCTTGTCGCGCTGACGACAAAGTGATTGGCGAGAATGGCGAGAGTCCGGTCCTTCTTGACAGCAATGGCAAGGTTGTGGTTGGCGTAGGATTAGGCATTGTCCAACCTCTTCTGCCTATCATAAAGCATGAAGTCAAGATTGTCCACCTGGTGCTTCATCTCTGGGTGTCCTGGCATCTCCAAGGGCATTCCCATAGAATCACGCCTTGCGAAGTGAGCAAAGCGAGTTCCCTAGATCTGTTTGATGTTTTGCCCACACAGACGGTCAAGAGCTTCATGCATAGACCTGGCTAATCCATCTAGCCAGTTGTTCTCCCACAAGGTGAATTGGATCTTCTCAGAAGTGGGTGCTTCCATCTTGGCTCTGAGGTCTGCAACTATCAGCCATTGTAGATCTCCTCATATGTGATCATTGAGTTAGGCCCCGAAGAATTCCGGGTGCGGGCGCTCAAGATACTCTGGCAGTGCATCTAGATCCCTCTCAAAGATCAGTTGGCCTCCATTGCCCAACTGGTAGAACTTGCAATGCTGGATTTCCATCTATAAGAATTTAGGGTGAGTAAGTTAGTGAGGTGATCAAGTGTGTCAAATTTTTATGTAGAATTGCAAGAATTTTTTAGGAACAAGAATTTTTTCTGAAAGAATCTCAAGGATAAGAGTGAGAATAGGTTTTCATAAATATTCACTTATTTTTTTTTGAAACTAAGTTTTTGTTCGGACGTCCATTCTAACTATGGTCTGCTATGGTTAGAATGGCTCTGGTACCAACTTGTCAACACCTGGATTTTTAATCCTAGATGTCTATTATGCCATACCTCGCAATCCTAGGATTACCATTTTTGCGAGACATAATAGATTGGATATCACAGTACATCATCCATTACAAACCATAATAAGGTCTTACAAATAAAGGATCTCATGATCCAGTCTTAATACAAATCAAGCAGCAGAAAAGAAACGTAGTAAGGGCTCCGTCTTCAGGGTCAAATGCAATGCAGACGATGGGAGATGATCCTAGTTGTCATAGACCTCCTGCACTCCATCATCCTGGTAGTCCTCCTCATAGTCTGGCCATGGGAATAGCCAGGGACAAAGCCATGAGTACTCTTTAAGTACTCGCAAACTATCACTAACAAGTAAGGTAGTTCTAGTAGGAATCTTAAGCTCTAGGTTTATTTGCAAAAAGACAGATTTATCTAAACTGAGTTTAGAAGTAAAGAAAACTAAGTTAATGTTCTAAATCACTTAAGTGGGAACCTAGATTTCATATTCACAACCCTGTTGTGGTCAAGTCAAAATCATAGTTCACTTCACAAGTCATTTTGAAAACATCTGACGACGGAACAGTATGGCCACTCCAACTGTCCATGACCGCGGACGCGGCTATTCGAATAGTTTAACACTCTACAGAGGTGGTACACTTTCACCAAAAATTTCGATACATCCGTCAGGGATAACCCTGAATCATCATACTTAGTATGCGGATAATCAATCATAACCTTTCAATTACACACTCTAGTATAGGCACCTCCCCTATGAGCTTGGCCTCCTAGCCATGGCCATCTGCCATCCTAGGCACTACATAGGTGGACATTCACACTCACGATGTAGCCTCAACCTAACCTCTTCCGCGAGGGAACCCATACAAAGGCATATAAACTTCCGGCTAAGCCCTACCCAATTCGAGTATTGTGGTTGTACGGTAAATTGGGATGGTATCGCATCCGAACCCAACCATCAGTTTTTATAAAGGGCTAATGCTCATGCCTCAAAATTTTCATAATCAAATCCTTTTGTGTCCATAACACATGTCAAAATGTTTCAATAGAATGAATCATCATTCCAAGTTTTTTATAATCATTTTCACCAAGTATTCCCATCTAAAGTGATCAACTTTTATGCTTAGCACTAGCCACTAAAGTTGAGGGTATTCACTAATGAGGGGTGCTAATCTCCAATCTCATGCCATTGAATGACATCTAAGTATAACTAGTTAGGCCTAGTTTTATACTCTTTATGGTATCTATACTATTTTTCCAAAATACTCACAAAGCACTAACTAAAAGTAAAGAACTTTGGTAAAGTAAAAGAATAAAGCTTGCAAGTAAAACTTGGGATTGGTATAATCAAAGTTATATAACCAAGCATGCCTAATGAATTTTGCTTAAGTTATAGAGTTTGCAAGTATTAGATTGCATAGTTCTAGCTTACAAATAGTGATGGCTTACCTTGAGTAGAGCAGTGGTTGAAGTTTCCTTCTGCTTCTTCTTCCTGATAGTACTCCTCCTCCTCGTATCCCGGGTCGGTACTATCGTCTATAAGTGAATACAGGGTACACAATCACCGAACAATACTTAACTAATTTAGTTTAGTACACTAAGGCTCACACTTGATGATCTAGCATCATCACAATCATCACATGAAATAAAGACTTAGTCTTATTTATCTTATTTTAGAAAAGTAATTTCTACTCATTGAAAATAATTAAGATTTAATATTCTCCAATTAAAATATGGGATCATGTTGACACATGTCATCACCATATATTCTAATACATGGGAATGCGATTTAAACGGGTGGTCATATTTTATTAACTTTAAGATTATCATTTAATAGAATTAAAGTGACTAGAAATGCCTATATAGCATTATTTTGGTACTAGTCCAACGTCACTTCATGCAAACCTAAATATTTTTACATATTCAGATAGATCTTATCAAATGTGATTTTTGAGAGTTGTAGTCAACTCAAAAGCATTTATGGTTGATTTTTGAAAAATGTTTGAAATTGAAAAAGTCTCTGTCTTGTTATTTTTACTATAGGTGATCTCTAACTCCAAATGATTTGAATCCAACGGGCTGAGAGGGATAGTTTCAATATCTTTCTAACAAAATTGGAATCATGCAATTTGGTTCACTGAATATCTCTGAATTGATTTTTGCATCTACTAACAGAATGTGGTTTTAAATAAATTGGATAATCCTTATTTGAATTCACAGGCCTGCGCGGGAAACTAAAAGAGCCAGCCCAATCTGCACAGCACAGCGCAGCGCAGAGGTTTGCTGATAGTACGGACGCACTAGTTAGCGACTTAAACTAACTGAAACGGTATATTTGAATCTAGGCCCTACGATTAAAAGACGATCTAACGACTATAGTTCATCGTCGATGACGAATAGCTCCGGCGAGGTCTAAACCCTAACACGGTGGTGGGGGTCGTGTGGGGATCACCTGGGCTCCAGCTAGGGTTGGTGAAGGGGGAGAATGACATGGTCAACGACGGAAGTTCGAACGGTGGTCGCGGTAGCTCTTGGTGCGGCTCCAATCGACGACGTCCTTCTCCTTCTACAGTGGTGGGCTCTGGCCAAATTCCGGTGAAGCGGCGCTCGCCTTGCTCGGGTGAAGGGTGTGGCAGGCTCATTGAGGAGTGGGGAGTGAGGTGGTGTGGAGAATTGAGGCGGAGAGGGCCTCTATTTATATACCGACGAGGGGACATTGCAGCATGGGCTCGGGCTCATTGGTAACGATGATACAGGCGGCTAGCGACGCGGCTGAGGGTAGGGCGGTGCGGTGTTCCCTGGAGATCATCACTGGCTTAATGGCGAGGCACGGGGCGGTGTAGGTTGTTCGGGCGCGTGAGATGCTCTGCGCGGGAACGGCGGTGTTCGCGACGGTGCACGGGTGCTATGGGTCACGCGGCGGCAATTGAGGTTGTTTGGGAGGTGGCTATGATCATGGCGAGTGTGCGCGTGCACGGCGAGATGGAGGCGCGGTCGGTGCGATCCGGTCGGGTGCAGCGCTCTGGTGCGCTCTCGGCACAGCGTAGAGACACCGGGCGCGACACTGCTGGGGTGGTCCAGGGCTCTCTTCTGGTCGTGGGCTGGACAGGGGGTGGCGGTGGATGATGCCTGTCTACGGCGCGTCGTGGGCGAGGGCGGCGTGGCCTCTGACGCTCTGTCCATGGTTGGCCGGCGAGTGTGGCTTCAGGCGGCAGCGCACTAGTGCAAAACGACTAAGGGAAGTGTGTTTGGTGCTGCTAGAGACTGGGGGAGACTGGGGGAGTGTAATGGGGGCATTTGGTCTAGTGATCAATGCCCTAAACAGTGAAGTTAGGCAGGATTAGATTAGTGTCTGCAAGGTGTTTGTCTTAATGGCCGCAAGAAATTTAGTTTGAAAATTTCAAATGAAATTTGGTGAGTTTTGAATCTTATTCTTGAGTGTCTATGGTTGCTTGGAGAAGTCAAGTGGAATTGATTTGAGTGGTTTTTGCAAATTGGTGATCTTACCATATGAACTAGATTCAATTTTGAAATGTCCTTTAAATAGATTTGAAAATAGTTTCTGTGAGTTTATAAAGTGGGCTTGGGTTCACTTTTACTTTGTCTAGCAAGGGGTGGAAAGAAGTGGAATTGTTTCTGTTAGAAATTCTTTTCTAGGAACACTCAAAGTGGTCTAGTGGTTAACTTTGGCCAAAATGACCATTTGATATTTTTATTCATATTTGATTTCTTTTTATTTTGATTTTCTTTGCAATTGGCCTAGATGATGTAGCATTCATCTTTAAACCATTTCTCATCATTTGTAGCAATCAAACATGGCAAATTCAATCAATCATACACTGATGCAAATCACACATGCATTCATATAGATTTTTGGAATAAAAGTTTTTGTTAACCCTAAATTTTGGTGATTAGAACTTGATGATCTTGATTAATATTTTTGGGGTGTTACATTGACTATTCACGAGCTCTTTGACCACTTGAAACTTGCCCACAGGATGTACTATTTTCCCCAAGTGACCTACTCCAACAAGTACTGGTACCCGACTAACCGGGTGTACGCACTAGAGATCATCGGCATTGGGAAAGAGGGCACAGAGTTTGCCACCCTAATTGGAGGGTACGCCACGGATATCTTCCTATCCATCAGGTACATCAGTTTGGCAGCGTGCGAATCGCCACCGTACAAGGTGATGTTATGGTCGCTGCCATCATGGAATAAGCTCCATTCGGTCGAAATGGCAGCAACATCTGAGCAGACGAGCAGGCCGTCGTTGGCTGAAGTCATGCTGAAAGGGCTCATGTCGTACCTGTCTAAACTATGGTGTTACCTGTGAGCTTCTCAAGATGTTGTCGGAATTCCCCTTGGATTACAAGAATATGAACCAAGAGTGAGTTAACACATATAAATCTTCTTGTGATGACCCTAATATGAATATATGTAATGTCGTACTAATTAATTACTTTATGTTGGTGACATACCCAATTGGTATGGGCTATCTAGCGAAATATGTCCCATGTTCAATGCTCGCTGATGCAGTCCAATGGAACTGCGTGGTGCCCAGCTGCGAGTTTGGCGCAATTCCATTTGTGCTCCACTCCCACCTCAGATAAGCCCATTCCATGAGGTTGCGCATTTTACACTATGGTAGGAAAGGCGGGTACATCTCTAAGCCGGTGCCGGCATCGGTCTAGCAAAGTGTGGATATCGGGCTAACCGGGTTTGATGACACGGTGTACTGCATGCTATTCGATGGGCACGGCAATGTTATCTTGATATCCGTCGTGTGCATTAGGCCGGCGGCGTGCGTATCGCCGCAGTTCATGGTGAAGTTGAGCTCTACACATCCAAATGGCTTGTGTGAGAAGGTATTCTATGTGAATTCTAAAGCCACTTGCTCTTTGTCAGTTTGTCGGTCTAATCTGGTCGCTCGTCATCGAAATCGACCATCAGAGTTCACTGTGGAATACAAGCTTTGCATTGACAAGATTATTACCATAGATGAAGAGGTGGGACAGGTGGGAGACTTCTAAACTAACACTAAAGTAAGTGGGATAAGCGGGATAAGTGAGATTTGTTAAATCCTACTTGTCCCACTTCTCCCACTTAGTTTAGAGTTAGTCTAGGGGTCTAAAATTAGGATCCGACATGTCCCATTTGTCCCACTTCTGCATCCCTATTTCTTAGCGATTAACACATATTTATCTTCTTGTGATGATCCTAACTTGAACACACGTACTACTTGATAGGATTTTTCTTATCATTTTGGGACATGTGGTTCCTAGCTTAAGGTAGTTCTGAGTATTTTGTATAGAGTTCTGCTACTACTAATCTATTTCGTAGTAGGAGTAATACCTATGTACTGGTATTTGTTCAGACCGACGGATCTAGTGCAGAATAAGGTCTCTCTTTCCTTTTGAATCTTGGCCTTGTTACATCTACCAAATTTCAATGTCTGTATTGCTTAATCTGCCAATTCCTTTGGTCATTATATGTACTGCTAAATCGGTCACTTTGAAATGGTGCTTTATGTGTCAAGTGCCACTTATTATGAACTAGGAATCTGATGATATTTTTCTATATTATTTAGTACTACTGAATATTTCAAATGCCATTGAATCCGTCAAAAATTCTGTTGTTGCTATTACTAAAGTATTTTTTAGAACTAATAGTGATGTATTGGTACTTGTTTAGATCAAGACCAGTAGATGGTATTGCTCTTCTTTTGGAACATGGCCAGAATATGTTCTCTCTGTCCTTTGGAATTATGGTCTTGCTACATCTATTGAATTTCAGTGTCTGCATTGTTAAATCTGTTAATAATTTTGGTCATTATCTGTACTGCTAAATCGGTCACATTGAAATGCTGTTGAATCTGTCAAGTATCACTGATTATGTATTTGGAATCTATTCATATTTTTTTGTTTTATTCAGTGCTTCTGAGTCTTTCAAATGGTAGTGAATCTGTCAAATGTTATGTTGTTGCTATTACTAAAGTATTTTTTAGAACTATAAAATAGTGATGTATTGGTACTTGTTTAGATCAATACTACAAGATCGTCCTGCTCTTCTTTTGGAACATGTCCAAAATATGTTCTCTCTGTGCTTTTGAATTATGGCCTTGCTACATCTATTGAATTTTAGTGTCTGCATTGTTAAGTCTGTCAATACTTTTCGTCATTATCTGCACTGCTAAATTGGTCAGTTTGAAATGCTGTTGAATCTGTCAAATGCTGCTGATTATGTGTTTGGAATCTATTGATATTTTTTTGTTTTATTCAGTGCTTCTGAATCTTTTGAAATGGTAGTGAATGTGTCAAATATTATGTCGTTGTTATTACAGTACTAAAGTATCTGTAGAACTAATACTGACGTATTGATACTTTTTTAGATCAAGGGCAGTAGATGGTCTTACTGTTCTTTTGAAACATCGCCTTGTTACAATCTAGATGAAGCTTGGGGCATTTTGGTTTGCATATGTGGGTCACATAGTCATTTATATGAGTAGAAAGTATGCACACAAAAGCAGGTTTGATGGCCAGTTTTGCTTGCTTCGATGATCCAGTGTGTTCGGAGAAAAGCGACTGATCCCGCACCAAGGTTTTTAGTGCTGAAACAAGCATTGATTCTCGTTGTCCTGATATTGAATTTCATAGCCTGTATTGCTGAATCGGTCACTTTGAAATGCTGCTGAATATGAACTAGGAACCCATCGTTATTTCACCAAGCATGATGCAACTTAGGCCGTGGGTTCTTGCCTTTCTAGAAGTTTCAGCAATTTTAGTAGGCTTGCCAATCTTTGCAAAGGGGTACCTTTCTAGAAAGTTCATATGAGGTTCAACATCTTGGTATTTTGGTATGTACTACGAAGTACCAAAAACCGAAGTGACTCAACTTGCAACTACTTTGTCTAACTAATGTGAATCTAGACAAAGTTGAGGCCATTAGAATACGAACTTGAGGGAGTAGTATAAAAATGGAAGCAGTAAATAACATCTCTCAGTTCTAATAACTGAGATGTGATGCGAGCCATTCTCACCCGCAGAAGACAGCCGAAGGAGCATGGCAAAACCCCCTCCTTCAAAGAGCCATTCCCAACTCTGAGAGGCCGCATTTGGATCATCTATAGCGCGCACTTCACACATTTTTCTCGCCATCTCACTTGCAGCATCGATCCTTTCAGGCTGCCACCCCTCTCCTCCAAACAAGCCCAACAGTCATACGTAGATCCGTCCTTGCCCCCAATCATTCGGACATGATGGCTGTGGATTTGAGGCACAACCGACTGAACAATGTTTGGACGAAGGTCGGTGACCATGTCTTCAACGAAATAGCTAAGCGTATGGACACTACCAGTGCCGTCCGGCTGGCCGCATGCTCTAAGGAGCTGTACCGCCAAGTCGCTGGCGGAAAAGGTAGTAGATGCCCCAACGTCATCTGCTGGACTTTGGTCTCCTACAAGGACGTCTACGACCACAAGATCGCGTGAACCTACCGCCGGTGTGTCTACACAGAGCCAGGATGCGAGTTCACCATCATCAAGAAAGTGTTCGTCGAGCACCTCATATCTGCCCACACAATGACAGTGCCCAGATACAGCCCCCAAAAATGGGACCCGTCTGTGCTGGTTCGTCCACCGGGCTCACTCAGAGTTGAGGTCATCGGCATCGGGAAGGAGGGCAAGCTGTTTATCACCCAAATTGATGGGCATAGCATGCACTTTCTCCTGTCCGTCAGGCCGGTCAGGTCGGCATCATGCGAATCGCCGTGGTAAGAGGTGAGGTTTTGGTCATTGGTCTTGTTCCCTAGTTTCAATCAGGTTGTAGTAAAGAGGTCACCCGAGACAATGATTAGGCCGTTGCCGGCCAACACCGTGCAAGAAGTGCTCATGTCTTTTCTGTCCAAGCCGCGGCTTAAATGGCATACTACTAAACCTATCATCGGACAAGATTCGCTGGTGAGATATCACATCTTAATCCTCGTGTGATGATCCTACTGTGAATGTATGTAATGTTGTACTAATTAGCTAGTTTATGTTGGTGGCAGATTCCCTTCGTAATTGGAATTGCTGAAATTAAGGATCCCAAATTTCCCTGTTTGTCGTATGAATTTTCCATGTATGCTGCTGACCTAGAGGCCGACATGCGACAATGAAACGAGAGACGCGTCCCAGGCAGAAAATCAAGGGTGTAGCCTGACCAGCACTTTGACACGCTGAAGCATTCTCGTTTCTTCGAGTACTATGATGGGACATGTAGTGGTTCCTAGCTTAGTGTAAGCTTGTAGTTCTACACTTCTACTAAGTATTTTGTATGGAGTTCAGCTACTGCTAATCTATTTTGTAGTAATACCTATGTACTTGGACTTATTCAGATCGATTGGAGAAAATGCATGGTCACGCTTTCCTTTTGAAACTTGTCTTTGCCACATTGTTGTACATCCATTGAATTTCAATGTCGGGATTACTGAATGTGTCAATTCTTTTGGTCATTTTATGCCACCGTTGAATCGCTCACTTTAAATTGCTTCTGAATCTGTCATGTACTGCTCAATGTGAACCGGACGCGTGCCCATCGCCCTTGTACATGGGCGTGTCATAATCTAGATGAGACTCGGGCATTTTGGGTTGCATGTGGGGGTCACACGGGCATTGATGTGAGAAGAAGGTACTCAAAGCAGACTTGGTCGTCAGTTTTTCTACTCCAATGGTCGAGTGTTGTTGGTGAAAAGGACAAACTGATCATGCGACAAGGTTTTTAGAGCTGAAACAAAAACTGGTTCTCTCTGTACTGCTATTGTATTTCATTGTCTGTATTGCTAAATTGGTCACTTTTGAAATGCTGCTGAATTGTTCAAGTGGTCTTGAATATGAACTTCGAATCTATTGATAATTTTTCTACCTTATTTTGTACTGCTAAATTTTGACATGAATAGCTGCCAAAAAGAATTATCACTTTTCCACCTCCCTATTTGAGGTCTTTGTTTCGAATCCGGCCGAGCACATCACAATGCCATTTTTATTAACCAAGAGAAGAAATCTAGTAGCTCATTCGGCCCCTCTGTAGCCCAGAACATTTTTATTCATTCTTTTCGGGGTCAGGGGACCGCTGACCACATCCTAGTGACATTTGAGAAAGGAGCCCATGGAGCATAGCCGAGAACATATTAATTCGGCCTTTTAGGGGTCAGGGGACTGCTGAGCACATCCCACTAAAATTTGAGAATGAAGGTCATGGAGCATAGCCTACGGAGTATAACCCATGTAGAGTAACCTATGTAGAATAGCCAAACTCTTTTTAATTCGTCCTTTTGGGCATTGCCCCCACCTCTCAAAATAACAAAAACTCTGCCTACCCATGTTTTTAAGAAAATACTCCATTATGTGGCATTTTATAAATTGAGATGCCAGGAGTGCTATCCTTTTATATTTTAAAAGAGATAAACATAGACACACAAAATATTTTTAAGAAGAATAATACATAAATTGTAGTACTAATAAAAGTTTAATAATATTTATTCTATAAATATCTTTGTTGTAGTGGCAACACACTCAGTTTACGTTTATTTGATTTGAAGGTCTTTTGTTCAAATTGTATCTTGGGTTTAAATTTTTTTCTTCTAGCAATATCGCATTACGGAGAGGCTGACATTCATGGACCCAGTTTGTTTTGAGGGTGGGTTCGGAAAAAAGTTTAAATACTTGTACAGAGAGGCTCGCATCAGGGACCCACCAGACAGAACATACAAGGCTGCATCAGGTACCCAGAAGCAAGAACATGCTAAAGAGGCTGACATAAGGGCCCCAGCAGTAAGACCATTCATGACTGCCACGGTGAAAATAGCGAACGCGACCGAAAAAAAGTCCATCACACACAAGTTGCACTTACAGAGAAGCTGACATGTAAAACCCAACAAGCCCAAGCATAACCCATGAAATTAGCCTATCAGCCCCAAGTATAGCCCAATACCTTCTAATTCGGCCTTTTCGTGGTCTTGTGGCCATCAACCATAGCCCATTCAATTTAGGAGTGAGCCCATGGAATATAAGCCATGACGAATAGGGAATCCGCCCCGAGTTAGCCCAGAATATTTTTAATTTGGCCTTTATGAGCATTTTGTACTCTAAGGCTGACATCTGGGACCCGAATAAACAGTCCAACATACACACGTTTATTTTAAATAGAGGCTGTCAGCTGGAACCCATCATAGACACGATTCTTGCACAGAGGTGGTTGACATCTAGGACCCAGCAAGTTGCCAAGGTCAAAACAGCGGACATGGCAAAAAAAGTCCATCATACGCACGTTTCATTTACAGAGAGGCTGATATATGGGACCCAGCACCACGACCTTATACAGATGTTGCAGTGAGCAACGTTGCCAGTTCTAAATAGGGAGGCGCAAGCGAGAAAAAAGTTTAGCATGCACATATTTCTTGTAATGAGAGGCTGAAATGGGGGACCCAACAGTGTGAGCAAATGCAGATTCGTCGAGAAACACTATCTGCTATTCTACAAACCTCTGCACTTGGAGGCCCAACAACTGTCTACAAGAATAGAACTGCATAGACATCAAGCTATTTTCTGGCGCCGTTGCTGGGGAGGTAAGGTAAAAGGTACTCACATCCTCCGGTGTGAGTGCTCGAAGTTATTTCCTTTAGATTCTGCAATTTTTTCTTTTTGTTTAGTGTTTTCACTAGTTAGGCTTAATGGAAAACAACAACAAAAATAGAGACCTTTATAGTATTTATCTTGAGTTAGGACATGAAGTGTTTGAAGAGAAAATTAAAAAACCTATGGAACTTTATTTGCGTGCTAATAGCAATATTGTTAGTATGAATTCTTTGGACACCATTATTGCTAATGCTATGGAAAAGTCTAAGCTTGGGGAAGCTAGTTCTTATGAAAATGATCTTTTTAGTTCCCCAGCTTTGGAAGATAGCTATTCTATTGCTTATGATGATACCAAACCTCCAATATATGATGATTACAATGATGCATATGATATTTTTAGTCCACCTACTATTGAGGAGAAAATTAATTATGATTACAATATGCCTCCTATATTTGATGATTATGGTGATGATAATAATAATGATAGCTATTTTGTTGAATTTTCTCCCACTACAATTAATAGGAATGACTATGTTTATGTGGGGAGTATTAATTCTTTTATGCATGTGGCTCATGATAAGAATGTTTTATGTGATAGTTATAGTGTTAATTTTATTCATGATGCTACTGAAAGTTATTACGAGAGAGGGAAACATGGTTTTATGTATCTCAACAATATTAAGTTTTCCCTCTTTATGTTGAAATTTTTGAAGTTGCACTTGTTTTGCTTTCCTATGCTTGTTGCTTTGTGCTTTCATGACTTGTTTCTTTACAAGATTACTATGCATAGGAAGTGGGTTAGACTTAAATGTGCTTTGAATTTACTTCTTGATGATCTCTTTTACTTAAATTCATATTTCTTATGTGAGCATCTTCTCAAACTATCATGCCTAACTTAAAGGCGTTAAAGAAAAGTACTTACTGGGAGATAACCCAAAAGTTTTAGATGAGTGTTGGAAGTTATTACCTCTGTAATAACCACTCCTTATTATTTTTTTATTTGCTTTTTGTGCCAAGATTAACCTCTAATGAGAGAGAAGTAATGATTGGGAAAGTTGTTGTCCCGAAACAGATTTTTAAGCTTCACCGTAAACATTCTTGTACAATCTCTGTATGTCGTTTGGAGGCGTGAATCTTTGTGCTTCTGCCCCAGGTTGTTATATAACTTTCATTAGTTCAAAACTTTTTGATTTGAGCAACAAAAGGTCTTCGAAAAAATTCGCCTTTACCTGCTTGTCTGTTTTGACAGATTTCTGCCATTATTTGCATTTGCTTCTTGTTGGTTCCTTTTTGAGTTCTCTTTAGGGAATTGAGATTTTTGAGGGAAGTTCTACAGTAGCTTGTGTTTTAATGGAAGTTTTATTGGTGTTGAAACTGAACCAAAAGACTTATTATCTTGAGTGCACTAATGTTGCTAATAAAGATTGTGTGAAGTTTTGTATGAAGGAAAAATTTCAGGTGTAAGGAAAGAATGATGTAATGAGTTGAAGAATGGACTAAAGCTCAAGCTTGGGGATGCCACCCATGTCCCCCCAAGAAATATTCAAGAAGTACAAGCGTCAAAGCTTGGGGATGCCCAAGGCATCCCCTTCTTCATCAATAAAAATCCCAGGTTTCTTCCAAACACTTCATTTTTATTGTTTCAAGCAGAGTTGTGTTGTCCTTGGAGCGTCTTCTTTTTTTCATTTTGGTTTTTTGTTTGCTTGGTTTTCATAGTTTTCTGAATAAATTGGTTGGATCCCCTCTTTCATGCATTGGTTTTCAAATTGTTTGGTTTGGATTGGAAAAGAGTAGGAAAGTTCATGCTTAAGTGGTAAAGAGAGCTTGTTTTTGATTGTGGCCTAGGCTAGAGATTACAAATACTTGTTATGAGTTATATTTGGAGTTGGATGTCTCTATGAAATTGTGGTGTTTGTTGGAACCATCTAGTACTCAAGGTGACAGTGTGGAGTTATCTAGATGCGGAAAGCAAACTTTCAGGTGTGCTGTTATAGTCCTACCATCGATTAGAGTGTTCAACCGGAGAGTAGTTTAGAGTAGTATCATGAAGATAATATATTTATATGAGAGTGTTCACTAGTGAAAGTATGATCCCTAGGCCTTGTTTCTAAGCATTGAAACATCGTTTTCTTGCTTTCATCTTTATTTCAGTTTGCCTTTAGTCTCTTCCATGCCATCAAGCTATTTTCTAGCACCGTTGTCTTATAGCCATACCACTTTTATTTTACTATCTCTTCGCTGAACAAGTGCACCTATACACATGACAAGTGTATTGGGTGTGTTGGGGACACAAGAGACTTCTCGTGTCTTGATTGCAGGGTTGCTTGAGAGAGAATACATTTGACCATTTCCTCCCTGAGTTCGATAAACCTTTGGTAATCCACTTAAGGGAAAACTTGTTGCTGTTCTACAAACCTCTGCACTTGGAGGCCCAACAACTGTCTACAAGAATACAAGTGCATAGACATCATGCGCCACCACTATGTGTGGGCCAGGGTGCGTGCGACCGCACCCCACTTGCCTGTGGCACATGGTCCACACATGTACCACGCCTATCTTCGTATCTGTGGCGCATATGCTATCGATGCACCATGGGTAAGTGGGGTGTGGTCAACCCCCAAGTATCAGCTAACTTGGCCGTGGCACATGGACAACATGTGCGCCACGGATACGAATTTCATCTGTGGCGTATTGAGAAATGTACGCCATGGCTGTGTCGCCCACTGTAGATCAGCACATGCATGGCCACCCCACCACCTCACTTTCTCCTCTTCTTCTTCTTCTTCACTTTCCCCTCTTCCTTCTTAGATCTGGTTGAGCTCCTCCTCCTTGCCACCTTATTTCTTTATCTTTTTTACTGGTTAATAGTTTGTTAAACTTAACTTGGATGCTACATATACATAAGAGAAAAGCTCTACTACTCACATCTCCTTTTATCTTCTCTCGGCCTCTCATATCGTTAAGTTATCCATGTGTATGGAGGATGCTCATGTGTTTGTATGATGCTCTCTTGTGTGTAGTGTAAGAGGATTATTATATGCTCTCTTGTGTGGAATGTCATATTTGAACCAGTTCAGAGATATAAGCAGTCAACATAGAGTTGTATAATGTTCCTGGGCAGCATAGTATCAAGGGAATAAAAAGTACTAAAAGAAAAAATGTGCAGGATTGTATTAATGGTCCTAGACATGCTCTAATTTTTGTATAATGTTCCTGGACATGCTCTGATTTTTGTATAATGTTCCTGGTAGCATAGTATCAAGGGAATAAAAAGTTGTATAATGTTGTTGGACATGCTCTGATTTTTGTTCATGGTCTGCTTGCCATGTATTAATTACTAGCTGTTTATCATAATAGGATTGTATTAATTACTGTTTGCCACGCAGATTACTCTGTATTCTCTTTATATTGAAAGAGAATAATTACTGGTTGTACCATGCTATTATATTGAAAAATATGGTTGTTGTGGGGGGATGGGGGATTAGGGTATATGCATGTACATTTGAAATGAGTTCCGATAATTGCTGAAATGTTGATTAACTTCCGTTTCAGCAAAAATCGGAAACTCCTAG
The DNA here is from genome assembly GCA_910589775.1 of Avena eriantha. NCBI lineage: Eukaryota > Viridiplantae > Streptophyta > Magnoliopsida > Poales > Poaceae > Avena > Avena eriantha. The sequence continues at coordinate 361,396,929 of OU342743.1, forward strand.
GTTAATAAAAATAGGGTTGGTCATGCCGGATTTTCCCATGAATTTCTAATATTTATTTGACTTTTTTTACTTAGTGCAAACATGGCTGAAAACAACCAGGCCGGCTCTTGTCGGCGCATAAACATTGAAGAAGAAGTCCGAGCTCCAACAAAATTGTCATTCTGGGAGGCTGCCCAGTAGATGGGAAGAAATGAACAGGGTGATGAAGAATATCAGCCTGAAGAGAGCGACGATGATGAGATGGAGGATGAGGAGGAAGACACCAATGCCGGCAAGGAGGCAGAGGACACCGGGGATGAAACCACTAATGGCGCCGGCGTTAGCAATCCAAAGAAGAAGAAGGACTGACGCCCGAACATGGTCGGCACTGTCAAATAGGAAATTACCGAAGTAACCCTAAAAGGGGTTCCTCTGGCGGCCGAACACGTCATCAGAGGGTACGGTGGGAAAGTGACAGCTATCACTTGGGCCCACTATCTCGATCAACATAGAGAATCTCCGGCATAGAGCAAATGGCCATTTGCGCACACTCCTCTTCGAGAAGCTGCATGCACGATACAAGTTCCCACTTGAATACCGGAACACAAATTACTACCCTCACGAAGATGAGCACCGCCCTGGCCACCTAGAGAACCCGGGTGAAGATGATGATTTTAAAAAAAGGTAAAAGTCTCGCGAAGATCCAGGAGAACTATCCTCAGATCACCGAAGCTCATTACATGGAGTTCAAGGCCAAGTGCGAATCCAAAGCAGCCAAGGCCTCGAGGAAGCGTGGGAAGGAGTTCCGGGAGTTGATTATAGGTAACCACCATCTCGGATCTAGTGGTTATAGAGCTATAGAGTCCAAATGGCAGAAGGAGGACGATGATTTTATAGCTAAGGGGCAACCTAACCCCTTCGCAAAATTCGAAAACAAGCAGCTTCGAAACTTTGTCAGGGCCCAGTACCATGAGGACCCCAAAACCAAACAACTCACCATGGAAAAGTTTGTGAAGGATTTCGAGGTTCTTGCGGTAAGGAATTTAATTACCGTGGATCAAGTATATTGCATTCTAATTGATGAAGTGGAATTTCTAAATGGTTCACGTTCCTTCTTCTGCAGGATGAGGAAATCGCTAGTGAGGCTACCCGAACCTCCTCTTCCCAGGGGTCGACGGCAGCCACCAGGTGGGACACCCCTTTTAACAGGGCGATGAACCGGGCTAAGAAAGTCACACCTATTACGAAGAAGCCATCGTTGGCTGGCCGTGTCGTCGGCTTCGGGGCTAAGCCATGGACGGATCATTATGGTCCACCGGAGCCGAAGACGCACGTGTCTCGGAGGAGCGAGGAGGAAAGATGCGAGGTTGAAGAACTCAAGGCACAAGTGGTGTGGATTCCACAGATTGTCCAAGACAACCTGGTAATTAGCATCACCGCCATCATACCTACCTTGGTGGAGTCGATCGCGAAATGGAATGCGGAGGGTCGTTAAGGGCCATGCCCAATTCCTAGCATGGTTGGCAGCAACTCGAACAATAGTGATCGCATGTTCGTGACTCCGCCTGCCAGCACCGTGGCACCGGATGTGTTGGTGACTCCGCCCATCGTCACCGCATTGCCGTACGTGTTGGTGACTCCACCCGCCATCACTACGGCGCCAAAGCTTAATGCTGGCGGCGACAGGGAGAATACGCCGGTGGCCGGCACCCTGCCATCAAGTAGCCCCTCCATCAGTTGCACGCTCTTCGTCGTCGGTGCATCGACATTAGCCGAGCTCGACGCCATCAAGATAACTAATAAGTGTACTTGCCTTTAATTACTCTGAAGCCGATGACTTCACGTCCTTGCCTTTAATTACTCTGAAGGCATCTCTGATGTCATACATGTTTTTCTGCAGGATGATGTTCAATGCACTCTCCTAAACTACGTGAACAATGAGTTGAGGGATGTTGCCAAGGGCACTATCATTCAACCGTTAAACCGCGTGTTCCACTCAAAGCCGATGCCATATACCGTTCATAGGGTTCAAATTGTTCGGGTTCTGCAGGGCTGCGATGGCGTGGAACCTCCCATTCAACCCCAGGGAGCCGATGAAGACGAGTCGTCTGTCATCAGAGATTGCTTCGGCATTTTCATGCTCTGGCCGAAGATCATGATTTGTTTGGGGACGGGGGGCACCACCCCATAGACAACACTGCCACTTGTGCCGCTGCCTGTGCCGTCACCTCCACGCGATGTGTTGCCTTATGTTGATGACATGCCTATGACATAGGATCCATACAACAACAACATTGATGAAGATATCGATCTGTACATCAACACTTGGCAAGGCTTTGACGGCATGGACATGCATGGTCCTAGTAATAATAAAGAACCCTACCATGATGCATCCTCAGAGAAACCCGCTTGCAACAAGCGTATGTTTGGTTCTCAGGAGACGCCTCCAGCTGATGGCGCCTTCTTCACCGATCCTCAAACATCAAAAAGGCCAATTGTTATAAGCCCCAACACACTCCACAGGGTGGTCGGTGAGGAGAATGCATTCCATGATGCTCCTACTGTAAAGAAGCAACGGAAGATAAACCTAACAAGTATGCGAGCCAACCGGTGGTGCTATCGGCTCCAAATCCGATCCGGGCACAGGACGGGCCACCAAGACCCAAGGCTATTATGTGGAGGATGCATGTGGTGAGTAAGCCGATGCTAACTAAGAAATTGTACAAGCTCGCAAGTTCGGATATGAAGAGTGTGCATGACGGCGTGTTTACAATCGAGGAATGCCTTCTTCGAGATAAAGATCTGTCGTACCCGATTTTCGTCGCTAAGGTGCCACCTGGTTTGGGCTTCGTTGATAATAACCCCAGGGATATGTTCTTCATGAGGTTTTCCGACATCTTCGGTATGTTGCACATGCAACCTCTGCACTATACCATGGTCCGTTTATTTTCGCTTAGTATGGCGATGCAAATCATTAGAGAGAACACATTGGGCATTGCGGTAGTGGACCCCTTCTACATGTGTGACGGCTTCTCGGGAAGCTCCGTCGAACGGATATTCGTGGTGAATTACCTCCGAGATTTCATGGTGGCGAACAAGACGAAGGAATACATTCTCATGCCTTACTTCCCTGAGTAAGTCAAAGCCTCGCTGCCAGAACATAAACTTTTAGATTTCCATCATTCCTTTTCCAACATAATAGTTCGTTTGAATTGTTTTGCATAGAGAAAAGACTACACACTCATCGTCCTTTCTCTGAAATATTCGCAAGCCACATATTTTGACTCGGGGAGTGCGAGAAAGAATAAAAACTATGAAAAAATCAAGGATGTTATGGATCATGCTCTGACTGGCTATGCCGCGGTGGAAGGCACCACATTCGTGACCAAAAAGGTCAAGTTCGGCAAGCACATGTTCAACCATGCAACGAACTTCCCTTGCATGAAGCAGAGTCATGACAGCCGGAAGGAAGCCTACTACATGCTCCATCACATGCGAGCTTTCCTACAGGACCAACAACACTCCACGCTACCAGCTCATCTCTGACAGTGGGCCCAAGCCAAGGCAAAAATCCAAGATTCAGATCTTAGACAAGATTTTTATCGCATCCAGCAGCAGTTTGCCACAATCATCTATCATGATGTCATGACCTGGGGGGAGGTCTTCCACTACGGAGGCTACACACCGCCTAACCGTGACATAGAACATCGCCTATAGATGCAGCATGACCTTAGGCCATTCATGACGAATGAAGGAGTCCTCACATTCCCTAAGACGAGTCAGGAGTCTTGATGTTTGCCTCAATAGTTGTAGTTGTAAACTTGTGTATAGCTCTATATAGTTTCGATGGATGTGTTGAACTTAATAATTGTGGTCGATGCTACTTATTATGGTCATGAATCAATGCTTAGTCCTTTTGCTTACATTTTGGTTCTTTCCCTTGTCATATATGTGAACTCTAACTTTCCCTTGTCTAATATTATTTGTCTTGTCTATAGATATGGCGAAGAAGTGGTATGTGGTGTACAGAGGCCATGTTCCAGGCATCTACGACGAGTGGAAACACTGTCACAAACAAGTGAACGAGTTCCCGGGCAATAGCTACAAAGGCTACAAGAGTAAGGAGGTGGCGGATGCTATGTGGATGGACCACCTACGTGAGGAAGAGATGGAGGAGGGGCACCGGATCTGCAAGACCATGAGGAAGAGAGAGGGGAACCTTAGAGAGGGGAACCTTCATCATAGTAATCTCTATCTTTCTCACCGTGTTTGTGGTTCTATTGTATTTGATAGTACTTTAGGTGACTACTTAGAGCGATTGTGAACTTAGCTCCCTTGCCGATCACGACACCGGCGATAACTTGTGTAATGATTGCACTTGTAATATACTATGTATATTTGTACTGTTTTGCAAACTTTGTATCCATGTATTTGCATTGTTTTGCAAACTGTGAATATATATTGCATGTATGTATGGACTAGCAATTGAAAAAATGACAGCAAATATAGCCGTGGCGCACATGGCTAGTGTTTGTGGCGCACAGTAACCCTGGCGCACTTGGCCTGGTCCGTGTGGCGCACCAGCCAGTGCGCCACAAAAATCTTAGTCGTGGTGCATTGGCTCTAAGAACAGTGGCACACAACCCAGTGCGCCACTGATCTGTTGATATAGGCATGGCGCACTTGGTAGTGCGCCATGGCTAACTTTTAGCCGTGACGCGGGTTTAGTGGCGCACTCCATGTGCGCCACAGATGACGAAAAATAGTGCGCCATGAACATGTTGTTTTCCAGTAGTGATGGATGCTCACCGTCTCGATGTCGATGGTTCCGAGGGATGCACATGGTGCCATGATGGCTCAAAATATATTGAGCTTGTCAGGGAACCCCAAGAGGAAGGTATGATGAGCACAGCAGTAAGTTTTCCCTTAGTTATGAAACCAAGGTTATCGAACCAGTAGGAGCAAGGAAACACCTCCAAGGTGTTGTTTTCAACTTGGAATCCTGCACAACACAACCACATAACTTTGCCCCCAACTTATAGTGATGTTATCAATCTCACCGGTTTTGTTGAAAACAATGTATTAAATGTATTGTGTGGAAGATAGTAATAGCTTGCAGAAAGTAAATAGAAAATAGTAAAAAGCAGATTGTAGATTGATAGTAAAATAAACGATCGGGGTCCATAGTTTACTAATGGTGATTCTCCTTAAGATAGATGACATGTTGGGTGAACAAATTATAGCGGGGCAATTGACAGAAAACGAGAAAGCATACATGCATATACTAATCATCTTGACTCCTATGAGATTTGATTGGGTATTACAACATTATACATAGACCGTAATCCAACTGCATCTATGACTAATAATCCACCTTCAGGTTATCATCCGAACACCCTCCAGTATTAAGTTGCAAGCAACAGATAATTTCATTAATTATTGCGTGTAAAGTAAACAATACGATTGTTCTATGAACAAAGGATTGTTGTTTTCTCCCTAGTAGCAACAACACATCTAGTACCTTAGAGATTTCTGTCACTTCCCCGGATTCTTAGAGGCATGAACCCACTATCGAGCATAAATACTCCCTCTTGGAGGTGCTAGCATCTACTCGGCTAAGATAGCTACTAACAACAGAGAGCATGCAAGATTAGAAATAACAAAGACATGATAAAATCAATAATCAATCTGAAATAGCATCTCAATATACATCGGATCCCCGCAAACACAACATGCATGATTACAAATAGATGATCTTGATCATGAACGGTGCTCACAAGATCTAAACATGGTAGCAAAAAGGAGAAGAACCAACCATCTAACTACTACATGGACCGGTAGTCCAGGGATGAACTACTCACGCATCACACCGGAGGCAGTCATGGTGATGAAGAAGGCCTCCAGGGTGAATTCTCCCCTCCGACAGGGTACCAGGAAGAGCTTTAGATCCCTCCCGATCTAGGGATGGAGATGACAGCGGCTATGGATATGACAGGGTCCTTAGCATTAATGTATCTGAGGCTTCTTATAGGCGAAAGGGGAGGCCGAGGGGGTGCCCTAGGCAGCCACACCACCCCCTGGCGTGGGCCAGGCCTGTCCGTGCGGCCAGGTGGTGTGGCCGGCCTCTGGCCCCTCTCCGTATCGTCTTCTGGCTCCGTGTCCCCCTCGGTGAAATATTGACTTTGTATTTTGTCCTGTCCATTTCCGTGAATATTCATTTTCTGACTTTCATGGAACCAAAAAATAGCAGAAAATAGGCAGCTGTCACTACGGCATCTTGTTAATAGGTTAGTCCAAGAAAGTGTATAAAAATACTCCAAAGTGTGGACAAAACATAAGAAAGTAGATATAAAACAAGCATGGAACATCAAAAATTATAGATATGTTAGCAACATATCAACATCCCCAAGCTTAACTCTTGCTCGTCCTCGAGTAGGTAAGTGATAAAAAGAAAGAATAATTTTTGAGGTGACATGCACCATCATAAACCTGATCAAAGTATTTGTAAAACATTGATAGCTGGGATCATAGTACTCTAACATAGCATGAAAGATATAGTTCTAATAATAAGACATAGCAACTATGTTGTAGCATGAAAAGGTACAAACAAAAGATTCATGAATAACAATGCTTTGCAAGACGTTTGTTTGTTTCACATAAAGAAAGCATAATGAGAATGGTATTCAGCTTGTCCCTCATAGAGTAGCAAAACATAAATGCATATTACACCTTCAAAGTTCATAACGGTGACTAGATACAAATAGTTCAAGAACAAGCAATATCAAAGTTATGCATCAATCAATAAGTATTGGGACAATGCACATTAAACTAAGAATGGCCACTATGCTCTCTTAATAGGTGCATAAAGATAGAAGATGGAGACTCAACATAAAAGTAAAAGACAGGCCTTCATAGAAGGAAGCAGGGATTCAAGTCTCATAAAGAGCTTCCAAAAATTATGGTACTTATAAGCTTTCATCTCTCATTGCCCCTATCATAAGCATCTTGAAGTGATTAAGGTTAAAGTGAACAAACTATGGAGTATATGCTTGACAAAGTATAAGTTGGTAATGTCATGTCCCTTGAATACGAGGGCCAGTCCTCATGCTACTCAAGTTTAGTTACCAGTAAGTTCTTGTCATAGTAAGTACATGTGTATCATAGAGAACCGCCAACGGGATACCCCTTGCTCGATGATACGGAAGAATCCCCATATCAAAATGACAAGGCAAGCAGATAACGAGCATCTCAGCAATCTTCTTATTTACCATGGGAAAATGGTGTTTTTTCACTCTTTCCTCTTTCCACGTCTCTTTTTTTCTTTTTTCTCAATCTCCATCTCTTTTTTTATAAGAAGAATGCTTCATAGATTGCTCATTATGGTTACACTGCAGGTTTCCACCATGATTAGGCATGGATTAGACCACCGGCCTAGGCGTTTCTCTAACACACATACATAACTCCATGGACTTACACGCTCCCCTTTCATTTCACACCGACGACATCCATAGACAAAAGAGCATGATATCAACTGGGTACAATGTACAAGTGCAATGTTGAAAGCGTTCCCCATGACAGGATGGTTCTGCTAATCCCCAACATATAAGTGCAAGCATATACAACATAGATGACACAATGGTTCAAATTTATTAGGGGCAAGAAAAGTAAAGTGTGCCATCAAGTTCGTGAGAGCTTTAATCACTAATTTTCACATAACAAGTTTAATTCGGAAGGTAGATAAAAACATGAATATACTTGGAATAGCAAATGCTAATAGGCATGTATGGTGGACTCTTTGGAATAACTTGGTTTTATTTGGAGATGGATGCATGAGTGGAACTCATACTTGGTTATGGAGGATAGCAAAAGACTCGGAGCGACCAACTGAGAGAGCAATTGGCCATAATCATGCAAAGAGACAAAACATCATTAATTAAAGCATAAAGTGATATTAAAAGTCGAAAACTAAAGGATCATAGAGGCTATGGTGACTTGGGATAGTCTTAACATGGTGTGAGCATGCGCCAAGTCAAGTTGAATAAAGCATCAAAGGAGAATACCACAATACTATGCTTTAATATGCTAAAACAACGCATGGTTCTTTCAAGGCACATTAAGCAATCTCAATTGTTTATAACATGTCATGCTACAACAAAAATAACTAAGCATAAAGCAAAAACAATATCAAGCATGACATGACAAAGCATAGGCCACAGTCTAAAACAAGCTCCTTTTTACCACTTAAGCATGAACTTTTCCTACTCTTTTCCAATCCAAACCAATCTTATTTGAAAACTAATACATGAATGTGGGGGTCCAAACAATTTATTCAATAAAACAAAGAAAACTAAGCAAACGAAAACCAAAAACTAAAATTAAGACGCTCCAAGAACAACACAACTGTGCATGAAACAATAAAAATGAAGTGTTTGGAAGAAACCTGAGATTTTTATTGATGAAGAAGGGGATGCCTTGGGCATCCCCAAGCTTTGACGCTTGTACTTCTTGGATATTTCTAGTGGTGAAACGGGGTGGCATCCCCAAGCTTTAGCTTTAGTCCATTATTCATCTCATTACATCATTCTTTCCCTACAACTAAAATTTTCCTTCATACAAAACTTCACACAATCTTCATTAGCAACATTAGTGTACTCAAGATAATTAGTTGTTTGGTTCAGTTCCAACACAAGTAAAACTTCCATTAAAACACAAGATAATGTAGCACTTCCCTCAAAAAGCTCAATTGTAACTACCTCGGTGAATTACGCTCTTAGTTGCATGCCTGCATGAACGAAAGTGGTTAAAATAGTACGGTGGGGCCCAGGGCCACGCACGGTAGACCTTTCGGCCATCCTAACCACTTTCAGATCATCGGGACAAGAACGAGTGGCGTAATCGGCAGGCGAAGGGATCAACTACATACACAAATAAGTATGTATGCAAGCAACATACAACAGTCCTTAGAGCCATTCCATCTAAGAGAAATAGAAATATTGCAACGCCATACGGCAAGATTAAAATATCCTAGATAGAGATAATAATTTAGGATAGCACCTCATACAACAAACATCAGAGTATTAGGCGAAAGCGGAAAACAAGATCCGAGTACGGATAAGAAGCAAATCGGCATAAGATGCCACATAATAAACACATCCCGCCCACAGATCTCACGGATCCCCATTCCTGGAATCTCAACACCGAATGGTCGTTGCCAACATCATCTGTCTCCTCCACCCAGTATCCATCTTGCGAATACACCTGCTCATCTGAATCAAACAATTTATCGTGTGAGACCCTAGGGTACTCAGCAAGTCTTTATGCCGCTAAAGGGGACACAACCTGGGGTGACGCAATTGCAGCAAAAGATAATATCTAACAATTCTATAGATACTCGCTAACCATCCGCCTAACCAATGATAGACGGATGTCCTTTAATTAAGAACAACAGTTATAACAGTATAATTAACAGATCCATCCTCCTCCTCGCTTACCAACGAGGAAGCGGACGAACAACCCCCATCATCCGTTGGCGGTTTTATTAACCATTCCATGAGTGTTGCACTATTTACTAGTCAAGTACTTAGTCGAATTAAAAGCGGTACTTTAGTTATACTTGTCTATGATCGAGAAACTGTGCTCCAAGTCGTCCTTAACCAAATCAAAACCCAACGAGGCATTCATGACAAAGCAATCACAGGATTCAGAAAATATTTCAGGGGGCCACCCCATTAAGCTACCCGCAACGAAGTTGGCCGGCTCCGAGATAGACCCAAGGTTCGTGCCAATGGCTGTAAACAACTGGGAACCCGAAAATGTGACTGGGCTTGTTGATACCGCGAAAACACTCCGCAATTCTTAAACAATACAGGTGCTCCTTGCACAATCTTAAATAAAACAGTAACATGGCATAAGTACAGGATAGTAATAAAGCCCCAAACTACTTGTGGCCCCAAGAAATAAGAATGAATCAAGCTCTGGCTCAGGGGGGTCCATAAGGCCTCCCGGATGTGGATAGTGCGAATAGTCAAGGAACAGGAATCAAGTACTCGGGGTCCTACGGGACACAAGTGAGCATGAAAAACCAAATAGCAGATATTGCTCACCGGTGCCCTTTCATTAGTTATCCCATTACTACTCAGGTTTAGTTGTTTAGGTACCTCGTTATTCATCAGACACTCACATACCCTACACATGTTTTTCTACGACTCGCATGGCTCAAACAACTCCTGTAGTAATGGCTCATGGGATGGAGGAACAAGCTTCGGTGGGGTTTAAAAGTAAAGGCTATGCAGTACTTGGGATTCAATTTAATGCAATCGCGACTCAATGATGCAAGAATAAGATAGAGGCAATATGTACTATATGTATGCAAGCATGTGGTAGTGCTTGCCTGCCAGCTCAGTTGAAGCGAGAGATGGATCTGGGTAGTACTCCTGTGATTCCTGGTAATACTCCTGCTAGGCGTCTATTCGAAGAAGAACCAAACAAACAAGGGCCAACATAAATAAAGTGCACAAGCATATGAATTAAAATGCGACAAGCAAACAAGCATGCCATGATGAATGATGCACAACTTACATGGCATTAAAGTAGCATGGCATGGTGAGGTGTGAAATACAAGAAGAAAGCATTTTATTATTTACTTAGTCAAATTTTGTTGCCATAAACAGTTTAGATTTGTAAAAATTACATGATGCATGCTTCAATTAAGAACAAGGACTGCATAGATAGAATGGGCTCGTCGTGCTGATCGATTTAGACATATTATTTGTCAAATTTGGAGTTGTAGAATTAAAGTTATTAATTTATTAAGGAAGGGATATTTTATTGTAATTTTAATCATCTCGAAATTTGAAAGTGCTCAAAAGATATTTTGAATTGCAGATTTGAATTCCTCACATTTTTATGATTTAAAAACATATATCATTTGTATTATTTGGATTTGTAAATTAAAAGTTATTTGAAAACTGATTTGAATTTGAATTTAAATAATTACTGAAATTGTTTTATTAAAACAGCTACACAGAGAAAACTTTTATTACTCAGCCCGACCCAGCCACAGTGACTGACGGGTGGGCCAGCCGCTGGCGGGACATACGCGCGCGGAAAACTTTTCTCACCGGGGCTCTGTCTAGCCAGTGTGTCTGCTAGGTGGGACCAACTGGCTAAGGCCCACGTGACAGCGGGTAATCCCGCAGAGGCTGACAGGTGGGGTCGCACTGGACCGCGGGTTACGTCTACGAAAACCGGGGTGCCTAACTGCAAGAATGCCAAGGCGGCTGACAGGTGGGGTAGGCTGGACCGCGGGTTGAGCGCGAGATAAAAAGAGGGGGCTAATTACAAGATTACCACGGCCCGTACTATGGATCTTCTCCACGGTCTGGCGCGTGCAGTGCGCGGCGCAGCGAGGCGGGGACTCGATCCCACGACCTGGGGCTCGCGCGCGGAGACGGAAACCAGTGCGGCTGGGCGGGGTTGTTGTCAGGGAGGGAGCACGCGACTAGGTGAGGCTCTATACGGCGGGGAAAATCGTGCAGACACCGGCGACTGACGGCGCACCGAGGGCGTTCGGTGTATGGTCCGGCGCGGCTAGGGCTTCCCGGTGAGGCGGGGGTTGTCCAGGCAGTAGAGGGGCTCACCGCGGGGTGGTCGGTGGTGGCGGATCGGAACGAGGCGCAGCAGGGCGACGAGGAGGCTGGCAGCCGGCGCGATTAGGGTTTCCGCGGCGACGTCGTGCTACGGCTGCTGGGGACCTTCTCCTCCTCGCTGGTGCGTACGAGGCGAAGTAGTGGACGCTCCTCGAACTCCTCGACCACTTCCACGTCGTGCTCGCCGGCTAGATCGAAGAAGTGGCGGTGCTACTGGAGGTGACCGGCAGAAGGATCTGGCGGCGGTGAAGAAGAAGGAGAGGAGAGGCAGGGCGTTGGGTGGATCTGGTGAGGTAGAGGAGGCATGTGGGAGGAGGACAAGGCGAGAGGGAGAGAGGAGAGGCAGCCGTGGGCACGGCGTAGATAAAGTGGCTTCGGCCCTTTTTCTCCACCTCCTCTCACATGCTTGTCGTGCATGGCCAGGGCAGGGCAGGGGCTACCAGGTGGGGACGGTGAGGTGTAGTAGCTGGGGCTAGCATGGCATAGGGGAAGGAAGAGGGAAGAGAAAGAGGGGGCTCGGGTGAGCTAGGGTGTAGCTAGGGCATGCTCGGCATGGGCTAGGGTTTGGGGGTGGTTAGATGGGGTAGATGGGGTGTGGGCCAGGGAGAGAGAGAGGGCCAGGTGGGGCCAGCATGGTAGAGAGAGGGAGTGAAAGAAAGAGAGGTGAGGTTAAGGGTTAGGGTTTTGAGAGAGAGGATAGGAGAGTAAGCTAGGGTTAGGGTTTTGTTTAGAATTTTTAGGGTTTTAAACATGCTTATAGATCAAGTCAAGATTAAGGGGTGAGGGGGTGTAGGGATTAAAAGAGGCATGATCAAGACATGGGCAAGTGTAAAGGAGAAAGATAAGCAATGTAGATAGATTCTCATATGAGAATGCATGAAGAAAATTATTGGTGTTGATGAGATCATGGGGATGGTGGAGAGATATGTAGAGGATTCCATAAGAGAAGAATCACTTAAACCAAGAGAAAAACAAAATGGCTAAAGGTGGTGGTAATCTTGCATGGCCCATGCAAAATAATAAATGCCATGTTTTATTTTGTGAAAACAATAATAATAATATGGCATTATTCTTATGCATTCCCAAGAAGTGGAAAACAAAAGCCAAGCAAAAGAAATTAGGATTAGATCCATCCTATCTCCCATGAGCTAGATTAAATACCAAAAGAAAAATAAAAGCCCATGGTAATTGGAATGGTTGAATTATAAGGTGGTGAAAAGAAAGGTGATGGAGTTGAATAAAAGATATGCCCCCAACTCAACTTGGGCATTTAAACAATATATCAATAACCAAATACAATATCAAGAGGCAAATACAATTAATAATGCATATGAGAGAAGAACCAAAAGAAAAGGGTTTTATATGATGCTCAAATGCAAGGTGGCATGATGACATGAGCATGAAATAATTATGATGCAACAATTATATATAGGAAGTAGCCATTATATTACTAGACCAAGTAGCATTACCATTGTTAGATAAATGGGATGCTACAACTCTCCCCCACTAAACAGGAATCTCGCCCCGAGATTCTAGGAAGAAGAAGAAGACTCAAAGAGGGTAGGATACTTGGCACGGATCTCATCTTCACGTTCCCAAGTGGCTTCATCAACGGAATGGTGCGACCACTGCACCTTGCAGAACTTGATGGACTTGTTGCGAGTCCTTCTTTCTGTGACTTCAAGAATTTTTATGGGGTGTTCTTGATAAGACAGATCTTCTTGGAGATTGATGAGTTCATGGTCCACGGTCCTGCCGGGATCCTTGAAGCACTTCTTGAGTTGAGAGATGTGGAAAACATCATGGACTTTGAGTTGTTCAGGGAGCTCAAGAGCATAAGCAACTTCTCCTCTTCTTCCACGAATTTTGAAAGGACCGATGTATCTAGGAGCCAGTTTTCCTTTGATACCAAAGCGGTGCGTGCCTCTCATGGGAGTGACACGAAGGTAAACGAGATCACCCGGGACATACTCCATGTCCGTGTGCTTTCTGTCATAATTGCTCTTCTGGCGACTTTGAGCAATCTTCAGGTTTTCAAGAATGATGTGAACTTTCTCCTCCGCTTGAGTTACAATGTCGGGGCCAAACAATATTCTTTCACCTGCGCCCGACCAACCAATCGGAGTTCTGCATTTGCGACCATAGAGAGCCTCAAATGGTGCCATCTTTAGACTTTTCTAGAAGCTGTTGTTGTAAGAGAATTCAGCATAAGGAAGACATTCTTCCCACTTCATGCCGAAAGAGATAACACAAGCACGGAGCATATCTTCTAGAATCTGATTGATCCTTTCAACTTGTCCTTGCGACTGAGGGTGGTAAGCTGTGCTGAAGTTCAATTTTGTTCCCAAAGCATTTTGGAAACTTCCCCAGAACTTGGAAGTGAAGATGCTTCAACGGTCTGAACTGATCTCAAGAGGAACTCCATACAGAGAGACAATTCTGTTGATATAGAGGTCAGCCAACTGAATTGCAGAAATTGTTTCCTTGACTGGAAACAAGTGAGATACCTTAGAAAGCCTATCGATGACAAAAAAGATTGCATTGTTGCCCTTTTGCGACCTTGGAAAACTAGTGATGAAGTCCATCTCTACTTTCTCCCATTTCCATTCCGGAGGCTTCAATGGCTGTAGAAGGCCGGAAGGTTTGTGATGGACAGCTTTAACTCTGCGACAACATCACACTCCGAGACATACTTGGCACAATATCGTTTCAAACCAGGCCACCAATACTGTGTTTTCAAGTCCATGTACATCTTAGTGCTGCCAGGGTGGATAGAAAGAACAGAATCATGCGCCTCCTTGAGAACTGGCTCTCTTAAACCCGGGTAGTTCGGAACAAACATCCGGTGTTCAAAGAAAAGAGTGCCTTGGTCGTCGACGTGGAAAGACTCATACTTCGGAAGTTGAATGTTGGAGATGATCTTTTTAGTCTAAGGATCACCAAGTTGAATGGAACGAACTTTTTCTTCCAAGAGAGGTGTTGCTAGAAGGTTTAGAAGATACCCTTGACCCACAATTTCAAGGTTTAGCTTGTGGAATTCCTCGCACAAGAGAGGCTGTTGTTCTTCCACCATGAGATTGTTAACATAAGCTTTTTGGCTGAGAGCATCGGCCATGACATTGGCTTTGCCCAGAGTGTAGTTGATGGTCAAATCGAAATCATTGATTGTTTCAATCCACCTCCTCTGACGAAGGTTGAGATCAGGCTGTGTGAAGATATACTTCAGACTCTTGTGATCAGAAAAGATCTCACAACGGTTGCCAAGCAAGTAATACCTCCATACTTTCAAAGCAAAGACAACTGCTGCGAGTTCGAGGTCATGTGTAGGATAGTTGATCTCATGCGTCTTCAACTGCCGAGATGCATAAGCAACAACTTGTTTTTCTTGCATAAGGACCGCACCCAATCCTTGCAATGAAGCATCAAAGAAAATCTGGAAAGGCTTTGATGTATCTGGAGGAACCAAGACTGGTGTGGAAGTGAGCTTCTCTTTGAGTGTTTCAAAGCTTGCTTGACATGCAGGAGTCCAAAGGTATTTCTTGCCTTTCTTGAGGAGATCGGTAAGAGGCTTCGCAATCTTTGAGAAGTTTTGAACGAAGCGACGACAGTAACTGGCCAAACCAATGAAACTCTGGACTTCTTTGACATTTATGGGTGGAAGCCAGTCCATAATTGTCTTAATATTTTCTGGGTTGACGGCAATGCCCTTGGCAGAGATGACGTGACCAAGGTAGGTGACTTGAGGCAGCCAAAATTCACACTTGGAGAACTTTGCATACAGGCGGTTCTCATGAAGCTTGTTTAGGACACACCGAAGGTGTTCTTCATGTTCTTCTTTTGACTTAGAATAGACTAGAATGTCATCCAGATAGACCACAACGAACTTATCAAGATACTCCATGAAAGCCGAGTTCATAAGCCTCGAGAAGGTGGCAGGTGCATTGGTGAGACCGAAAGACATGACCGTGTACTCGTACATGCCATAGCGGGTGGTGAAGGCTGTTTTAGGAACATCTTCTGTGCGGATCTTGATTTGATGATAACCACTTCTCAAATCAATCTTAGAGAATACCACAGCTCCAGCTAGCTGATCGAAGAGATCATTAATCCGCGGAAGGGGATATTTATTCTTGATTGTTTTAGCATTGAGTG